>OZ020515.1:20712430-21312430 GCA_963971425.1 Bryoerythrophyllum caledonicum
ATTGGTATCGAAAGTTTGGAAGGCATATGGAGATCACTAATATTATTCTTTAAAAATGGAAAATGACATTCATTTGTTTATTCATCCACGCAATAGCTCAACAGTGAAGAAGGTGCTCATCTGGAGGTGCTAATAGCAGAACTTCTCTGGAACTACTTTGCCCGGGTTCATGAGGTTGTACGGATCTAACGCACGCTTAATGCTGCCCATCATCGTCATTGCTTCTGGTCCCAGCTCCTTCTCCAGATACTGCACATACCAAAACATGCCCACTTTGTTGTTGCACATATATGACATATTGATAAAGCACTATACTGAGGTATGTGTTCTTAGTGGTTACTACATATGAGTACTAACACTTGCTCGTAATTAGCAAAAGTCGGAAACAAGAATGGCGGTGTGGAGAGATGCATAACCTCTCCTTCAACAAGGGTCATAAAATTCATAAAAGAGTGCAGCACAGGAATCAGAGCGTCCAGCAATCAGAGAACCACCCAAAGTATGTGCAACGAGACAATTCTCCTAGTGACAGCCTAGCATTTCAGGCTTCATGATGAGAAATATCTGTAGCACCCAGACGACGAGATAAGAATACCTTCATTTTCCCAACTCCGATTCCATGCTCTCCAGTGCAGGTCCCTGTCCCCATAATTCAACAAAGAGCATTTATGTTATGAATTCTGCAATAACCTAAGAAACGCCTATGCTAAAAAGCGGCAATAGATTTGGAGCAGGCAACCCAGCACCCATGAAGCTTCACAATACGATCGAAATTAGAGCTTGGAAAGAGAATTGCATACAAACCTTCCATAGAGAGGGACGCCTGCACCATCCCAGAAGATAGTTCCAAGGCTTCTTCCACCTCCTTCTTATTGTTTGGGTCAAACAAGATAATCGCGTGAAAGTTCCCATCCCCTGCATGTGCTAGGAGGGTACTGCCAAGAAAACACGATCCTTGTTAGATAAAATACTGAAAAGGAAAGCAAATTCATATCATCTTTCATCGACTAATTGAACAGCTAAGAACAACATTCATCGATCTGCTCGAAGGCGTATCTCTTCTCAAACAAGAATTAAAGTAGCGCGTTCAGTCAGAATAATCAACACAGGTTTGTGTTGAAAGAGCTAGAAGAATACCAGGGTAGCGAAGATGCAAGCAGCCTTGTTTTGGAAACAGATATGCATTCTGCAAGTCTTGAGAGAGGCACGCAAACATCCTGTGTGAACCGGCACCAATGTGACTACCAGCATGAAAGAACAGAAAGAATCACAAAGTCAAAGCGTGCGCACTAAGAGAATTTGGTAACAGATTCAACAACTCCAAATTTATGTTCAGGGCTAGTCATCTCTTACAGTCACCAAAGCCTCACAGTCTGGTCGAAGAACAAAAGTGGACCAAAATGCCTCCTTCCTGATCTGTCCAAATCATAAGGCAAGCATTACTCTCTTTCCTACGCATCCAAGAAATACTTCCACATAGACCATCCCATAAATCTAGCGAAATCTAGAGAAAACATATGTTATACCCTGTAAGAATGAGTGTCACTAATTAGAGACAATGTAGATACCTTCCAGAGTTCCTCCTTCTCCATTGGTGTATCAGCAAATACAAAATCTGATCCATTGTGTTCCTCGACTATTTTCTTAACTCGCGAAATTTGCTCCAGGGTGTAGGCTTCTGAAACATGCAAACTCAATTAAGATTGAGAAACTTCAGGAAGAGATGAAATAAGAAAAACTCCTTAACGCAAAATTGACAGTTTCTACCAGCAATGAAAAGAAAAGGTCTATCTACGAGGAACAAAACCTGTGCCGATTAATTCGAACATAAGAGTCGGCTCCTCTGGATAGTTCTTATCGTTGGCCATGTTGATAGCCTTCATCATCACCTCATCCAGTAACTCAACTCGTGAGACCTGTTCTGAATCAGTGCCACCTCTCTTGCCTCAATGCCTACACAATCTGAACATGCTCTAAACTACATACGCTTCCGTTAAGAGAGATCTGTCAATGAACGCTAATCCAAAACGAAAAAGCCCTGTCAAAATAAAATCAAAGAAATTAAAAAAGAAACATAAACAATAAGCGCCTGGAGGCTGCCATAAGGCATATTTCTGAAATAACAGGAGGAAAACCTGAATGCCCGAGTGCATCGTAGCAATTGCTACAGAAGCTGCATCTCCAACGTTCTTAAAATTACACATGGCCACCTGCAAACAGAGGAATATCACCCCAATTACTATCAAAACAAGACAAAGCAAATACTTGTGCAAAGCTTAAATAAAGTGCAATACTAAACGGATCGGAAGAACAACCTGGTAAAATAGTGTCCAGACTTGAATGTTTATCAAGTTAATTGGCAAAGTAAGTTTGAAGCATCAAATCACAGTTCGTATTTCAACAAGAAAGAGACTGTTACGGAACACCCACATTATTCAATAAATAAAGCCGAGACTAAGGACACTGGATTTATATTCGGATAAACTGCAGACTTGCCAATCAATCCCTGACCTGGAAGTGGCGTAACTTACAACAGTAGCTTCAGGAATCTTTTGGAGACGGAGAGTAACTTCTGTAATAACTCCTAGAGTACCTTCGCTTCCAATCAGCAATCTTGTCAAATCGTATCTGTCCATGAGGACATACCAAATAAAAATTCCTCAACATACATCCAGCTTAGAGAAAATAAAAAAAAGAACAAGAGGCTGACAATTGCAATAAAATGAAATGCAGGGAAATGCGAACCTTGTGTTAACAAAATCCAACTGTACAAGCAATAAAACAATAAGGATAAGATAAACTGGGAAAACACTTACCCCGCAGCACTCTTTCGAGCACGAGCTGCTGTTTTAACAACATCTCCATTTGCTACAACAGCCTGTCAAGTCACAAGAATGTTTCAGTAGTTACAAAAACACCGTAAGAGCGTTGAACTAAAGCGGACTCAAAACGGAGGTCCAGACCAAGAGAAATACATATACAATGATTAAGTTCTGTTGCAAAACGTACAAAACCGAATACTTAAACATGGGAATTTCATCACGACGCACACACAATAAGTGTCAAGAACTCCCCTCGACACCAGCTTGATCTGAAAATGTAGAATTTTATTTCCCAATCAAATTTGCACTTAGGATACCAGATCTAAAATCCCAGGTCAAATGTTGATAGAAACCTTTAAAGATATGACGTTGTCTCGCATTGTGCCATACCTGAAGTGAACCAACAAAATTATATGCAGTAAGTGTGACGTAGTACAGGATTCAAGTTCAAATTCAAATCCTACTTGACCAATAAAATTTCCCAATTTTCATCTGCCTCATACCCATGCCAACTTTAAGAGAAGCAGCTTTTTGAAAACAAAAGATGGTATGATGGCGCACCTCACAGCCATTGAACCGGAACATCGCGTTGCGCACATTCCTCCAATTGTAGCGCCAGGACCTGCACGAGATAACGGATGGGCATAATAAAATACTAGCCTCATAAGCAGATATTGTAGAACAGAAAAATGATATGGTGTTTATTACAGTTATCCGTACTTATCGAAAGATAGCTGATCATTAATGTTTGCATTAAACGCTTTAAATTCCAAAATTAACTCGTGAATCGCTTATAACCACCTGTTAGCAGAATATTTTACGCGCCATAAAGGCAATAATTGGTAGAGTTTCTCTTCTAGGTCCCCAACCCTCGTGAGATATTCTCCTTAAGCAGATGACTAAGAGACATAGAAGAGAACTATTACCTGAGTAAGCATAAAAGAGAAGCATTACCTGGATCCAGAGGAAAGAAGAGGCCATAGGGTTTTAAATATTGATTCAATTCGATCCAGCCAATCCCTGGTTCGACTACGACATCCATATCTTCCAAATGTAACTCCTTGACTTTCTGCACACATCCAGTTCAACCCATGTTCATTTGGAAGATTACCATCCTTTGTTGTATTGCATAAAAAGGTCGTTGACAAGGAGAAGTAGCAAAGCAAGTTTCATACAGTCATGCGAAATTTTTTATTTTGGCTTGAAATATTCTTCACTGGATCTGTCCATTACGGTATAAATTTTCATTTCTTTCATTTTCAAAAATAGAAAAGACAAAAAGCAGGAACTAAATAAATTCAAAAGCACAGTTGTGCGGCACAAATGTACCTTCATTGAATTCATGTTGATGCTAACTCCTTTGTAAGGAGTCATGGTGTGTCCTTCGAGCGACGTCCCACCTGCAAATGGTGTTACAGGGATCTGGACAGAGGAAGCAATCCAAATCCATCAAATGTCGAAGCTCAAGAGAACACCATCGTAAAAAATGCAGCGTTCCAGCATGGGAGTAGCTTTCGACTGAACCATAAGAAAAAATTGCCATAAACAATGATTTGGTGTATGTTGCAGACCTTGTATTTTTTACAAGCTTTCACGATTGCAACCACCTCCTCTTGAGATCTGAAAACAACTCAGTAGTGAACAAAGTCACAAAGGGTGTTCCAAACAGACAAGAATCTACCTGATTCCTATATCAACTCTATGCACAGAAACTCACATAGGATCGAGAAAGAATTATGGACGAGTCCGTTAACATCATTAAGTGCTCTTCAAGTCCATAATCCTACGTATTCATTTCGATTGGCTAATAAAAGGCGGCACAGATGTGTAAATGCAAGCTCCATGGTACCAGTCGAGATATCTTCAGCTTACTTTGGATGCACTACAATGTCTGGGATGGCATCCACGGAATGATATGTGTTCCATGGTTTGGCGTGTAATTCCCGTTCCTCCACATCTACAACAACCCTATCCTCCTAACAATCCGAGGTGATCTTAGACTTTATAAAAAGAACCGAGTCATAGTATTTCATACAAAAGTAAAAAAAAGAACCAAAATCAGAAACTCAGTACACAAAACATTGCCATTCAAGTGATAGGAACAGTACAAAAGAAAAAAATCTAAAAGAATTTCAAAATGAACATTGCCACTGTTCCCAATCATATGTCCCATCAGCGCTAAGATAGTTGGAAAGCTCTACTTAATCATAAAACCAGTAATAACGAAAACATTCAACAACAAATAGAGAGAGCCGTTACAGGGCGATTAGGATTTGACTTACATCACAGGCAGCTCTCAATTCGGCAAGAAGACGGGCTACGGCGTCCGCGCTAAGGTTCCGAGGCGTGTCCTTGCTGCCATCAATTTCCACCAATTAGTATTGTCTGGTTGGAATCAATTCCACCACATTATTCAACACACATACCCTTCAAATGGTAAGATGATTTGCACCAAGCTGAGCTGCTTCATGGCCTACTTTAATCTGGGAACATTAAAGCAGAATTCCGCCAGCAAAACATCTTGTAAACTAGATTCAGTACACTGTCGATCTCATCGACACGAAACAACTGCTCTGCCGTAGGCAAATATATTTGAAAGACCTATTTATCTCTTGCGCAATCAATTTCACAGACACGTCAAGCTCCACTGCCATTCTAGTTCGAGAAAACCACTCCTCCAATTCGAAACTACGCTTCAATTCCAAGTCCAGAACTCCTAAACTCGACAAATCGCTGTGATCATCATTCGCAAGACACTTACCTCGCGTCTACCGTCGCCGTCGCACGAGGCGCTTCAACCTGTTGCGCCGCAACCGGCTGCAGCAAGCTCAGGAACCCCGCCACGACCGCCAGTCCTCCTCCTCCTGCAACAACCGCCGCGCGCGTCCTCCATCGCGCTTCTCTCTCCGAGTCCGCCCGCTCGCCAGCAACAACTCCAGTCAAGGCGCGAACTCCAGCCGCGGAAGCGGAGTCCACAACCCGGAGCGAACGCCGCCGCCGCAGCAGCAGCAGCAGCAGCGCAGCCCCGCTCCGCGAATGCGCCATTGCCTGAAGCCCTAGCATCTGTAATTCAACAGCAATCTTCCAAGCTCTTGAGCTCTCGCTCTACAACACAAACTTATGAATGAGCTTGTGAGCCAGTTCCACTTGTTCACACTTCTACTTGTCACCTACACATGACTGATAATTTCTGATGCCGGACCTTGACCCTTCAATGGGGGACCATATAAGGTAGGCCCCCCTAAAACCGACAAGTTAAGGAATGTGCATATACGGAGGGAGGAGATAATTACACTATTACTTTTCACTCATAGCCAATAGAATTGCAATTTCAACCCAAGTGATTTCGTATTTTTTAGATGAAAACTGAATTAGTTATGAATTTTCAAACTAAGCAGCCATGTTTAGTGGGTGGCCAGCAGTAGGTACCCCGTAGCTAACAGCCAAAAGTAAGGCTCTTGACTGTTGAGTTGGTGGTAATGGGATGGAAGAGGGTTTGATGTACCCCAATTTTGTAGGCATTGGCTATGGGTTTTTGTTGGTTATGGGGGGTTTACCTTATACGGTCACGTATTTTACTCCAAGCATACCCAAAAATGTACTAAATTTTAGCAAGACATACACCTTTGGATTGAAAATTCTTTAACTAACATGTTTCAGTTGGAGGTGATTTCAATATTTGAACCTTATCATGCTCACATACGACACCATACATGTAGAACACATGACCAATTTGGAATTCCTCAAGCTTGTAGTAGGTGCAATAATTATCTAAACTAAAATTGTCATGTGTCATTAGATTGGGCTCAACACAAATACAAACTTTTGATACTATGGTATACATCAATTCCTACACCTTGTATGTCAAAGACACCAAAAATGTCATGTTGCAACCCAAATGTGACTTCTTGGACCTCTGCGGGATATTCAAAAGCATTCTTTTTTGATGTAGAAGCTAAAACTTCCTATGAAGAAGAAGATGAACTACGGTCACCGTGAATGAAGTGTCCGTTTGTTCTACTAATGAAGCGATGCCTATTGGACAAAGGATTGGTAGTATGGAACTACTTCTTCCTCTCAAGAATAGACACTATATGATAAGAAGCTTGAACGAGCCCTTTCAAGTTTGACGGGGAGGTGGTTTAGTTTTATTATGAATTATGGTAGGGATTAGTTATTTTCTAGTCCTCTCTTATGGTACTTTTCTAGTCTAAAACTCCTACAACTTATAATGATTCTAATGTAACTTAGCATGGATTGGGCAAAAAAATTTCAACTTCTCTCCTAAAGCAAACTCCAGTTCTCTCAACTTCTCAACTAAAGCAAACTTGGACACCTAACTACATTAAACATTTTTTTTATGCGCTCACAAGTTGAGTTTATGTAGCTTCGGATGGAATTGGTAGAAATATTTGAATGGACCTACGATTCACTTGAATTAGAGCATCTCCACCCATTTGCCGGGTGTGGGGTACAGACCGGGTAGGTGCCTCAATGGAGAGCGGCGTCCATGGCCGGCACCGCTAGGCTGCCCTTTGGCCAAGCTCTTGCCCACTCCGCAGCAGCCCGAGGTTGGCCATCCAGGCTACGCTTATTGGTTACATTTTTCCGCTACTCTCATTTCAAGAAGTTAATGTTTGTCCCCGCAACTTGCACTCACTCCGAATAATTACTACCACTTTGAAAACCCCCACCATTGGTACGAGGGCAATAGGGTCCTTGACTAAGGTAGGCCTTGCCATGCCTCATTTCCTCCAATCGTGATCGGGGCCGGGCAAAGGATGGGGTTGCTGTAAGGTGAAAGAAAAATGTAAAAGTGCACTTAAATATAATAAACATGACCTTTGGCCACGTACAGAGTGAAGGTCCAAACGACAAGCTTTACAAATCAAATAGTGTAAAATGGAGAGCGGCGTCCATGGCTGGCACCGCTTTACTAGTCATGCCCATATAATTCACAAGGATTGGATCCATTTCACACTATTTGATGTGATACTATGAGAGCAATCGCACCAGCCGGGCCAACCTCCACACCAAAGGCAAAAAGTTTTGGAGAACCTCGTTGAACCTCTTTATCACAGCCAAAATGTTCATGCCAATGCTTGACGTCCCTCCAAAAATTTGCAAATCCATAGTATCTTATCATGATTGTTGCATACACTCTAAGAGGTCAAACTATCTAAATCTGGGGTGCCTGAAATATGGGGTGCAAGAGACGAGCAACACGTGGTAATGGAGTGGACAAATGGCGTAGTCCCACTGGAGAGAATAAGCTCCAAAGCTTCAATAGAGAATGAACACTATATTCACGTTGGTCTCCTCCGGAAACCAGAGTTCGTCTTCCATAGCTTCGCCGACTCTGCATCAACCACTCGATCGCGTTCTTTGCCGTGCTCTCCACCGTATGTAATGGTGCACATGCTTGAATGCCTACATCAAATTGGATCTATTTTATTCTACAACTTATTGATTAGACAATCAAATTCAATCTATCCCCTCAAGTAGTACATTTGTCCGTTTAAAATCTAACATCAAACTTGTATAAGTTTATGCCATCTTCTAAAAAATATTAATGGTTCTAAAATAGCAAGACGCATCTGACATAAAAAAAACACCCTCAACATTCATATGAAGTATAAATTACAAACATAGTTAAAGATTTCAAAGAGTTAAATAATCTTGATAGAAATACTTATGTATGTGAAGTTCAATCATCGAGGGGATAACGGAGGAGGTATGGATGGTATCCCTTCTAAGAAAGGGAGGGAATGAGGCACAAATCATTACAGTAGTGCCTTTTCAATCTTGAATGGGGAAAGGGGCCTAGGTGAACTATGGCAAAGGCCTAGGCATACGCCTCTAGGCCCCAATTAGCCCCAATCTACAACGGTAGTTCTTTTTGAAAAATTTCAACACTTAGGGTATGTTCACACATGGACTTTTTTGTTTAAGAGACAAGATAATTGTTTAAGACCATGGCTGAAATCATCCTAATTCCTTTTACGATCTTCATGAACGTGATCATGCCAAACCGCTTCCAGCCCTCGCCGCGAAGCACTTCAAACAGATATTTTAGTATCCTTTAAAAGAGATATCGTTTCTTTGCCTCCTTGAATGCCTTGCACAAGTTGCTAATTTGATGGTCGTTGTTTGCTAATGGTTCAACTTTTGCCCACTTACGTAAAAGCACTCGGAGATATGATAGTTCTTCATTTCCAGAAAAATCACAATTACTAAATAGCGGGGAGTGTTCATTGCTAAATGCGACCTAGGTCCTCCAAAGACCAGTCTTATCTTGCTCGACCTAGCTCGCCACCTCTGCCGCCATGTAGGCTTGACATTTAATAAAGAACCGTAGTGGGAACACTTTATAACTTTTTCAAATTAGTTTAGTAAACTTGCCCTAGTAAAGTCTAGGTGTGAACATACCTTTAGAGTTCAAACTTACTATATCTAAAATCTATATTTCTTCAATGCATAATCAACTAAAATATCTCCAAATCAAGCCAATGATGGGTGTTGTCATTTTCTTGAGCTTAAATGTTCACTACCAACTTTAGAGCTTTCTTCATAGGAGCCCTAATTGTCTTAGGAATGCTTCTCTTTTTTAAAGTCGAAACAATTTGAATATCATCATCTATGTCAATAATCCTTTCTTTCATCCTTTCATTTATATTCATTCCTATTCCTTGACTTTGAAATTCACTTTTAACAGCCGAATTTGGGATAGATTAATGAAGTCACAAATACAACAAGAAGGAAATTCTCAAAGGACAACCGGCACCAAGCCCAAAGCACATAAGCACCACAAGGCCAACAACTGCATACATAAGGTCAATCAAGGAAAATGAAACAACCAATAGGACCTACAAAGACCAAGACATCCAAAAGGCTAAGACCAAAGAAGTCCACAACAACAAAAAACCAGTCCAGTTCAAGAGGAAGAGAGGGCCTCTCAAAACAAGAAAAATCCAAAGAATACAAAGAAGGTGGTCCGAGACAAAGTACGTGTGCCAGCATGACCGCTGAAAAAGATCTACAATTTCAATGGAATCGAAAGATTTTCTCTCAGAGAAAGACCCTAAGGCTAAGAAACGAGGCTATAACAGAGCGACATGGTTTCTTGGAAGGAGAGCCGAATCACCGAGAGATGACAAGGCAGGGGTTGCCAGGAGGATGTAAAGACTGTCCGAGGTGTTCTCCGACGAGAACGCAAATTGGGCACAGAGGTCTTTGTTTAATTGGAGAGAGTCTGGAAGGACCACAACCGAGGTGTCGAGAAGGGCCCTGGTGCAGAGGTAAATGTCGGCAAGAATAGCCATTGTCACATCCTCGACAAATCTTTTAGCTTCCTCTCTAGCTCCAGGTCAAAAGGAGGCAATGGGGATACTCAAAGAAGACCAAGAAGGGGAATCAACAAAGGAGAGCTGAGGAAGGGCAGATTGCGAGAGACTAGACCGAAAACTCTTGAAACGACTGGTGAGATTGCAAGAAAGGAACTGTCCTTGTGGAACAACTTTGAAATTTAGTTGAAAAGGGTTGAAATGCACTACATGAGTTTGGTCCAAAAATTTCTACACCTATAAGCTGCTATGGTTGGGCAAAAACAAATAAGGATTTTGACGAAATCCATTTATTTTTTGTACTTGCAAAAAATTTATGGCAAATAAAAACCTCACCACTTGTTTTTTTTAAAACAGAAAAGTAAAACTAAGACAAATGAGAGAGATAAAGCAAACAAAGAAGCCTAGCCGTTTATAACAACCATTCTTTTTCAAGTCTAAATGGCCTTTTGATCTAACAATCGACATATTCTAATCTTTTTTTGAGTATGTAAATGAAAAAAATTGAAATCTTCTTAACTAAAAGTTGGGCTTCTTTTCTTAGTTGTCTCAATTTCTTACTGAGCAAACAACTCCTTGGCTCCAAACCACCATAAAGTACTACCATGTCACCGACATTTTGGACCATGACGTCTATTGGCCATTGGCCTTTGGTGTGAAGCCAAAGAATTCATTTTTTTCTACTCCACCAATCACATTGTTAGATTTATAACGCCCAAGCCTAAGGGCGTCCCATTATCTACACAAATCTTTACTTCATGGAATGGTCCCCCCAAGCAGGCCTCAGAGAATCTCACACGAAAAAACCTATGCAGGGTAGAAATTTTGCAAGAGTTTTAATTGTCCCATAATTTTTCTTCTATGGAATCTCTTTTGTATTAAACCATTTTTGCATCATCTATTTAAGAAATCAAGCAAGCCTTGAGTGTTTGTGTTGTGCATGTGAGTTAACGGCATGTCGTATAAAGAAAGATCGATAACCACAACAAATCGAAAGTCCTAACCAACATCAAATAAACAAAAAACATACACTAAAATAAGTATACGTAATACACCCTCAAATGCCCCCCCCTAGCGGATAAAGAGACCCTCTATCCAGTTAAAACCATACACCACTAACAAGACTAAACGCCACAGTGATGTCGCTGCAACAACTGTACGCATCCAGTTGAAGATGTCGCCCGTCGCCGAATCAATAAGCATATGGAGAAGTAACAAAGAGAGGATAGGCCGGGTGCAATGTGAGCCCCAAAATTAATCGCCTCAGGCAACTTTGTTGGCAGTTCCTTAAGCAATCTCCACGTTGCCTATCCCTGAATTGAAACTAGAAACTCCAACCAGATGGCAACGCACCACACAGTGACAAGTCCACGAGAAATTCAAGCCGTTTCATCGGGTGAAACATGGCTCGAAGACCTCTCACAACGAGGGCAAGTCCAACCCTTGGACAGTAGAGTAGAAGGAAGCGGCCTCAGGAAGCCATATGCCAACCATGCTAGCAATGGTCACAAAGCAATATGGTAGCCGCGCCCTTCTTCTCATCATACACAAAACACGGAAGGCCGTCGGGCACAACCGCCAACTCCGAATGAACGGAGCCATCAATGGGTAAATGGTATGGAACACAATTCTTAGAGTGCTCCCGACACTCTCGGCCATCTTTGCCTTTGAGCAACAAGATGCCACTGGGCAACACATCCTTCACACAAAGAATGGTGCGCCCAGCCTTGACATCCAACATTGTAGGTGCCTCACATAGCAAAAAAACGTAATCCCCCATGGAAAAACGTCCCAACTGAGGTCGATAGGCACCGCTACGAATACGAGCGTACGGTAAGGTATCACGATGCTGAGCAATGGACAAGTTCTCCATGGCCATGAGCATAGCTCGCTTGAAGAACTCCGCTCGATCCCATAGACACTAGGCCGACACCTTTGGATCGTCCAAATCCACAACTAGAGCCAACTTTTCTCAAACGGAACTCGGTAAAATTGGATCCCACCCATACAACAACTGATACGGACTGAAAGCAGCCAGTGAAGCCTGCCGACTAAATCAGTACCCCATGGCTATCCACGGTATCATCAGATCTCAATCATGGTAGCCACCCTTAAGTAATCCATACTTTTGTAGGCCCTGCTTCACGGTCTGAACAACACGCTCCGCCAAACTGTCCGCTTTCGGGTGATCCCGAGAAGTGGTACGATGGTCAATCAAAGCCTTGGTACACAAAGCTTTGAAAGCCCCAAGGAACTCACGTCCCTGGTTAGTCAAAACCTCAACTGGAGCTCCAAAACGAGCCAACACCCGGTTGAGGAATGGTATGGCCGCCAACTCTGAAGAGTTCTCCAGAAGAGCCACAAACTCAATCCACTTGGTGAAATGCTCCACCATCACCAAGACATACTTGGCTCCGCATGGAGTCACGACAAGTGGACCAGCGAAGTCCAAGATCACCGGTATCCTAGTCGCATAAAAGGCAAAGGCTGCAACTAGGCTAACAAGGTGTTGAAGTTGGATCTAATCCGATTACATACTTCACATCGAGAAATATATGTGGCAACCTGCTCATACATGCCGATCCACCAGTATTGGCTGTGCAACATCGAATAAGTCCGTTGCACACGAAAATGTCCTAGGTCTTCGTGTACTTGCCATACCAACAAAGCCCTTTGATTTGGCCTTAGAACTATGCGTCTAGTCTCATCTGGCCACACCCAAAATAGAAGGCCGTTCTCCCAACGGAACCTTGCTATTTGGTATCCAACTCTATCACGCTCCATAGGAGAAAGAGTTGGGGGAAGTGTCCCATGTTGTAGCTTGTGCAAGACTGGACATTCTTTCCACACATTGCTAACAACTTCAGCCCTATCCGGTTCCTCATCCGTTGTCAAATCATACATCGTTGATGTGGTGCTAGACATCAACGTGATGTAAGATGCTCCATGCCACCTTGGGACTGACTCCATGTCACAGTCCCCATGCCACCTAACACCAATGAAATCCTCCTCCAAAGGACTTGGATTGCGAGATAGACCATCTGCATCCAAGTTCATGATGTCGGCCTGATGTACAACCTCAAAGTCATACTCCTGAAGCAATATAGTCCACCTGGCAAGCTTGCCAGTAAGCTTGTCAGACTCCATGAGCCACTTCAAAGGTGATGGTCAGTCATCAACGTAAAACGTTGTCTATATAAATAGGGCCTAAAATGGGCTATTGCCAAAACCGCAGCCAAGGCCTCCTCCTCATAGGACAAATAGTTGGACTCCGCGTTGTTGTTACTCCTAGAAGCAAAAGCCACAACGTACTCCCGTCCCTCATCATGCTTCTGAGTCAACATAGCCCCCAATCCCACAACAGTCTAGTCTATGTATAACTGAAAGGGTCGTGTAGCATCCGGATGCCTTAGCACAAGCGCTGAACCGAGCTTCAGCTTCAAAGTAGCAATCGCCTGCTCCTGCTCTCATCCCCAAGTCCATGGCTGATCCTTCCTCGTAAGAATAGTCAATGGCTTAGCAATCAAGCTAAAGTTCTTGACAAACCGGCGATAGTAAATTGCCAAGCTAAGAAAAGCTCGAAGCCGTGATACGTCGGTTAGGGCATGAATCTTGTGCAACGCATCCACCTTGGCCTGCTGCACGCCAAGACCTCCTAGATCAATCATATGTCCCAAATATGACAACCGGTCGTGGAAGAACTTGCACTTGCCATGGTGCAAGCGCAATCCCTACTGCCGTAACTTCTCAAACACCGCCTAAAGGTGCCTCACATGCTCCTATGGAGTGCTACTAAAAATGATAACATCATCAACGTAGCATCGGGCAAACGGTAAACCAATCAACACCCGGTCCATCATCCTCTGAAACTTAGCGGATGCGTTCTTGAGGCCAAATGGGAGAAACTTCCAGTGATAGAGTTGATCTTTCCCATCCTGATCAACTCCCCAGAATGTAGTCTTCACCCGGTCATCCACCATCAATGGTAACTAGTGGTAACCAGACCGCAAATTTAGAGTACTAAATACTCTTGCATGGCTCACCGCATCAAACAACTCCTCCGGTGTGGGCATGAGATACCAGCCTCACTTGATCTTGCAATTGATCAACCTATAATTTCCACAAATCTGCTTCTCCGTCCACTTGCCAAAGATATCCTTCTTCGATGGCATAATTGTGGTACAAGCGTACTCGCCGTTAGAAAGCTCAATCAAGCTCGTGGCCAACAACTCCTGACAACGAGTCTGAACCCCAACTTCCTTAGAGAGACTGAGCTTGTACGGTTGTTGGAAGATCAAGTGGTCGTCTTCCAACTGAATCTGAATCGGTTTGCCTCTGAAGCCCTCCAAATCATGGAAACTAAAGGCAATACAACTAAGATACGAACATATAAACGCTCGTACCGTTTGTGCCTCGGCACCGGAAGATGTGGCCTCAAATCCAAAGGCCAATCATCAAACTCCGTGGTCTCCTTCTCCACCGTAGAAGACTGACCGCGTACCGGCATGGCCGATGATTGTTAGTTGGTAGCAGAGAAGGCATTGATGCCCCCAGACTCCTCACTCACGAGATTCACAAAATTTCCCGTGTCGTGATGATAAAATCGGACAAAGATATCCCGGACATCGTCTCTACCATAGTCCTCGGCCAAGGCTACATAGACACGTTGAGCACAAAGCTCCTCAGCTGCATGCCTCTTCAAACAAGAAAAAACTTGGCTTCCTCGATCTCTGTGAGATGTAGCACCGCTGCCCCCTGACCATCAGAGTCTGCCCCTTGCACGCGACGATGGTCACTCAAACAGTGCTGAACGGCAAAACAAAGGCCAAAAATCCAAACGAGGGTGTTGAGGTCAATGGCTTGATCCAACAAATAATGGCGCTGGCCCTCAGAGAGATCCGGTGCGACAGTGGTGCCTCTTAAAAAGCCCATCGTCTGCTCCCTCTCATCGCCACAAGGCTCCTCGTAAGTTTGGGAAGAAGTGCTCCAAACCACGTCCAAACCACGTGTTCCAAAGGGAAAAGAGCCCGGATAGCACATCAACGTGGGAAATGCCGCCCTAGTAAAATCAACGCGGTTCACCACCGCCAATGGTGGTTCATCATCCTTGGTAACTTCCGTGGAAACACGGCGGTCGTCCAAGATGTCATCGACCTCACAACGCATAGGCCGTTGCACTTGAGCAATTGCAAAGGTGAGCGTCGCAGATGATGCGACGTTGGTTCAAATCCAAGGTGGCCGATTTGCATAAGAGCCCAACGCCGCCGCATCAACAAATGTGGGGGACTCACAAGGTGATGGATATATGCTCCATCCTCACGCACCTTCATCTTTGTACCCCCCAATGGGGGTACATTCTCAAAAATGTACCCTGGTGGCGTGGATTGGTGGGTAATCCACCATCGGATGAGCCTGAGCAAATCCGCAAAGAGACCTGACCTTGGATCATCCAAACCACGTCTACTGCCCGCCCGTGAATGGCCTTAGCAAGGCCATCCGGCAATCACCAAGTCCACGTGACCTAACCAACGAAGATCATCTTCACTGATCAACGTCACATCACGTGGCAACTTGCCAAAACACCCTTGAATCGCACAAGGTGGTAGCTGCTCTGGTGCAACGCCAAAAGACGTTGAATATGATGGTGAGCGACACAGTTGGCTGCAAAGCCACTATCTACGGGGATATATCGTCGTACTTTGAGCCCGGCCTCAACACAGTCGTGAGCCCCGTACCAATATTGACAAATATATCCACGAGGGTAATACCCTCATCTTGTGGTTGCCACCGAATAGTGCGAGCCAACAACGGAGTGGAAGAGTCCACTGAAAGTTGTGGAGCATCGACGGAGTCCGCAATCTCCCAACTGCAACAAGTGAGCTTCAATTGAGTCCATCATGGAGGAAGTCGATTCTTGCAATGACGTGCAGGGATCTCCACTGATTTGTGCTCACGTGATTCCGCTATCCCCATAATAATAGCATATGTCTCCTCCAAAAGCGTAGAACTACATGGAAAATCGGATGTCAAGGCACTACACCCAAACATAGAATTTGTTGTAGAAGTCACCGCCCTAGATGCGAAGACAAGCCGAGTGAGCTTCTTTTTGCCATCACCGGCAGACCACCAAGGCCTAATCCAAGCCTCCTTTGTCCAGTTACGTACCCCAAAATTGAGGAGATAAAGTGCCTGCTGACCCACCAAAATGTCGTAGTTGGTGGCGCCAGACAGCGCACTAGAGAGATATGTGGGAGAACAAAGGACCAGATCCCACGCCGAACATCAACTGCAACGGATGTCGGATGTAGCCCATGGCCTTCTTTGTGCCTCCACCAATGTAACAATCGTAAATGAGCAAGGCTCAAGGTTCAAAGCACCTAGACCCAAATCCTGGGCTAATTGTTTGTCAATCATCATTAGTTGAGCTCCGGAGTCCAACATAACACAGAGGGAGGTAGCTCGGGTGAGGTTGCCGTTCCTACGGCCAACCACCATGACTCGATCATCATTCACCAAACGTACCACCCGTGGACGCACACTGCATTGCTTCCGTGCTGATCGGACCGCAACGTCAGAAAAATAAGCCACTCCAGAGATCAAGGACTGATCCACGGAGGACTACTCTATAGGTGTGGAAGTGGCATGGGCCTCAAACGCAGAAATGGCTTCCGCCGCCAATTTTGCCCACATTGTCACCAAATCCTTCTCGGTGGGTGGAGCCGTCACTGCCTGCGACACCTCCAACGATGGCATCGGCACCTTGCCCTCCAACATACAGCCTGCCAAGTGGAATACACCGGATGGTTGAAAATCTGGTGTCGGAAAAGTCCACACCGGCAATTGCAACACCTTGTACGCTAAGGTGTGTGGGACATTTCGCTCATCTGCTTCCTCAGCTCAGCCATTTTGGCCTGGAGTTTCTTCACCACCTCCGATTTAGCAGTCAAAGACCATGGGCGCTTCTCCGGATGAAAAAAAAAAACAATTCTCATCAATGTAGTTAGTCTTGCGACAATGAGAACATGTCAGAACCTTCTTCTCCTTGCACCCAACCTTCTCTACAGTCTTGGCCGCCTCAGTCTTAGGCTTGGCCTTCACGGTGCCTGCCCCTTTTTTCTTGAAGCAATTGGGTCCCCCTAGGTGTGACCCGCCTCCCCACAAGCCCAACAATGCACAACCTTTTCAGGTTGTGCGTCCGCTAGGCTACTGGTCGCGGTGGCAAGCTTCTTGGACTTAGGAACGTCCATTAGCGCCGTGACCAAATCCGTGGCCTCTTCACGCCCATTGCTCTATCAAGCGCTTCCACCTCGGAAAACGCCTCCGCCAAAGTAGCCTTCTCGTGATACCAGAAATGAAGATGTGTACTTATCAACTCCACCATCCGCTTATCTAGCTTGGAGATGAAGATCTTCACCAGCTGGCGCTCCGTGAACACATCACCGGCCTCCAGTGACAATCGTGCCAACTGAGTATACATAGTGCAAGGGATATCCTCCTTCTCCTGGCGGAAATCTTGGATGGGCTACATCTGATCACACTTGAACCCCCCATACTCCACCTCTAAGTGCGCCATGAATTGCACCAAAGGATCGAAGGCTGGCGGATCACCAACCGCCATCCATGCCGTACGTGTAGCCACGGCTAAATGTGACATGGCCCCCATGCTAGACCGTTCAGCCATAACATGCCCTTGCCTCTCGAGTCCTCACCGAGGAAACCTTCTTCCACCTTGGGCTCCTCGGTGGAAGTTGAGAGTTGGGTAACCGCACTCTCCTTGAGCGCAGTTACCAACTCTACACTATGGCGTCAGTACTCCTCAACGGGGCGCAATTGTGGGTCGTGTTGCATGGTCCACCGCTCGTATGACTAAAGGGCCTCCAGCTCCAAATGCAAAGACAAGAGCTCGAACGCATACCAGTCGTTAAACGTCGGAAACCGTTGGCGCTTTTTCTTCATCCACGTCTGGAATCGGAGCCGCCAATCGGGCAGGAAGATGCTCCGAGCTCGTCTCGAGAACCTGTCTCGTACGACATGACGAAGATCGTCCTTTATGTCGTCAAACGTGCCGATGCTCCAGACTCGAAGCCTACGGTTGGTATCCAACGCCAAAACAGGCTCAAAAGCCTCGTCGGTATCTGACCTTGGCCTAAAGTCTGTGGTGGAAGCACTCTCCGAGTAGTCTGGTGAGGTGGAGCGGTAATACCAACTCCGTAAACTCACCATAAACAACAACCACATTAAGGCCTATCTACGGGTACTATCTAAAGGGTAAGGGTAAGTACGGGCAACCTATACTTGTAAAACCACCAAACTTTGTGGTTCACCGGTCATCACCTCTGGCTAGCACAGGTTCAACCACAACCCTCCACATAGAAAGGTCTTGCCGGCCATGAACCCAACTTCACCCCTACGGGACCCTATCACGATCTAGTACAATAAACAATGGGGCCACCGGAAAACACCAACAAGGAGCCTACAACACGGGGGAGGTACCGTACAAGAATCCAGAAATCAAAATGGGATTGTCTCTTCAACAACATAAAAGCAGAAAAGACAAGGGATTAGAGCCACTTACACACGCATGTAGTGGATGGCCCGAGTCGCAAACTTGCTACACAAAGAGAAACAGTAAAAAGTTTTTCCCCCAACGTCTAAAACTAAGGGAGTAGTGGAGATTGACCAAGGTGTTTAAAAATACTAATCCTTCAATGAAATCACATACATTGGTGGATAATCAAGACAAACTCTAAACTAACACTAAAATTAGGTCAAATGGCGGATATTCTAACTATAAGCATAAATGTCACTCACATCCGAGTAACAATGCCCTTGTAATCTACTTCCAAAGTTTAGCACTAATTTTTTTAAGGTCACCTAAACATAAGGACCTCACGAAAACTAGCATTTTTTTAAAAAAACTTAAAACTTACTAATTTCTACACCACTAGTCTTAGAATTCTTCCACAAACTCAAATTCGAGATCAGAATTTTAAAATAAGTAATTATGCAAAAGTTGAAAATTTCAAGTATCATCTCTAGGGACTTCTGAACTTTTGAGCAAATAAGATGACGGTTTTGGATTTGCGAAGCGCGATTGTGGTACATGTGGTGGCGGTATTGAGTTACCCCGCTCCTTGAGCATGTATTGTCCAGCCTGTCCCGATTTCCAGCTGTCCTCTTGGCTGCGTCGCCACGCCCGATTGGGTAGCTGTCCCATTGACTGTTAGTTGACCACGACTCGGTTCTCCCAACCTATGCGGTACCTCACGGGACTGCGTCCACTTGACGGGCTTGCAGATCCCTTTTAGATTGCCCCACTTGTAAACAGATGACGCCCACGCCCTGTGGGAATCTAAAAGCTTTGGATGAATCCCATTGCTTCGATGAACTGCATCCCCTAGTAACTACAGATGATAAATTGGGGCTTCACGAGCGCTCGCTCCAACAGCCCAACTCCAGAATAAAGCTTCACTTAAGTGCTCCTACTCAAGACTCTAAATCATAGCTAAATCTCACTAACTATTACAACTCATACTTTAATATTTATAATCCGTTTTTTTTCTAATCTTCCCATTTCGCACAAAACACCTTAATATAAAAATGGTGAAAAACTAAGAAGAAATTAGGGAGGTCTTTGTCAAGTGAACAAATATGAAATCACTCACGTAGTCAAGCGTCTCGCACTCCACGAAGGGAGAATCAATGAGTTCAAGTAGTATAGAAGAATGCGGACCCTTCAGTAATGATAAACAATCACTTACAAGCAAAGATAATCTATAAAACTCTCTAACTCACTCACAAAGCTTGACTTGACAAGGACGTCAAGTCAAGGACGTATGCAACGCTATACGCACAGACATACAACCCTACGTGCATGAAAATCATCCACGAATGAATGCGGTGCGCCGCCGTACGTCCCTAAACACCCGTAGATTAGTAACAAACTATTCTACGCTAAAACTACGATACAAAGAAGCCCTTGACGCCATGTCCTGTGATAGGCATGTTGAGACTTGCATTGTACGAATGCATGTATTGGATTGGGCTAGGTTGCTTTGGCATTTTCGGGCAGCTCTCAGGCCAGGGTGTTATGCTGGAAGAGGCCCGAAAAATGCGGCCTCTTCCTATACTTTTGTCCACTTGACCTTTGGCCATAGTGTGAAGTTGTGTCCTAAAAGCTTCTCCACCACACGCACAAGAAATTAGGCTCATTACATTGATGAAAATTTTCATATAGGTGCCTTTGCGGTGGAAATACTCCTAGGAAACTTGGGATTTTTGAGTAGATATAGATAGATTTCAATGTTTTTAAATATTTTAATATACACGCATATTTGATTAGTGCAAAATAGAAAGCATAAAATCTAAATGTGGAAATTTTTAGAAGGCCCTCCTATCTCACCTCAATTCTTGGAAATGCTACCACATAAGAGTTTCTTGAAAGTGAAAGGGGTCACGCTGCCTGTCACCCCCTATTGTATAGTCTTTTGTTCATAACTAGGACCACATGGACAAAATGACTCGGCTTGGATAAAGGTCCTGGGGGAACTATTGGTCAACTTTTTGAGAACTTAGGATACAATGAGGTACCCATTCAGCTTGCATTGGATAGGGCCCAAGAGCATTGATTGCCAAGCATCTCATTGGTGCAAAAAATGGAAGCATGAAATTCCTCATGCTCTAATTCTTTCCATATTTGAATCTCATCCTACCTTTTTCATTTTTTTCCTCTTCATGAAGGACTTTAAGATAACTCTATGGAGGTGATGTTTTGGCTATCTCTATTTGAACATCTCCACCGTAGAGACGCCAGCCCGAGCGAAAATGTCGGGGGAAACCTCCACATTCCCCGTCCCACCATCACTCTCCCAAGTCAATTCCGCACTGCAAAATCTTATCAACGTTAGGTTGGGGCACCAAGGGAAATTTAGTATGAACTCCAGTGAGGTAGAATCAAGTAAAGTGTGGCGAGGTAAAGTTCGTGTGAACTCCGGAAAGTAAAACTAAAATTTGTGGGAATAGAGGTTAGCAAGTTGAAAATCACTCGGATGTGGTCCAAGATGACCTAAACTACCCGGGTCATAGTGTGAGATACGCATGAGGTAGCGGGTTCAACCCATGGCTACAAAATCTTCTCTCACTCGACAGGACCACTGCAAGTTGTATGTGCCAAAATTGTATGTGCCAAGTTGCATATAGCACCTTGTATGTGCCCAAAATACAAGTAAAAATAAAAATCACTGGGATGAAATTGGAGACATCATTCGAAACCTGGCGTTTACACGGTGAAGCTGAAATTTGTTATGGAAACAACAATGCTTCTTACAAGTTCGTGACGGAGGTGTGAGCATTATTGCAATTGATTCGCAAGTTACACTATGCACAAACGCAATGAGCATATACTCCAACTTGCGAATCAACTGCAGCACAAGTAGAGAAATTCAGGCCCGTGTAGTTGTAGGATAACATGCCATGCACATTATGGGTCGAAAACAAAATGATCAATCCCACTGCAACCGGTCCAAAGATCAAACTGGTAACTCATTTGTGCCTCGAATAAAAGGGCTGACTCAAATCCGGATAGTGCTACATTGAATCATAATA
The DNA here is from genome assembly GCA_963971425.1 of Bryoerythrophyllum caledonicum. NCBI lineage: Eukaryota > Viridiplantae > Streptophyta > Bryopsida > Pottiales > Pottiaceae > Bryoerythrophyllum > Bryoerythrophyllum caledonicum. The sequence goes on from OZ020515.1 coordinate 20,734,200, forward strand.
AAACCCCATTCTGCATGCTTGACCAATGCTGTTGAAGAGCATTCAAAGGCGAAAGCTCGCGAGGACCGCATGAGTGTGGAATTGTGTGAAGTCTGTACAATCAAGGAATGTGGTTGTCAAAAGCCGTGGCCAGTACCTCGGTGGAGATGCTCTAAGCATTTGTTTTGAGGCAGGGGCTTAGAGCATCTCCACTGGTTGACAACACCGGTGGAGTGGGGTTGTGGACGGAATTTTGCCCCACCGATCCGCAAACGACGGCAGGGTTTGGTCCAGGGAGGCCTCTAGCGCTCTCCCCACACAATACGCTGGTGGAGGTGGAGCGGCCCCCCTCGGCCCTAAGGGCTCCTCCAAAACGGAGTCCCGCCTCGCTGCCCGGCTGGGCGCTCTGCCCGACGCGGGGCCTGACAGCCCTCCCTCCCGGCACGCCCCTCACGTCAAACCCCAGCCCCTCCCGGGTATCCTCCTCGCCTGGTCCGGATATCTCCCTTGCCTCGCCCGGGTATCGTCCCTCGCCGCCTCAGCTGCAGATCGCGGACAGAGACTCCAGAGAGTCAGCCAGAGACTCCAGAATGTTGGGTTCTTGAGGCTAGATACACGTTTTTTCTTTGACAACAATTATCTTTCAATCTATACGGTCAAAATTCACAAAACTTATACCACATCACTTTATACAAGTTTAGAAGAAGATCCTACGGTTACATTCTCAAAATGTTCATTTTATATTTTTTGATTCTATGGAGTAGAGAGTCCACTACAATGCCTTGATACTTGAAGATTTGAAATGGGGATGTTTGAGGTGCAATAGCTCTAAATTGTCATGAACAACACAAAGAAGGAAAAAAATACAATGTTTAAATTGTGGTACAATATTTAAAAACATAACAAGTTTATTCCAAAATCAAGGGTGTTTCACAATTTTTGCAAACCACATTTTCATCTCCCTCTTCAACCCAAGTATTCACCATACAAATGTGACAATGAGCTTTAGGAACCCGAGGAAATACAGTTCTCTTTCGCTTTGAATGTGCAACAAGCACATGAGTTGAACGTTTTGAAGGTGGTTGTGAAGAAGAACCTTCTTCTGCGTTTGGCGTCTTCGATTTTTGTCCATGCCCCATTCGAGTACGTTTCACATTTGCCTGTAAGGGAGTTACGGAAGCTCCGCGTCTCGGAAGATCAATGGTGGGGGGTCTCTGAAATGTAACTGGCGCTGACATAGATGCCACAACCCTCTGCAATAAATCTTTCTTCTGCTCTGCTTCTTCTACAGTACCATCATCCATAGATGATATCAAATGTGACATTATCTCCTCTACTTGTCGACGAAGATCATATGCCTCTCTCTTGCATTCACTTCTTCTCTCATTCTCATTGGATCCACGAACACTTGGAACCTCTTCTCGTAATGGTGATAATGCCTCATTGTTAGAGCAATGTACGTCATCCATGGCTTCTATGCCAACTTCAGATGATTGTGAAGGAGAGAAAATTCCTTCACAATGAGTTGGAGCCCTATGATATGCTTGCAAGTTGAGTGTCTAGTCGGACAATCACAATAATAAGTGTTTAAAGAAACACTATACTTGATGGTAGGAGAGGACTCACTTGTCATATAGAATAGCATCAGGTCAGCATTGACAACTTCAAGAACTTCATCAGGATTGTTTTTGTAAGCTTTCAATATCCTTTCTCCTCCTTTCAGGCGCCGTCGATGTTCTTTGTTATTGCCTCTTGTTGAAAATCTGTTGGAATCACCTATATAGTAAATTATATATTAGTAAAAATCATAATAATAATAACTTCGACATCAAATAATATACAAAAATTAAAATGACTAATATAATATAAACATTCAAATCAACGTTTGAATATACTTACTAATAAGTTGAACTGTCTCGAAATGATCCATGAGGGTAGGCCCTCCGATTCGACTTCCATCAGCCGCGCTACCAACAATTGCAACAATTAGATCTCGCAGAGCACGATTCACTTTACCCTGAAGCAAAGTGTATTTGATCCATTCCCAATGTCTTTCCACATGATTTGTGGTATCCATGCCTCCATTAGCAAAAAGACAGCCAAATCGAGGCCATAACATCCTCCATGGCACACTCTCTCCAGCCCAACCTTTGTGAATATAATTTTTCAGACCTTGAATGTGTCCAAAGTCCTCATAGAGCTTCTGAAGGTTTAAATTGAAATGTTGTTCTTCTGGACAATGCATCAATACATGTAAAGCTCTCCATAATTTGTCTTTTTCCATCATGGGAACTCGAGTGAGAAGATTCTCACTCCATGCTTTCATTACATGGAAGTGGCGTAATAGAACTTTCCCAGCCACCTGCATCCTTTCTCCATTTTCCACAGTCCAACAATATTCATCCATATTCACAACAGTGCCTATAGAGTTTAATGAAGTCTTATGTTTGTCAATTACAATTGCTGAAGGTCTAACCTTCCCAATTTTGGCAAACACAGCGGTGAGTGCCAATACCAATGCAATACCCTCATGCCCTTCTCCTAGATCTTGCTTATGGTCCTTTGTGCATAACATATAAAACACTGGTACTCCTTTCCCATCCTGATTCGGCACAATTGCTGCATAAAGGGGGAAGTCGTACTGATTAGTCTTGAAAGTAGAATCTGAGGCCCAAGAATTACCTGTGGAGAAACGTCTTGCCTGCGTACGCATCCAATCAGTTTGAATAACCACAACAAACGGCCGCTTCTTGGGATCCTTGTGTTTCGGTGAGTAAGGTTGATAGAATATAATTTTGCCTTGATCTTTTAAGCTCATACACTCAACTTGTGCCGCATCTCAATCATCCTTTCGCAAAGCATCTATACATCGTATAAAATAATAAATTTGAATACACACATATGTAAAAGATATCATAAGAAAAATATAAAAATATAAAAAATAAAAAACATAACCATGGATATGACATATACTTACCACTTAATCGCATATATTGCCTCAATTGGCCTACTTCCTTGGCAATAATAAAAAACCGATATGTGACGCGTTCCAATTCCGTGACCATAGCTCTAATCTTATGTTCATCTCGCTTGGAAGCAAGAGCAACAGTCGACGTCGAAATCACCCTTCTTAAATTTTCTTTCGCCATATCAAGAACAATTGGATGCACCGGTAAAAATAATAGATCGCCATCTGAACTAGGTACATGTCCTGTATGCCCTGAATGGATAAAAATACGAGCTTCTTTCCCACTCGAAGATCCACCACCATTGTCACTAGAAATGGGTTCCACCGTCTTCAACTGAAATGAACAGTTGTACAATCTAGATTTCCTATCTAGTTGACTGTTTTTGTCTTCTACAACTCTTGTAGAAGAACTCTTTCTGTGAGGACGACTCTTGTTTCCACCCCTATGGCAACGAAAGTATTTTATAATATGAGTTTTGGTTCGTTTGGTATTACGAAATTTTCGCAATACCTTATGCTTTGTGCATACCTCATCAAGAGTAGCACCCAAGGCATCAAGGGGAACAAGAAGACTCTCATTCCAAAACGTCGAATCTTCACAAGTAGAACACGAGTGAAGACAATTTTCCACGTAAGAGGAATGAATTCCTCCAACTCTAATATCCGTGCTCCATTTTGCACGGACTGCATTCAGTGTAGGAGTTTTAGGCAAATGTTTGCCGGTAATATCGACATGAGCATTTTGGACTATAGAAGACCAAAGTTCAATCGAAGGAATTTGTCTATAACCTGAATCTTGTTTTATGGGAGCCAAAGCTACCTCATCATTCACAAAAATCAATTTCATATTATCTTGGAGGACTTTCCATCGCTCTATGGTATGAACAACATCATTGACATCCACAACACGACCATGAACTTTAGCAAGGGGACGAAAATTTGAATCCGCTTTGCGAATTTCCTCAAAAGAGGGATACACTCTATTTTGCAAGCATTGAACCATAAGCTTCATGCTTGCAAGAGTGAAGTGCACATACTTTGGGAAAGTTTCAATTGTAACATGCTCAAAAGAGGGAGAAGAGGACTCATCTGTAGAAATACCAATGTTGCCACTTGAAAGATTTACGTTGTCATCACATCCATATACTTCTCCATAATTGTCTTCACCTTCCGAATCGGTTTCACAATTGGGGAGTGTAAAATGTCTTGCGAAACCACCATCACTTTGGTGATTTAGTAGAATTTCTTCTACTCCAACAACACCATCCAACTCTTCCTCAAAATCGGAAGGATAGATGCAATCATAATCCCGAATATTATTATCCTCTTCCATGGTATAAGACCAAAAACATGTGAAAGATATAAAGATGTGCTTATAAACACAAATATGCCCTTCTTTTCAAACCTAAATTGCACAAGTGCAAAAAACCAATATTAATATAAAATTTCAATACAATATACTATTTTATACACAAAACACATTCATGTGCACATCCATTGATTTGATACAATTAATATAGTTTAGAATATCATACCTCCAATGTTGGAAAACACAATTTGAAATTCATGTATCTGATGGCAACACCTTCCAATCTTCCACCGACCTAAACCCTAATCATCACAAATGATAAATCACATCAAAGTAGATGATAATGGGGTTGCACATCTCAAAATGAAAGTAATATGGTTTAGAATATCAAAGTTTTAATGTTGAAAGAAGTTTATCAACTTCTTGTAGAATTTGAAGTACCTTCACTTGTAAACCCTACTCCCAAACTCTCCCTACACTACTTAGTAACAAAGTAAAGCACATTATACTACACACACTACACTAATGTACCCTAAATCCTTCTCCTCACCCTCACTCTCAATCTCACTCATGCACTACGTCGGGTTGACCGAGGTACAATGGCACGCCAAGGCCTGCAAACTTTGTTCTGGAGTCTCTGGCTGACTCTCTGGAGTCTCTGTCCGCGATCTGCAGCTGAGGCGGCGAGGGACGATACCCGGGCGAGGCAAGGGCGATATCCGGACCAGGCGAGGCGGATACCCGGGAGGGGCTGGGGTTTGACGTGAGGGGCGTGCCGGGAGGGAGGGCTGTCAGGCCCCGCGTCGGGCAGAGTGCCCAGCCGGGCAGCGAGGCGGGACTCCGTTTTGGAGGAGCCCTTAGGGCCGAGGAGCGGCCCCAGAGGTCGTCCCCGCTTCATCGTGATAGGTCCTCCTTGCTTCATCATGATTGACTCTACTCACACACTCGCCAACAATCATGCAGAATCAACATGAAGAATCACGCATGAAAGTTGGAGAACCGATGGGCTCCCCGCCACCCGCTATGAAAAGGAACGCCGGGTTCCAAAAAGTGCTCCACCGGTGTTGCGAACTGGTGGAATGCTTAGAATAACCATTCGTTTGGATGCAGCTTGTGCAGCGGCGTGTTGAAGCATGGTTGACACAGTTGTCACAGGACTGACCAGAAGAAGCTGCGTTTCATGAGCTTTCAAGACTTAGCCTTTTCACGTTTAGTGCGTGGCTGACGTGTTGGAGCTGCAACACACAACGGTTTGGATGCATTTTGACTTGTCCAAGTACATTCATCCCTACCTTCCACTGCCCTGCCCCCTTTTCTTTTTTTTTGGTGATTTGGAGCCAAAAGGTGAAAAAAATCTTTTAGAAAATGTTTCCGAAATTTCTTTTTTTTGTAATTTCTCCCACAAAGGTTAAGGTTTTAGTAATGCCCTTCTACAGAGAGGAAAGTCACATTGACACATAGGAACAACGTGACCAAACCTTCAATATGCCATTTTTTTTACACTTGGTCCTTTAGGAGTTAAAATAAACGACGTTAACCGTGCAAAATCATACTTATAATCATCCAGAAATGCGTGAGGGGAATCCATGCAAGGCCTACAAGAGAGCGTCCATTACGTTGCTTAAAACGCAAGATAACCTATCAACCAATCATGGTTTTTACAAACTTAGCTAATCTCCACTAGAATTCATAAGACAGTGGGGCAGATATCATGTCAACGTTCTCCTACGTAGCACTACTAACTGCAAACCTCATCAACTGTGCGCTTACTTCCACAAAGTAAACTACCCAATGTGCAGACAAAACTGGATGTCGTGAGCGTATCTTCATATTCCAACTCCTCCCAAACCACGGAAAAAGAACCAATTCATAGTAAAAATTACAGCAGCGAAATTCACTTACACGGCAGCAACTGCGGCGGCGCCGTTGCTGCGGGAGGGCTGCTGCTGCTGCTGCTGCGGGGGAGCGCCATTTGGGTTGTTACGCCTGGGTGGCCTTTGCCCCTCCTGACGCCTCTCAGCTGATGTGCCACCGCCATTGTTCGAGTTGGAGAATCCTCCACGTGAAGGCATACCCCCACGTCCTCCTCCCCTGTTGCCATCGCGCTCCCGCATCTCCTGGCCCGCACCACCACCACCCCTTCCGGGGTTGCGCCCACCGTATGCCCCTCGGCCTCTTGCTCCCTCGCCGCGGTCGTTCCTATCAGTGCGGTATGGGCGGTCACTCCTGCCATCATTCGAGCGCCTCGGAGCTGCAAAACCCAGACAATAAAAAGGCATTGCAAGACGAGGAGGAAAAACTATCATCGGACGAGAGAGAGCTATCAAAACAGCACGTCAGGGCTCTCTAGCACGTAGAAAAAAACGTGAGCTACCTTGTACAAGCAGAGTCAAATCTACCCAGAATAATGTACTGCACAAGAAAGGGGTACTGACCTCTTCCCATTGGCTTCTTCTCTTCGATGTAAACAGAGCGACCTTGGATTTGAACAGGAGATTCCGCAATTGCGTTCTGTGCAGAAGATGCGTCTTCAAACTCTACGAACGCGTAGCAGACTCCTTGCTGTTCACAAGCAAAAGGAAATACAAAAAGAAAAGGTCAGCGCAGATAGTTCTCAGTGTAGTTTGCAAAGGAGAAACTGTGATCCTTAGGTGATGGTTGTTAACACCAGACGCATGATAATGACTCGGAATCTGTGCAACACTAGTACAACTTGAAACAAACTTTCATTGCAACTTTTTGAACTTTAAAAGACAGTAAATGACTGAAAAGACCAGACAAAACATTCATAGGACTCGGAGCAAGAAAAACCTTTTGGCTCTTCACATTGACACCATTTGCTTTGACAGCGCCAAACTCTGTCAACTTCGTTTCCAACTCAGAAGCTGTGATGGACGTGGGGAGATTCTTAACATACACCGACCGCCCATCCGCTGCATACCACATATTTTCGATTAGAAACGGTGGATAAAACGTTAAAATGCGTTAAAAAAAGAAGGCATATCAAGTACAGACAAGTTCTCTGTCCATCTAGTCTAAGGAAATACATCGTTCCAACTAGTCTGGTCAGAAGATTCACTCAACCGAAATCCAAATACAACAGCAATAAGAATACTAATGCATGTGAGTTGAGGCCATACGAAGAAAGTATGGACTTTGGACTTCCACTAACCTTCATTTTCAGAAGGAGCTGCATCCTCTTGGTTATCCTGAGTTGGTGCAGCCACAGCAGGAGCCGGAGCAGATGAAACTGCTGGACGCTCAGCAACAGGTTGAGCTACCTTAGGAGGAAGAGGAGCTCCGATAACCCTTAACTGCACAAGTGACAAGAAATTCCATCAACACGGCAAAGTAGCGGTGTGTTAAAAAATCTACTACAGACAACAGAACCAATCCAGATAATCTAATGGATCAAAAATTAAAAACTTACGATGGATGCGTATGATTTCTTAGGAGCTTCACCAACTGGTTCTGGCTCCTGCACAACTGGGTGAATCTCTTTCATCGGCGTCGTCTGCACCATTGGAGACTCTGGCTCCTCAATCACCGGAGTGGTGGTGTCTTCAACAGGGACAGGGCCAGTGTGCTCCTCTTCTTCGGCTCCAGTAGGACCTTCATCATCGAACACCTCCTGGGCTGTGGCCTCGTGCTCGGGAGCTGGAGGAGGTGTCACTTCTCTCACAACCTCCGGCACTGGAGCTGGGGCTGGTTGCTCCACGACTGCAAACGAGCAGAACACAGATCAAGATTAGGCAAACCTCAGGATGATAAATAGACAGTAATTCAAAGAGCAAAAATAGATAGTGGGAAACTGAGCATCGGCAGAAAAAACGTGCACGAGTACAACACTTACCGTTGCAGATTAGGCAGAAACGAAGTAATTTGGAGGGTGCCTAATTTTTTGTGAAATTCGAGAACGATAGAGTCTAAAGCAATTGATTAGGTCCAAAACACTCATTCTAACCACTTTTAGCTCATTTATTTTGGAGCGATCACTTCAAGGTTTAATCTAGCGCTTGCGAAGTGTTAAATACAACCTTTCGACGGTTAACTTCGCTATGAATTTTTAAAATCCCTTCAAAGTACCAACCTGGCTCTGGTGCCTGCTGAACCACATGCGGAACTTCAGGTACCACTCCATTCGAAGTTGGGACCGACTTCATCTGCACCTCATCGTCAAGGTAGCGGAAGACGTCATTCAACACAAAGTACCCCTTCTCCTGAGGAGCCAAAAAGAAGCTCTGCACAAAGTTCCTCTTTCCAGTAGATTTGGTGGAGAGAGACCCCGTGACCAGAACCGAAACTCCACCAGTAAGCGAGTCTTGAGAGTCAACGGTCTTGATTTCCGCCTTGAACTCGCTGTAGTCTGCAGACATCACCTTCTGGTGAATTTGCTGCAAACAACACAAACCAGACGATTTAAATAAGAGCTGAGAAGTTGCACTCGACTTAATATGCACTCAAAACTCTAGTTTAGCTGGCGTGTAGAAGAAACAAGAGGACGAAAGTGTAACTACATTATGTCAGGCTTTTCATCTCTGAGCATTTAGACGCTGAGCCCAGGGTTAGAGCTTAAAGTCTCTTATTCAAACATACATCTTGGGTGTGGGCCATGTCCACGGCTCCAGCAGCTCCTGCCTCAGCACGGGTGAGGTGACTGGCATCAGTGTAAAACCGATGCACAACTTGAGGGGACTGGTGTAGAACATTGTAGTACTGGTTCACGAAGGCATTTCCGACCTGCATCACCAAGATAACAAAGCTCAGAAATCTAAAGCCCTTGCAGAAACTCCAACCAAAGGATACAGTCGTCAGGATACTTAAAACACTGTTCCCTGGCATCTATGATACTTAAGCTGTCTTACTTAATAACTTCCCATCCCCCTCCTGAACATGATCTCCATAGAAAAAACTAAAACTCGCATAAATTTTTACTTCTACACCGTTATAACGCCCCAAACAACAGACAACTTGAACGCACTTGCGAATCTTAGAGTCGAACAACTTACAACTTGTGCCGTTGCCGGCGGGGAAGCAGAGTTTCCAGCCATGGATCCTAAGAGGCAAAAATCAAACTAAACACCTCAGAAAGTAATCCACTTCACTCACACCTCAACCTCCCAAACCCTTCCTCACAAGCATCCTATCCAACTCCGCTAGAAGCCACATTGCAAAAAACCGCACAACTAAAATCACTCCACAAACCGCTACATACACTCCAGAACACACAAACGAAGACTAAAACCTCCTATGATAACTCTCTATCCTCAGATCACAGCCAAAACCTAACACCACAGCCACATTTCGAAAAACACCTGATCTACACAGGGAGAGCGCCGACTAACCTGCCACCGCAAGAGCGCGTCCAAGAAACGGTCGCCAATACCGCAAAAACCTCCAACCCCCGCCACGAGAAAACCTAACCCCCCGCCACGAGAAAACCTAACCCCCCGCCGCGCGCCACCAGTCCGCCTAACCTCAGATCTCACCAGAAAATAGAATGTCCACTACTCCTCAAACCAAACCAGGGTAGAAGGACCGCACCAGAAGTGGAAAGAGGAAGCAGCCGTAAGTACTCCGAGGAGTTGGCTGTGCTGGTCCGAGGACTGATAGTTCGAAGAGTAGTAAGTCCGAGAAGAGGAGATCGGAGTGCGTGGCGCGGACAGAGGAGAGAGAGAGCGAGACGACAGGAGAGCGATGGCGATGGCGGAAAACTATGGCGACTCGAGTTGCTGCTCACCTCGAAACCCTAATGCGAGATGTCGCCTTCCCTGTTCTGGACTGCACAGGCACCTTCCGGTCATCTCCTCTCTTCCGTGGATGAATGTATTCGTTCGTGAATGTGGATGATTATCGTCTATTTACGAAGGTTGAATGAGTAGACGATGGATGATTCCGTTTCTCTCTTGTGTGGAATCTGGATGAGTCTGGATCGCTCTGGATGGATGACTCTGTATCTTGCTCTCTTGACGGATGTGTCTGTTCATCCTACGACTTCACATGCTGTTTGGATGTATTATGCTGGCGGTTTGGATGGATGTATTATGCTGTTGATTCTGACTCCCAACAACCTGGGAAATTGGGATATTGAAGAATGGAGAGGAATTCTTGTCTGAGAGGATGCTAATTCATGAATTTTAGGGGTGCTTTGCTTGCTTCAATCAATAAACTCGTTACAGAAGAATCAATATTATGGATTCATCGTCTCAAAGTCAGTTTGTAACTCAAAGTCAGTTATTCATCATGAAAATCGATTTTTTTTTTTCATATTGATTAGTTGAAGTTGAAAAGACTTTGATAAATGACATTAACAACCTTAACAAGAACTTGAACAAACTTTGGACCATGTGAAACAGATAAATAGCTTGATACCATTTGAAAGTCATCTTCTTACAATATGTCATGCCATAAAATTATTAGGCACTAGCATAAAGCCATTGGGGTGACGTACTGGTGGTTACCACCAACTACAATAACTATAATATTCAGTGTCAGTTTTTCTTCATTTTTCGAGGCAGCAACACTAATCTGAACAGAGTTGAATTCTTGGCGCAGCAGAACCAGAGTGCGCCTTCTTTATTCACCTCCTCTCAGTTAATTCCTTGTTGAGTTCCCACAACATAGTTTACACCCCTGCGAACGACATTGAAACTTGTCAGAAACGCAACTCGCGGCTTGCTTGTAGAAGTTCCACACGAAATGCATGAGCAGTGCGACAATGTAAAACAACTGGAATAAAGTATACCCACAGACGAGAAGAAATTATTAAAAACGGAAAAACTCCTCGTAAGTATACAGTACAAAAAGAAAAACGAAAACACTGAAGGATGCACAGGAAAATGATTTCTTCATGACAATACGTATAATTACACGGTTGGTGGTTCATGACCCTCCAACTACTTGCAGTCGCTGGCTTTCTGGCATCTGCCGCGACTACTCTCAAATGTGTGTGGACTATGAAGCATGTCTGATGGCAATCGAATCACAGCTACTCTACACCTAAATCACATGAATGTACAACGCATGTGCTAGAGTCTCCCTACTAGATGTAAGGAAATTTACAAAATCGCCTTGTACATGGTCTGTGCTATCCGCCATGAGCCTCGCAACAACAAGAACCAGATAAGAGCCGAGACGGCTCCCAACAAGAAAACATACACAAAACCACTCCTAGAACCCTTCGCCACCTTTCTTTGGGGCTGCTGCCTTCTCGAACTGCACTGCACACAGCTATCTTGCTTGCAGTCTTCGGTACAAGGCTTCCATGTGCCTGACATCACCTCTTGGTGCAACTTCCCTCCAGCGTAGTTCATCACAGCAGCCTGCACAGTCTTGGAACCATTTTCAGAGCAGGAACACGTGATGGTAACGGCAGTCAGATGCGTGTCAGAAGCGGTCACATAAGTACTACTGAAGTTAGGAAGTTCAGCGGCGGAGGCTGGAAGAATCGGCTGCAGCAGCTTATTAATCCCTGATAGCTTCCCCTTCCCGAAGGATTTTTCATCAACTTGCGAAGAAGAAGCTGGAGGCGGATCAAAATTTGGCATCTGCCAGTGATGCGCTGGTACATCTGGAGCAGTAGATGAGAAATTCAACTCTGGTTGTGAAGAAGTTCCAGCCTGAGATTCTACAACAGCACGTTGTAGATCTTCACTGCTTGACGAGGGAGGCATACCTTCATAAGTCGACCAGATATCTGCACACATGATCAAATCGAATCAAAAAACCTGCGACAGTGGCTTTCTCCACAATCCTTTGTATGTGGGCGACTATAGTATTTCATCAAGTGCCCTTTATCCTACAGACAAGACACTCTCAATACCTGCTGAATCCGGTACTACACCAGCACCTTCACGTCCCAAATCTTGCGGCTCTCTACTGTCATGCGACCATCCATCTGATGAACCCTGGAGATCAGGACCGAGTGATGCACGATCGGCGAATTCTGACAAGTCCCGAGAAGACGCACTGGTGTGGAAGATCCTCGCAGGCTCTTCTGTGTGGCTAATGGACGACTGGGGACGCATCAGCAACATCCGCCGAGCAGTGTCGCCCTGAGAGTCAAATTGCATCGGCATCACGTTGTTCCTTGGAGGCCGCAACTGAATTCCAGAAGCTCTTGGGTCGAAACGTCCCGAGTCCGAAGTCAAATCGTTTATTTCCAGATAATCATCCGACCCAGAAATCCCCGGAGGAGCGATGAGGGACATGTTGTAGTCGGAGCCGTGGGCATCATTGCCGAAATCAACGCCTCCCGGAAAAGTGAGGGCCTCCTCGTTAGAGTAATCACCGCCAAGCATCCAGTTGCTGTCAATCAAATCCTCCTTCCATGTACACTCCTGAGGCTCACCTTGAACAGTCTCCACAATCTCCTGCATCGTGCTCACATCATCGCCGGCCCTGGAATCCTCAAATAAATCAGTAAAAGAAGACCAATCATCCCCATGAGCTATGCCAGCAGACTCGCCATTCATATAATCAGCCAAGGCCTGCGAAAAGAGAATCACGCAGCATACGTAAGTCCGCATCCTTGATTATCCACACGGATTAAGATAGCCATCAATTCAACAATTAATCTCAAGCTAGAAAACTAAGTTTTGAACGCCTCTAAGCACGTACCGGTAGAAGCACGAACGGGGCACCGCTCATAGCACCGATGTTTTCCGTCTCGAGCACGGGCTCAGGCTTCACCTCGGCGTGTGTTTGCTCAGGCTCGAAAGGAACCTCCTCCTCTTCGACATGCGGAGGAGGGCTGTACGCCTCCTCCACGAACGGCGCACCATACTGCTCGCCATTCTTTGGGCCCGCGCCGCTCTTCTTGAACACGCGCGCAAGAACGTACGGCTCCTGCCGCCCCGTCAAATTCTCGTACACCCTGTCCTCCATCCTATACTCGTGCATCACCCAGTCCGTCCTCTCGCCGCGCGGCGCGCGCCCCTTATAATACACCAGCGTCTTCTTCATCCCCGTCGACCTCGTCGACTTCACACATCGATCCTTCCCGGTCGACTTCCAGTACCCAATCTCCGTCGCGCGGTTCGTCCGGGAGCCGTTCGGGTACTTCCTGTCCCGAGCACTGTAAAAATACCACTCCTGATCATTGCTTCCCAGCAACGACTTGTCTGCAAAACCAACACCAAACTCTACCAGTAAGCACAACCGCCAATTTCACATCCACCAAAACCTCGAATTCAAAACCTCTAAACCACAACCATTCACATACCAGGCAAATCCCACGGCTCGCACTTGTACAAATCCACGACCGCAATCGGATTCATCTCAATTGCTCTCCCATTGATCTTCTCCTTCAAATAGTACGCCACCAGCTCCACATCCGTCGGGTGGAACCGGAACCCGGGCGGCAGTCGCTGCACCATAACTCCAAAACTTCCGCACCCTAGGTTCTCACTTCAAAACCTCTAGAAACCGCTCCACTGCACCAAACTCCGAGCTCTCTTCAGCAACCTCAACGGCTGCCGACACCGACAAAGAAACAAACTAGAACAAACGGGGAGGAAGAAGAGGGCGCTGCAGGACTCTCATGGGAGTCACCGCTCGAGCTCTCTCGTCTCTCACCAAAAAAAAAAACAAGTTGCATAAAAGTGAGCACTCTTTGAGCGTCTCTCTGGCGTTTGAAGGCGAGAGGAGCTTCTTACTATTTCGTCACGGGCTGCCCGCGAACGTAAACTTGGGCACCAAGGCAAAACATAACAACACTGAGTTTAACGCGGTCGCTTTTCGTTGACTGACCGCCCAGGCTCATCTCTCGGACCTTCCATGGCGGGGCCCGCATTCTCCCCCAAAGACAGACTCAATTCCATACCCGTATACGCCTCATACCATGGAATACCCAGTATACCCTCAACTACCGAAGGACACCTTCGTTCACATCGTACCCGCATCATACTCATACTCATACTCGTTTAGTTCCCTGCATGCCCTGTTTCTGTCACAGAAATAGCACCTATTTCCTGAAGTATTCCTCATACCCTGTCATGTTCGGTTATATCCGGTTCTCAATTTCCAATTTACTGGAAGGCAAGACCCCCTTTAGAAAACGAGTCAGAGGTTTGTTTTTGCTAGAACCAGCGGAGTTTTGAGTTTTCTTGAAAGTCCTTCCCGAAGCGGAAAGAAAAGAAAAGGCAGGGTGAGATACACATGGAAAGCAGGAGAGAGCATGAGGAATTTTAACCCTTACGTTTCAGACGATGCCGCTCGCCATTGTATCCTAGAAGAAAAATGCCGGTCCCCGGTAGGAGGCCCAGCGTTAATGAAGTGTCTGTTCATTCCACTCCTAAGATCATGCCCACCAAGCAAGGAATTAGTAGTATGACTACTTCCCCCTCTCGAAGGTAGACACTATGTAGCAAGTAACAAATCACCCAAGAAACCGACGGAAACAAAGACAGGTTGAGGCAGAGGGAGGGGAGCGGAAGAGGAGAGAAATAGGGAGGACGGAAGTAATTTTTAAATGTAATCATTTTAAGAGGTGGTCTAAGGTAGGAGGTGTGTGGGTAGAGGTGGGGGAGGAGGAGTTTGATTTTATGGGGTGTCTTGTATGTCAGGGAGGGCTTGGTTGTTTTCAAGTTTACGTTTACGTAGTAGTACGGACATAGCGTGTTGTATTGCAATGTTATTAATTTTTTTGAAGGTATTTTTGATTGGTGCAACGATTGGCGAGTTTTCATAGATGGGATAAAGGTAGTGGCACGGGCGCCAGCTGTGATAACAATAAGGGGGTCTACTTTCCATCCAAGGGCTATGATATCATTAGTAAGGGGTTGGTATTTATCTATTTTGTTTTCAAATGTTTCTGGACAGAATCTGTCGTTACAATATGTGAATTCAATGAATTGGATGGTGTAGTCTTGGTTTATGTGGTCGGGTGGTGGGTTATTGTATGCTAATCCTCTAATGCAAAGTATATCCAATTTAAGTCCAGCATTACAATGACATCGTTGAGTTTCGCATGTGCATGGGAGTAACCAAGGGGGAACCGTGTTTTCTTGTGGGTTGTTATTAAAGGTGTCAACATTCATGAGTATAAAACATCGGGATTTGTTATAGGAGGTAATTTGTTTTCGGATTTTTCATACCGCTTTGTTGTGCCTTTTGACAACTAGGGATTGTATGTGGTGGTTTCGGCATTTGAGTAGAACATGTAGCCATGTGTCGGGGTCCGTAGAGGTGCATTTGAGACATGTTATGGATGGGAATCTTTCTATTCCAAAGAAGAGTTGTTTACGGGCGTTCTAGCATGTATTGACTAGTGCCGAATTTAATAAGGCATGTTATTTGTGAGTCGGAAATGGTGGGGTTTTTCCAAAAAATTGTAGAGAGTCCGTTGTCTATATTGTTGTTGCCTGTCCATTTTTCTACGTTAGGGAAGTTTTCTAAAATTGTTTCGAGGTTGTTGTGGAGGTCTTGTTTTTTGAGGTATTTGTCCAAGAACCTAATTGGGCCTTTGTCTGGGGTATTTTCTTTGGAGGGCCAATCTTCTTTTTGGAAATAGTATGGGGTAGCATGGGCGTGTTTGTATGGGTCTTTGGCAATTTTGTGTGATTTTTTTCTTCAAACTTTTGCTAATTTATCTGCATATTCGTTTCCTTTGATATTGGTATGGGCTCTAATTTTGTGAAGGGTTGTAATTTGTGTTTGATTTTGTAGCATTTGAACCATGGACATTAATATGGTTTGGTCGGGGTGACTATTGTGGAGGGTAGGGTGTGTTGTTTGGGTGTTTAGTAAGTAAAGTACATTGATACAATCTGTGAATATGTGTGCAGGTTCATTGGCGTATTTCGTGGCCATGATTGGTAATGTTTTGTGGATGACCATCATTTCTGCTTTGATGATATTTTGGTGTCCATGGAGTCTTTTGGCTAATTTAATTTCTTTAGTGGAATTGTATATACCATATCCAACTTTTTCTTTTTTACAGTGTCCAGGGCTACTTTCTTTTGGTTTTTGGAAGGATCCATATGTGTAATAGCTATATGTGGGGTCATATTTTGGATAAGTGTGTGTTTGATAATTAGGGAGAGGGGGGTGTTGTAAGATAGTTTATTGAAGAAGAACCCCGGTTTCCAAAGGGGACCGGCATGAATGTTCGTTCCACTACTAAGACCACGCCCACCGGACAGGGAATTAGTAAGTTGGAACTACTTCCCCCTTTCGAGGGTAGACGATAGTTTATTGAATTATTGGTGTAGTGTAGTTTTGACCATTTTTTGTTACTTTTCACTTAGGTTTGGGTTGGCGTAGGTGGGGCTATTTTTGTGTGTATTCGGTGTATGTTTAGAGTTTTAGCTATGGAGGTGAGTTCTCTGAGTTGTTCTAAGGTGCCAACTGTTTTGTTTTGGTGGTGTACACATATTATTTGTAATGTAGATGGTTCAAGCCGAGGCTTTTGTAGCTTTGGTGGGATAGTAGATTCTTCGTATGGGATTGAATCTGCTTCAAATAGTGCAATGATATGGGAGTCTGGAAATGGGCCTAGGTGTTGGTTAAAGTTTTGATACCAATTTTTGTCTAGTGTGATAATGAGAGTAGAAGTGTGGTTTGGATCATGTTTGGCCGCAAGGCAGGCCCAATGTAATGCTTGTTGTGTTTCCTCTTCATTATGGGGATGTGCTATACCATTTCCGATCCATTTGTCGTCGAAGGCTTTTCCCAAGGAGCCAAATATTTTGTCTCTTTTAAAGGGAGAGTAGAATTTTTTTAGTTTGGTGGAGCATGTGACGGAGGAAGAGAAGTATGAGTGTTGGATGTTGAAAGTTGTAATTAAAGAGTCAAGAATGGATGTGGGTAGTGTGTATTGTGCTAGTTTGAGGGGATTGTTTTTTGGGATTCTGTATTTGTATCTTTGATATAGCCAAATTATTTCGGTTTCAAATGGTTGGGTAATTGGTTCAATGTTTGTAGGGGTTTGTAGTTTTATATTGTATTGGTTCCATAGCCATTGGAGTCTAATGGTAGGGATGGTGAATAAATGTCGGCCATTTTTTTCGTAGAGATGTGCTTGGTCATTGTCTGTTTTAATTGTATTAGATGATGTAAGAATATCCTTTTTGGGGTTACATTCCATTGTATAGATGTTTAGAAGTGGGATCGCTATGGGTGGGGTAACGGATCTTGGGCCTTGGAGTTGTTCTTGGAGTGGTGGGCTTGAATGATTTTTGAGTAGAATTCATTTTGGATTCCTTGATAATATTGTGTTAATTTTTCGATGTTGTGTGTGGAGGTGTTATAGTCATGTCATAGGAATAGGTTTCTTTGGGGAAGTCGTTTGTTGTAGGTGTTGTTGTTGTGTTTCCATTGGCATAAGTATCTTGTGTAGTTATTTTCTATGTTGTTGGGGTCAATGTTTTGTATATGCTCATGGCGTGTAATGATTTTATTGGGGTTTGTGGTGGGATTCTTGGAGATGTAAGTTGGGAGGCGAGGATGGTATGGATGTGAGGCTATGGGGGGGTGGGTTGGTGGGGTGATATTTCTTGGGAGGGTGTCGTTGTTGATGGTAATGAATGGATTTTGGAGTGTATGAGAGTGTGAGTGTATGTTCCAAGGGGTGTTGCTTGTTGTGGGTTGTGTTGGGTGACAAATAAGTTGTTGGGCAATATGTAGGGCACTTTTAATTAGTTTGGATGGAGTAAAGTGGAAGGTTTTAAACTCTTCATTGTTCATGATGTGTGTGCCGTTTGGTAGCGTGATTTGTTTTAAATCAAAAATATTTTTTGAAAGGAGTTTTTGTAGAAGTTTTTGGAAGAGTTGGGCATTAAGGGTGTTGTGGTTCTGTGATTCTTGGCGCCAAATTTGTTCTAATGTGTTGGTTTTATGAGGAAAATTGTAAGTGTGCTTTTTAAGTGGACTTTAGCTACATGTTTTAATAGAAAAAGTGTTTGGGTTATTGGTGATCTGATACAATCAGTCTATCCTTTCCTAGGTATATTTTTGGCACCACCATGTTGGGCAAGGACATAATGTGTTAAACCTCTGTATACTTTCCCAAGTCTTCCCTTTTCATTTAGAGCATTTTGTAGTTGTTCACCTATACATCAAAGGTAGGCATTTTTTAGGGGAAAAGCTTCTAGTCCAAATAGGTTGTGTGGGAGTTGAGTTATTGCATTTGACATGCATTTTGGCATGCCACAAATTGTTTTTTGTATAGCTATAATTTTTTGGTCAAGGTTTTTGATAGTTGGCATAGAGTATGGTACCGAGTAGAAGTTGTATGATACGCCAGGTCGTATTATCATGTCGATCATTTTTTTTTTTTGTTTCATAGTGGTTGGGCATGTTGTTAGTTCTTTACATTGTTTTATGAGTTTTGTGGTGGTGGTGTGGATTTGGATTTTCCATTTTAGTGAGGGGACAAGGTTTGTGCCTAGGTATACGTAAGGTTCATTTTGGTGCAGTATTGGTATTGGTTGGTTACAATAGTTGATGTTAGAGGCTTGCATTAGTGCATCGAATGTGGTTGGATTTATTTTGGATTTGTTTGGGCATCCAGTGACGGCACATATTAGGACGCCTATTTCCATACCGGTCCATTTACATTATTTATCAATTTTATCCATTTGTGTTTGTAGTGATTTAATTGTGATAGTTATGGCAGCAAGGTCGTCGGCGTAGGCGCTTGAGTTTATAGTAGTTTGTGATGTTCCGAATGTATAACCATTATTTTCTCTTTCTAGCCATCTTAGTAGTGGTTCTAGGAGTATTATAAATAAGTATGCTAGGCTAAGAGTATCTCCTTGTATTGTTCTTCTTTGAATGGAGATAGGTTTAGTTTTCCCAAAGTATTCTCCTTTGTAGTAGGTTGAGGATTGGGAGTAGATGTTTCCAACAAATTTAATTGCATCCGTTGGGTAACCAAGATCTATCATTATTGCCAAAAGACGGGCGTGATCGATAGAGCCGAAGGCATTTTTGAAGTCAATGGAGCTAGAATGCGAGCAGTGAGCGGTGAGCGGTGAGCAGTGAGGAGGGAGGATAAAAATGGACAGGAATATCCCAATTATAGGAATTTTCTATAAATTATATTTGGAATTTTCTTTAAAAAGTAGTTTACGCAACCTATTACCGTGGTTTACAAATGTCTTCTGTGATTTTTCACTTACAAATGGGCTATGAAATTGCTTCACATGAAAATAAATGTTGAATTTTAGGGACAAACCTAACCAAACTTTAATATGGAGTTGACTATTTCTTGTCATTAAATGGATGAATAAGTTTGGATGATATATTTCATGGATGGACAGAGTTTATGGATGAATGAAGTTTAGGGCATCCATTCAAAATCTCATCTAGTTTTACAAAAATTTCTCTATGAATGACAAGAAATTTAATGGGAAAAAAAACTATGTTAGTTTATAGTGCTTCATAATTCATGCCGCATAAAAAAATACACCTTTCAAGAGTGAAGAGGAATCACTGAACTACAAGATTTTAAAGAAGTCAAAAGAGGTTCTTCTGTACCAAAGAGCCTATCAGGCCCATTTATTTCTTCTTTTTTTTGTCTTATTTTTTTAAATTTTTTTTCCCGTTCCCAACAACAAGTAAAACATGTTTGAAATTTTTTTTCCTCAACAAATTCTACTATTTCTACAAGTGAAAATCGTTGAACTTCGCAAGTTTTTTGTGAAGCCCAAAAGGGTTCCTTGGTACCGAGGAGCCATTTTGGCCTCCAAAGTTTTGTGTAGTTTCAAAGTTAAACTATAAAAGAGGCAATAACTTGCCATAACTACTATGAGGAAAAAACTTAGAGATTATTGTTGCGGAGTAAGAGTTGTACTTCATTGAAACTAAGACTTGGTGCATGTATATACTTGTCGTCCTCTAGGTTTGCTTTGCACAAGAATCTGTATACATAATACAAGTGTTTGCAGTTCATCCACGCTATGCGTTTGCCTAATGCTCCATTGAGATGATGATTATAGTGGAAGCAAGAATTTTAGTGTTCAAAATTACATAAAATTTGGAGTGCCGAATGAGCACTTTGGTACCGAGGTGCCATTTTTCCCCTCACTCAAATTGTAGTCGAAGCAAGAATTGTAAAATTATGTAAAATTGTAGTGGAAGCAAGAATTTTTGTATCCAAATTTCTGAAGAAGTTTGGAGTGCCAAATGGGCAATTTGGATAACCCCTTAAGGAGAATTTTTCTTAGTGGGCAACAATTATTTAATAGTTTTTTTAAAAAAAAATTGCTTGTATTTTTGTATTTTTTTTTTGTTTCCCTTGGTTTCGCCCTTAGGGCGCTCCTTCATACTGAGGAGCTCCACGGCAGGTGGGTTTTTTTCTTTTTTTTTCTTTTTTTCTTTGGTTTCGCCCTCAGGGCACTCCTCGGTACCAAGGAGCCCTTCGGCTAGGTTTTTTTTTTTTTTTTAGTTTCGCTTTCTAAGCACTTCTCGGTATCGAGGAGGCCCTCAAGCTAGTTTTTTTTTTAAAAATTAATTTATTTACTAAAAAAAATTCCCTCATGGCACTCCTCGGTATCGAGGAGTCCCTCAGCTGTTTTTTTTTTAAATTTAATTTTGTTTTTTTTCCTTTAGGGCGCTCGTCGGTACCGAGAAGCCCCTCGGCTGGTTTTTTGTTTTTCTTCTTTTTTTACTAATGTTTTAGAAGTTGCTATATTTTTTTAAACTATAAGCTGAGCAATCATTCATCTACGTACATCTATCTACATTCATCCATCTATCTACATTCATCCAAATTCCCTCCAAACAGTTTATTTCCGGGTTTTTTAATCCAATTTTCTCAAATTTTGAACCTTTTTCATACCACGGAAATAGGTCACAATATAAAATTGTTTCTTGTAAATCATCCCAAATCTGTGGTTATGGGGTGCTCAACTGAAAAAAAATTGCCTACAGCTCAGTGCTTTCATTCTAGCATTCATGTTTTTAAAGTCTGTATATAGAATGTATATATCTTGATGTGTAAAATGTGCATCTTCTAGTGCGGCTATTATGGTTTGGATTTGTCTGGAGGTGCTTCATTTTGCTCTAAGTCCCTCTTGGCTATCATGTAGGATTTTGTACCCAACAATCTAATTAATGAATTACTAAAATGTTTTGACCAAATACCAAAATATACCCACCCACCCCCCCCTACCTTCTCCCACAAAACCAAAACAATAGCTCAAATCAAGAAAATACATACATAATCACATGGAATGCCTCCTCTCTAAACACTGCCCTTCCTAGCTTACAAACTTTGGTCACACATACAAACACACCGCCAGCCATTATAGTTATAGAAGAAACAAAACTATCCCCCACAAAATCCACAAAATATATACAAAATTTATTTCTCCATATACACCGGGCCGCGGCGGCCTCTTTACACTAATACATAAAAAATATGCTTTCCCGGGCAACATAAAAAAAATTCCCACCCCAATGCACATATCTCCTTACCTCCAAATAATCAAAATTACTAATTATCCACTACAACCATGGTTAGTTCTTCACATGTATATGCCATCTCACCCCGAAGATACTAGATTTATCAATGACTTACAAAACACTATCACATCTCAAATAAATAATAACCCCAATCACACATATATGTTATGCGGAGACTTCAATAGAGACATAGCATTAATTGGGCGCCAAAATGGAAATCATAACACCCCTCCTCAAACCATAGAGCACCAATGGCGCCATTTCACAGAAAACTTAAACTTCACAAACATAAAAACCGATACACAATTCTCTAGATAGGGTGGCTATAACTATAGCGGATGGAGTCTAATAGACGGGTTTTATATACATCCCAACAACAATATACAATACACCTCTACAACAAACAAGGATGTTATTCTCAACTTGGACCACTCACCTATATATTTGCACATCCCAAATAACACATTAATTAATAGAACTCCTACAATCCTAAACAATGACACTATACGCATACTCAACTCCATCCCAAAAGACAACTTGGAAAAATTCAACACAAAATTCTTTGAAGAAAAATCCATGCAAATCGACTCCCTCATAAACACTCTTGAAAATAACAATCAACTGTCACGAATACAATGGCAAGAAGCATGTCAAACCCTAGATATACTCATCAATAAAATCTCCGACACACTAGAACAAACTTGTAGAGCCCATCCAATACCTCAAATGACAAACAGAACCTCTCAACAAGGCGGTTATCTACCCTGCAAACTCTCTAAAACTTGGAAACAACATCTTACTACATACCATGTTATACGAAAAACTATAAGACTTGTAAAAAATAATTCTCAATGGCGTAACCACCCCAGATGCAATGAACTACTAACTCTACAACATACCCAAATTCCCACCCCGCCGCCCCTGGATATACCCCATGATACATGGATAACAGATATCGCACTAATTGCAAAAAATGCCAACATACAAGCCAGAAAAATAACCTCAATATACACCAAAGATAACATTAAAAAATCCATCTCAAAATATAGATAATTATATGAAATCAACCCTAAGAAAATTAGCAGAAAAGTCTTTAAGAACCTAGAATCCCCACCACTAGATTGTATCACAGATCAATATAATAATATTGCAAATGAAATATTCAACCAACAAACCAAAAAAAAAAGACCCACAGTACCAACATGTAACTACCAACCACAACATCCAATTGAATGTACATGTGCTATACGCCAATACCCATGGCATGACCTTGATGGATCTACCTTAAACAAACGAGGCGAACCAGAAAATCCACTACATACGTACTTCAACAGAGCCACATACGACACATGTTTTCAAAACCTGGGCAACAAGAAAGCTCCAGGCTCAGATTGCATACCAAATTCAATACTCAAAAACATGCCTCCAAGATTTCACAAACTCTTATTCTTTTTATTTTCTCACTGCTACAAACAAAAACAAATATCGGCTTCATGGAAATCAAGCGCAACAATTTTACTATACAAGAATGGCCACCCGTCTATACTACCCAACCATAGACCAATTGCATTAGCTAACACAATATATAAACTCTTCACTAGTATACTCACCTCTATCATATCCTCCTACGGTGAATAATTCAAAATCCTACATGATAGACAAGAAGGCTTTAGAGCAGAAAGAAGTACTGCTCGACAAATACAAACTTTAATAGCCGCACTAGAAGACATACGGTTTACAAATCAAGATATACACACATTATACATTGACTTTAAAAATGCCTTCGGCTTGATAGACCATGCTAGACTATTAGCAATAATGATAGATCTTGGCTTCCCAAAAGATGCAACTCCACTTGTTGGAAACATCTACTTCCAATCATCCACTTACTATATCGGTGAACACTTTGAAAAAACAAAACCTATACCCATTCAAAGAGGAACTATACAAAGAGACACCCTTAGCCCATACCTATTTATTATATTCTTAGAACCACTACTTAGCTGGCTAGAATGAGGCAATAATGGATACACTTTTGGCACATCACAAACCACCATAAACTCTGCAGCATACGCTGATGACCTCGCTGTCATAACTAATGAAATGAAATCTATTCAAATACAACTCAATAAAATTAATAGATATTACAAATGGACTGGTATGGACGTAGGTGTCCCAAAATGTGCTGCTACCGGATGCCCAAACAAATCCAAATTGAACCCTACCACTTTCAAAGCCCTATTGCAAGCTTCTAACATCAATTACCGCAATCAACCAATACATATACTACATCAAAATGAACCATACATATACCTAGGTACAAATCTTATTCCCTCACTAAAATGGAAAATCCAAATTCACACTACAACCACAAAACTCATCAAACAATGCAAAGAATTAACAACATGTCCGGCCACCATGAAACAAAAAAATAAAAATGGTTGATACCGCACTACGCCCAGGTGTAGCATACAGCTTCTACAGTGTACCATACAGCTTCTACAGTGTACCATACTCTATGTTAGCTATCAAAAAACTTGACTAGAAGATAATAGCCATACAAAAAACTATATGTGGACTACCAAAATGTATGTCAAATGCAATAATCCAACTCCCACATAATCTATTTGGGCTTGAAGCTTTCTCCCTCAAAAATGCATATCTCCAATGTATAGGTGAACAATTACAAAATGCTCTAAATGACAAAGGTAGACTTGGGAAAATATATATTGGATTAACTCATTATGTCCTTGCCCAATATGGTGGTGCCGAAAACATATCCAGAATAAAAAAAAGTGATTGTATAAGATCACTAGTTACACGATCATTCTTCTTATTAAAACGCATAGCTAAAGTCCACCTTAAAAGTACGTTCCCAAATTTTCTCATTGATCCTACATCACTAGAAATAATATGGTGCCAAGAAACACTAAATCACAACACACTCAATGCCCAACTCTCTCAAAAGCTTCTACAAAAATTCCTCTCAAAAAACATCTTTGAACTAAATAAAATTACTTTACCTAATGGCACACACATCATAAACAATGAGGACTTCAAAAACTACCACGTCATCCCATCCAAACTATTAAAAAGTGCTCTAAATGTTGCTAAACAACTATTTTGCCACCCAACATGCCCCATTACATGCCATATCCCTTGTAACATACACTCATACTCCTATATACTTCAAGATTCATTCATCACCATCAACAATAGCATTATCCCAAGAAATATCCCTCCACCAATCAATCCCCCTAACCCTCCACATCCACACCATCCCCGTCCCCCAACGTACATCTCCAAATACCCTACCACATATCCCATTAACAACATCATACACCACAAACATATCCAACACACAAACACAAATAATATACAAAATACCTCCACAAAATATTTTTGCCAATGGCAACACAATGATAATACATACAATAAATGGCTTCCCCAAAGAGACCTTTTTCCACGACACGACACTAATACCTCCACACATAATATCGAAAAATTAAAACAATACTACCAAAAAATTCAAAACAAAATTTACTCGGAAATCATCCTAGCCCACCACCCTCAAGAACAATTCTCAGACCCAAGATCCGTAACACCATCCATAGTTATTCCACTCTTAAACATTTATACAACAGAATGCAATCCCAAAAATGATATCCTTACATTCTCAAACACAATTAAAATAGATAACAGTCAAGCACATCTATATGAAGAAAATGGCCGACATTTGCACACTATTCCCACCACTCGACTCCAATGGTTATGGAATCAATACAATACAAAACTACAAACTCCTACAAACATAAAACCATCGACCCAACCCATTGAAATCAAAATAATTTGGCTATACCAAAGATATAAATACCGAATCCCAAAAAGTGACCCTCTCAAAAGTGCGCAATACACGATACCTACACCCATTTTAGACTCGCTAATATCATCCTTTAACATTGAACAATCATACTTTTCTTCCCCGGTCACATGCTCTACCAAACTAAAAAAATTCTACTCACCTTTTGAAAGAGACAAAATATTCGGATCCTTGGGAAAGGCCTTTGACTACAAATGGATCGGTAATGGTATAGCCCACCCCCACAATGAGAAGGAAATGGAACAAGCAATACACTGGGCTCGACTTGCCGCCAAACATGACCCAAACAACACAAATACAATCATCATCGCACCAAACCACAACTGGTACCAAAACAGTAACCAACACTTAAACCCATTCCCAAATTCTCATATCCTTGCATTATTTGAAGCAGATTCAATACCATACGAAGAACCTACTATTCCACCCGAGTTTAAAAAACCTTGAATGGAACCATCTACATTACAAATAACATGTGTCCACCATCAAAATCAAACCCTTGGCACCATAGAACAACTTGCCAAACTCACCTCCATAACACACAACTTAAACATACACCGATTATACACAAGACTGATCCCACCTACACCTATACAAACCCCCATTAACCGAAGTAAAAAATGGTCAAAACTAAACTACATCAATAATACATCAAACTACCTTTTCACACCGCCTCCCCTCCAAAATTATCCAATTCATACCACACCAAAATTTAACCCTGCACATAGTTATTATACCAATGGATCCTTTAAACCACCAGAACAAATTAGCCCGGGAAATTGACGCAGGGAAAAAGCTGGGTATGGCAAATACAATTCTACCAAAGAAATTACATTAGCCAAAAGACTCCATGGATTACAAAATATCCTTAGAGGAGAACTTATGGCCATCCACAAAACTTTACAAATCATTACAACAAAATACAATAATGAATCCGCTCATATATTCACCGTTTGCATAAATGCACTTTACCTACTAAACACTCAAATAACACACCCTACCCTTCACAATAGCCACTCCGACCAAAGCATACTAATGTCAATGATCCAAATGTTACAAAATCGAACGCACACCACAACCCTCCACAAAGTGAGAGCCCATGCCAATATTGATGGCAATGAATAAGCAAATAAATTAGCAAAAGAAGGACAAGAAAAAACACACGAAAAGGCCAAAGATCTACACAAAAATGCCCATGCTACCCCATACTACTTCCAAAGAGAAGATTTGCCTTCCAAAGAAGATACCCCTCATAAAGGCCAATTAGATTTCTGGACAAATATCTCCAAAAACAAGACCTCTACAACAATCTTGACACAATAATAGAAAGTATCCCTAACATTGAAAAATGGACTAACAACAATAACATAGACAATGAACTCTCTACAAATTTTTGGAAAAACCCTATCATTTCCGACTCACAAATAACATGCCTCATTAAATTACGTACCGGCCAATATATGGGAAACGCTCGTAAACAACTTTTCTTTGGGTTAGAAAGATTTCCATCCATAACATGCCCTATATGCCCTTCAACGGACCTCGACACGTAGCTTCATGTCCTACTCAAATATCAAAACCAACCACATACACTCCTTAATTGTTAAAAGACATAATAAAACGGTATGGGAAATTCGAAAACTGATCACCTCCTACAACAAATCGAGTTGTTTTATCCCAATGAATGCCGGCACCTTTAACAACCCACAAGAAAATGCGGTCCCCCCTTGGCTACTTCCATGTTCATGTGAGACTCAAAGTTGTCATTGCAATATTAGGCTCAAACCGGACATACTTTGTGTTAGAGGTTTACCATATAATGATCCACCACCCAATCACATAAACCAAGACTATACCATTCAATTCATTGAATTCACATATTGCAACGATAGATTTTCCCCAGAAACAACTCAAAACAAAATAGATAAATACCAACCTTTCATTGACAACATCATAGCCTTTGGATGGAATGTGGATCCCCTTATAGTAATCACATCTGGCGCTCGTGCCACCACGTTTATCCCATCTATGAAAACTCTAGAAGAAACCTTCAAAATACCCATCGAAACAATTAAAACCACCTTTAAAAACATTAACACCATCGCTATTCAATATGCCATGTCCATTTTACTACATAAGCACAAAATTGAAAACAACCAACCTCTCCCCAACACACACAACCCTCCATAGAACTACTCATACACACCTTCAAACATCAAAACCCCCTATAATTGAGAAGCATCCCTTTCCCCCCCACTCTCTTCTCTTGAACACTCTTTAAACTGCCGGTAGGTTACTTATGTGTTCTTGCTACTTGTTACATAGTGTCTACCCTTGAGAGGGGGAAGTAGTTCCATACTACTAAT
The DNA here is from genome assembly GCA_963971425.1 of Bryoerythrophyllum caledonicum. Classification (NCBI taxonomy): domain Eukaryota; kingdom Viridiplantae; phylum Streptophyta; class Bryopsida; order Pottiales; family Pottiaceae; genus Bryoerythrophyllum; species Bryoerythrophyllum caledonicum. Next base: position 20,762,111 of record OZ020515.1, read on the forward strand.
TCCTTGTCCGATGGGCATGGTCTTAGTGGTGGAACGAATAGAAACTTTATTCACGCCAGCTCTTGCGGAGACCGGCGTTCGTCGTCTTCTTCTTCTTCTTCTTCTTCTTCTTCTTCTTCTTCTTCTTCTTCTTCTTCTTCTTCTTCTTCTTCTTCTTCTTCTTCTTCTTCTTCTTCTTCTTCTTCTTCTTCTTCTTCTTCTTCTTCTTCTTCTTCTTCTTCTTCTTCTTCTTCTTCTTCTTCTTCTTCTTCTTCTTCTTCTTCTTCTTCTTCTTCTTCTTCTTCTTCTTCTTCTTCTTCTTCTTCTTCTTCTTCTTCTTCTTCTTCTTCTTCTTCTTCTTCTTCTTCTTCTTCTTCTTCTTCTTCTTCTTCTTCTTCTTCTTCTTCTTCTTCTTCTTCTTCTTCTTCTTCTTCTTCTTCTTCTTCTTCTTCTTCTTCTTCTTCTTCTTCTTCTTCTTCTTCTTCTTCTTCTTCTTCTTCTTCTTCTTCTTCTTCTTCTTCTTCTTCTTCTTCTTCTTCTTCTTCTTCTTCTTCTTCTTCTTCTTCTTCTTCTTCTTCTTCTTCTTCTTCTTCTTCTTCTTCTTCTTCTTCTTCTTCTTCTTCTTCTTCTTCTTCTTCTTCTTCTTCTTCTTCTTCTTCTTCTTCTTCTTCTTCTTCTTCTTCTTCTTCTTCTTCTTCTTCTTCTTCTTCTTCTTCTTCTTCTTCTTCTTCTTCTTCTTCTTCTTCTTCTTCTTCTTCTTCTTCTTCTTCTTCTTCTTCTTCTTCTTCTTCTTCTTCTTCTTCTTCTTCTTCTTCTTCTTCTTCTTAGGATTTTGTATTTCTCACCGTATGAGGATAGGATAATGTAAGTGTACTTGTGTAGAGTTTGTATGTGGTGTTGGCTAGTGCAATGGGTTGATGATTAGGTAGCATGGAAGGGTCACCTTTTTTGTATAATGAAATTGTTGCATTGATTTTCTAGGAGGCAAGTATTTGTTTTTGTTTGTAACAGTGAGAGAAGAAGAGAAACAATAATTTGTGGAATCTTGGGGGCATGTTTTTGAGTATGGAATTTGGTATACGGTCTGGTCCTGGGGCTTTGCTATTTCCGAGTTTTCGAAGACATGTGTCGTATGTAGTTTGATTGAAGTATATGTATAGTGGGATTTCGGATTCACCTCGTTTTCCCAGGGAAAATCCATCAATGTCATGCCATGGATATTGGCGTACTACGCATGTACATTTTAGTAGGTGTTCTTGCTGGTAAGTGAATGTCGATACAATAGGTTTGTTGTTTTTTGTTTGTTGGTTGAATATTTAATTTGCAATGTCTTCTGGGCTAGTTAGTATGTTATTGTGTTGATCAGTGATACAATCTAGCAGTGGAGATTCGAAGTTTTTGAAAAAAACCCGATTAATTTTCTTAGGGCTAGTTTCGTATAGTTGTCGATATTTTATGATGGCTTTTTTGATATTTTCTTTAGCATAATTGGTGGTTATTTTTCGGGCTTGTAAATTGGCATTTTTTGCGATTAGTGCGATTTCATTTATCCATGTGTCATGGGGTAGGTGTGGGGGGGGGGCAGGATTTGGGCATGTTGGAGGGTTAGTAGTTCATTGCAAATGGGGTGATTACACCATTGTGGGTTGTTTTTAATAATTCTCATGGTTTTCCGTATTGTATGGTAGGTGGCTAGATGTTGTTTCCATGTTCTAGAGAGTTTACAGGGTTGATAGCCACCTTGTTGTGATGTTCGGTTTGTCCTATGTGGTATGGGTTGGGCTTTACAAATTTGTTCAAGTGTATCAGAGATGTTTTTGTTAAGTAGGTCTAGCAAGTCAATTTGTATGGAATTTTCTTCAAAGAATTTAGTATTGAAATTTTCTATGTTGTTTTTGGAATGGGGTTAAGTATACGTGTGTTATTGTTGTTAATGGTGATAGGTGTTTTGTTAATTAGTGTGTTATTTGGGATGTGGAGTTGTATGGGTGCGTGGTCCGAATTTTGGATAGCATCTTTATTTGTTGTGGAGGTGTATTGTGTATGATTAGTCGTGCGGACATGAAAGCCATCGATTAGACTCCAATCACTTTAGTTGTGCACATCTTGTCTGGAGTATTGGGTGTCTGTATGTATATCAGTAAAGTTTAGGTTTTCCAGTGAAGTGGCGCCATTGGTAGTCTATGGTTTGTGGGGGGGTATTTTGAATTCCGTTTTGTCGGCCAATTAAAGCTATGTCTCTATTCATATCCCCGCATAGTATATAGTTGTGTTTAGGGAATTTATTAATTAGGGAGGTGATAGTATTTTTTATGTCTATGATGAGTCTAGTGTCTTCGGGGTGGAATGGCATGTAGATATGAAAGATTAACCATGGTTGTAGTGGTTGATTAGTAATTTTTATGATTTGGAGGTATGGGGATATGTTCATTGGGATGGGGGTTTTTACTATATTACCCGGGAAAGCATATTTTTTGTGTACTTGTGTGAGGAGGCCACCTTGGTCCGGTGTGTATGGTCTACGTTGTTGAATACATCTTGTTAGTGTGTATTTGTTATTCAAGATAAGCTTGTAATTAGGAAATATTCTTTGTATATATTTTGTGGATTTTGTGGCGGAGATTTTGGTTTCTTGTAGGACTACGAGGGCCGGTGGTGTGTTTGGGTAGGTAACTATGTGTTGTAGGCTAGGGAGGGCGGTATTGAGGGATGAAGCATTCCATGTAATTATACTTGTGTTACCATTGTTTGTATTTAAGTTTTGGTTTTGTGGAGGGAGGTAATTTGGTGGGGGAGGTGGGTGTGTATATTCTGAGATAGGGTCCAAAAATTTTAATGACTCATTGGTTAGATTATCTGGGAGGTATGAGAACTTTTTTTTTATTGTGTTGTTTAAGGGGGGTATGTTTTGACTAAGTATGAAGTCGCACAATTCTTTGTGTATTGATGTTTTATGGAATATTATGTCTTGGTTTTCTTCAAGGAATGTTGTATAAGGGTGTGGGATGTTGATGTGTCTTGTGGGAGGGTTGTGAAGATTAGCTAGGGTGTTTAGAAGGGTGTTGGTCCATAGTGTCGTATTTGGGTTTTGTGGTGATAAGATGTAGTTACATTCTTCTATTGATGGGTGGATAATGATTATTATGGCGTATAGTAAGTGGAATGGTGGATGTGTACATTGGTGGTAGATGTATTGAGCAATGTGTGGGTATGTCATGTTGTGAGAGTGGTGTAATGTAAGTGTGGAGTTTATGAGAGGTGCAAGTTTTTGGCAATGTGTCAATATTCCGGGTGTAGTTTGATGGCGTTGGGGATAAAATATGTTTTGGCATTTTCTTGTGTGATAGGGGGTGACATTTTAGCACATTTGGCATAGGTCCCGGGTTAGTTTCAATGTCTCCTCCAAGTAGTAGTAGGATTTTGTGGTGTATGTTATCAATGGTATGTTGTTTTTTGATTGGGTCATTTGTCTGTATTTTTGTATTGGTGTCTTTTGTAGTCATTTGTGTATGGATATATGCATGTGTGTATGTGTGTGCGTGTATAGATGTATATATATATATGTATGTGTGTATGTGAGTGTGTGTGTATGTGATTGGGTGTGCGTATGTATGAGTGTTTTTACAAATGTGAGTGTATGTATATGTATGTGTAAATATATGCATATGTATTGTAATAGGTATGTTTGTAGTTGTAGATGTAGGAGTTTGTGTATAAGTGGTGTGGATATTGTATGTTTTGTGGTTGTATTTGTATTTTGTATCTTTGTTTGTACAATGGTCATACGATTTATTGTTTTGTCTTTTATAGCTATGATATGTGCATTGTAGATATGGAGAGTTTTTTGTTTTAGTTTTCTATTGTGTGTCTTTATTTTGGTATTTGCATAGGTGTTTATAGAGGTATTTGTAGAGGTGTTGTTGTTTATGTTGATATTTGTGTTGGTATTTGGGGCAGTATATGCATTGGTATAGCTGCCAATATTTGTACCAATATTTATACATATGTAATATTTTGTTTGTTTATGTACGTTGGTATTTGTATTGGTGTATATAACAATACTTTCGTATGTATTTGTGTGCTTATTTGTACTAGTCAGTATGTATTTGATATAAAGTATGCATTTATCTTTGTTGTAATACATAATGAGTATGGAATATGTGTATTGTGGTATGTATATCCTCGGAGGTATATTGCTATGTATATTGCCCTATATTCTTTTGCACACTTGTTATTTCAAACTCAAGCCCTCGATTAAAACTATTTTGGAGAATCTCCACGAAGAGAGCATTTGCGGACATGCCTTTAAGGGATTCACTTTTGATTTTGGTAGAGAGGTTAGAATTTTTTGAAATATCATGATAAACTTTACATATTTTGCCATGAGCATATTGTTTGTCTAGCTTTAGGATAAAGGGTCTAAGACCTTTGAGAAGTTCAATGCCATCTATCTCGGGCGTATGCAAGTGCAATTTAATTACACCGGCACAGACCTTTTTTTTACACCATTCTTCAAACTCATGCAAAGAATATAGATGGGGTCAATTACCTTTTTGACGACTTCAATCTCCATGATTTTTAGTCTGTCAACTATCAAAGCTTTGACATCATCATGCATGAGCACAATGTTAGAAAGCTTAAAGTGGATTGAAACATGAAAGTCAAGGGCAAGTCCGGAGGTTTCATTAACCGGGATGTCAAACGGGATTTGTATTATGTTGAAGTGTTATCCAACGACTCATTTTCTTGCGCAACCGTAGAGGATTTGAGGAATTCGTGAAGATGCCGGGGTTGCTGGGGTGATTTCTTTGGCCTCCATTTATTTGATTCCTCTTGTAATCATGTCGGGTATGGACTCATTGTTGTTTAGCGGCTCAAGTCCCGCCTCCTAGGCCATATCTTCCATTACTTAAAATCCTATTCAAAATTTGAAAGAAGAGACATCGGGATCAAGTGTGTGGACCATACCTTCATCATTGGAGCTCTTATTTTTTTTGCTGGAGGGGTATACTTCATCTTGGCTTGTTGTGAAGGCAATGCTTGGGAGCCTTTTAAGATTCTCACCGGATGCTTCAATCTCCATGGCGTCTCCATACATGAAGATGCGTATGCTACCCCACCCGTCCATATCTACGCCATACTTATACACTTGTTTAGGCAAACTAGGGTATTTTGAACTATATTTTTTGTATTTTGATTTAAGTTCTAGTTTGGAGCGCTAGATTTTTTTGACTCTAGTGAAGTTAATTAAAGTTTTTGTTGTCTTGGTTCATTGTAGGTAGCATAAATATAAGACGCAAGTAATAAAGGTAGGGTGACTTACCTGACTTGTGGGGACGGTGCGGGAGGGGGGCAGGGCGGTACGGGGGGGAGTTTGATTGCTATAGGAGGGGAGGGAGTCACTATGGGTGGGAGGGGGGTCTCTATGGGAGGGAGGGAGGTTGGTACCGTAGGGATGGAGGTCGCTATGGTAAAGAGCGAGGTCATAGGTTGTGGGAGGGGGGTCGTTGCGGGTGATAAGGGGGTCGCTATTGCGGTTTAAGACGTTGCTATGGATTTTTGGGAGGTCACTACTGGATTTTGGAAGGTCGTTGTGGTGGTTTGGGAGGTCAATGTGGGTTTTGGGGGAGTTGCTGGGGAGGTCGGGGTTGGAGGGAGGGGGGGTTGCTATTGTTGTTTGGATGCGGGGAGGGGGCAGAGGGAGCACAAATTATAGCAAGGGGAGTGGAGGAGAGGGGGTGGAGCGAGAACAAAGAGAGGAAGTAGGGGTGGGTGGGGGAGAGAGGAGGGTTGGGAGGGAGGGCACGGAGGGGAGTGAGAGGAGGGTTGGAAGAGAGATGGGTCGAAGATGGGAGAGGAATGGAAGGTGGGGGGAGAGAGAGGGGAGCTGTGGGAAGAAAGGAGAGGGTGGTGAGAGGAGCTGCGGATGGAGAGTGGAGGAAGAAGAGGATAGCTGTAGGGAGAGGGGATAGAGGGAGAAGGAGACCTGCAGGGTGTTGTAGGATCTTGAGGTGTTGTGATATTGACGTGAGTTGTTCACTGTTGTGTTGCCGTGGGTTGCTCCTTATTGCGGTGTTGACGTGAGTTGCTCCTTGATGTAGTGTTGTTGCGGGTTGCTCCGTGCTACGACGTTCGTGTCCGTTGCAGTCTTTGTGCGGATGCCACCTTGTGTTGTTGTGTCCTTGTTGTGAGATATTGCTGTAATTTTGATGCATATAGAGTTGGTGTAGATTGTTGGCTGTTGCGTTGTATTCTTGCTCTGGTGTCATTTTTTTCGATGCTAATGATGTGTTTACCTGCTACTGCTGCGGAGGTTGATCCGGATCTGGAAAAATTTGCAAGCGCTTTCGCGTGTGATCTACAAACACGAACTTGGTGTGGTTTTCTATTAGGATTTTAGTGTGGAGTTTTATGTGTGTGGTGTCATAGTGAGGTTTTGGTGTACTGCAGCTAGCGTATGTGGGTGTAGTGACGTGCAAGGTGTTGCTAGCAAACATAGTGTCTATTGCAGAAAAGAAATGGAGGTGGGTAGAAATGGCTTGAGTTGATGTGTCGATGCTGCCTTGGAACAGATTTGTAAGGCATGTTGTGTTGTACTTCACTCCAGGGGTTGTCATGCGGTGTTGTCGTCTAGATTTGGTGTACAAATGTTCTATATGAATGATAGTAGATCTATTATCTAAAGTATGTATGTTACTAGGAGAGCATGGTGGCAATGTAAAAATAACAAAGATGGAATAAGGAGAAAACAAAAAGATGTGGGAATGGTAAGAAATAGCCTGTAAGTGTTGAGGGGCGCTGATGTGATGGCAGCAGCGCTGCTATCTTGGTTTCTTGTTGCTCTTAATGGTGGTGCTGAAGTTAGGGTTGGAAAGGGGTGGTAGGACTCACAAGAGAGGCGTTGAGATTTGGTATCCCCTCGCTAGATCTTACTCAGATCTTGCCGCTAAAGAGTATCAGGAGTGCAAATCTACGTGCCAACACATGTGTTCCTTTGCTCCATATCAAACACCACTCAGATAGGACTACAACAACTCTTTTGCGGTTCACCTCTTGCGGATCTAGTGTTCTAAAGTCCCTTCCCAACACATGCAACTAAAAGCCTCCCTTATCCCTCAGATCTGAAGCACACTTGAGAAATACAACAGGGCCAACAACCTCCTGTTGTCATTGCCTCCACTCTCTGAGACTAAGTCCTTTGCCCTCTCCTAACCAGAAATCTCGGAGCTCTATTCAACCATCCAAAAAAAATTCATAAGGTATGCATAATGAAATGACTTCCAAATCAAAGATGTTAGCTGAAGAATCTTCAATCCAAAGGTGTAAGGCTCACTAAACATTTTTTATTCTACAAAGTAAAATATGTGCCTGTATACATGGTTCGTGGTTAATGTTTAAGGATCAAGCTCCTTTTCTTGCACTAGCGAAATAGAGGTTTTTTGAAATGGGTCTTTACTAGTGAGGAATGAAATGAAAAAGGTAGGGTGAGATTTTTAAATGGAAAGAAAGAGAGCATGACGAATCTCATGCTCCTTTTTTCTAGCACCAATAAAATGCATGGCAATCAATTCTCTTGGGCCCTACCTAATGCAAGCTAAAGCTCCCCCATAGAACTCCAAGCAGCATTATTTTTATTGGCAATTTTTTGCCAGATACTTACCTGAAATTAACCCTGGCAAATTTTACACGCAATAATTGCACCGTTTTGGGTCCCATCATCGCCACATGCTGCTTGCGGTCGACAAGAGGTTCGCCTGTCTCGCCCAGAGTGCAAGTCGTCTCCTCGTCGTTGTGAGCCGCCCTTCTCACGTCTCGGCAACCATTTGTCCGCCTTGTCTCGTCCAACATGCACCACACCCAAGTATATTAGAGCGCGCCATCGCCAACATTGTAGCACCCCAGAATAGTTTCGTATTGCCAGCAATAGATGACCGATGTTCTACAAATTGCCATGTTTGAGAGTTTGGGTGAGAGTTTGTCGTCAAGGGAAATTCGGGCTAGTTGAAGGCGGCGTTGATGGCAATGGGTGCGGCACGCATTGGACAAGAGTTCATGGGGGTGCGATGGAGGCATTGCGGCGTATGGCAACGGCGTTTACTGTAGCGCTGGCCGTGGCCGCGACGTTTGTGGGCCGTATGTACATAAATTGTAGCGTGGCCAAGGAGTTACCACACCTTTGCTCTTTGTTTTCTCGTGTTCTTGTAGTCGTGTTCAGGGTTTGCTCATGGCTTTGAAGCTGCAGTCGTGTTTGTTAATATTCTGGTACGAGGGAAGAGTACCTACAGAAAGTTTGGAGACGATGGTTGAAGGATTAGAGAGTGTCCGGGTGTATACCCAGGGTTCAGAGGCAGACGAGGCGGAAGAAGTCGCTTCTACAAACCGCGTGATTGTTCTCACAAAGAATGCCAAACCCATCGCCAGTTCTAACTCCTGTGTGCAAATTTTGGACGTTGCCGTTGGGAGTCCCATGGTTGAGGCCGCGTGGCGGAGGCAGCAAAGCTACGAACACAACCGCCACTTCCAAGACAACTGGGCCGCGCGCCTACCGTGGGCGGAGTTGGTGTTTGGCCGTGACGGGCTTGTGTGCCAGGTGCGGTGCAAGGTTTGCTCGGAGGTGGAGGGCTGTGAAAAGCTCCTTGTGTTGAAGCTTGACTCCCTTTGGAAGCATGCTCCGAGGAGAAAGGCTTTAACTGATTTTGAAAAAATCAAGAAAGGAGAACATTACTTTTTGGCAACCTGCGAGCACGTAAAGAATGAGCGCATTTTTTTGCATGAAGAGGTATGGAGACTGTTGATGTATAGAAATTCTATCTTTAATTGAACTCATCAAAACACTCCATGCAATTCAATTCTAGGAACTTCTATGGGGAATGGATCTTTTCGTTTAGTGTATAATTAGCTTAAGGTCACATGAAGGTTGTAATTGTGTTTGTTATTGAATTAACCCAAAGTATACTTCTTTAAGAAATTAATTAATATTCGGGGAACACTCTTAGTCCAATCAAAGTAATAGTAACCTTAGTATCCAGTTGATGTATCCATGATCAATTTGATAGTCACAACATTGGAAATTCCTTCACCTTATTCTATATTACAAATGGCATAATACCATTTGTAATATATTACATTAGGGTTTTGATACTTAACTCATGCAATTCTCCCGTTCCTCTTTACTCCATCTTCACTTCTTGTAAATTGATCTGAATCCTCTATTGAGATAACCTTATGTATGTCAAATGCCTTGATCACAATTCATGGATTCTCACACATCAATTTACCATCCTAATCTTCCTTAAATACAAAGACTCAATTAATTCCAATCATAGTTATAATATTCTATTGGATGAAGGCTACGCATACCTCCTATCAAGTAGATTATTCTCAATTGGATTAATTGTTTTGTATGTCAAATCATTCAGTAAATCATCTAGTGGATATGGTTGGCCAAACACATTTCCAATAGAACATAATTCAATCAATAATTCACATTTCCTGTTGACTTTGTATTTCTATGTTATAATTTGAAGCATGTATATTACTCCCACACTTAGTAATCTACACTTAACTCCAATTGATAGAAAACTCAAGCCCTAGCTCTTGTAGGATCGTCATCTCTACAATTAACTTCTTTAATTCCAGTAGATAGTCACGGCTGTAACTCTCAGGCAACCCTGGACTTCTTTTGGACTTCCCCTAATCAACTTGAATTCTCTCTCTCTCTCTCTCATCCAATTGATAACTTAACTATGGACTTTCTTAACACCCCCAACTATGACTCCACATACTCCCTTATTCCTGACTTTAAGATCAAATAGATTTCTGCAGTCATGGTGTATGCAAGTTAGCGAATCCAGTTGATGTGTTACAGGTGAGACCAGACAACTCCAGTAATCCGACTCACATCCAATTGATCACACTTCGATTCGATAGTAGATATGTATAGTGAATCCAATTGATATGATTAGAACATAACCACTAACACTATACAGTCAAGAAGAAACTCTAATCGATGACAAAACATGATCAAGTAGATCAAGCTAAGATAATGACTAACATTGTAAAATGTAATCGCTCAAAACTAAATGTGTAGTGTTTCCTTGGTCCTCCTCTTCTTTTCTTATAGTTCTAGGTGATTACATAATTGTGGTTTCACATCCTAACTACCAAAACTACTTTAAACATCTATTTGATTTGTATTCACATAACCGAACCTAATTCAAGTGGATTTAGAGACTCTATTCACACCAAAACAACATAAACTACATCAATTGGAAAAAGTTACTGTTACAACTGTCGCCCAACAAGTGATTGAAGGAGCGACTCGTAAAAAGAAGAAGAAGTTGGTGCAGTTCCGAGTTTTGTTTTGGCTTCTCAGCCAGGGATGACCAATGACGGACTTCGAGTCGTCTTGGGTGTTGTTGCAGCAGTTGGCGGTGCCTAACTACCCTCGCAAGCATTGGAGCACGACAGCGGGATGGGGCATGGCGGACAGCATGGCGTACATACTTTCTGAGCACACAAAAAAAACCATACGTGAAGCTTCCTTCTTTTCCGTTTCAACAGACGAGATAACCATTTTCGACCATGAGAGGTGGCTCCCCGTTCATATGTATGTGGTGATTGGATTTACAAAATGCAGCATGTTATGGCATTACAACGTCTAATTCAAGGGAATGGTGCTCATGCTGTGAAAGAAGCTATTGTGTCTAATTTAACTTACCATGGAGGGTTGGATGTAAAAGAAGTAGCAAGATAGTTTGTGTGCTTTGGCGTAGATGGTGTTTCCGTTTTCCAGGGATCTAGATTCGGCGTGACGACGCAGTTGAAGGAGCAGATCGCTCCTTTCATGGTGGGGGTGCATTGCATGGCGCATCGCACCAATTTGGCGATGGAGTCGCTCTCCAATCTGCCAATTGTAGCTAAACTTGAATTGCTTTGCCAAACCATGTACGCGTACTTCAGTACAAGATTGAAGAAGCACCTTGAGTTTCAGAAACTTGCTGACATTGTGGAAACAGAGGGTTTGAGAATGCTAAAAAACGTGAAGACACGTTGGATATCACTTCTTGAGCCACTTAGACAAGTGATGGGGAATACAAAACCTCGATAGTGAAGATGTGCAAAGATGTGGCATGGAAAGAGCCTGCCGTCGCAACAAAGCAAGCAGCCACGAGGGAGTCTGCAAAACTGAATTGTCACTTGTTGTGTGATGTCTCAACTTTGTTTGCTTTACCATGCATCATGCCATTGCTAGAGTCTGTGAACAACTTGATGAAGTTTGTCCAGTCTTCTCATGTGTTTGTGAGTGATTATGTAGCGGCTGTGAAGATCTGCGGAGCAGTACATGATGTATGTTGATTCAGAATCATCGTACCAGAGGCATCATTTTCAGATGTTCTGTAATGTGATTGACGATCACTTGTACGCCATTGCGTAGGAGTGGGTGGTTGATCTCAACGATGGCTCGGAAAGATTCGGATTCCGGATAAACGAGCATACTTATGCAGCACACATATTGTGTGTTGTTTCAAGGAAGAAGCTTCCTGTTAGTCGGTCTGGTTTTTTGCATGTGGTTACCTCGGTGAAGGGTCAGTGTAAGGATGCTGCCGAAATGCACATAAGCGAGTTGGAGAAGCAGTTCCCTAATTCGGCGCTAATGAATGCTTTCTCTATCATCTTTCCTCAATTTTGGTTGCAGCAAAACTATGATGTGCTATTTGGTCTTCACATGAAGACCCTGAGGCATCATTTCCATGTTGTGAGGCACGTAAATCGGGGGACCAAAGAGAACCCTGAGATGGTTCAAGTGGATCCCCTCTTGGATGCCCAGTCACTTGGGCTGCAGACTTTATTGTTCAAGTTGACAATGAAGTCGAACTGCGCGGCAACGATGGAGGAACCGCGTGACAAGAATCCGGTTACCAAGTTATGGGAGAAGGTGGGACAAAGCAATCTTATGAGGTGCCGCTTGTCCGAGTTTTTTAAACTCGCAGACATTGTCATATGTGTTGTGCTGGGCAGCGTGGAAAATGAGCGAACATTCTCCACGCTAGGCTTCATGAAGTCAAAAGTCCGCAACCGCTTGGGTGGTCCTCTGAATACTTGTGTGAAGCTCTGTGCCCAACCTTTTTATTCGCAGGATTTTTTTCCTTATGCGGCAGCAATGACACACGAGAGGGATTGTTGTGAACGACGAGGTGTTGGATTGTAATCTTAACTTATGTTTCTATGATGATGGCAAGTGTTTGATGCTTGAGATTTCGTGAACAAGTGTACTAACTGGGTGTGGGGTGGGGGGGACTAGCTGCTGCAATGGGTAGGGCCTTCTTGGCTGGGGTTCAATTCTTCCAGACAGTAAGTAATTTCAACTTCTTTTTACATGTTGTCTTAGTGTCATGCTTAAGTTTATGTTACGCTTCATTGGTATCATGGGTGTATTTGATTATGTTTTCATCATGTTTCTTGTTTGTCGCCACAATGGCACTTAAATTTTCAAATTTGTCGCTAGAGAAGAGAAAATGTCTTCATTGAAGTAGCCAAAAGCGGCGTCATGAAACAATCAGGGAGCCACATTGCTTACATGTTGCACAAGAAAATGAAAAAAAAAAATTGCCACTTCAGTAATTCTAAAATCAATGTAGAAGCCAAATTTTCTTATTGATATCAAGATAAAATCGCCAGGATTGAGTCCACACTTGAATGAATGGTAGCCACTCGCCCGACTTCCGTAAATCACTAAAAATATCACTGACTCCAAGTTCTTAATGAGTTGATTGGTAATTCCCCCATACCCAAGCCAAGCCACCCTCTCTTTGTAGTCCCAGTTATGTCCGTTCCATAGGGTCGGATTTGGCACTATAGTGCCAAAATATTATGAAATTTTTAAAAAGGAAAGATGTTTGGTAAATCAAATACTCTCGCAGATTCATTTTTTCACCATGTAAAAGATGATTCTTTTTGAAAATTCATTTCCAAAAAATTTGGCAACTACTTTTTGACTTATTTTTTGCCGAATCCAACCCTCGGGTATTGTAATATTTCACCACAAAGCAGGGCAACAACATGCAGTGTTACCCATTTCACTAGAGTTTTCTTGAAAATGAAAAGGACTGACCCGGCATCTCACCCTCTACTTTGCTATGCCATTACTACTCATACATGTCATTGGTATAGAAAAAGAAAACTTGAAAGTTCTCATGCTCTCTGTCTTTCTCACCCTGTCTTTCTCTTTACTTTCCTCGTCGAAATGAACCTTTTTCCTCTTCAGGATGGACTAAGGCTCTACTTTCAGGAAAATCCTTCTGCATCAGATTGTTTTTTAATTAATTTTGTTGAAGTTTAGGGTTGCAAGTTGCCGGAGCGTGGTGCAGGATTCGGGGACGACGTCCATGTGATGTGATGTACGTTTCTGAGGCTGATGCAAGGTGCAGTTCCAGGATGCCTGGGAAAAGCGATGGCGATTTTATTCCAAGAATAATGGAGGAGATGAAGTTGAGAGGTGAGGAAGCTATTGGATGTGAATGTTGTTGTCGGAATGTGAGGTGGTTAGCGAGTCGGAGTTCAGTTTTTGTTAACAGAGGCTGGTGTAATTGCGATATTTGATAGTAATTTTTTGGACGCGATAGATATCTTGTTCTGTTCTGTTTTGTAAGTTAGCTAGGGTTTGAAGCGATAGTGGATTTGTTGCAGAGTGTCGGAGTTCGGGGGAGGATTTTGTCGTTTCTCCGTGCGCCGTCGGGGGCGGGGGATGCAGGGAGTTATGTTTACTTGAAGGACGGGGCGATGGTGATCCGCGACGGGCGCTTGGTGGCGATCGGGCTGGCGAGCGACTTGGAAGGGGCCTTGGAAGGTCTGGAGGTGACGCGGTATGAGCACGAGCTGATAGTGCCGGGGTTCATTGACACGCACATCCACTTCCCGCAGACGCAAGTGATCGCGTCCTACGGCGCGCAGCTGCTGGATTGGCTGACGCGCTACACGTTCGTGGAGGAGCAAAAATATGGCGACTCGGGGCATTGTAGCCGCGGCGCGAGTTTCTTCTTGGACGAGCTCCTGCGGAACGGCACGACGACGGCCGTGGCGTATGGCTCCGTGCATCCGCAGTCGGTGGAGGCTTTCTTTGCAGAGTCGGAGCGGCGCGGGACGTGTATGGTGGCGGGGAAGGTGATGATGGACCGGAATGCTCCGGCCGCGCTCACGGACACGTCGGCGGAGTCGAGCTACGGGGAGAGCAAGGCACTGATCAAGCGCTGGCACAAGCGCGGCCGGCAGCGCTACTGCGTGACGCCGCGGTTCGCCATTACGTCCACTCCGGCGCAGCTGGAAGCCGCGGGCGCGTTGCTGCGGGAGTTTCCGGATGTGTACATGCAGACGCATCTGTCGGAAAATCTGGACGAGATTGCGAACGTTTTAAGCTTGTTTCCAGAGGCGAAGAATTACACTGATGTTTATGACAAGGTCGGGTTGCTCGGCCCGCGGTCGCTGTTCGGCCATTGCATCCACTTGGCTGAGGACGAGCTCCAACGCCTGGCAGACACCCGCTCCGTTGCTGTTTTCTGCCCGACATCGAACCTGTTCATCGGCAGCGGCCTTTTCGACCTGGCTGGCACTGCAGACGCCAAGAGGCCTGTCCGGATCGGGCTTGGAACTGACGTTGGCGGCGGCACGAGCTACTCCATGTTGCAGACTGCGGCGGATGCGTACAAGGTGCTACAGCTCAAGGGCCAGAATCTGCCGCCAATCTCTGCATTTTATATGATGACACGAGGAAACGCTGAAGCGCTGAGCATGGAAGAGGAGATTGGATCTCTGGAGAGCGATTGCTTTGCTGACTTCGTGGTCCTCGACTCTCAAGCCACGCCTGCCATGCGCCACCACATGGAGACCGTGAAGGATCAGATTGAGGAGGAGCTCTTCGTGTTGATGACGTTGGGCGACGATCGTGCTGTGCGCGCCACATATGTCCAAGGGCGAAAGGTGCATGATCGTGAGAATTCATAGGCTGGAAGCTCCATCTGGAATCTGGAAGCTTAGAATCAAACGGACGATATCTCTTTCTGGTAGGCGGTGATTCCAGCGACTTCGCACGAGCGTTGTCCAATCCAGTTGGCAACACGTACTGAACTGGGTTTCACATTTCACAGGCTGATAAGATTTGGTATGTAAAATGACTCCTGATCCTGCTAATCTGTATCAAAGAATGCGCGAGTGTCTGTGAAGTTGGTGATTCAAGCCGGGATTGGCACAGTTATTCCTTAGCAGAGGACTCCTTGGAATATCCCACGATAACATGATGGCTGGGGATATTCTCAGTCGTGGTTATATTACTGTAGTTGTAAGGGCTGTGGCTCTTACCCCAGATACTCGCCCAGGGCGAATTGAACCCCTCGTTGGCACTTACCCGAGGTGGGCCCCGTCTTAACCCCTAAAGGACCATGACCACTTTTGCTCTAAAACCAGTCCAAAACTGCCACTGCCAAAAAGAGACATGAACATCACATTTTAAAGTGAATTTCGGATTTTCAACCATAAGATTTTAAAATAGACTTCTATATAAACATGCCATAAAATTTTGGTTGCAATCCACCACACGGATTGATAGATTTTAGTATTTAAAGTCAAAACAATGGTTCACTTTCTTTCCTGTGATGAGTAGATCGGCAGACTTTGACTTCACTTTGTATCAAATTTTTGCATTGTACAAGGTCAAGTTCTAAATCTTTTACCATTGTCTTAAGCATGATGTTATTTCCCAGAACACCAATTTTTAGAGGTAAAAAAGGGGTGTAGCATATTCAAAACAAGTGTGCAAGGAGTGGAGGTTCAAAAATTGCCATTTCACGTTTTATTTTTTTGTGAACTACGTATGTATTCAAATGATAATCCAAACAGTCAATAAGAAGGTTTTCACCACATATTGTTGTTGAAAAAATAAAAAGTGAAAAATATGAAGATCTCTAGATTTTATGTAAAAAAGATGAATTTTTTTTCCCCCTTTGCCCGACAATGTGTGAAAATGTTCGACTTGGAATAAAATGCCTTTTTACACTAAAGACAAGAAGTTTTTTTGAAAATTTCCGAAGAAGGAAATCTTCTTTACATGTGTGAAAAATCTCAATGTCAATAGAAACTTTTGTCAAAATTTTTGGAGGTGCGCGGAGTCCCCACTTTTGGCTTTAACTGGTATTAACTTTCAAACCACAAATCCAAAAAAATAAATAAAAATACCTCCACAAAGCTCTTATCAGTGGCAATCTAGAATAAAAATTTCAAAGAAAAAGGATTTTTTTTCGAATTTAAGAAACCTGCCTGAAATCAGAAATCCCCTCAAAAGAGATTTGGTCCTTTAGGGGTTAATTGCATGGGGCAAATTGACCCCCTCGATGGTACTTATCCAAGGGGGCCACGAGGTGGTGGGGCCAAACCTGGCCCTATTTTGTATTTGGATGGGCCCCTAATTATAGCAAGGGTGGATCCACTAGGGTAAACAATAGCCGTGGGCCCCAAATTTGTCAAAAAAATCCAAAAAAAGCCTCTAGACCCTCCAAAATAAGAGGGCCAGAAGAACAACCCCATACAACTAAGACGGGGCCTACCTCGGGTAAGTACCAACGAGGGGGTCAATTTGCCATGGGCGAGATACTCCCCTCCCTGCTCGCACCCGTCCAGTGGTAAGTCCCAGACTCTCATATTTTGGTCCAATGAGGGATTTTTGAAGGGTGGGCCTTCATTGTAACCCCTAAAGGCCCAAGGCATTTTCACACGAAAAACACTTTAAAACTGCTCGTTCTAGTGCAATGAGTAATGAGTTAATAAAAGCATTTTATTTCTACCTTTAACCGTAGGATCTAGATAAAGACTTGTTGATTAACCCTTAAACGACGGAGCCTATGACCATGGCATCAATCTAAATTTTCAATCAACTGTATGCTCTAGTTTCTCATAAAAAATAAGTGGAATTTTTTTAAGAAATGAGATCATGTCTCAATTATGTTACAAAAATCACATTTTTTTTTTGGTGGAAATTTGAATTTATTGTGATTTTGTGAAGAAATAGTAAAGAAAATTCATTTTAAATACAAATTATGCTAATTTGTTTTGAAAATTTCACCAAAGGTGGACATTACAGTGCCAAAACTTGTGGTGTAAATGAAGTTTTGTGTTCGTCTAAAATTAGAACCATGGTTGTTGGTCCAAGTTTAAATTGCACTAACTTATTCAATTTTATGTATTTTTAAATTTTCAAAATGGTATGGAAACTAGACATCATTAGCTTTATTTCATTAGTTGGACTCAAATTCAAAAAATATCATTTTGATGGCTTGAATTCAAATCTAGAGCTAAAGCTAGAAGTTTCTAAATTTCACTGTATTGAGATCCGTGTTACAAGCATTTTCTTTCTTAGATAAATCATGACTACCTCAATGAGGCCAATTTCATCATCATCTAATGCTTGTACATACAAGGAAGTCTCCTAAAAGATAAATTGGATGAAAAATAGTTGTTTGCGTTGATTATCATCTATAATGTCATCCGAGAAGCCAATTTCTGGCTGCTTCGATGTTTAAGGGTTAACGCCCTTACAATATCTCATAGATGTTGACCGCATGGATTGAAAAATTATAGTGTTTGAAGTAGAGGAAAACAATTCTTTTTCTTCCCTGCATTGAGTAGATCAACAGACTTTGACTTCACTTGGTGTCAAATTTTGCTCTACAAATGGTGTGAAAACATTACCATCATGTTAATCATGATGTTCTTTCCCTGCACACCAATTTTAAGAGGTAGAAAAGGAGTGTAGCGTATTCAAAACAAATGTGCAAGCAGTGCAGGTTCAAAAATTGCCAATTCACATTATTTTTTTTTTGAACTAAATATGTTTTAGAATGATAATCCAAATGGTCAATATGAAGGTTTAGACCACATCTTGAGGTAGAAAAAAGAAAATGTAAGAAATATGAAGATTTCATAGTTTTATGTGAAAAATGAAGAAATTTTTTGGTACCTTGCCCGACAAAGTGTGACAATGTGTGAAAATGTTTGACTTCGATTATTATGCTATTTTCCACTTAAGACAAGAGGTTTTTCTTGACAACATGAAAGGAAATAATATTATTTTCTAGTATTGAAAATCTCACATATTATAGAGTGTCCTAGCAAAAGTTTTTGGAGGTGCCCGACTTGCCCGATCTCCCATTTGAAATTCAAAACTCTATAACTTTTGCATTGAATGTTGGATTTAGCAAAAAATTGGACTCACCCAAAGCTTTTAGCAATGTCCATCTACCATAGAAATTCCAAAAATGAATGTTACAAATTGACACCATAGGAACCAAAAACAATTTGTAACATAATCCTTGGGGGCACTTGAAGGAGGCAATGGACAAGGCAAAAAATGCATGCATCAAAAGCATTCGCAGCCACGAATTTGAAAAGTTATTGGCATTGGCTGATCCCAAGAATGGATCCAATTTTTTTTGCAAGGTATTGAATTCTAATCAATAAATGAAATTCAAGTTATATTTTTTCCTAACTTGTTATTTTATGCTTGGTGTGTGATCACTGATTATTTATTTGTTAGATCACAAGGCATTGGAGCAATGTTCTAAAGCCGGATATGACACTAGAAAAACTTCAAATAGTAGCTACTGCATCAGTTGAAACTCAGTTTAAAGGTCGTTGGCTCAAATGGTGGAACTCATCCAACATGATTCGTGAGTCTTCACAATTTCATATTGATGGTGTAAAAGAAACCGAATTTGATCAATGGCTCATTTGTGCCACTTTTTGGGCGCAAGTGAGTTTTCTATTTACTTTTCTGTTCATTCAACTTCATATTTTATATAGTTTATGAAATTGTAAATTATGCCATACCCAAATGTTTAAGATACATTTATTTTCCTCGTGATCTTGTAGTTGGAGGACATTGTGGTGCATGAGTTTGAGAATATGTCGCCTGATCTTGGTCCCATTAATTGAGAAGCATCGCCGGGGATTTTAAAGATTGGTGAATATGTAGAGCGTTGGAGAATTGCAATTTGGAAGAAGGCTTTTATTCCCTTTTTCAAATCAAAGATCCCTTCACGAAATTATTTAAACTTGTGGATATGGCTATTGGAATACTAGCCGTTAAACGAGTTCTATTCAGGTGGGTCAATTAACTTATTTCATTGAATTCATATGATTCTTCTTCCATTTAAGAGCTTAATTTTTATTCAATAATTTTATATAGATATCTACGGAGGGAGTTGTCGCCAAAAACGCTATTCTTCCACAAGCTCTACCACCATTTTTATCATCTTGGACAGATAAGGCATCGAAACTATGTATCTACACTCCATTGCAACAACAAAAATGGAGTCTTGTTCATTTACAAAATGGAGCTTGGTACTTAGATTGTCCACCTGCATTTTGTCCGGCGGAAGAAGAAGAGGAAAAGGTAGGCTTGAAATCCAAGATTCCTACTATTGTGCTTGAGGACGATGCAGATGACGCCTTGGATGCCCTTGAGGTTGCAACAACATTGGTAACAACTCAGAAAGGGAAGAAGAAGGCAACAACTATAGCAAAGATAAAACGGCAACAACAACATCAAGGACATCTAAAGCAACTAAGGCATCTGGAGTTCCAGAGAAATCACAGGCAAAAGTCATTGTTGGTCTAGATGGCAATGAATTACCCTCTCCACCTAAAATATTGAATGTGGCAAATTCAATAGTCTCAACTCCGGCTACCAATGCCAACCAAGTTTATCAAAGCTCTATTCAGGCCAAGAAAGTTCTCTATGCTACATGTGTTGCTTCTTCCATGGACTTATCAACAAAAGTTCTTATTGAAAATACATGTATTTTTCAGTTAATGGAAACGGGAAAGGACCATCCACTTATGAAGAAGATGCATGAGCTCGTTGAAACGGTATGTCTTTCCCGTTATGTTTTTCAATACCTTGTTTTTTCCAACATTGAACTCCTTATAAATCCTTTTGAGTGAATTATGATTTTGTATAAATTTTAGAGTTTTTTCTCTTCAAATTAATTAAAAAATTACCCAATATTGCTTTCTACAAATTATTTGCTTTCAATTGAATTTTGTTTTATTTTATGTGTAGATTGGAAATGGTCGAGGGACTCAAGTGCATTCCACATTGTGTCCTCATGATGGATTAGATCTCATCATTGTCAATATTCTTGAAAGATTGCCGGTTCTAAATATTTCATCTGCTACCAGTGAAATTCCACAGTGGAATGTGTATAGTGTGACTGAACTGGAAGCCATCTTTGAGTTTGCTCATTTCTACTTGCAAACTCATGCAAGTTTATTGATTTTTATGCGTGACTCACTAACTATTCGAACAGACATACAAACATATGCAAAAACATATAAATTCAAGATTGTCAAAGATTGGTGGGGCATCAATGAACTCAAATTGACATCCTCAACAAATCACTCTATGTTGGTCAGATTTGTAGTCCCCATTCCTTCCGTATTTTCTTTCTTCATATCTGAAACTAATATGTACATTGTTTTTGTAGACACGTTGCTTCCACATCCTTCTCCTTGTTCATAAATCGCTTTCATCTTTTCATTTTGAACAAGATCAAGAAACGTTGGATGTCAATATCAATGTTGGTGAAGATGATATCATCTTCAACAACGTGTCGGCAAAAAGACAACTCCTTTATGGAGTTATACCGTGGAGAGGAGGCCTAGAGAAGGATCCAATCTTAATGCAAATCCTAATTCAAGCTTTGACAAAGCCAGGTGGTGTCGTCCTTGATGCCATTGCATCTATAGGTACTATTTACCCTTTTGCTTTTATTGTTCTCAAGCCTTCAGAATCCCACTAAAATGATCGGCTTACTTGTAGGAGCCTCTATTCACGCTTGCCGCCGCTCAAGCCGCCATTTGATTGCTTTTGAGGCAGATCCGTATATTTTTGAGGACGTTTGGGCACTACTTCGAGATTCGCTACCACCGCTAGAGATGTCTATTTCTTCTCAAGCGGATATTAACGTAGACAAAGATGACATCCCAGTTTGCCACGTTGCAAAACAAAATCGTTTGAGTAAGTAAGTTGTGATTATTATATATGTACTTACAATTGTATATTTTTATACTGTATGTTAATACTAGTTTTTCATTCTTTTTAGATTGATGGTCATCACAAAATCTCATACTCGACCGTTTCTACTTCCGCCACATGTAGAAGACTT
Source organism: Bryoerythrophyllum caledonicum (assembly GCA_963971425.1). NCBI lineage: Eukaryota > Viridiplantae > Streptophyta > Bryopsida > Pottiales > Pottiaceae > Bryoerythrophyllum > Bryoerythrophyllum caledonicum. Next base: position 20,783,302 of record OZ020515.1, read on the forward strand.
AGTCCAAGCAATGACTAGATTATCATCTCCATGTTCACTATGCGAGACCCGTCGATTTGATCCTCAAATTGCTCAATACTTTGACATTGAAGTAGTTGAGGATAGCGATGATAGCATCAACAGTAATGATAGTATGTCTTTCCCTTTATAATTTTGCATTAGAGATGTATTTCTTTGTTTCACATCTTCTTTCGTTCATTCTTTGAGTTTTTATTTTTGGTATTTCAACTGAAATTTTACTATCATCTACAGTTGTGTTTCATTCCTTGTATCCATTTTTAATTACCTTAGTTCTTTCTTCTACATGGTTCTTTGAGTTTTTAAATTAATTTATTTCAATACTACCTTTTCAAGTGAAAGTACCTCTTTGAAAAAAAATTCGCACTTCTATATTACGCAGTACTTTTCTTCCACATACAATTGTCTATTTTATTTTTTTAGTCTTTTCATTTCTATCTCTTATTTGTTTCTAACGTTTCCCCAACTCTCTTCAGTGTATTATATAAGGTGGTGCATAATATTTCTTGATATTGGTTGTTGTATGTTTATTTTTAAATATATTTTTTCATTTATATCATATCCTCTATCATTACAATTTCAATGAATTCTAATTATCTATTAAATATTCATTATTGTGCTTCTCTTTCTAATTATTTATCTTACGTTTAAATTCTGCTGCTATTTCTACCATTTTCAAATAGACGACTATTGATGGACATGTAGGGATTGGGAGAAATGGATGGATATTTAGAAAGGTGTAGCCCAAAAAATCCACTCTCTCCAAAACACCCAAGACTCACACAAGTCTCCCCATGATTCTAAATTCTTCCCGGGATGGTCTATTGTCTAATGTTAAGTAATTTGTGTTTAATTGTAGGTCAAAAGCTATCTTCTATAGAATTACTTAAGTTTATGCACTTGTTTTTAGAGAATTAAGCCTTAAAATGCCTCACTCTTAGCATTCAACTCTTAAGGTGTTAGTCCCAAGGATTTAAGTGCTTAGGTAGAGCCTTGCTCTTTAATTAATTATGAATGTGCATGTTAGTTAGTTTCTTAGTCTTTGTCATCTTCGGCTCTTGGATACTATCCATTGCACTCATTGTTTGTTCTTTAATTAGAATTCACGAATTTACCTCCTGCAATTCGCTCCACTTCTCACGTACCTCCCACGGTTCATGTACTCACGTACTCATCACAAGTGTTAGACTCAAACAACACACAAGTTACATTAAGCCTCTAAATAATTCTATTCTAAGACCTAACTTAAGTCTAACCTATCTATTAGTCCTTAACACTTAAATGCAAAAAGAATATCTTCACTCTCACACTTGCATGATTTAAGTTTTGTAACTCGGACTTAAGTTCTATCATTTAGACTTAAGTTTTCACTCACTGTAGACTTAAATTTTCTTATTTACACTTGCATAAGACTCCCGTTTTATGTCTTAATACTTAAGTTTCCCCACTTAAACTTAAGTCTTACATCAACTACTAGTGCATTCCTCACATTAATGCATTAGATTATTCACTCCAAATTAATTCCTAAATGCTTCACTCACATTTAGAATTATTACTTTAACATCCACAATGTCACTTTGACATAGTTAGGGTCTTTTCCTAACTTAATCTCTTGAAGATTTAATATTAAATATGCACATTTCACTCATATGCAATACATTAAATTGAATTCATTAATATACACAATTTCATGCCATATGAACAATTAGGATGATATCCTAATTTCTACAATGAAGATCTAAATAATTAATGCATTTATGCATAAGAATTTATTCACAATTAATACCTCATGCATACAATTGCATTTACCAAATACAATGTCAAAGTTATTCTATGAAGAACTAATATAATTGCAATTATACATATTATTCAAGTCACACACAAGACTTTACTTATCCAAATGCAATATATATATTAACAACATTAAGAGTCATCAACGGATCTCTTTATTGACCCTGGTCGAGCGTTGCACCAAACCTCAACCTTGGGTGGGTCCATTTTTCTCGCCCTGTCCGATTTAGGGTTCTAGAGGCTTTTTTTGGTTATTTTTTTTACAAAACTGGGGCGTGCGGTCTCAAATTACCCTGAGTGAGCCCCCCCTAGGATCAAGTAGGACCCCCCTCCAACAAAAAATAGGGGCCGGTTTTGTCCCTACCCTCCTCCACCCTTCCAAGCCTGAGGCTTGGTGCAACGCTTGACCGGGGTATTTAGGCAAATCCGTCATCAACTAGCTTTTTCACCTAAAGCTAGGGCTCACTCCAATCTTCCTCCAAGGAATGTCTATGGTAATGGCCAGGAATGCTAAAAATTCAAGCTATTCATTCTACTCAAATCCAAGAGGCACACCTCTTGGAAAAACGGTTTTTCCTATAATTAACCATTAAGATTAATTCCACTAAATCCTCACATCTATTCATATCTATTCATGAAAAGGCACACCCTTTTCAAAGAGTGCGAGTTCAACCTTTTTCCCATTATTTCCTAATTCTTCGATATGAATAGGCACTTTTTGATTAATTAACTATTTAGTGTAAACTTAATCATTAATTATTTAATTCTCAATATAACAACCCTTTCTACACTTAATTTTCTTTTAAAAGCTATTTTAAGGATTTAGGCTCTATAGAAGGCGAGGGTGGAAAGATCGTAGTATAAAGATAGAAGTAGAAGAACGCCCGTCCCTAAAGAGGCTGACATGAATAAAGTGTCTGTTCGTTCCACCACTAAGACCATGCCCATCAGACAAGGAATTAGTAGTGTGGAACTACTTCCCCCTCTCGAGGGTAGACACTATGTAACAAAAAACCAAAATAACCAAAAAACTCAAGAAACCAAAATACACAAGCAACCATCCGTATCCAACGAGTAACAAAAGAGAAGGGGAGAGAAGAGAAAAGAAAAGAGGATAGAGAGGAGGGGATCATCGGGAGAGTAGAGAGAGGGGGGTGCGTTTTAAATGTGGGAGGTTTTGGAAGTTTTAAAAATAAATAAGTAATGGGTAATGCTATGGAGGGTCTTGTATGTTGGGGAGGGCTTGGTTATTTTCAATTTTGCGTTTGTGTAGTAGGATGGATATAGCATGTTGAATGGCAACGATATTAATGTTATTGAAGGTGTGTGAAATTGTTTCGATGGGGATTTTAAAGGTATCTTCCAAAAAATTATAGATGGGATAAAGGTGGTGGCACGAGCGCCGGCTGTGATTACAATAAGGAGGTCTACTTTCCATTCGAGGGCTATGATGTCATCAATAAAGGGTTGATATTTATTCACTTTGTTTTCAATTGTTTTTGGGGAAAATCTATCATTACAATACGTGACTTCAATGAACTGAATGGTAGTCTTGGTTTGGGATTTTTCTTTGCAGCTTGTGTCTCCCTCGTCCTTTTGCGTTCTTGTGTCCTCGCCTGTTGTTGTTGTGTGCTTGTCCTCTTGCGTTCTGATGTCCTTGTCCAACGATGCTCCTCGTCTGGCGTGTTCTACGAGTGTAACTCTCCCTTCTTTTGCTTCTTCGAGTGAGGCACCTACACTTCGTAGATCGGCTCTCTATTGCTCTTCGTCTAAAGGACTCGTCCTCTTGCGTTCTAGCGTTCGGGGTTTCTGTCTGCACTTTGTGTCTCCCTTGTCCTCTTGCGTTCTTATGTCCTCGCTTGTTGTTTATGTGTCCTCGTCCTCTTGCGTTCTGATGTCCTCGTCCAACGATGTTCCTCGTTTGGTGTGTTCTGCAAGTGTAGCTCTCCCTTCTTTTGTTTCGTTGAGTGACGCACGTACGTTGCTTAGATCTGCTCTCTGCTGCTGTTTGTTTTCATTGTCGGGTGATGCTTGTTGTCTTCCTGGATCTGCTCTATGTTGTTGCTTCGTCTTCTTTGTCGGGTGCTGCTCTTTGTTTTCCTTGACATGTGAGGCGCTTCTATTGCTTGGCTCGTCTTCTTTAATTCTCTTGTTGAGTTGTTGTGTTGATCTTCTATGTGTGGATCCCTGTTTTTGGTGCTGAAGTTCTAGTTTTGGTTCTGTAGGTTGCGTTGTCGTGCTCCTCTTCTCATCGTGGATTGGGAGGTGTTGGTTCGAGCCTGAAGTGTAGCCATGTGTACTTGCAGCGTTTTCTTGTGGACCTGGAGGACTCTAGTAAAAAGTGTGCAGCGCTTCCGCGCGCTACAGAGGATGTGTAGATCTAGTTGTGTGTGCACAAAACTGTTGTGATCTAGGTTTAGGTTATTTTTGTTTGGTTAGGCTATTACTATCTTTGCTGGTGATCTATGGAATTTGTTGGATTGTCATCAAGGAGAAGGTTGTAAGACAAAGGGTGTTGGCTAATGGAGTGTAATCTACAGATCTAATGTATTAACATAAAAGATGGAGAGGAGTGATAGTACTTACAGAGATATGATGCGTTTGTTGTTGTTGAGATACGAGGTGCGCACGCTTGGTGCTTAAGCTTGTGGTGTTCTCCACGGCTGAGGCTACAACTTTTAGAGCTTCGTGTTCCAAAGTTGTGTATAGTGTAAGATAAATAACTGGGTGAGGGAGGTGCAGCGACCAATCAGAGAGGCCTGCAGATCTAGTAACTAGCCTTCAGATCTGAGGCAAATCTTGTGGCAAGAGGTTTGGTTAGATCTATGTGCCAACACTTGCTCCCAAGCTTCTCAGTAAACGCACAACAAAGATCTAGCACTTCTCTTCCGTTTATTCCTCTAATCCCAACTCTATTGCTTGTAAGCTCTTTCCAACATGTTCCAGTTCCTCAGCCTCTTCTTTCTCATAGATCTAAGATGTGTGGGGAGCTCTCACCAAGGTCAGCCACCTCTTGGTGCCCACAATCTTGTGTCTAAAATTAAGTCTCACCTGCCCTCACCAAGAATTTCGGAGCTCACTCAGTCTTCATTCTCACCCCCCGTAGAGGCCTACAAGATGGATGGGCCAACAAACAACATCACGAAGAGAAGTCTAGTATAAAGACACATGTGAAATTTGCACGGAAATAGGCTTTATTATTTTTTCAGTTTATACCAATTTTCCACGCATATAGGCTTCATACTATATAATTTTGGCGGTTTCCACTCTCGTTCTTAAAACATTGGTTAGAATTTTCCCTAACAACCACCGTTCATGGCTCACCGCTCATGGCTCACGGCTCATGGCTCACGGTTCACATACTAGCAATCCCCCCGGCAAGGGAGCAAAGGTCCTATTCTTTTGCCTGTAATGCAATGTGGACTTTAATGATAAGGCAGAACTTGGTTATCATCGGCAACAACGAAAGTGTCTAGCATACGATTATGTGGCATTGGCGGACTTAAAAAATTTCTGTCGAGCAACACGGAGGGAAATAATGAGGTGAGATCTGTGTTTGCAAAGTATAACATCAACCTCCTAGATGCACTGCGTGGGACACCAGGAGGGAAAGGCGGTGCAGCCAAGAGCTCGAAGCAGTCCACTACCCGTGCTTGCAGCCCCATCGTGCAAGTCATTGGTGAGGAGGAAGACGTCCCACAGCACGTTCGACGTAAGAAGTTGGCGGTGAGACCTTCAACTCCATTCATGACAGCCGCGTTGGCCTCAGCTGCGTCGACAACTGTTGCTGTTTTGGAGACCTTCGGGGATGGGCGGGAGACGTTTGCCAGGAGTGGAAGTGGATAGGGCGTATGCAAGCGTAGAGGGTCCTTAGGTGTGGCGGAGATGGGCGGCAAGTTAGAGTTTGCGCGGAAGCGCCTATACATTCCCACCACCGCTCTTACAACTCGTGGGTGTGCTCTTTTGCAATCTCTTGTTGTGGCAGCTTCGGCCCCTCCGAGAATTTCCACGACAACGTTGACAGCTTCACAACCGACTGTTGTGGCTGCTGCAACCTCTTCACGTGTTCCACAGTCCTCTCGGAATGCGCTTCAGTCTTCTCCAACCCCTGTGACGTAGTTGGCGCCTCCTTCTCGGCGTGAAGAAGCACCTCCTCTGTAGCAAATCATGGCCCCTCCGGCACCTAGAAGCGTGTGTGGGAAGTTGCCACAACAGAGTCCCCAGCTTCCCGCATCGGAGTCAAGCCGTATGGCTGCCCCTCGAGTGCCGCTATGTCACAACTCTACATCCAAAAAGGTCAAAGTCACTTCAATGGCAGCCCCGGCTATGGAGGACGGTGATCCAAGGAAGCTGGTGCTAGCCAGGGCCATGGCGAAGGCTGTTGAGATGTTTCTTGACGTGGATATGGCGCTGCAGCCAACGCTTCCTCCGGTTGCCCCTGGACTCTACTTGTTGGTGACCTTATACGGGATTATAACAAAGGACTCTCTTCTGTATCGCGACAAGGCAATTCTAGATCTTGAAGTATTGTAGGTGGATCGACAGCTCAAGGGCTGGGTCTTCTACGCCTGGGGAGTTATTCAGTGTACGCCGGAACTAAGGGTAGGAGTCCGGCCCTTACTGACATCTTGTTTAGCACTTTCAGCTTCTATTCTCTTACTTTAAGCTACAGACCGTTGTGGCATGGGTATTTATTTGTCACTTCCCATTTCAAGGGTTAGTCCATGGAACATTCCTTTTTTTTTATTGTTTTTTTAAACATGCCACGATACCTTCACAGCACGGGACCGTGAGGCCACCATGAAGTGCACGGATGTTTTCGTCATAAGGAATGAAAAACGGATCTAAGAAGAGATTGGCGCTTTTGCAGCCCACCACGCCCTTTTTTTTACTTACTCAACGTGCCTCCAAGAGTATAAGAACATAGTGGCTGCCATCGCGAAGTCTCACAAGGCACATTTGAGGATGGAGATGCAAAAGTACGACGTGTCTCAACGCACTGCTGCGGAGGAAGAAGAATGGTCGTGGTCTTTGTTGTTCACATGTCTGCGCTAGTTCCCCACGCCAACGTGTGTGGAACGTCCTTTCCAACATACTCACAAAGAGTTCAACACTTTGATCTCTAGGATGTTGGATGAGCAGCGCCAAGGTGCCTTGGAGAAAACATCGCCGCGTTTGGCTCTGGCGCTGAAGCTCTTCACTATTTTTCAGTATGGATGTGATGTCTCATGGTGTGTCCGTTGAAGGGTTTGCGACGAGACATTATTAACCCGTGGGTTGCAAATTATTTTTGCTATGTAGATGCTTGTCTGCCTTGGATGTATCTTCTTTCCTACCATGGACACCAGCACGATCGATTTTGCCCAGTTCCATTTTGCTATGGATTCTGACTTGTGTCTTTATGATTTAGTGGACCAGTTCATGGTTTGGCAGCAAGTAGCTTATGTCCATGCATGGTGCGACATGGTTCAAAAAGGCCTGGTGGGAGAGCTGGAACGCATGTCGATCGTGGGAGATGGTAGGCGGGCGTGGAGCACACGCGACACCCACGTTTCACAGCAAGATTCCGCCAAGTTCCGGCATGTTCTCCTCATCGAAGAGAACATGTTGCTTGGCTTTGCTCCCGCCAATTTGGAGGCTATAGTAGAATGGTCGAGGCATAGTGTTGCACTATTTTACGCTGCAAGGGAGTGGCAACGGGAAGGATACGCCGCCTGCAAGGACAAGCTGGACATCATCGGCCCCAATAGTTTGTCGTCCAAGTTTAGCTGCCTTGAGCATTCCCGACTCACTATGGACTTTGAGCTCAGACCTTGTCTATATACTGCTGGTATGACGGCTCTACCGGTTAGCGGTGCCAATCTGCTTGGCGGGGCTTCTCACGTGCCAGATGAAAGGCATGCTATCGTGGAGGTTGGAGTAATAGTCATGTTGTCCGTGAACGAGGTTGCCCTGCTTCTATTCAGGTTGAGGCTTGTGTTGGGGCGCTGACCTATTTTGCGGTGGACTGTGGTGGTGACATTGGTGAAGGTGGCCACGATGGAGGTCCCGTCGATGCTGCAGGTGGGCCAGCTAGCGTTGGTGGGTGCGATAGTGTACGTGACGTTGTTACTGGAGCTAATTCTAGCAATGGTATAAAAGATGATACAACATCTGATACTGGCGCGGACAATAGCACCAACCTAAGTGGAGAGGGATCCAATAACGACAATGGTGAGGATTTCAACAGCGAAGATGGTGAGGGATCCAACAGCGAAGGTGCTGAGAATTATGGAGATGGGGACCACAGAGGAAATGTTGACGGTTTAGGAACTTTAGGCACGGGTGTAGGAGATGGCGACGGTAGTGTTCAATTTGATGATGCAACGGAGGCAGTATAGCGTGGCGTGGCGGTTGTTGATGACTATGTTTCAATTTTGTGAAAGAATAAGTTTGATGAGTTTGCATACGTGAGTGAAGTAGTATAGTTAGAGTATCTCGAGAGATGGATGAATAAATACCGGTTTAGAGGAGAGGTTTTATTTAGGCTGCAATTTTCTATCGTGACGCGCATTAGGTTATTATCACGTTTCTACCTTTGTTTCATTCATGACAACATTAGAAAAAAATGAAAAACAATTTTGGATCATGAAAGTGTGTTGTGTCTTATTCCATAGTGGCAAACAAAGTTACATTAAAGTTGAAAACAACTCTAAACCAATGTGAATTCCATTTAATGTTCTAGTTCAATGAAAGTAACTTTCATTTGCAGACGAAGGTTATGTGAAGTTAGACCCTCCACCATCCTTGTCTCTTATTGTACTTGAACCCTTTTTTGTATTAGTCTTGTATGAACACAATATTTGTGAAAATGTCACATACACATGTGTCATTTTTTAGTCATTAGACTATTTGTGAAAATGTCACATACACATGTGTCATTTACTAGGTAAGGGTAAAAAAATGGGGAAAATCATGTAGAAAGTTCTTGAAATATAAAGTCATTTCTACATATATTGTTTAATAATGGATGAATAATGGTCTAAATTTATTTACAAGCACATATCTTTGCAATGTTTGCAAAAGTCATTACGTAATTCATTTGTACATATATGCACATCCTTCTAATCAATATACATATACCATTAAAATTAGTCTACCAAATAAATACATAGTATAATACTTTTTAATGAAATAAGCTTTGAAGATGTACACATTGATTCAAGCATACAGAAATACAAGTGAGGACGTAGATATAGACATATGTATATACATGCTTCATTTCATTTATTTTTTTAATACGTGATATCATGTACATATAAAGTACTATACATCATTACAAACTCTTTTTCCCATTTCTCTTATTTTTACTTTTATTTTAAAAAATTTAGTTGACATACCTAAACTTTCAGTACCCATTGGAGACAACGGCAGGGTGAATCGGCCCCCTCACTCGTCCTCCCATGGATGGAAGTGAGGGATGATGGCTGCGTTTTCTCATCACAACCTTAACTCATGAGCCTCTAACCAAGGTTAAGTCTAGTCAAACCCCCTAAAAAGCATGTGAGATAGGTGGACATGGTTTCCCTTGTCTTTCAGTGAAGCACCTAGTATGGGGCGCCACTTTATTCATCCTCTCTACATGATGGACTTAGTTTTGAATACGATATTGAAATTAGGACACGTGTCATGACTCATTCCACGGAGAACTACCCCTAAGAGCCCAAGTGTACGTGGGGTGTACGTTTTGGATTTTGGGTAGGTTCATACAATTAAAAAAATAAAAATAAAATTAATAACTCTTGTACTAGATTGTCCTTGATAAGAGCTCCATGGAGGTATTTTTATTATTTTTTTTGAATTCATGGTTTGAAAGTTAATACCACTCAAAGTTAGAAATGGAACTTTGGGAAACTCCAAAATTTTAAAGAACATAACTTTGTCAATGACTCTATGGTAATTATTATGCACCATATAATATGGTGTACAAAAATTTAGGACCATTGAAAGTTTCTTGGATGAATCAAAAATGGATATTATCAAGGATTTATAAAAGGTATTATTTATCGCTCTCCCAATGTATTTTGTTGGTTTCTCATTCTTAACCATAAACTATTCTTACTTCCTTTTTATTCATATCATTTATGTTTCTCTATTTTTTTTAATTATACGTAGGCATTTGGATTTTTGAGGTTATTTAAAAAAAATTATCAACACAATTCATTGAACATGAAAAGTCAAATAATATTAGAAGTGTATATATTGCATGTGTATGGTATAATTGGAAAATATAGGTACTTTGTGATGTGAAATATTAACCTGCGATGCGTATATTTCAAGTCCCCATTGAGGACCAACGGTACTTGCATACAATGATGGGGTCATGGAATGGATACTGCTTGTGATATTTTATCATGTGGCAATTACTTTAATTATATTTAATTTTACTATTAATTTTAAGATTTTAGTCACCTTACCTAAACCTATACTATCATTAGGGACAATAAGAGGGAGATATTTCCCGAGGGGTGAAAAAGGACTTAACTTGGGAATTGGAGTTTTCTTTTATTTATACTTTAAGAAATTTAATTACCTCATCTAAACTTACATTGTTAGTTGCGGATAAGAAGCCAATATACTAGTCTTCAAGATATATTAAAAAGTGAGTTACCTGTGCTGAAGCTCTAAGACTTTCACTTGAAAAGTAAAAGCATGTACTAAAGTAGAAAAGAATTCATTGTTGTATAGGCACATAGAAAATAAAATAAGGCTTAATTGGGCTAAAATTGGATAGTATTTTTAATAGTACATCAGAACTAACATATAAATGCATGGAAATTTTGATATTTGTAATATATTTTGTTTCAACTTGAGCTTAAATATATTTTGCTAAATTTGTTTTTGCTTGCTCACATAGAGACTTGTCATCTTCAACATCTACTTGCTTGAATATATTGCTCCAACATTTTGTATTCTATTAGAATTGTATATACTAATCACATATACACCCTAAATCCTAATTTCAGTACTTTGGATATTAGCGACCATGCATTTTTTTCATAGAGGCCATGGTTTAGAAATAGAGTTCACAAATTCTCAATGGAGTTTTTTGTCAATGTTCTAATGTTAGTTGGTTTCTTTAGTATTTGGAAAAACGTCATATCTGACATTTTTGTATGCCATGTAACGTTTTCACAAATATTGTGTTTATCTTGAATTTCTTCCCCTCCTGTTCATCAAATATCCTTCATTATATTTCTTTTAATCTCTGGATTACTGTGTGGGTGTTAGAGATATAGTCATTTGCACAGTGTAGTTCATGACATGTATTACTCGGATTGCGTTAAAGTAAGAAGAATAATCTATGAAATATGAAGTTAGCATCGAACCTATGCGGTTGAAAACCATACTAGCGTGCATTTAGCCTACATTGAACCGTCAGGGAGGATCTCTTAGTACTACTTTTCCTTAGATTTAGGTTTACGGCTGGAACACCCACTCCTACGCACCCCTTTCTTGCTACTTGCCTTGATATGCCGCTTGCTCCGATCACCTTCGTTTATTTCGAACGAGAGTTGCGATGCGGGGTGAAGGACCCCATCATCAACCTTTGCCTTCATGTTGAGGAGCATCCTCCTTAGCTCATGCGCACGAGCTAACACATGGTTCAACAAATACAAGTTGACTGATGCCAAATCCTACATCTCCGCCCATAGTGAGCCCAAATCCGCAAGTTGTTTTACAGGATTCTCCACAGCTTGCGCTCTAAGACGTCTCTCCGGCGTGGTATGTACACCGTCTCCTATATTATGGACAATATCCAAGCCAACTGGACTCACGCTAGTTGCAATCGTGCCTCGAAGCGATCCAACAATACAAATGATGGATTGATCTTCAACATGGCCTGGAATCATCTTTTACACCTTGACCCTATGCTTGCATATGTTCCCTCACATACCCAAGGGACATAAATAGTGCGCCCAACCGATGCTCGCAGCGGTGATAATCCAAGCTGCCAGAAAGTTGGTCTGGCTTGCAACATATGCCACGTTTTCTGAGCTACTGTAATAGACATGCTCATCTGAAATGTTGCGCGCTTGAATGACGACGCTCATTACCATTCCTTCCGCCTTGCCATTCTTGATGAAGCCATACAACTTGCATTGGACGGCGTACCAATAGTGTATAAGTACGTCCTTTGTGAGATGATAGATGAGCAAATCAACCCGACACCCATCAAACCACTGCCATGACGTCAAAAGTATAGACTTCAGGTTGCCGTGGTAGCTCTCGACGGCAACATTGGAGTCCTGGTTGGCGTGTGGTATGTTGCGGTAGCTTGTAACCTACATCTTCAACTTGGGGATCCAGTGCAAAGTAATTTAGAAATGTCTTTTCGCCAGGGTACTTTGCTCGCATGTGCTCGAACCTGTCGAGGGACACTTGGACAGCTGCATCACCTTCCAAAATCCCACATCCATATATAAGATGAGCACACTCTTGCAGAATCAACGTCCGGAGGTAGTTCGCCTTTATTTTTTGCGTTGCATTCTCAGATTCTCTAGCCAGGCTTTTCGGAGATGCCAAAATCTTAATATTCTCTTTGACAGGCCAAACCTCCCTACAGACATGAAAACTATATTTTGTAAGGAAGTCACATCTATTTATATACATCCAATATTAAATTGTATCAATGACATGACAAGGTTAGAGGTGATGACAATTAACAGGGTTAAGAGTAAACCTAATGGCACTAAGCTCGGCGTTGTCATTATCTGTCACAACAGCATAATTAGGTCGCCAATCTGGCTGCATTGCAAGGCAATGGTCTCTCAACTTAGTCAACCATGCAATAATGTCTTCCTGCCGTGACTTCCCTTGGATGGTGAACGCGACGAGTATTCCTTGTTTCCACTCGTCAAAGACCATCACACTATTCAGTGGGTACTATACGAGAGACAGATAAAGGAATATGAGCTCTTGCAATCAACAGTGAGTACCAAACAAGGGAACGACATTTAAGTTTTACCTTTGGTTCGTTAGTGCCAAACGTGGCGTCTATGGAGAAGGCGCACTGATGTCCATGTCACACCATCATCTCTAATTGCCAGTCTGTCTGTATTGCCAGACAAAACAAGTCGTCATTTGAAGGCGGCTTGTTTAGTTGGATGTTCTCGTACTCATTGTAGTGATACCAGGACTCTTGATTTTCCACGGTCTACATTCTCACGCTAAGGGAATTCTGGTAGTGTTTTTCCCACAACTCCTTTGCCAAAGACTTCGCAATATTTCCAACAACGTGTGGGGTATGAATGTATCTCTAGTGGCTGGCAGGTTCAGCTTTGCACATCTCATCACCTCAGACTTATGGTCAGCGATGATTTGTGCGGGGGACTTTCCACTCCTCAGCGCCGATTGAATCCAACTCTTCCTGGCTTGCGAGAGCCTACCGAAGAGCCCAGCCTGCTATCCGGCAAATTCCGTGCCGTGGCAAAGTGTCGCTATCATGTTAACATGATCCATGCAATGCAAATGTATGGTGCAAAGTTCTTGATCTTCCAACAATTGCTTAGCAACAAAAGAACATTGGCAGCCACGCTTGATCGACATACCAAAAACTATTTCTCCACTCGAGTCTTCCGCGTAGTTGTCTTGTGTGCATCAATGGTTTTATGGGCTTGCAGAAGCATGTGTTGCGCTTCTTGAACTAGGGCTTGCTCCTCATGATCTTCCTCTTTTGGCTCTGCAGTTGGATTGCAGTCAATCCTACTTGGCCCGATAGGTTCGGTCCGGGCCTTCTTGGAAGCCCTAGTTGTCGCGGCAGCAGCAGCTCTCTCAGTTTGGAGGACGGTCTTTTTGGCTCGTTGAAGAGCCTTCTTCTTGTTTGTAGAGCTTTTACGGTCCGTCAACGTGTGTGCAAAAACCTTCCAAATCTCTGCCTTGTATTGCTTGTTGTAGTCCTCCGGACCGTATTGGCAGGAATACCTGAACGAGATAGGATTTTGAACGTTAATTGGAGAGCTTGAACTTGGAAATATGTAAATTGAATTCTAGGGCAAGAGAGGAACTTACTTATCACTTGGATTGCAGATTCAGCACGAACTTGTGTGGGGTCTTCCTTCCCTCGAAATTGAAGGCAACTTTCCTCAACAAATGTGCACGGAAATTGCCGAGTCGACATCTCACCGTCTAGGAAGTCGTCATGTCTTGACCATAGTATTGTGGCCTCTTTCACGGTTTTCCTTTTTCCTCCTCCCTGATTAATCTTATCATTCCATTTGAGGTCAGTGCGGTCAAATGGTCTAGGTAGGGGCATTTGGAGAGCTTCACAAAGTCTTTTAGCTACCTGCCTCCAGGATTTCTTCTTCATTGTCTCGGCAGGGGTTGCGCTACTTCAATGGCCTTGGTTTGCCATTTTTTCAGGGGAGCTGGCGATATCATTGGAGGGGCTGCTCTCCAAAGCGTCTCCAAACACCCCAACGACAGCATTGGCGGGGGATGACATGAAGTTAACTTCATAGTCGCGCGCTAGGACCTCGCCACTTGCGCCCAGGCTGTTTTCATCGTATGTCCAAGGATGCACGTCATCATCATTGCTAAGACCTATGACACTATGTATGCTATCCATAATATCCACCGTCCACTAAATACGCGAATCTTGTCATAAACGAGGTGGATCCTAAAGCTAGGCCCTGGCATGACAGCTAAAATGATTGTAAATCCTGGCAATAATCTATACAACACCTTGCACACCTAGTTCCCACATGGCAAATGAAAACTTAAATCATGTCCACTTCACATTACTTTATCACCTTGTCCATTTCACATCCTTTTAATCTTGACGGAAAGCATGAGAAAACAAACAGCCTTGATCACCCTAAATCCTAAACCAGTATAATATAAATCATAAACCGCATTTAGACATTCAATTGAAACCTGAAATGCGTAGGACAACATGCCCATATAAAGAACGTGTACGAGTAACATACCAAGAAAATGAAGTAAACCCACACGTGTCTAGCCACACTCACTAAACATACCAAAAATGTGAAGGAACACATGGAGAAAATTGTAAACCCTAATCACTCCAAACCCTGCCATTAGCCCACAAATTAGAAACACCGAATTTTGAATCCAAATTAGTTTATAGAGGATAGAGGTAGTTGAGCGATTCCCTGTCAGGGACATTGAAGTGGGGTTGTTGAGAGGGACGGTTAGTCTGGCGGATGTGAATGGGGGCTGGATGAGGGCGGGCAAATGGGTTGAAGAGCTGGGCGGGCGGCACCTTGGCGGGGCAACGACGTGGCGTGCAGGGACGTGGAGCGCGACATCGTGGCACGATGGACATGGATTGCGGGTAGGAGCGCTTGGCTCGGGGGCCGAGGCAGCAACTTCCACCACACCTTACGCCCGACCTATGCTCAACCGGGGTTGATAAGGAGATCCGAAAGTTTGCCTTTAAATGTTGGGTAGTTTGATTTCTCAAAATATGTTCCAACTATCATTTAAAAAAAATTGAAATCCCATTTCCAATTTCCCTTTAACAACAAAATGTATAACTACTACATTCCTTTTAATTTACAGTAGATGATTTCCTATATCCCAATTCAAGCAATCTCAAGGCGCAACGTACTAAAGAATGGTATACTTATCATATCCACTTTGTATACCGTACAAAGTGGTCACTTTTGGACACCATTTGCCAAACAAATTATTTTTGTAAATTGGAGTAGTTCAGACACAATGAGCAATGCTATCTTGTGAGCACTGAACGATGAGCAATGAGAAGTGAGTAAAAAAATTAAAAATAGGAAAAACATAATTATTTTGTTTTTTTTTTTGAAACGTATGAAAGTGTTCCCTCTTACTAAGCTATAAAACATAAAATATAAACCCTAAACCCTAAACCCTACACTCTTAATCCTAAACCCTAAATTCAATTGTTCAATGCTCACCGCTCACCATTTACCGCTCACAAGACAACAATCCCCTCTTGAAATTTCCAAAATTTATAGATGCTCTCCAATTTGAATTAATTATGTACAAAACCAACCACTGCATAGGGTAAGCACAAGAAACTCTCTAAACATTAGATGCCAAGAATGGATTAAAAAAAGAATTATAAAATCATTATATTCAATTTCTATGTTGTTCAACACCTACTAGAGATACACTCAACTTCCTCTACAATAGCCTATTTGTTTGGCTGCTATAAAGAACAACTATTATATTGAAATGACTTTGGTGAAAAAATGTGAAGAGGGCAACCCAACTGTTATTGAATGAAATGGTTGTTGTAACAGATGCTCTTGTAAAGAGAGCTAACCATATCCACAAATATTGGCTAAGAGCTCGGCTGAGAGTTTTGATTCAGCATCATGTTTGTTGGTCCCCATACAGTGATAACACAATACTGAAGGCATTGCTAACATCTATAGCAACTTTATTGATCCTTGAATTGCAAATCTGCCTTGAATTTGCAACTCAACAATGAAATGTTTTAGTATTAATAATGCAACAATCTTGTACGAAAGATTTCTATAACAACAAAAATATGCACGGATGGAACTCAGATTGGTGAAGTAGTCTATTTTTATTGCAGACATCATTCACCAATAACTACAAATAGTGTAATCAGGAAAAAGCAACAAGGAGAAAAATGATTAAACATACCGGGTTTTTTAACGACCCCATACTGCGAAGAAGTGAAGCTCCTCTGTTCAATTGTGCTGCTGCAGCTGCCACTCGTACCCTACATACAATAATAATGACTTTGTGAGCACCTTCAACTCATAGTGCCTTTTTGTCTGTTTGTCACTGTTTAACCTCAAGAGAAAAGAATATAAATTTGGCATTTGCTACATTCCAAAGAAGGCTCCATATCATGGACCCCTCAGAGATATCTTTTGAAATGTCCATCTCTTTCTATCTGCTAATCCTCTCATCTAGTAAATCAATGACCTCTTGGTGCTCAAAAGGGTCTTGCAAAAACACCTAAAAAGAATAACTCTACTAGTTCATTACACCTCTACACCATATCAATGTGCAGCATGTACCTGTTGACGACATCAACGTATTCATCTGTTTCATCCACAATCTCTTCCTGCAAAACACCACGAAAAGAAAAAGTTAGCAGACATATTATAAACCTCAAGCGAGTTGAAGTTATTGGTGACAGTCTTACTTGAAGAAGCTCTTCCATGACATCTTCAAGTGTGATGATCCCAATTACTTCGCCCGCATCCACATGGCCATACGCATCTTCTTCCTGCATCTTCTTCCTCCAGCTCTGTCCCTCCTCTAAGTCCAATCCCTCACACTTGATTGAATCGCAATGATCTTCTGTCTGCGATGCCTTCACTTTCGTCACCGCTGCCATGTGAGAGCCTTTCTGAAACTCGTTCAGTATGTCGTATAATGGCATACTACTGGGCACTCTGCAATATCCACACATGAAGTCATATTATTCATCCAGAGAATGGTAACATTTCACAAACGTAGTGGCACCTTCGGGCATCTAGGAAATCTGTGAAATCGATCATTGGACATTGCAGGTTGTGGAGGGATGCCAAAGTTATATGCCTTGAGAAAATCTAGTTAACCCTTAAACGTCCGAAGGTGCCACTAGTGGCCACAGTATTCTACATGTATGGTGTCATATTTGAACATGATAAGGTTCAGGTATTGAAATGACCTCCAAGTGAAAGATGTTAGTTGGATTGAAGAATCTTCAATCCAAAGGTGTAAGTCTTGCTAAACTTTGATACATTTTTTGTATTCTACAAAGTAAAATATGGTTCACGACTGACGTTAAGGGTTAAAGAATCCATTTCTAGTTCAATAAAAGCACTTGATCTGGACCGTCTCTATTGAAAACATATTACGAGTTTCATGTACCTGGTATTTTTCTAATGGTGACAGAAGAGATGGGAGTTTCGTCCTCAGCACGAACGGTCAGAAGGCTCTTCACCTGGAAAAAGACGAGATTTATTAGAGGCAACTCCTGTAGCTAATTAATGATTCATTAAGGCATGAAACTTGAACAGGGGATCAGTGAAGAAGCCTAAGGATTGGTGTGTATGTTACCAGTAAGATACCGACAATATTTCGGTTCCCTCCATCGTAAACAGGAATGCGGCTATGTCCTCGAGCATTTATTTTGTCAATCGCCTCCCTGATGATCGCCCCACATGCAGCAGTCAGATTGAATTTCCAAATCATGAACATTTTGGACCAGAACAAGCAGTTGAATGCAAGAAAAGAGAGGAAAACGGCCGCATGAAATGATGGACCTGTGCTATACCAATACATGTTGATGATGTTGGAGTGTGAGTGTCAGAGATGTACCAATTTAGCTTCGAGTTGACGTTCAGAGAAAAGGTTGCCTCCAGAGGGGACATGGAATCCAGCGCAGTCTGATATGATCATGCAGCTTTTTAGCATGACAAGAGCTTAAACCAGCGTCAATGATCACGTTGCAAATTTCTCACTTTCTAGCATGCAAGTGGATCGCAAGCTTGTAATATTTATTTTCTCTGTGAGGTCCAAAGCTCCCTGAATGATGGTCGTTTCATCATGTGTGAGGTCTCTTCCTTTGCCAGCCTAGTGAGACATGAAAACCATAGATTATGGCAATATTTGTTGTGCCGGCGGTTTTCACATTGCCGACTGTGCTATCTCTTTTGCTGATCACATTGCCGACTGTGCTATCTCTTTTGCACGTACCGCTTTTCCGTGAATGCCAACAAGAGCCTTGAGCTGCGTCCGCCTGAACACTCCAGAGTCGTTGTGCCCCAATAAACGGTCAAGAATCTGTATTTGCAATGTGATCAGCAAGTGATCCTCACAAAATATTGGAAAATTAATAGTTTGCAACTCACCTTTCCAAAAGGATAGGAAATTGGCCAGCAGAGAATCATGAGGATCTTGACTAACCAAACCAAATTCGCCCCAATTGCAAGCCCATGCTTTGAACACACAGCTTGAGGTACCACCTGAATGGTAAACCATCAAAACTGATCGTCATTGATAAGACAAATTGCCAATTTACTACTTCCGAAATTGCAAGAGTTAGTTACCATACCTCTCCAAATGCGAGCACCAAAGTGACTGACAGCAACACAGCCACAAACTCGTTGAACATATCATCTAAGAATATGGGAACTTACATACATTATAATGGAAGTCAATACCATCTTTATAGAATTTCCAAGAGCACATACTTCATATTGACTTCACATAGTTTTTACATTGAACCAATGGCCGGAGAGATTTCCTGATGCAGAAATGGAGATGTCCGGGAGCCTTAGGCCTAAGCAGAAATCTCATGAGCAGATCCAGTGGTGACACCATCTGCTGTTCGTGATTGAAGCTTCGTTTCAAGACTACTATTTGAAAGGCCACCTCATGCTTTCATTGACACATAACCGAAGTGCGTTTCTGATTCATAACCTTAAACTTCGATTTCCGGTTGCTTTGTCCTAGGAATCGAAGGATCACGTATTGATAATAATGGACAAGACATAGTGTTCAAAGTATTACTTGATGTTAACAAAGTCTATACAACTCAATCATAACTGAACTACCCTATCTCTAGATCTGATACCTTACCTGTTTGTAGGGAACTCTACTCTTATTTAGAGCCAAAACAGTCTTGTACAGAGTTGGTCAGCAATCACATTGCCCATCAAATTAGGAGGAACCTCAAGGTTCAAAGATTTTCTGAACAAGTGTTTAACATGAACTGTATGTAGTCCTAGAGCTCAATCACAACACGTTTTGGCACCTGCTCTGGCGGCTTATCCCAGCGCAATCCTATCCCGTAGCCATAGCCATACCCTATCCCAATCCCACACCCCGCCCCAACCCCGAACACAACCCTAAGAGCACTCCATGGCGTTGCCCCAACCCCAGCTCCTCCTGAAAGAAAGCCAACGCAAAAAATATTAGAGATCAGACCTCAAACCTCTCCATCCATTAATAGGTGTCACAGGGAGGAAAAAGAGACCTCCACAAAGTAGAAGATAGCGCCTTAAACTCTCTTCAGACCATGTTTCTAACCAGAAACCTCATTCATAGACCATGTTTCTAACCAAAAACCTCATTCATAGACCATGTTTCCACTCCAGAATCTCATTCACAGACCATGTTGCTGTCTTCAATCACAGACCATGTTGCTACTCTCAATCACAAGCCATGTTGCTACTCTCAATCACAGACCATGTTGCTACTCTCAATCACAGACCATGTTACTACTCTCACTCTCATTCACAGGTTGCTAGTGTGATAATGGATTCTATTGGTTCTTTCCTTCCACTAACCAGTGGAGAAACCACTCACTGTAATTGAACCTAATTTGAACCTAAATTGAGCCTGATCTTATCAAATTGGGACTAAATTGGAGTGAGTTGGAACCATGCCTGTCAACGCAACGCCAACGCCAGCGCCACACCCGATGCCCAGAGCGCCTCCAGGGCCCCAATCGATGGCGGATTTCTGCTTGCCACCGCTACTGCCCCCGAACAACCGAAAGTTCTCCTTCTCCTTGGCCTTCTCCTTGGCCTTCTTGCCCTGCGACTCCCACAAATTCCCCACCTGCGGCACCAGCCCGCTAAACCCTTCCTTCTTCTTCTCCCCGATACTGTTGATGTCCCTCTTCCCGGTCGCGTGCTCCCACAGGCCTGTCAGTGCGCTCTTCTCGCCACCGGCCTTCCGCTCCGCCTCCTTCCTCTGCGCCTCCTCGCCCCCGAGTAAATTGAACGAGGGTAAACTCCCCACCGGCATCTTGGCGCCAAACCCTAAACCGGGAAAAACCCAAAATACTCAAGCTCTTGCTGGCCTCTCTTCCATGAATTGTGGAAAAAACTGGTCTCTGATTCTCTCTCTTCACGTTTAGCAATCCATTGCCTCGGGATGGATTGTGGAGAAGCTGAGGATTGACGTTGAGGTTTGCGATCATGAGATGGTGTGAGGAATCTGGCACTGTGAGGAGGGTGGAGGAGGAGATTGAAGGCCACTCGCTGGTGAAGATTCTCGCTAATCCTCGTTGGCGTTGGAGCGCCCCACCGCCGAACGGCCCCTGCCCCTGTACCGGTACCGGTACCTTCAATTGGCGAAATGAAATTAACCCCTAAAGTTCCTTGACAATTTCCGTCCAAAACTAGTCCAAAACTGCCATAGTCAAACATGGCCGCAATAATCACATTTTTTAGAAGAATTCTCAATTTTTAACCGTAAGATCTAAAACTAGACTCATGTATAATAATCCTGTAAAATTTTAGTTGCAATCCACCGCACGGATGTGAAGATTATAGTGTTTGAAGTGCAAGAAGTAGTTATTTTTCCCTCTTGCCCGACAAAGTCAGCTCACTTTGACTAAGAATATCTTCTAGTATTTATAGTGCATTGTGTTGAAAACCATTACCAATGTAAAGAATACGATGTTAGCTAAGTGTGTGCAAAATTTGAGGTCATTTCGAGGGGTACATCATGCTCAAATAAATACTTTAGTGAAAGGGGGTATAAAACAATGCAAATGACTACAAATGAAGTGAGAAATTATTTGCTAAATACGAATTTACAAATTTAGAAATCCGTACGGTTGAAATGTGGAATTTAATTTTGTACTTATTTTAGAGATTTTTTTTCTTCTAAAACGGGTAAAATCTCTAATTTTAATGAATTTATTGAATTATTCAAATATTATAGGTGAGGGCAGGGCTTCAAAATGGGGACCCTTCAAGAAATGAAGGGCCACGTCATTCACCCACTCCCCTGTGCGGAATCCACGCAGCTCCTCGGGGGTGGCCCGCCACTGCAAGGCGGGTTTTTTATTTTTTATTTTATTTTTATTTTATTTTTTATATTTTTTTTACACGTGCCATCTCTTTCAGTACCCACAGCCCCTGCCATGCACCACTTTTTGCTATTTTAAAAAAAATTCTATTTATCCCTTTTCTTGGAATTTGTGGTGTCTTCCCTTCGACTATTCTTCCCCTTGATTTGGGCTGCCCCACCCTCCCTCCACCCTTTGTGCCCCTACTTACTGCCCCTCTTTCACACTTGTATTTCATTGGATCCCAACGGTGCCCAGGCTGCCCATCCTCCCCATTTTTGACAATAGGTGGTACTAACTTTCAAACCGTAAATCCAAAAAAAAAATTTAAAAATACCTCCACGAAGGTCTTATCAGGGCCGATCTATAATAAAAGTTTCAAAAAAAAAGGATTTTTTTTCGAATTTTAGGAACCTGCCCAAAATGTGAAATCCCCCCGAAGGAGACTCTGGTCCTTTAGGGGTTAATTGAGGTGTACTAAATTGGCTCGGGATTAGGTTTGGGTGATCTGGTTCGGGAAGATAAGGTTAGGGATTTAGTTGGATTGAGGTGTCGAAATGAGCTTTTGGGTTCACTTTCAGGTGACGGTCTGAGGTTCACGTGAGAAGTTTACGTAACGGTTCCAAGTTCACGTCATTTTCTGGACTTCAGGTAACAATGTCAAGGCTCTTGCCTCCTCAGAAGATTGTTGTGAGTAACGTGTTTGTGTATTCTTCTTCCTTTCAGTTCAGTGTGCCATGTCTTTGAATTTTATAGAATACTAGGATATTTGACCCATTATAAAAATATGGAAGATCTTTTGTGTTCATGAAGGAGGGGATGTAAAGTTGATGTAAACCATAGAAACTACATAAAGCACAAAAACTGAAATCACCACAAACTAAAATCCGAACAAAAGAGGGATCCAAAACTGCAAAATGGAGAGTCGTTGATGAATGAAATTGGATGAAAATGCAAATACACAGTGCTTTGTTGTAAACATCATTGCGCATTATTTTGTCCCTTCCATGTGCTACACCTTCCAAGAGCACCGATACATTTTTGGGAGCCATCGCACACAAATATGCAACATACAATTGTCCATGAGAAAAAATGTCCTTGCTTAGGGGAAATGCCAACCCTAGGAAGCGTTTGTCTTGTGACTTATTGATCGTCATGGCATACGCAATGCGAATTGGAAAGTGCTTGCGGCTTGTTGGATAAAGAAGTCCAGAGCTCTCAGTAACCAAATGAATCCATGGTACAAATGCCACGTGGCCTACACAATCATAAATAGGACTTCCGCCTCAATCACCCTGACCATGTAGTAGTGGATGATAAGTCTTGCCACATCTTTGTTGCTTACCATAAAAATGGCACAACTCCTATAAAAGCCGCTCCCACCGTTGTCAGTCGCAATTCCATTGAAAATAGCGTTAATTAGCCCTTTCACTATTTGTTGAGGTAGCATAATAGGAGGAGAGCAGATAAAATTTCCTTGAACAATGTGTAGGCTGCCTTCTCCAAGTGTTAAAAGCCAATCCACAAACATCCGGTTCTCCAAGTTGCAAGCGTTGTAGAGGTTGAAGTAGCACATATATTTGATGCAAGGCACACACTTTGACAAGGCTCCACATGCAAGACTTCTTGATTGATGTTGAGACAATATTTGGCCACAAGCCCTTTGGAACAACATACATCACCTGCTTGAAATTGCCACATATCGCAAAAGTGGTTTTTCCAAAGAGCACATTTTGTCTGGTTAAATCGTAGAGGGTACGGTCAACAACTTTTAAAGCAAACTTGTTGACTATGGGCATCTCGTCTCACATAGTTGGCTTTGTATTCCATAACATTTCCGCCAAGTGACTTTTGTTTGCTATTGTTGCACACAAAAGTAATTGTGTTTAACTCAATTCGAATTTTATACCTCTTATGAATTGTCCTTCCTTTCTACAGCAACAACGCAACAATTCAAAACAAAGCAACAACCCACGCAATCTCATCTTGTGCACGTACGAACTTGAGGATGAGGTTCTCCAAGTACGTCTTCCATGTACTTCTTGGTTCATCGACAAAATAAACATTGTTGGAGGTCTTTAGTGTGCTAGATTCCATGACTATTTCGTAAATGTTTTATTGCTCGTTGATCAAGGTTTCAAGTTGTTGTTCAATCTCTTTCCTAAATTGCTCGCCATCGTTGTTAAGCTGCTCCAAAATAAGTTGATTTCCATGCAATTCTTCCATAGAAAATGGAGGTTGCAGCAAATCGTAATTGTCTAGCGACATCTCATATTCTATAAGCAATTGAGCAATCACATTCAATGCAAGACTGTGAATCTACTACTCTAATTGTTGTTCCTCTCTAACTAGTTATAATCGTTGTTTGTAGTGGTTTGATAAACTTCCATAGAACTTCTCATGTAGTTGTTGTTGGTCTAACGCTGTCCATGCGTCAAAATGGCTACAAACATCAAATGGAGTTGAGGGCCTAAGTGCATCACCATTACATTGTCAATGAGTTGCTCCCACTCCAAGTCATTTTTATTAAGATTAAGCGTAATGTAGGAAACCTTGAAAGTATCATGTTCAATATGTCAAGGATTGACAAAGTAGAGACGCTCTATTGCATGTCCTCTCTTATGGATCGTCTACTGTTAAAGCGGCTGCCATATGAAGCGGGAAGGAAGTTCTTGTACAATGTCTTCCTGACAAGGTGAAATGCCCAATTTGCCTCAAACCATTCCATCAGTCGTCTTAGTTGTTCGTTCTGTGTTAAGAATATTCGCTTGATCTTCTATTACATTAATCATTACATGCTATTAATCTGGTAGATGAATTTATAAATGCTAGATTCTTGGAGATCTTTCGTACATTGATAACTCAAATAACCTATACGCTGCCTCTGATGCAGAGACGTAGCAAATATGAATGTATTGTTTAATCTTGTCATTGATTTGCAGGACCACAGTTGCGCAATTGTGACCTCTTTACATCTATTTGAAAATGGACTTCTGAGTGATGAGAGTAATACACATGTGGGCAAAAATGATTGATGAACTATTATCAAGTTGACCTTGAAACAACAATGCAAGGGCGGTACAAAAAACCTACCTCAACATTAAAGTGTGAATTATAGTTTGATACCAAATATAGATTGTGTAGTACAAGTCAACAATTGTCAACTTGATGTCTTTTGTAGTCAACAAATGAATGCGGGTTATCACTCCTCTTGTATATGGGGTAGTCATTTCTATCCACTTATATTTTGTTGACAAAGTCGCAAGGGTATCCCTTGATAAATTTTCATTTTCCATGCAAACAAAGTTTGGATTGTGCATCCCGAAAGGCCAATGCACCAAGCAGTGTTTCACCTTCTCATACGCATTAAGGTGAGCGACTAGATCTGGAAGTTCGACTCCCAAGTTGATCTTGTCTAGGGACCTCAATTTTGACTCCTTGTCCAAAATAAGCTCGATGTGTGTGTACAATAGGCTCCTCTTTTGGAATTCAATCATCAAATTGCATCTCAGCACCTTTCCAAAGACACACCGATCCTTAAAATTTAAAATTAGCCATGAGCTCTTGGAATTTTAACACTACAAGAAACCCGCATTTTTTGTAAAACATGCCTAGCTTAAAAAATAACATGCTCTCACATCAATGTTGATGTCTCTCGTAGTTTGTAGAGTCAGTATTCCTCCGGAATGCACTCAATCGTCACTAAGTACTTCCAAAGTGAACCACTCCGATTTCGTTCCCACAGAGATCTTTTTATCCTTTCAAATTATCCAAAACAACTAAGCTATTGATCACCGAGGTTATTTATTCTATTCAGTAACGGCTCCGGATCCTTCCGGAATCCGGACCTCAAACAGAGCTTGCCGGAACTAGTTTCCGGAAGGTATATACAGTTGTGTCTGGAAATGATTTCCGGAAATCATGAGGGTGGTTTGATTCACCTCTGTTCCTCCTCAGAGCGGCTTCCGGAAGGTTTAAACGAATGACCGGAAGGCCACTGATCCTATTTTGTATAAGTGGCCGGATTCCCCACTGCCTTGTGACTTTAAGTGGCTAGACACCCACTACCCCGGAGTTTATAGTGACTCGACAATCACTCTCCCTACTCTACTAACCGGTGATATGGTGTTGCTACTAGACTTGAACTCTCACGACATCCGGAAGGCCTTCCGGATGCGGTCACATAGAGGTAAGTCCGGACTACAACGACGTTCTGGTAGCACTTTTGTAGCCCTCCGAAGAAAGTGATATAGTTTACTTGGAAGGACTCCTTCTAGACTCACATAGCAGGCTTTTCCTATCGTGGGGGTAAACTCCGGTTTTTGACCGGAATCCGGGTTCACACGGATTATTCCGTGCCCTAGAGACTACCAGGAACACCTTTGCAATATATCTCCTCCCCTCCTGGATTCTTCCGAACTCTGAAGGTGACCAGGAACACCTCTGCAATCTCCTCCAGTTATTCCAGGCACTCCCTTGCTGGAGATCCAAGCCGGTTCAGTCCTAAGTACAACAAAATATCCCTCTCTTCAAAGAAACTTGCACAACACGTACTACAACAACGGACCTTGAATCTAACACGGAAAACATTTCTCTTTACAAGCACTAGGTAGTAATTCTAGTACTAGCTCCGAAATATATTCAATGTAAAGGAAAAACAAGGTTATGAGTTTCCAAAACTCATCTACTAAATACTACAACTATTCCTAATCTTAGGCTAATCTGATCTACAAGAAATCCGGAGGATCTTATCCCTAAAAGTAAGGATCTTATCCCTAAAAATCCGGAAAAGAGAATCTCAGATCCTATTTTCCCGGATCCAGATTCCAGACACCCGAAAAATATACAAAATTCCGGAAGTTTACAAGTTTCCGAAACTCTTAGCTTCCGGATTAAGTAGCCGAGTGCAACTCTGAGCCCCATCGTTAATCGCTACCTAATCTCGATTACTAAGCTGCTACTCCTTCTAAATCTAAACCTACCTAAGAGGGTGATCCAACGCTCTTGAATCGGGGACTGGTACGCCTCGTGGAAGCCTTTGCCTTGGACTTGCGGGCCTTCCTCCGCTGGGCGTAGTAGCTGCCGGAATCTCTTGTGATCCGGCCCCAGAAGCTGGCACTGGTGCTGCTGCAGGTGGAGTGGGATCGGTGGGGGTACCCACCACAATGGTCTCCGGAGCTTCAGAGAAACCCTCGAACTGGGCTTTGGGACTAGGAGGATCCGTCGCCAAACGCCTAGCAAGTGGGGGAGTTGACTTTTGGCGGCCTGAAGAAGGAGGAGTAGGTGCAGGTCGGATGGGAGAAGGGGTTTCGTCTAGACTCACCTCGGGTAGTAAATCCGTCCAGTGTTTTCTGGTACCGGTGTTCGGATTACCGGAAGGACTACAGCTCATGTGTGTAGCAGGCTTCGGCTGAGTCATGATCCCCTTTTGCTTTCCAACAGCCTCCGGATGCACACTCGATGGTCCGGGTTTATCCGGGGATGTCAAGATTCGGACCGAAAGTACGAGATCCTCCGGTGCTTGAGTGCTTCGGTTCTCCGGTCCTTCCGTGGTCATGTTGGCCACCAGTTCCTGCATTCGGCTCTAGGTCTTCTCCATCTTTTTGCCGTGGTTGTACAGAAATCGTATAATCTAGACCCTGTTCAGCTTGCCTTCCTTTTCCAGTTGTCTTGTGAAGAGAAGACTCCAGTTGGCAGTGTCAACCAGAAATGCAAGTGCTGCACGTACCTCTGTCAAGGCGTGGGCGGAAGCGTTTGCTCGATCTTCGGCTTCCTTCAACTTCTTTCGGGACTCCGTCAACACCGTAAACGTCTCGTCGCACTTGGCAGCGAACTGATCTCGACACCGGATGATAGCAGCCTGCTGAGTCTCTAAAGCTCCAAGTCGGAGCGTGTTCTTCTGCAGTTCTTGGATTGTTGTCGATATCTCCACGAATTTCTCCACCTCCAGCTCCTGCCGAATGTCGTCAAGAATCTGTCCGTATCGTGCCTCGGATTGGCACACGATGGCCGCACGCCAACCCGCATGTTGGATGAGCTCTAGCAGGTATGGCCCGTCGAGTCCGACGAGTTTCGATGGTTCCACCGGAGGAATGCGACCTTCACGTGGAGCTTGTCCACGGTCTTCCTCAGGTTGACCACCAGTGGGCTGAATCGATGAAGAGAGCCCAGGCGTTGACTCCCTCGGTACAGATCGGCTCCTCTTCCGGTGTCGTGGAGAGAGAATTTGCCTTGGGAAAACGCTGGGTTCTTGGCTGCTACCAGTTTCAGTCAAAAGAAAAGGAAGATGCCACAAATATGAATTCCATTAATCTACAATGATGACCAAAGTCTTGATCTACATAGAAAGTCGAGTTTTTGGTTCATCTTGACAAACCCTTGCAAGTAGTCAAACATGAAGTTGTATAAACATGGGCAGTTGTACCCCTTCCCACTAAATCGGGCTCTTTTACTTCTAAACTAGCTATATAAACACATGCAATAGCTTTTTGAAAAGCTAATACAGTAAGGTTTCTATATCCAAAGTTTCAACATAAAAAAATCTTTACAACTATTTCTATGAAGAATCAAAGTTACTGCTCTAAATTAATGAAGGCAGCCGACCCCTTCCCATTCAAACTAGCATAACTCTTGCACTATAGCTTGGAAATAAACATGTAATAGCTTTTTGAAAAGCTAACAACAAGACGAACAAGTGACATAAGGCTCAACTCTACTGGCTCTAATCATAATGAACTATGGTTACTCAAAGTCTCTGCTTTAAACTTGTGGAATGAAAACCGCTCCTCCGAGAACACCCCTTCAATAGATCAAGTGCCATGGCTCCATAACAACTCGGATTTGAGCTTGTGATATCTCATTAGATAGCTAATACAATTACCACTATACATTTAAAGATTCACTATCTCACTCTATGTATACAAGTTTCTACATGGAATCAAAGTTACTGCTCTGGAAAATTCATGGCAGCAGTACCCTCTTTTATTCAAATACACACCACAGCTTCTACATAACTCTGATTGGAGCGTGTGATAGCTTGTTAGAAAGCTATTAACAAGTTCTACAACACTCTAAAAAATGACATCAAAACTCACAAAACTCTACCTGTCACACTCGAAAATCCGAGCGTCTTTTATACTAAATGGAGGAGGCTTTGGCCGAGGGAGGAGGGAAGAAAAGTCAATGGCCTAAATCAGCCCATGCTTCTCTAGCCTTCCTTTTGACTCACCCTTGGACACCAAAGTCTATTTACCTCCAAATTTTATCCAAATCTTCCCACATAAGCCTAGCTTGGCTTATATTTCCTAACCTATAACTCTACTACAAGTTGGCACTATATTTCTCCCCTTAAACTAACCCCCAAACTAAACATTTCTTATTTCTACTACAAACTATAATATCATAACACTATGTTTAAGTTTTTTGATCTCAGATGAGTTAGAGAATAGCTTAAATATCATTAGAGCCCACGTACTGCCATCGACCGCGGCTTAGTTCGGCTGGCTAAGCTTTTCGTTGCACCTCGCCGGTCCGGGTTCGATTCCTTGGCTTGTCAGAGCGGCTGGCGCTCGCGCGGTCAGGGGACTGCCAGAATCAGCAGCAAATCCAGCTGGTGGACGCTCCTAAGCCCTGAGCTAGTGACAAGATGCAGTAAAGATCCTCTAAGATAAGCTTCTGGCCTGGTAGGGTAATTCAGGAAAAAGCCATTTATTCTCCACAATTACCTTAACCAGCTAAATTCCCCATTTTTCTTCTCAATCTTATTTTTTTATATCATGAACTATATTGCATCACGACACCGGTGTTGGGGTCAGCCACAAGTATGGAATCTTCAACGTCCTTCATACCTTCGTTGTCGGATACTGGTTCCGGCCCCCCATAATTCTGGATGTTCAGCAGCAGCTCGTACGCATCTTGCTCGTCCGGGGTAAGCACGTCGTGTTGTGCGTAGAGATGAGTGAGATACGAGGGAAGTGGGGTGCCGGCCCTCTTCGACTTCTAGAGCCCTCTCACCATCCGGTTTATTATCTCGCTCTTAAGCGAGGCCCAATCTACACTGAATTTTTCCTTCATCGACCCTAGAATGGTGGTGGCCCATTTAGACACCACCCGTTTAGGTTTTTCCGTGTGGAAGATGGGGTTCAGGAACCTTACCACAATCTGCGCGTCTTGATGCCGGAGGTCGTCGGTGTTGTAGCCTTCCTTGGGGTCGGCTTGCTTCGTGAATTCGTCTCCGAGGATGTCATCGTTTCGCTCCGCCGTCTTCACGGTTCCGCTGCTGAAGGAGTAGGTCCGCTGCCACTCCGGAATACCCCATGTTTCGGGGTGAGCTTGGATGGTGCCGTCGTACTGGTTGTCCGGTGCACCGAGTAGCTCCACCACCAGTTTGGCTTCCTTCGTGCCCCACGCAACGTCGAGTAGCCCACGACAGCCCATGTTGGTGAGGTAATGCTCGAGGACGGTCTTCTCCTCCGGGTCTGTCGGTATGATCTGAACCACCCGTTGTACCGCCGGCTGAGTCGTCGTACCTCGAGTAGCCCGGGCAGTTTCTCCTTCCGCCATTTCTACAGAAATCCCTCACAATCTCTCCGGAATCACCTGCACGCATTGACCTCACCAAACACCCTCACTACCAGAAACACTTCCGGTCTAACGAAATCAGGAAGGTAAGAAGCAAGCGAGAAAGAAAGAGAGCAAGTCAAGAAGTGTGGGAAGCCAAAATTAGCTTCTTGCTCTTATACTTTCGGAGGTGTATGGATGGCCGTTATGGTCATGATGGTGGTTCCGGCTACAGACCGTTTCCGGTTCCGGGTGTCTTCCGGCTCCGGTTTCTTCCGGTTCCGGGTGTCTTCCGGCTCCGGTTTCTTCCGGTTCCGGGTGTCTTCCGGCTCCGGTTTCTTCCGGTTCCGCATACTTCCGGAAGATGTCTTCTGGTTTCAGATGCTTCCGGAAAGTTCCGGTGGTGAGGATTTTTCCCGGGTCCGGGCCTCTCAGATTTATAGCATTCCATAAGAGCTTTTAAGAATTATGTGTATCCCTTATTTGTCTTATTTGCTATTTCCCTTTGCTATGGTTTAAACCTATCTTTCAAACATTCTAATACTACAATTTTTTTTGTTTTGCCGGATTTTTAGGTTAACTTCGGAAACCTTGTGGGAACGGATTCCCACAATGTCACCTAAAATCCGTCTACTTTGACGGACAGAAACGTCCAAAATTCATCTGAACACGGCTGATTTTGGGTTGTCAACGTTTTGACGTCTAACACAACGGGACTGAAAAGCTTTGGAAAGGGTGCCACGTGGAGGGGTGTTAATGTCTACATAAGCAATGTTCTCCTTTGGGCAATGCCACCCGGGATTTTTTTCATCCAACTCCATTTTGACTCGGGCAATGACGTGGAACTTGAAATTTGCTGACTTAGATCCTCCAATTTCTGATGTAGACAGTCCTCATCAGCTGACATCATGGTTTTCCACGCATATTTTGTCCACACAAGGTTGTTGCGTCTGACATTTGTTTTAACTTGTTCGTGTTCTTCATGACATCAATCTTGACGTAGGCGCATTTCGGACAACACAAAGTCTAACATTGAGGTCTCGTGTTCTACGTCAATAACCCGTCCGGCAACATGTTGTCATTGACATTTGTCATGCTAGAGTCCATGTTCACTTGGACATTCTCTTTGTTCATGCAAACGTTTATCTCAACATGCACTACGGATGTTGTTGTTGCATATGATGTTCTATTTAGCGTGAGATGATCATGTGTTGTGAGTGGAAACATGCAATACTGTCAGCTCTGATGTAAGAGATGAACATGCCATCAACATGAATTGGTGGTTTTCACATTTTTGTAACATGGTTGGTGGTAAACCGTGGAACACCGTTGTTGCATTTGTTGTCTGTAGCAGCACAAAGCATCCTATACATCTTCATGGTCTACTAATTCCAATTGCGACACACAAAATCTTTCTCATCTAACGTGATAAAAAACGACAGATGTTGTTTCAAACATCACAAGAAACAGTGGACGACTGCCTTGGCATCAATGACATCAAAACTACGGCCCCACCACTTTTTCTGAATGGCCTAAGCTTTCTTGCCGCTCCCAGCCTGCACAATTATGTAGCCATCCTCACTACGTTAGTTTGTGAATAAGCAACTGCATTTCGGAAGACCACTTTGTATGCAGATATCGCACATTTTCACTTGTATGTTTGCTTACATTTGTGTTGAAAATGAAAGAAAAACAAAAAAATGAGATACTTTTGAGCCACCTTTGACCCAACATGTGGAGGTTTGGATAGACCAACTAGCTTCGATGTTGGGCCTTTGCTTCTTGTTGCTTTAGCCATGTGCTCCATTGCCTTCGCAGCTTGTGAGGTCTTTGCAGCACGTCCTGAGCGAGTTGATGGCTCACCTTGTCCTTCAATCTCCGTCTGCAAGAGTTCAGAAAAATAACACATTAGAGTGCAAACTTGCATCCATTTTAATAAACAACGGATTTACTTCTCCCAATTTGTGAACAAAATATCTAACATCCACACATGCTAAAAAAAGATCTTGTCTGTAAAAATAAACGCATTTAGAGACCACAGTCACCTATAAAGTAAATTAAGGATATTGCCTCCGTCTTTACTGACATTGCAAACTATACCATCTTAGTCGGTTTGGGGTTTCTGGAATTGCCAATTATAGGGTTCAAGGATTTTGTTTGTACTTGGGGCTCAGAGAAGCTACCTGAGAAAGGTTCAACTCCCTTCCGCTCCGTTGTGTTATCCTCACCCGCCACTTGAATGCCCTCACTGATAGACTGCACTCCATTTTTAAGTCCGATGGAGCACATGTCTCCTTATTAGCCCTCTGGAAGGTCATTGCCGGCTGAAACTTCATGAGACTTGGATACATCTTCCGCGCTCACTATTGCGTCCTTGTCCATGACATCGGTCTGGACAACCGCTACGTCCGTGGGAACGTCATCTAAAACGACTTCACCGATAGTGACGACAACATCAGCACCTACAGACTTTGTCACAATGGAGATGGTTGCGATCTTCACCATTGGAAGAAGGAAATCCTTCTAAACCGTTGTTTGTGCCTCTCTCATGGTTGATGTCAACGTTGATATCTCCACAACCTCTGTTGATGATGAGGGAAGGAGGTACTCACGTGTAAACTTACAAATCATCTCAAAGAGGAAACACGGTTGAGTTTGTACATATATTCACGTTGCTGCAGACAATAGACGTTCTCTACAACATCTGCGTGAACATTTCATGTGACATACATGCAAAATAAAGATGAGAAAAATGGAAATGACAACAATATATTGTCACACTCACCAATTGTGAAACGACCCCACTCTTAAGGACCCGCAGCTGCATCATTGTTGACGCCTTATCTGTCATAATTGAACGCATGTGAGGCGATTTTTCTTGAGCATCTTTAGTGGTGCGCTTAGTCACCATATTATCCAAGTACTCTTTCTTGACATCTTTCGGTCTGAGCTTGTTGCCATCAATCAATTGATTGTCTCCTAAACCGCAAAGTGATGAAGCCTAAATTTGTAATAATCGGCCCCAAGAATTTTGTGCTCACTTCATTAGAATTGCTGTAGATCTGCCAATCTCAAACAAATCACATACTTGAGCTTCATAACACTCTTGTAGTGCCTTCTTTTGTCAAAACAATTGCCAAATTGGACATTTTTCATTGACATCAGTGACCGTCGACAATGACTGCAATTTCTACTCAGAGGGAGAGGTGGCGGTCTTGAAATAAGGTTTACCACTTACGTTTTACTTGACATCAAACTCAATAACAATGTGTCTTTCTACGTGTTTTCCAAGACGTCAGTACAAACAGATACAATGTTGCAAAAGCAAAAAAACATAAGATCAGACTATCCCCGCATAAAAGGGTCTCACTTCTGTGCATACTTGTGTACACTTTTTTAAACAAATTCTTCCTCAAATGCCCTGATTGTTTCTCCTAGCCAACCTTTAGAGGCAGCAATGCGTCTGCGGTCCTCCTGAGCCTTGGATCAACGCTCCCCTGCTGCGTGCTTGTGCATTTCTAAGGGCAGAGCCTCCTCTTCTAGATCATGACTTCTGCGAGCTAGCAATTATTTCCGCTTCCCGCCTTTATGAGAGCGATCAAGCACACCAGGCACATTGGCCTTTAGGCTCTTGTCAAAGATTCATCGCCAAATAAATACCATATCACAAACAGACATGCACACGAAGCTTTCCAAGAATCTTCAGAACCCTAAACCTAAACCTGATCCATACACGAGATGCATGCATTATCACTTAAATCACAAACGAGACCACATGAAGAACCTAAAAACCTCCAACAAACATGAACAACAGACATGCACAATGAGCACAGACTGCTGAGATAAAAGACATAACTTACTTGTAGTATAGAGATCCACCGCTACCGGAGCCGTCATGAAGAAGTATCTTACACACCGATGGCTTGCTGCAAACTCCAAACTTTGAAGGGTGCTGCGAACTCTAAACTTTGACACAGATCAAGACTGAACTTCAACATTTATTTGAAGTCTCTTGCGCGCGGCCAAAGGCGGGAGGATCTCGTATGGAGCGCTCAGGAGTGCTGCACCCATCTCCTTCTCGATTCTCGTCTTTAAGTCCTAGAGCACCCGGATTTGCGCCAGTTTCTGCCGCAAGAGCTTCTCCTAATAAATACTTGCCACCGACACAGCATGGTGAGGCATGCAGCCTACGGGTGGCTTCTGAAGTTATCAAGTTGGTACGATGGTGCAACAGGTGCCCAGCTCACCTTGAGGTTTGGGAATCTTGATGTTGGTGTGGATGATTTGCGTTGGAGTGCAAATGATATTGACTGGAACGGCGTGAATCAGGAGTTTCTCCACCGGAATGTCGTCGAGAAGTTGTGGATCGTGCACTGCATCCATGCGTTCATGCACTTTCTAAACACAAGTGACAAGTTTCCAACTAAACCTGGCTTGCCCTTCAAGAAGAAAAATTCAAAAATAAAAATTCAAAACCGTAGGAGCCGGAGTGTTGATTCAGAGCGGAGGAGGTTGATTGAGAGTGGAGTGGAGCCGGAGCGGAGTAGGCAGCATGAGAGAGAATGCAGACCGAGAAAAAGCGGGAGAATGAGGCTGCTCCGGATAGGATTTGGGCGGGACCGGAGCGACTCACCAGGTATCGCCCGGGTATCGGGCACGACGTTTTTCTCTGCACGCAGCTGCCCGGGCAGGGACGGAGCGAGCTCTGCAACGACCGTGTCACAGAAATACGGTGCTCCCTACTGCCTTAGATCAAGGCAAGTCAGCGATCATGGATTTTAGTGGAGTGAAATATTTTTTTCGTATATCTGCACATCAAATATCATTGGGCGTTCATTGGGTGTCATTTTGGGTCTCAGCACGTTTCTACGCAATATTTCTTTCATCCATCTCCCTGGATGGATAGATGGATGATGGATGATGGATGAATGTTTTTCAAAGATGACGACATCTTGTTGAGGGTTTAGGGTTTAGAGTTTTGAATTGTTTGAAGCACAACTCATTGTTTTGCAGGTGATGGAGTGATGGCGATGGCGTTGGCGCCAGTGAGCCCGGGTGTGGTGGTGCGCCTGTGCGATCTGCACTCCTCCTCCTCGTCGTTCGTCGTCCTCCCGAATGAGTCGCTGCGCGTCCTGGGATGCCTGGAGCGCTTCGACGCAGCCTCCGCGATTGCCATCCTCACCGACGAGGAGTTCTCGCTGCGCGTCGACCTGCAGCACGTGCGGGAGCTTCCGCTGCGCCTCGGATCATGGTTTCAGTTTATCGGCGAATTAGAAGTCAGGCCTTCGGAAGAGGTAGAGGTTTAATTGATTTTGAAATAGATCATTCTGTTGCTTCTTGGTCAGTGCTCTTTGGTTTTTGGATCACATCATTTTGAATTATGTGTAATTTCGTTGCTTCGTGTTGTTTGGATTCAGTGATTTTGAATTAGGTCAATTTTTTTTGAAGTTACTGGTTTCTGGATTTTTATTTTGTTGCAGTTGACGCTGAAGGCACGAGTTGGACGGAACGTGGATGGGATGGACCTGAAGCTGTTTGACAAGGTGTTGGAGCTCCGGTGCAAATTTGAGGGCGAGTTTCGAACCAAGTGATTCCGTGTATGTATTGATTTACCCTGGCTCAACAGTTAGGGTTTAGGGTTTAGTCTCTTCCTTTCATTTTTTGTACACCACTGTTCTACACGATACTTGTTCCTCTGCAGAATACCGTACGTCCATTCTATGAATTTGCAACCAATTCCAGCGTGAGAATTGAATTTGCCAATTGAATTTGCAACCAATTCAACCAGGCGTAGGATACTTGGTTTTTCTATCTGGTGTGGGTGACAGAGCTCCGACACCCGTGTGCGTGGTTTTCCTATTTGGTTGACAAGGTGTCGGTGTCATGCTTTGTTTTTAGAGACTAGTTTTGTTTAAGGCCGTATTCAATTGAATAAACTGTTGAGTTCATGTCGTCGTACTCGTCTTTATTAGTTACTGGACTCCTATTTCGTAAATCATCTTGTTCGGAGTTCCAATTTCATTCCCTTTGCATGATCAAGTAAACATATATTGTATCTGCTATGGTGTTACGGACATCAGGTACACAAAGAATATTTGGAAGCAGGAGCTGGTGTAATTTCAACGGCTTCTTATCAGGTACAAAATTTTACGCATTCTAGTGAGCGTAGTATGTATCCCTTGCCTGTTTTCCAGTAAACTTTAGAGGGACACATTTCATATTTCATGATTTTGATATGCCAAAAGTAGTCGCCCCTCTTATTTAACAACTGCAGAATAATTTTTGTGAATGGCAGGCAACGATTGAGGGTTTCCAAAGCCGAGGCTTGGCAGCCAAGGAAGCAGAGGATCTGCTTCAGACGAGCGTCCGAATCGCTCGGGAGGAGCGCGACAGATTTTGGAAAGAATATCAAATGAAAATACACGCAGGGACTGCTCAAGCAGGTTCATATCAGCGTGCTCTTGTTGCTGCATCCATTGGTAGTTATGGAGCATACTTAGCTGATGGGTCCGAGTACAGGTACAGTACTGTTTCTCCCTCTCATAAGCGTTAGGAAGTTTTTCGAGTGAACAGCAGAATATCTGAATGAGTGTTACCCATCAGTTGGTTTGAATGGCTTTTTGGAGGGTAATGTTTCATATATTTGTATCCGCGGCTTTGTAGATATTGTCGCCGTTTTGCTGACTCTCAAGTAACATTTGTGGATTGTTTGCAGCGGAGATTACGGCCTGTCCATGACAGTTGAAAAGCTAAAAGATTTCCATCGTCGCCGTCTAGTGGTGCTTGCTGATGCAGGGCCTGACCTGTTGACACTAGAAACCATTCCCTTGAAGTTGGAAACTCAGGTTAGTCTATGTTCAGTCCATTGGTAGTTATGGACATTGGTAGATATGGAGCATCTGCATTCATTGGTAGTTATGGAGCATACTTAGCTACTGTTCATTTTGTTTTAGTTTTTTCAGACTTCTGGGCGAACATGCCAATAGTTTGAAACATGCCAATAATTGGTACCTTCAAGTTTCATTATGCCAGCTCATAGTTAACACGTTAAAGCTTTGCTCTTGAAACGGTCAGAGTCAGGTACATTGGATCTGGACATGCCAGAGTTGTCCAGGGGGGATGAACCTAGTGTTTGAATTCATAATAATTTTAAAAGTTTATATTTGGATTTTCTTATTTGGTAGTTAGAAAGAAGTAGGCGTTACTTTTTAGGTGCTTTGAAAGCCGACCCAAGTAGGTGTCCTTTTCAACAAGAAGGCTACATTGTATAGTGTTCTGACTTTCAATTTCCATAAAATCAATCTCCTTTATCAAATAATCATAAATCACTGACATCATGTGTAGTCATCATGTTGTATGTGTACTATCCTCCTGTAACAATAAACATTGTCGAATTCAACTATACTATATGGACTTGGCATGTTAGTCCCGCTTTGCCATGATAGAATACAGTGCAAAAAACCTCCCGGATTTTCCAAATTTTATTACTTAATTTGAAATTGTGCCCTTCGCACAAAATATCTAATATTATGATGGCAATGGGTACATGTGAGCATGAAACTTATTCCTCTAAAATCGGACAGCTTCGAGGTGAACGCCAAAGTTGCACACCGTACTCTCATCACTCTTTTTCTTGCGGAAGGTGCGAGGTGGGCAACCGTTTTTAGCACAAGACCAAACTCGATGCGCCAACTATTCTTGGGTCACTCTGGGAGGCTTTCCCAAATAGGAGGAAAAAGAAGACGAAAGAAGGATTAGTTATCCAAATGATTAGGATAAGGGCTTAGGTGGGGCCCATCTCAGGCACTTTGAAATACCTTAAAAGACCAGTATACATTCAACAGAAAAAATCACGGTCAGCACGTAACTTATGCCATGTGAAGATGTGAGAAACTTGCGAGGATCACCGTGATTCTCACAATTTTTAAGTTAAATAAAATAAAGTAAAAGGATGACTTGATTTAATTCCTAATTCTAGTTGTTTTTATGTTTTTGTTTTTTCTTTCCCATGCCCATGTCCATGTTTTTTGTACTTTTAGAAGAGCCCCAGAACAAGTTCCAAAACGTAAAAGCATTTTGTTCCTACTTGTCGTGGCCCAATTGACAACAATTGTTGTAAAGAAAGCATGGGCTCAATCCCACAAAATCCAACCCTCTGCAACCGTTATGACGGCGCCAGCTCAACCACCACGTCAGCCAAGCCCTGCAAAATAGAAAAGAGCGGGTATTAACCGCTCTCCCTGCATACCCGCTCCATAAACCGCCGCCTGCATCCGGAGAGGTATCCAAACCCTTAAACCAACACTTCACACTTTATCCATGGCACCCTCTTCAATCTGAGACTTTCCTAGATTTCGTGGTCGGTTTGTCGTAATTTTGCCTCCAAGCATGTTTTCCATCAAGTCTTTTAACCTAAACTACTGTTTCTACGAACTGCCTACATTTTGATGTGTTATATCTATGTCGGATGTACATAACAGAGACGAGGTGACGGGTGTAGGCGACGGCTGCTTTATGTGATTCCGCTACCTTCAGATCTAAATTACTTGAGTGATTAGGTCTAGAAGGGCTGTACATGTTGTCGATTGTGGTGGTTTCAAGGTCTTGTAACGGGTGTAGGTGACAGTTCATTTCATGTGTCGTCCAGAGTGGAGAGACTATTGCCTGAAGAAGTTGGGCGTGTTGTGTTTGTTTTGTATTTTGTGTTGAGAGCGCGTTTGTTTCCAGAAGCAGCAGCCACGTCGCTGCACGTCGATGCTGCTTCCATCCCGTGCCTCGCCACGCGCACCATTGCCATGCAGTCGCCTGCTCGTCCTCTCTCGTTGGACACGCTCGCGATCTCATTCCGTGCTCTGTAGCTTCAGTTTCAGAGTTTTAAGCGTTTCTTGAAGGAGTTGAAGGGGCGTTCCTGGCGAGTGAGGTGTTTGGAGGCATTGTATCGGCTGCGCGAGAGTTCTCCAGTCTTTTTTTCTGGAGGCGTTGGTGCGGGAGTGGTTATTGCGTTCGTTTTTGGAGAGTCGCGCGGTCGTGGACGTTGCGTTTGATCTGGATACGGGTAAGTGGAATGCATGAGAGTTTGGTTGCGTTCGTTGTAGACGTTTTTATTCCCGGGAGGTGTCATCAATGATGTTGGAATGTAAGGAGAGGGCGTGCAGGTTGTGCCTGAGATGTTTAACAAGCTAGGTCTTCGCGGCTCTGGTGTTTCAGCTAATTTTTTCCGAGGAGTTTAATCCGCTGCACTGGGAACGAGTAGTAATATGATGACATGCGGCTCTGCATCTGATTCTATTTAGTTTAATTGCGCAGAGATTTGAAGCTGGACCGCGGGTGTTGGCGAGAGGTTGAACGAGTTTCACCGGAAGAAGAGCGGGTATAATCCGGAGGTACCTGTGTTTCTTGGCACAACCAATGTTAACCTGGCACGATCGCAACGAGCACGGCGTCTAGCTCTTTTTCTATCTGGTGACGGAGCTCCGACACCCGTGTGCGTGGTTTTTCTATCTGGTTGACAAGGTTTTCGTGTAAGACTTTGTCTTTAGAGACTCGTTTTGTTTAAGTTTTGTGAGAGTTTTCTTTTGGTTTGTGCTTTTTGATCGAAGTTTTCTTTGCGGCATTGTTGTGTTGCTGTGTTATTTGAGTTTCAAGGCGCTGCGTGAGTTTGGAGGCTTGTAGATCTTTGCGTTAGATGCTTGGTTTTTCTATCTGGTGCGGGCGTGAGGGGATGTAGTGGTAGATTACTGTATACAGCCGCTCTGTATGTACATTTTATTTGCTTGTGGGATTTTGACTGGGGAGGAGTAAGTCGAGATTGGTACAGATTGATTCTTTGTACCGGGGGTTTATGAAAGGTGTGCTTGCGTAAAAATGTGTTTTTTATCTGACCGGAGACGGGAGCTACAGAGATTGAGGCTTTTCCATACTTACATTAGACGCGCATCGTGCTTTCCTTCCCCATGAGAGCAGATTTTTGTTTGTTTGGGAGTCTTGCGGTTGGTTGAATTCATACCGTGTACCTCTGCAGGAAGATTGCGAGAGGAAGAGTTGTGAAAGCAGGAGTAAAGCATGGGTCGCACAATGGACGTACTGGAAGACACAAATGAAAAGTCAGAAGCATTCGATACAGTGACGGAGCTTTTGAAACAAGCAGGGGGATGCGTAGCCACTGATGGAGGCTTTGCTACTCAGTTAGAACGCCATGGTGCAGATATTAATGATCCCCTGTGGAGCGCGCTTTGCCTTATAACCATGCCCGATCTCATCCGCACGGTAAGCAATCATTTGTAGACTGACATAATCCACAAGTCCAGATTTTGCTGACACGTGAAAATGGGCACAATTCATGATAAGTGCTGAAATCAAAACATTTTGCTTAGTTTACAGGATATCTCCATTAGCATCCTAGGCAGTTGAATCGCCGCACTTTTCTACAACGGTGGAAATGGAGCGTCGTGCTTCTAATTGCGGAAATGTCCATATTGTTCATGTCTGAGGACGTTTTTGCATTTCCTGGTGTTGGCTTTTGATGTTCCCCTTGTATTTAATTGAATAAACTGTAGAGTTCATGTCGTCGTACTCGTCTTTATTAGTTACTGGGCTCCTATTTCGTAAACCATCTTGTTCGGAGTTCCAATTTCGTTCCCTTTGCATGATCATGTAAACATATATTGTATCTGCTATGGTGTTACGGACATCAGGTACACAAAGAATATTTGGAAGCAGGAGCTGGTGTAATTTCAACGGCTTCTTATCAGGTACAAAATTTTACGCACTCTAGTGAGCGTAGTATGTATCCCTTGCCTGTTTTCCAGTAAACTTTAGAGGGACACATTTCATATTTCATGATTTTGATATCCCTAAAGTTGTCGCCCCTCTTATTTCACAACTGCATAAATGTTTTTGTGAATGGCAGGCAACGATTGAGGGTTTCCAAAGCCGAGGCTTGGCAGCCAAGGAAGCAGAGGATCTGCTTCAGACGAGCGTCCGAATCGCTCGGGAGGAGCGCGACAGATTTTGGAAAGAATATCAAATGAAAATACACGCAGGGACTGCTCAAGCAGGTTCATATCAGCGTGCTCTAGTTGCTGCATCCGTTGGTAGTTACGGAGCATATTTAGCTGATGGGTCGGAATACAGGTACAGTACTGTTTCTCCCTTTCAGAGGCGTAGGGAAGTTTTTTGAGTGAACTGCAGAATATCTGAATGAGTGTTACCCAGCAGTTGGTTTGAATGGCTTTTTGGAGGGTAATGTTTCATATATTTGTATCCGCTGCCTTGTAGATTGTATCGTTGCCGTTTTGCTGACTCTCAAGTAAAATCTGTGGATTGTTCGCAGCGGAGACTACGGTCCGTCCATGACAGTTGAAAAGCTAAAAGATTTCCATCGTCGCCGTCTAGTGGTGCTTGCTGATGCAGGGCCTGACCTGTTGGCACTAGAAACCATTCCCTCCAAGTTGGAAACTCAGGTTAGTCTCTGTTCAGTCCCTCTACTTCGAGAAAGTAGTGAGGAATATGATGTTTAGTAAGTGCTGGCGCACTACAGAAAATACCAGTTTTATGCTTTGAAGGTGGATGTCTTCTTCTTACTTTCTGATTTCTGATCATGTACAGGCTCTAGTTGAGTTATTAAATGAAGAAAAGTTGCGAATTCCAGCTTGGGTATCCTTCAATTCAAAGGATGGCGTAAATGTTGTGTCGGGGGATTCTCTTACCGACTGTGTTGCCTTAGTAGACAAATGCACAAGAGTAGTAGCAGTGGGTATCAACTGCACGCCGCCTCGCTTCATTCTGGACCTTATCCGTGCAGCTCGAAGGGTACCAATTCGTAACCTGCCAAACCACTCTTTCTTACAGTTTTGTATGAACCCATCATTACTGATGTTGTATCTGCAAGAGTACCTAGTCAACTTTATAGCAGCACATTCATGTCCCTATTTCAGGAGTTTTTTCCTGATTGAAAGTTTTGGATGTCTTGTTTGTTTGTTTGTGTGTAAGCAGGTGACAGACAAGCCCATAGTGGTCTATCCGAACAGTGGAGAGCACTACGATCCTGTCATTAAGCAGTGGGTAGTAAGTCTTTACCTGCTCTCTCGCTCCCCCAATCAATTTCTTATGTTTGAAGTCCTTATTTCTTTAGAATCTCTGATTGTCCTCTTTTTTAAGTGAACACGGGCTTGCTTACTCTCCTCCGTGTTAGTCTTCAAGTTTTATTTGGTCGAAGTCGTTGAGAACGTCTGCTTTTTCCAAGGCATTTAAGAGTTCTCTGTTGGTGTTTTTGCGATTCTTGCAGGAGTCGACAGGAGTTACAGACACAGATTTTGTTTCATATGTACATGAGTGGCGAAAAGCCGGAGCTCAACTCATTGGCGGATGCTGCCGGACCACACCCAACACAATAGGAGCGATCTGCAAAGCCCTGCATGAACACTGAAGTACACAATCTGCTTGCAAAACAACTGATTGGGTGACCCCGCGGGTTTTAGAAAATTCTCTTGCCAATGTGCACTGGTATCATTCGAAAGTGATATACAAAGATCGAATTTCTCCATTTTCTTTTCATCAGAGGGGCATGATAATACTTTATTTTAAATTTTGATACTATAATACTAAAACTTTTGACGCCATAACTTTTTCTTCTCCGCAAGGGTTCACTTGGAACTTTATATTTTGATTTCCTATTTTCTGATTCCTTGTAAGTTGTTCAACTTGGTCATGTTATTAGTCCAACTTCCAAGTTCTGTTTTTGTTGTCACTAGGCCCACTTGGTGACGAGAATGTCGTGCTTGATGTGCTAGTAAAAGTGGACACATTCACTAAATGTTTTGGGTGACAAAGACATAAGCCACTTCTATTGTCCCTCTCTTTTTACATGTTTGCTAAGCTGTAATACGTGGTTGGCATGGATTAGTCACAAAAATATCTTGTAGTCATGTGTGTATCGTTTGAAACAATAATATTGTCATATTATAGAGTGTCATATTACAGAGCTTGTGTTCTTTATTCTTCATATAGATTCTATAGTTTGTAATGTAAATGCATAGTAGATGGCAATATTGTTGGAGATGTTTTGGAATTTTTTGAAAGTAATAGGT
The DNA here is from genome assembly GCA_963971425.1 of Bryoerythrophyllum caledonicum. Lineage (NCBI taxonomy): Eukaryota > Viridiplantae > Streptophyta > Bryopsida > Pottiales > Pottiaceae > Bryoerythrophyllum > Bryoerythrophyllum caledonicum. The sequence continues at coordinate 20,826,571 of OZ020515.1, forward strand.
TGCAACCCTAAAACGACAAAGCTTATGATTGTGGCATTAATCCCAATTTCCATTCTACTGTGTGCACCAATCTTTCATTAAATATTAGTGGAAACATTTTATTTCATTTTTTAGGGATGAGGCCAAATGTTTTGTTTATGTCAAAAAATCACAATTTTTGTTGTGAAAATTTGAAATTATTGTGGCTTTTTGAAGAAAAAGTGAAGAAAATTCATATCAAATACAAAATATGCTTAATAAAAATACACCGAAGGTGTATATTATAGTGCCAAAACTTTTTATGTAAATGAAACTTCCATGTTCAGCTAAAATTAGAAAATCGGTCAACCATGGTCGAGGTCCAAAGTTCAAATCGCAATAACTTATTCAATTTTATGTATATTTCAAATTTTCAAACTGGAATGGGAACTAGGCTTCATAAACTTCATTTCATTGGTTAGACTCAAAATCAAAGAATATCATTTTACTTACTAGAATTCAGATTTAGTGCTAGAGCTTGAAGTTTCTAAAATTCACTACATTAAGATCCATGTCACAAACATTTTCTTCTTCAAATACAACACGATTCCCTCAATGAGGCAAGTGTCATCATCATCAAATACTTACACATTCAATGAACTCTCCACAAAAAGAATTGGAAGAAAATAGTTGTTGACATCATTTATCATCCTCAATTATCATCTAAGAAGCTACTTTTTGTTCAAAAACATATTGATATATCACCAAAGATCAATTCCAAAATGGAGGTATATGATGAATTTTAATAAAATAGGTGACATATTTGTGTAAAATGTGGTGTCTATCTAATGTTGGGCTACACATAAATAAAAATGGCGCCAATTGGCACTGATCCCAAATGCAAAAAAATTAACAGTGTTCATAAATCAAAGTAGTAGGCAATCACAACACCTAGTTATCGAGTTTCTAAAGACCAAAAGTCCCATGATCTCTAGGCACACTCCTTAAATTGCAAATTATATTTCTACACACCTAAAATTTGCAGTGGTATGTAGTGCAAGCTTTAATTCCCGTCACCCCTAAAGAAAATAAACCATGCCATCTTACCCAAAAAAAATTGTTCGAGACAAGCTCGTTGCAAGCGCCAAATAAGTATTGAAAATAAGGATTGTAGAGATAACATGGATCCTTTGCAAAGTATAGATGGATTGATTCTTATTCGAAGATGATGGACGGATGGATGGATGAACAGACGGACATGTAGATGGATGATGGATGATGGATGAACAGACGGACATGTAGATGGATGATGGATGATGGATGAATGCTTGTTCGAAGATGACGACATCTTGTTGAGGGTTTAGGGTTTAGAGTTTTGAACTGTTTGAAGCACAACTCATTGTTTTGCAGGCGATGGAGCGATGGCGATGGCGTTGGCGCTAGTGAGCCCGGGTGTGGTGATGCGCCTGCGCGATCTTCACTCCCCCTCCTCGCCTTTCGTCGGTCTCCCGAACCAGTCGCTGCGCGTCCTGGGATGCTTGGAGCGCTTCGACGCAGCCTCCGCGATCGTCGTCCTCACCGACGAGGAGTTCTCGCTGCGCGTCGACCTGCAGCACCCGCGGGAGCTTTCGCTGCGCCTCGGATCATGGTTTCAGTTCATCGGCGAATTGGAAGTTAGGTCCTCGAAAGAGGTAAAGGTAAATTGATTTTGAAATGGATCATTCTGTTGCTTCTTGGTCAGTGCTCTTTGGTTTTTGGATCACATCATTTTGAATTATGTGTAATTTCGTTGCTTCCTGTTGTTTGGATTCAGTGATTTTGAATTAGGTCATTATTTTTTTAAGGTAACTGGTTCTGGATTTTTTTTTGTTGCAGTTGACGTTGAAGGCACCAGTTGGACGGAACGTGGATGGGATGGACCTGAAGCTGTTTGACAAGGTGTTGGAGCTCCGGCGCAAATTTGAGGGCGAGTTTCGAACCAAGTGATTCCGCGTATGAATTGATTTACCCTGGCTCAACAGTTAGGGTTTAGAGTTCAGTCTCTTCCTTCTGCCTTTTGTACACTACTCTTTTACACGATACTTTGTCTCTTTGCAGAATGCCGTACGTCCATTCTATGAATTCGCAACCAATTCCAGCATGAAAATTGAATTTGCAACCAATTCTTCATGGTTTAGAAACTTTCCTTTTCTCAGGAAAATTATCATCCTATTTGAATCATTTCTTTTTAAATGGGAAGAGAATTTTCCTGAGAAGAATTAGTTCTTTTAACAATTGAATATTGTAATTGAAATGTACATTTTGACTTTACCTCGATTACATGGAATAATCAATTTTTACTTGATGTTATCTCTTTCTTTTACATTTATATGATGCCCTATTTTTACTTGATGTTATAGGACTTTTGCCATTTCGCCAAGTTCGTAGGATGTTAATTTTTATCGGAAATTTTTAAATAATGTAATGAAGATGCAACACTGTAATAGCTTCGTAGGAGTGATTTTTTTCACACCGGACTTTCAAAGTAAGAGTTACGTTATTTTGAAGTCAATTCAAGGGACTCTGAGGAGTTCTAAAATTTTGATACAACCTTCTATATATATTGAGATTTTTCATATAAATTATAAATCTTATATTCTTCAAAGATTGTCCGAAAAAACCTTGTCGTAAATTTAAAATTCCATTCTGATGCAAGTACAACATTTTCATACATTGTCAAGCATATACTAAAAATACTTCTTTCCTAGTACATGAAAATTAGAGATTGAATTCTTTTTCTTTTTATTTCTACTAAATTATAGGATGTGGTTTTATCCTTCTTTTAGATCATTTGGATTCTCATTCTATAAAAAATTGGTCCATCCAACATTAAAATGTATGTCAGTAAATTTCAAAATTGAGTTGCTTGTATAATTTTTTGAATATGCTACATCCACCCTTTACCTTTAACCCTTTAATGCCAAGAGGTCTTCACAAGGCACAAGAGAATCCACAAGCCTTAGCCTTGGGTGGTCCATTTTTCTAGCCTTTTAACTGTCAGGGCTCTACAGGAAATTTTTGGAATTTTTTTTGCCAAATTTGGAGCATGCGGCTCCAATATACCCTCGGTGCCCCCCCCCAGGATCAAATAGGGCCCCCTCCAACATAAAAATAGCGGCTGGTTTTGTCCCTACCCTCCCCCACCCTTCCAAGCCTCAGGCTTGATGCAACGCTCGACCGAGGTATTTTGGCAAATCCGCATGAACCTGTGCTAGACACGTCCCCAACAACAAAAGTGCATCTAACTTTCACAGGAGGAGCTACACCCTAGAAAGCACGAGAATCTATCCCAAAACGACCACCTTGGCATTAAAGGATTAAAAGTTGGTGTACAAGGTACTGATATCATGTAGGACATGATGGTAATGCATCTTGAATCCATGCCATACATTCTCACACCTCCTCAATTTGTGTGATTGTTCTTGCATTGAGCAACATGATTGTCTGAAAAGCATCAGAAATGAATGAATTTCCAGCAGATTCCATGATGGGAAGATTCAGAATCGTACTCTTTAAAAAAGGAAAAAAAAACAGCAGGATTCATAGTACGGAGATTCATTTCCTGGCTGGTTGTTGAAGTGGTTATACATTCATTTCAATTCTATCCTCACACTAGTTACATACTACCGGTATACCAAACACTGAATGTAGTGTGGATTCATTAGAAATGTGGATGAAAAATGATGTGGACCACATTAATTTTGGTTTTGGGACTAAATTAATGTGGACATATTTCAACATGTGTCATGCCCCCTCATTGCCACCTCACTGCCACTCACTACCAAATATCTTCCACTCCCCACCACTACACTAAACATCGCATTTAGTGTAGTGCCCAGTAAATGACTTGTAAATGCTATAAGTTCTTACTCTTGATGCCAATTTTTACCAAGAGCACAACTCTCTATAGTATTCAAATCATAAACATAGTTGGTAAAAATATTCACTTAAAGTAAAAACTTATAGCATTTACAATTCATCTCACCATCATTCCACATTAATTTTGTGTCAATAATTTTGAAATATCCCACGATACTTTCTAAATTACATGATTTGATGTGCATGATGAATTCAAGTAGACCACTTTAATTTTGCGTTTTGTGAAATTAGTGTAGATAGTGCAAAATCTTTAGGTCCACAAAATATGCAATGTTTGGTGTAGTACCGTACTAGTACATGCTTCCCCCATACATGACTTTCCAAATTTAGTTTTCTGGTGTTTATACTCCACAATCAATGAGAGATGTGTTATTTGTATTCCTTGTTAACCCCTTACAATAATCAACCAAAATTCATAACCGACACTTGTAATTTGGGGTATTTCCAACCCATTTCCATCCCATTAAAGCCCATTCAGCTTCAAATGAGGTTTGTTCTTAGTCAAGACCCCTTACTTTTGGGCGGTGCTTGTGGGGGATACATATTAGTGGCCACCGGCTAAACATGGTAGCACACTTTGAAAATTTGTAACTAATTCAAATTTCATTGGAAAAATATAGAATCACTTGGGTTGAGATTGCCATTTTATACGCTATCACTAAAAAACAAATTTTTAATTTCTTGTTCCCTCCATATATGCACATTGTTTAACTTGATGGTTATGGGGGGGTTTAACCCCAATGAATCACAATGACAAAGGTGTTCGTTGCCGGACCTGAAATGAATCACTACAAATGCCTAAAATGGTTCGAATTAAATACCTAGGAAAGAAGAAAGTCTCACTCTTGGCCATTTGTATTTTGTAATTTCCCTTGAATTCTTGACCAATGGCTTTCTATGTTGTATTATAATGTAGCCTTTATCGTGTAGGTAAGTGGGAACGTGGTTAGTTTTGAAGAAGAGAAATTGGTCGTCTTGGGTTTGTAATCCGTGGATACTCTCCATTTCCATTAGTCTAAAATTTTGGGGTATGAGTTTAAAATTAAAAAAATTAAAAATTGTGGACAAGGGAGTTATATGTTGTGTTTTCAAGGTTTTTCTTCTTCTGCACATACTTTATGCTCGTTTCTTTTAGTTTCTCAGTAATGCTTTAATTTGAGTGTTGGAAGTGGGACACTTTGTTGTCTTTGTTTGCACTAGAAAGACACATGGAAAATTGTGTTCGACGTGGGTTATGAGTCATACAATCTTAGTGGTAATTAGGTGTTAACTCCTAAAGAACAAAATGTCCCAAAATGTGGGTTTTTAAAATATATGGATAAGTTCCTACGGTGCCCATTTTCAACAATTCTCTTTGAGGTTTTTACCATAGATGGATGTTTCTAAAAGTTGTTTTGGAGTATATTATTTTAAAATTCAATACTTTATGAAAAAATTATGATATCCTAAGCAATTTTTGTGGGAGGGTGGGCAATTTGGTCCCTTTACCAAGTTCCTAAGAAAACAAAATGAGAGTTTGTACACAAGTAACCAATGCAACTTCCTCTGAGGTTCTAAAAAAAATTCTATAGCACAAAAGTTTAACACCAACATTCAAAAAATACGGGCACATTGCACAAAAAAAAATCCATTCTTCCACATAAATGGGCACATTATTTGAGGTTTGACACTTTTCTAGTTTTTTAATATTCTACCTCAAGAAAAAACAATCATCTTTATGTTTACCGTTTAGATTAATAATTTACATGAAAATAAGATCACAACATAATATAATGTATGTTTTTGTAATTTTGGACCCGTTTCTTGCACATTTGTTTTGGATATGTTTAAACCTTTATATTGAAATATTTTTCGGGGACAATACCTTACATCATATAGATTGTGATGGTAGAGAGTGGCAACTTTGCATAGAGTAAAGATTTCATTTTATCAAAAAAACCTTAGAGTGCTTACTATGTAATATTTAGGGTGCAAAAGGAGCATCACACCTATCTTAAATTTTGTAATCTTCCAATATGTGGGGTCAAAAATCATATATAAAATAGAATATGTTCTTCTAGTTGTGCATTACAAGATCCTACACTTTGAAGTGGAATGAGATCATGATTTGTGAATGTGCTATGTTGGTAGTCTTAATGATAGTTTTGAAGCTCTTTTTCCACAAAAATAGTCATGGTCCTTTAGGAGATAACCTTTAAACATCAAAAGGTGCCACTGGGCCACAATACTCTACATGTATGGTGTTGTATTTGAACATGATATGGTTGAGATATTGAAATGAGGTCCAAATAAAAGATGGTAGTTAAAGAATCTTCAATCCAAAGGTGTAAGTCTTGCTGAATTTTAATATATTTATTTATTTTATACAGTAAAATATGTGCATGTTCATACGGTTCCCACTACACTAAAATTGAGAATTAGTGTAACCACACTAATTCATTTGTAAATGCTATAAGTTTTTACATTAGATGAAGGTTTTTACTTTGAGCACAACTATTGATACTATTCAACGAGGGGAATCATTGTAAACATCGTTGGTAAAAAAATTCATCACAAGTAAAAACTTATTAACATTTTAGATCATTTACTGTGCTTAACACTAATTCTCAATTTTAGTGCAACGTTTTAAGGTTCTGCATGTGGTTCCTTGGTTGATTCTATATCCTTGTCTTTGTTCTGCATTTACCAGCACACCCTTTCACTATATTCCATAGTATACCCGCCACTATTATTATTCATCTTTTTAAAGGAAATATGTGTTATTTGTGTGTTGATTCTGGGATATTCTGACTGGCAGAAATAGTGATTATGAATATGCAATTGAATCTCAAAATGCCAAATATGATCATGGTTAGAAGATGACACTAGGTTCATCATGTGAGTGAAAACATGTGCGGCTGTGCCCGAATTTTCACTCACTTACTTCATTGTTTCCTTTACACACCATAATTCATTGTGTCCTTCATACTCAAAATCGACATTGGTTAACATCTTGGACCAAGGATGACGAGGCTGACGGCGTTCAAAATGCTTATATGGCAACAATTTTTGAAGGTTTTGGCGTCAAGAGGTTGTTCCCTCCAAGAAAGTTTAGATTGAATGAATAAAGAAAACCAAACTCTTGTTGAGGTATACTTTCACTAAAATATTCAAATCTAACAAGATATGAGCCGTAAGATTGAAACATGAACTATTATTTTTTTTCATGCAATTCTTTCCAAAAGTTTTAACTAGTTTTTCATCTGCATTCTTTAACTTGAATTTTCTCCTCATTTTGTTTTCTTGAATTTTGTCTGTGCCCGTGCCCGTGCTTGTGCTCGATCCAAACTCTACAAATTACATATTACAATTTTTTGTTTTTTTTCTCAAACTCCAAAACTCGAATACTGAGCATGGTTTGGTCTTCAATGGAGTTCAGTCCCTTGGTCCTATTCCAAATCGCGCTTATCACAATTCAAAAGATTCAAAACACCATTTGGTAAGGACTTACGGATTACGGCAGAGTGGTCTAGATGGAGTTGTGACAACCAACCCAAATTAAGGCAGGATTAAAGCCACCACCCGCTTTGACACCAATTGGAGTCGTTTTGAGTGCTATGTGTAGTAATGAGGGTAACCATGTTGGCTAGGCTAGATGGATTCATCAGTGGTCGGTCTTGTCCGTTGCGTGGCCGACTTCGGCACATCTTGTTGTGCTCTTTGTCCCTTCTGCAATCAAATTTTGATTTTATCCGTAATTTTTTAATAAATAAATAGATAAATCCGCAAATAGATAAAATTAGTAAATAAGTAATTAAATGAACAAACTAATAAATAAATTTTAAAAGTATATATATAATAAACTAGTACATCCCCCATTGTCATCAACTGGCTGGGGCAATCCCAAGTTAAATAAACATATGTAAATTCAAAAATCAAATTTACCCATTATATACACATCTTGTACTATATATACCTATTATTCACTTTAAATACACATTATTTATTTCATATACGTGTTATTGTCTTTAGATAACTATCATTTATTTTATGTATCCGAGGTAGTATATTGTGTAGTTTCAATATGTTGGAAATTATGGTTTTACTTTTCTATTTTTGATACACAATTCAATTTTAAAACTCAATAAGCCAAATTTGAATAAAAGGGCACTATACAGGATTCCTCCAAAGGGCACATTTGATTCAAATGGCAAATCCAAAGGTCACGTGACCGGGAGTGGCGGACAGACATACTGATGCCTTTTTATAGGTAGAAAAATCGACCTAATTGAGGCACCGACTTTGAAGTGACATAGATGAATGAGAATCATCCACGTCGACTCCTCATCCATTGGCAAGGTCAACTCCGCATTGGCGCTTTCTGATGGAAATGAATGAGTAGCATCTGATGAAATTTATGCCGAATAAATTGAGAAATAAGTAAATGAGTAAAATCTTTTTTGGGGCATGCATTGGCTGTATTCCCATGACTGCAAACACCGTGACAATACTATTAATTTCGGGAATATTTTAAAACTCACCCTTAAAGCAACAGTTCCAAGTGCAGAGAACGCCAAGTTAGGTCAACTTTCAGCCCATTTTTAATGGTTATGGATTCAAATGAATCCACCTAAAGGGGCCCACTTATGCAAGGATTCCAGATTCATTGCAGTTAGAGATTCACTACACCTGACCAGATTCTGAATCTCTGGGTTTGGCAATGTGTGGTCTCCAACTGTTACTTTTCGAAGGAGTAAAGTGAAAAAAAAAAGTGCTCAGTTGAGATTCCCTTTCTTTGTGTAAAATAATAAAAGACATTTAAAGAGAAATATTGACGTCGGTCACGAGGTCATTAGTTGTTTTCTCTTCTGTTAATCCTTCAACCCCTAAAGGCCGAAGTGCACCTACGGCGTACAAATTTTTCACTTTGACTATAATTATCTTTCAATTTGTATGGTCAAAATTCACACAATTTTAACCATATCATCTCATTAGAGGAAGATCCTATGCTTACATTCTCAAAAAGTTCATCTTGACAACTTATAATCATCAGAGTAGAGATTCCTCTACAATGCCTTGGGCCTTTAGGGGTTAACCCTTTGGCGCCCAGTTCATGTTTCTCCAAAACCAAGATACGTGCTGGTTTTTTTTCTTTGGGCTGACTTTGATGGAGATACAATGCCTGATTTTAGTATCCAACCTTGCTAAATTGAACTCAAACCATGATCTGAGCTTTGGAAAAAATTTGCACAACATCCAACGGTTGATGGAAAAGATTATAGTGTTTGAAGTTACCATGTATATGTAATGAAAATTGTGCACTATGGAGGGTATACTACTTTTTCCATCAATAGATCCTTGCAAGTATATTTGTACTTTGAATAAAAGACGTTCGGATATGCATTCGGTCGATAGCTTTAGATTGACATTTATATGTGAAGAAAACATTTATTCATGATTATTGATGATTTTAAAAAAAATTGTCTACTTGATTGTATACAAAAATGTTCCAACATTATACAAAAGAATAAAAAAGTTTTGTATGCGATGAGAAAGATCAACAATCACAAAAGAATGAAGAATCCCTTAAAGACAAATTTCAATACAAAATCATTTTGCATGTGTATGAAATACAACATAGTATGCGCCCTGGTATTCATTGTATTACAGTGTATTTGATGTATTTTTTGGGTTGTATTCCTAGCTTTTCCATGAGTTTGATAACTCCAAATCATATTTTGTTTTTTTTGTAGAGTGTTCATCTAATGTGTGCGTAAATCGAAACTTCAAATTTCACAACCTAGTACCTCATGGATTTCATGAAAATTGAGTTTTTTACACCAAAACCGTCCCATTTAGGATCTCGTGGGCGCCAAAGGGTTAAGGACGATGGCCAAATGTGTTTCTTACGTATCGTAGATTTGGTCACCATAATCTATGACCTGTGAGGACCACATTTGACCATTGTCCTTAAAGGATTAAACAATTGAATTGTTTACGGGATTTGGATCTTGGGCACTTTCTCCAATACTCTCAAGGGAAGTCCACCACCTCTCATCACCGTAATGGGTCAGGGCTTATTTCGGATTCAATGCCTGCCACGTCGATGATTCAATCCTTTGTTTCAATTGCCATTCCACTGAGCATGGCCATGAGTATTATGCCTTTGACAAGGGCTGTTTTTAAAAAAAAATAAATTTTAGTCTCTGTTCACCAGGATGGCAAGCTGAGTTGGAGGGGCCCAGGGCGAACTGACCCCCTCGTTGGTACTTACCCGAGGTGAGGCCCATCTTAATTGCATGGTGTCATTTTTCTCGCCCTCTTATTTTTGGGGATCCGGGGGCTTTTTTTGGAATTTTTTTGGACAAATTTGGGTCCTACGGCCATTGTTTCCTCTAGACAATCCTCCCTTGCTGTAAATAGGGCCCCATCCAAAAACAAAATAGGCATCATCAGCTATGAAAGTCAATGGCATTCCATCTCCAGCGTTCATAATAGAAGAAGGCGTCAGACAAGGTTGCCCTCTTGCCCCATACTTGTTCATAATTGTGGTTGAGGCGTTGGGCACGATGGTGGCAAGGGGGGCACGATGGTGGCAAGGGAGGCACGCACATGACATGTGGTGGGCATTCAACTTCCATGCAAAGACAGACAACAAATCCTCGCCCTACACGCTGAAGATACATCCTTCACACTTTTAGGTGCAGAAGAACTTGTTCGAGACCTAATATATACTCTTAACATCTTCTGTCTCGCCACGAGGCTGATCATCAGCTGGACCAAGTCAGCGGCTATAGGCAGGATTGGAGGGGCACGAGCTGTCTTCCCATGGACTAAGTGTCTGGGCATCTCATGGATAGAAAATGATGAAGTAAGTAAGCTCCTTGGAGCACCTTTTGATATGACTCTCTCAACGAGTTCAGTCGATGACTTCTTGCACGAGTGCATATCCAAAAAACAAGTTTATTGGAGCTCTACCAAAATTAACCCTTCAAGTAGAAATGTCATTGCTAATAGCGTTTTATTATCAGCCCCTCTCTTCTTTTTATCTACATGGAGTGGGTCAAAGAAATTCATCACACAAATCAAAGGCTTAGTCATGAATTACATTGCCTCAGGGACCATGAAACGTGCCCGAGTCAGAGTAAGTTGGTTACAATGTTGTCAACAACCTGAAAACGAAGGACTAAACCTGACCAAAATTCAAGATGCAACCACCGCACTTACGACAAAGTGGATTCTGAAGGCAATGGAGCCCGGGACCTCCAACCATCATCTCTTGTTGAGGTTTTGCTTAGCATCCTTGTAGCCATATACTAGGGGACGGCGAGCCAATAGCCTAGAGTTCTTCACCATCCCAAAACACCAGGCACAAAAAGGCTCCAACGTTTCGAACCGCGTGACAACAACATGAAAACCCTCCTTTTGGCGCTGTAGTATATTTGTCCCTCTAACATTGAGGAACTACTTAGCAGTAGTATGTGGTTCTGCCGTGCAGTGCAGACAATTGATCCAAGGTTTTCTTGCCTACGTGCCTACACGCTCCACAAAAAGGGGCTGCTATGGTACAAAGATGTGATGCGAGAAAACCACTTTCTATTGATTGAGGAAGTCTGAGCCTTCTTCGACCTTGAGGAGAAGGAACGTGGTGTCCGATAGACTCTAATCCACGCGTTGTGACGTGCGTGGAGGGGAATCACGACCCAAGCGTCGACTATCACCATGTATGGAAATGGGTGGGGCTCTTTATATAAGCGGAAGCTAACACCTTGGACCAGGTTGTCCAGACATGGGAAAGATATCGCTTGCGACTCGGCTTGTATTCCTCGGAAATACTGTCGGCCACGACTACTTCTAGAACACAAACGGCTTCACATTGCCTTCAATCCATAGCATAGGAGGAGCGTGAGCACCCAGCTACATGGGACGCAAGAGGTGAAGATTTGGTCTCTATTGGCATTGGCTTTCATCGCAGAGTGCGTGTCATTGAGCTTACACGGAGACCTAAGAAAACTATCATCTAGCTTTATTATGGTCGTTGTAATAAGCTGGAGTGGGTTTCTGAAAGGTGTCAATGGATCGATGGTGCACCGTTTATGGAATTCTTTGCTAAGCGTGATCACATCATTCTCCAACGTCCACACCAGATTTCGTCAGTTGTAAAGCGAAAGTGTTTTGGGATCCTTCTACTATCATACAAACTTTGTTGGCTCAATGTATAGAACACCAACAGAGCACGGAAGGAGGTTGGGCTCATTTGGATTGTGTGGCATAAAGCGGTGGTGGTTAATGTCTAGGAAATTAAAATCCAAGACTCGATGGACCAGCAATGTTTTGACTGTACTTGCGGTATCCATGAAGTTGTCTTGCATTGCTTTTGGGAGTGCTCTTCCACTAGATCTTCATAGAGCTGGTGTAGTGAGCTCGTTCTCAAACTGCTTTCCAACCCTGAGGCTCAGACGATAGGTCGGAACAAGTTTAGTGCGAATAGATGTTCGTAGGATTGGTCGTTCAGCAATATCTATAGCAGTGAGACGAGTCCTGAGTTCCACCTGAGGCGAAGGAGGTGGTGTTGTTAAATTCGCGAGGCCGTAATCTAATCAATACTAAAGTATGAGATTTTTGTTCATTTGTCGTAGTCTAATGGTTCGTAATTCTCAAAGTTAACCGAAATTTACCTTAAGCGAGCCCACCTAACTAGATCGTTTCCAGGGATTTTTGTCGTGCATCAAACTCTTTAAATCTTAACAGTACTTCACACACAATACCTCAGCACATCCCGGAGGATGGCTTCCCCGGTACCTTAGTAACCGGTAACAAGTAACCACAAGTGTTTAAGTTAAACTCTGTTGAGCATCAGAGTAGTTTTTTGATAAATTTTTACGGTGCCCGGAAAGTCATCGCCCTCCGTTCTCATAGTCTAGAGGCCATAATATCCACAATTTAACCCTACACCTTGAAAGAAATAAAAAAGGTTGCGGCCGATTTATCGGTCTTTACAATCTACCGGAAACATGTTCCGATAAACCGGTCACGCAAGCCCGGGTTCCAACTACAACCACACCCAATGAATCAAACAAAGAATATATAAGACTCACAACAAGTTAGTGCTAAGCAAATCCTATGAGCAAGACAACCTTCCACAGGGATCGTCGGAACTCGTCCACTGCAAGGATAGAAACCCCGAAATTCTCCGAACTCAAGCTTAGCCGGCATCTCTCCCGGTGTAAAAAGAGGGGGGATATCACCCCTCCTCCCCACCAATCCAAACACTTCCCACTTTAAAAGAAGCTATCATGAATAGCCGTGGGCTTCTTAGATCCCATCCGGTAAAGCAATTCTTCCTGGTCCCACCGGTGAAGGGTTTGGAGCATAGATTCCGGATCTCACTCCATCTATCTAACATATATATCCTACACCGTTGGGAAGTCTCTACTCACACTCAATCACATAACACACAACAAGTCACAACTTTGCACACCTAGCAAAGACACACTAAGAGGACTCAACTCTCTCCCGATCTATTCACACAAGCTCAACAAAGACTCTAGACACAAGCAATGAAGGCAAGACACGAGCAAATCAACAACGAGAAGAGTACTTCACACAAGAGCCCAAGGCAACTTAAGTACACATAGGCTACTAGCTACCCTCCAAAATTAGATCTCCAAAAGGTGGAAATATCATCTAGAGCGTGCACTAAAGTCAATAGCTACCCTAAAACTAGATCCCCAAAAGGTGAAAATGGCATCTAGAGACTGCATTAAAGTCAATAGCTACCATCCAAAAATAGATCCACAAAAGGACAAAACGGCATCTAGATCCTAAAATCAAGTGTAGCCTAGTCACCGGCGGATAAGCGGTAGACCACTAAATCGGAAGACTCCCGGTCCGGGACCAATGAACCTTTCCCTAACAAAAGTAAGTAGGCGGAGAAACCACTCAAGTGGTAGTGACCGGGTGCGCAATGGGGCCCCATCTACATCACTACTCTCAACCTAGTGTTTAAATCTAGCAACTTTAAACAACATCCCACCAACCAGTGGGATAAACCAACAATAACACATTATATATAACAAAGGCTCAACCGGAAGACTCTTCCGGTTGATCCATATAGGGATTGTCACTACGGTTAGAAGTACCCCTCTCGTCAAGAAAATCCATCGGAAGGTTGGATGTCTCAATCGAGAGGTCTACCGGTGGATTGGGAATATCCACCGGTAGATCTACCGGTAGAGCGGAAATATCCACCGGAAGGTTGGATGTATCTATAGATACACAAAGAGTCTCCTTGAAATCAATTAGTATAGCCACAGAGGACTCCACCAAAGACTCCAGGGTTGAGAAAGGGAGGTCAACCGGTTTCTTCCCGGTAGAAATTACCGGGAGGCCTCATTTTCTCTCATAGATTTTTACACCCGAGTCCTTGGAGGATGGGGGATCCACCCGACTCGTCGATGTTTGAGTGGGTGGATCATCCTCCCCCGAAGAGGGAGATTTGGCATAAACCAATTTTCTCTTCTTCCGAGGTGGACTTCGGTCTTGCAACGGTGTGGTGGTACGTGGTCGCTCGGCAAGCATCTTGGTCGACGTCAGGATAGTCTCTTGGGACTTGATCTTCGAGTCATGGAGCTCCTTCTGAGCCGCCCGAAAATCCCTCTTCACCTTGACCATTAGCTTCAACTTCTCCCGAGTCGTCGGTAAGATGTCTCGGTTGTCCTCCACTTCAAAAATCTTCTAGAGAACCTTTTCAAGACCTCTTGTCTCCATTAGTTCTATCTCCATCTCTTGGATCTCCCGGGTCACCACCCGCTTGAACTTGGATATGTTCTTTACAAAAGTGAGTTTCTTGGATGCCCCGAGCAGTTGTAGTGGTTTGTCCCAGTGACACCGAGAGGTCTTTCCTTACTCGAGATCGCTTGAGACAAAGAGGCTTCTCATGGATTTTCCAATAACGCTAACCGAATTTCCGGTTGTTGAGGAGGATCCCGGGGAGGGTGATCAAGAAGAGACATCCTTTGTCTCCACATCTTCTTCTCATCCGGTTTTAACAATAGTGGTGCTCATACAAATGCATGAGATAGAGGGTCAAGAATGTCTTGGAGCCTCCACATTGTTGAACTGCCCAAAGTTGAGGCAAAATTGCCTCAACCAACAAAGATCCCCAATCCGGGGACGATTCTTCAAAAAATGCTTTGATATAGGCGGTGGCCAACCAGGCCGTGACCCTATGACGACGATTGGGATGGAGGATTGGTTTAGAAACTCAACCGCCCTTCTCAAGTAGTGATTCGTGAAGTGGTCGCTCTGGTAGCATTTCGATGAGTTGTAAGGGTGCGATACATACTCTTCTAGCAGCTTCCGCTTGAGTCCGAATATCCACTCACTCTCTTGGCAAAGAGAATACATTTTGCGCCATACATCCGTGGTCCAAGACCGGGGATTAGCCCGGTAGGCTCCCCGGGGCGTCCCGGGAGGCTGCAACTCCGACACCGCACGTCCCCTCTGGAATACCCACAGCTTCTCGTAGAGTCCTCTGCATCCCATCCAGATGAGGTCCTCCTCCAACTGTACACCTTTTGTAGTCCCCTCCCACTTGTTCGAGTCAATCTTCGAAAGAGTTATCGACACCGGTAGAGCCATGTTGTACAGGGTGGACAAAATCCTTGAAATGCCTGTACTTCCACCAATCTCCCTATTAACTTATCACAAACTCCGATCCGGCCCGGAAACACAAGTCTACCGGTCAACCGGTGGACTACTCTGGAACACTTTGCTAGAATATGTAGTTGTAGGTGTCTCACATATCTAGCAACACACTAAGGACACAAGAGCACATAAAATCATTACAAGGAGAGAACTTGGGAGACAAAGACCTAAGAAGGTGTTTTCGCGGTTGACTGGGAAAACCGGAAAATGATAGAAAATTTGGGCAAGACCTAAAAATGATAGGAGGATGGAGAAAACTTAAAAGAAAGACTTGCCACAAGGCTAAGACAATAGAGAACAATTAATATGAGACCAACGTAGACTCACATGTATAAGAAGCCACAATATGGTCTAGATAGAGTCCACGGGGGACTTTTTCTTGAAACCGAGGAGGATGTTACCGGAGGCCACCCTTGTAGAAAAAGAGAGAAAAAGACTTACAAACAAATAAATTTGCACAAACAAGATAAACCCAACATGGGCAAGAATCACCTTTGTTTCCCAACTCTTTGTTGCACTCGCAACTTCCTTACTTTTGTCTCTTTTGATCTTCTCGCCTTGGCCACGAACCTCTTCTTCCTCCAAACCCTAGAAATCTCCACCAACTTGTCCAAAAAGGTACCTCCTCTTCAAAACCACATCTTCTTCAAAACCACCTACTCTTTTTCCTTGAAACCCCAACTCCATAAAAAGACCCAAAAAAATAGGGAAAAAAAAGAAAGTAGGAGGGAGAGAGAAAGAGAGGGAGAAACAGAGACAGAGCGAGAGAGAAAAATAATTTTTTAAAATGAGAGAGGGAGGGAAATTTTCAAAGAGAGGAGGGTTGGATAGAATTGCGGCGTAGGAAGAGCGGGGTCGGGGCTGAGCTTCTACGGGGTCGGGGCTGAGCTTCTGCGGGGCCGGGGAGGAAGGCCGCGGCCTTTTTGTCCGCCTCGTTGGCCCCCCCAATGCTTAGCCGGGGTTGTGCAGGGCCCGAGTGGGGCTCAAGGCCTGACCATGCCCCTATAGTCTGCTACTCGGGCTGCTGCCCGGGTATCCAGCCATATCCCGGTTGATATCCGGGTATGTATTTTTTAATTTTTTAATTTTTTTTTCAACATATAAAATTAAGTGTCCATAAATGGGGACTTAAACATCTACAACAGCAAAAGAAAGGAACTAAACTACTTTCTAATTAATCTAACTACCTCATAAACTAAACTAATTAATTTAGGTTAAGTGGTGATTTTAGAATTACATTCCGGAATCTCTTCCGCAACTCTTTGAAATTGTTTTCCGGGACTAAACTAGTGATTTTAAGACCCGGTTTCATCACCACTATAACCTTAATTAACTACTTAAGCATTTTCCTATTTTCAATATCCGCTATCTAATCTAATTCTACACAACACTAACTCTTTTTCTAGTTAATTTAGACTAAAAATCCTACATTAACTAATTTTTTTGGTAGGGGCGACCAAGTGGGAGTTTCAGACTCCCATACCATTGGATCCGCAGAAGGTTAAGGGCTATCGACAAGATATGGCTCCTTGTCCGTGGCCTTATCATGTGGTGGCTTTGGAGTGAGAGAAATGATGCGGCCTTCAACAACGCTAGATGGTTCAAGCAGAAGCTCAAAGTGAAACTTTGACTACGGCTTTATCGATTATGGGAGCGCCGCATGGGCCAAGACTCACACCCGTTGCACTAAAGCCCCGGAAAAAAGTGAAAAGTTCTTGGGATGTTTCAAAGACCTTTGGTGCTGTAACAAGTGCTTGTCTCATGGGGCCAATGAGCAGCCTGGGTGGTACGTGTATGATAGTTCTCACAAGAGTAATACTAACATCAATTCTTTTACTAACCACTGACATGGCCCGCGCTTTTGCTCGGCCTCGCTGGCTCTGGTAGGGTTTGCCGTATACTTTTCCTCCTTTTAGTAAAGGCTTCTTTTTTTTGTGTCAAAAATAAAAATAAAAATACAAATACAAAATTATGCCAAATTTGGGAATGTAGTTGGGATAAACCATTACAATTTAAACACCAGTAGGGATTCTTAATTGTAGAAAGGACCCCACCAACATAAAATTAGGCTAGGACGAATTGACCCCCTTGTTGGGACTTATCCGAGGTGGGCCCCATCTTTATTGCATGGGGTCATTTTTTTGGCCCTCTTATTTTGGGGGGTCCAGAGGCTATTTTGGATTTCTTTTTGACAAATTTGACACCTACGGCCATTGTTTTTCCTGGAGGACCTTCTCTTGCTATAAATAGGGCCCCATCCCAAAACAAAATAGGGGCTAGATTTGGCCCCACCACCTCGTGGCCCCCTCGGTTAAGTCCCAGCGAGGGGTCAATTCGCCCTCATTGTTACAGGCCAAGGGCGAATTGACTCCCTCATTGGGACTTACCCGAGGAGGCCACGAGGTGGTAGGGCCAGACCTGGCCCCTATTTGTTTTTGGATGGCACCCTATTTATAGCAAGGGAAGAACACGTAGGGTAATCAATGACCATAGGCCCCAAATTTGTCAAAAAATCCAAAAAAAGCCTCTGAGCCTCTCAAAATAAGAGGGCCAAAAAATTGACCCCATACAATTAAGACAAGGCTTACCTCAGATAAGTCCCAATGAAGGGTCAATTTGCCCTAGGCGATGATGTGCCTATCCTAACGGCCAAGGAGAATTGACCCCCTCGCTCTTCCTTATCCGAGGGGGCCACAAGGTAGTAGGGCCAAACCTGGCCTCAATTTTGTTTTTGGATGGGGCCTTCTTTATAGCAAAAGACGGTCTTGTGCGATAAACAATGCCCGTAGGCTCCAAATTTGTCCCCAAAAATCCAATAAAAGCCTCTTGACCCCCCAAAATAAGAGGGCCAGAAAAATGACCCCATGTAATTAGACGGGCCCACCTCGGATAAGGACGAGCGAGGGGTCAATTCTCCCCAGCCCTACCCTAACGCATTGCACCGCCGAAGTTGAAGATTCATGATTCACTAATATAAAAAATCATAAAGAACTATTTAAGGTGTGACGATAAGCACCACGTGGAGAGAATCCCCTCCAACCCACACTCACCGGCTTGCAGTTGGCCAAGTGTTGTGCATTGTTTTTAGCTCCCTAATAATTCCTTGCAATGATTCACTTAGTTCTCGCATATTCACTTTTAACTTTTAGCCATAAAACATTAAACAAAGTCTGATTCTCCACAGTACGGAGTTTGTCATGTTGCAGGGAAAAAACAAAAGCTTCTTGTAGGGCAAAAGGTTTCACTCTGGTGTGTTGAACATTAAGTCTTTGTACGTCACTAAGTGTGCACAGATTGTACATTTTTCTTTCGAATGCATAACTGCTTGTTGTGGTTTTCACAAATGCTGTTGTGATTGGTAGCATCCGGATTCCTTCCCGTCCTTTATTGACAGCTGGCTGGACCATGTAGGGGCGGATCTCTATATTTTGGTGGTACGAGCTTCTTCGGGGAGGTGGGCCCTCGTCTTAACCCTTAAACAATGGAGCCTATGACCGTGGCATCAATCTATTTTTTTTTAAAAAAAATTTACACAAGTGTAGGGTCATCAATCTAAATTTTCAATCAACTATATGCTCTAGTTTCTCATCAAATATAAGTGGAATTTTTTTTATATAAATTTAGAGATGAGATCATGTGTCTCAATTATGTTACAAAAATCACAGATTTTATTGTGGAAATTTGAATTTATTGTGATTTTCTAAAGAAAAAGTGAAGAAATTTCATATTAAATACATATTATGCTAAAAACTTCTGAAAATTTCACCAAAGGTGGACATTATAATGCCAAAACTTGTGGTGTAAATGTAAGTTCCATGTTCGGCTTAAATTAGAAACACGGTTGTTGGTCCAAGTTCAAATTGCAATAACTTATTCAATTTTGCGTATTTTTTTAATTTTCAAAATGGTATGGAAACTAGACATCATTAGCTTCATTTCATTTGTAAGACTCAAATTCAAAAAATATCATTTTGATGGCTTGAATTCAGATCTAGAGCTAAAGCTAGAAGTTTCTCAATTTCACTATATTGAGATCCGTGTCACAAGCATTTTTTTTCTTAGATAAAACATGATTACCTCAATGAGGCCAGTTTCATCATCATCTAATGCTTGTGCATACAAGCAACTCTCTTTAAAAAATAGTTGGATGAAAAGCAGTTGTTTACGTTGGTTATCATCCAACAATGTCATCCGAGAAGCCAATTTCTGGGTGCTTCGGCATTTAAGGGTTAAGGTCGATAATCTTAATAGCAATTGCTATATGCCACCTCCACAAAAGACTTAGACTATGAAAAGGAGGTGGAGGAAGACGGCCATCTATTGAGACAATTGTCACCAAAATTGGTGCATGCATCGGTAAGCGACAATGATTTCCGTGAATGGAGGCTGTGATAAAATGTACCTTGTGCGTAGATGTTATTCTGCATGATCTAGAACACTCGTAGGTTCTCGCAGGCTAAAAAAGCTCATTGGCCTGGAATGGTTGATGGCACCCTTGCTTTTTTTTTGGCCCTCTTGTTTTATGGGGTCCAGAGAATTTTTTGGAATTTTTTTGGAGTTCCTGGCGGGGTCTGCCCGGGCTCCTTGTGTGTTCTCCCTCTTCCCTTTGCAATAAAGGAATCTTTGCTTGTGTCAAAAAATAAATAAATAAATAAATAGTTGGAGCAAATTTGCAACTTGTGGCCCGAATTTACTCTTGAAGGCTTTCAATAGGACCTCCATTCAAAAATAAAACAGGGCCAAGCTTTACTCCACATTCCCCCTTTCCTTCCAGAAGCTCATACCAACAAATTATAGAGGTTCTGCGCCGGCCACTTGTCTCCACCTCGGGGACGAGCCCAACAATTGCATGACTTGTCCAAATCCATTTCACACCAAAATCACTTGAAAACTACTGATTCTAGTGCAATAAGAAACGAAGGAAACAAAAACTTTTATTTCCAGTTTTAACCGTAGGATCTCAAGTAAGACTTGTTAAGTAACATACCTACAAAATTTCATTAACTTTGAAACATGGATGAAAACATACTAAGAGTGTTTGAAGTAGAAAAAGTTGTTCATTTTATTCTTTGTGTTGTGTGAGGATCAACAAACTTTGACTTCACTTGGTGTCAAATCTTTGCACTATAGAAGGTCTAATTTCATTACCACATGTTAACCCCTAAATTACCAAGCCATTTTCCAACCAAAGACACTTCAAAATTGCTCGTTTGAGTGCAATGAGTAAGGAGGAAAACCAAAACTTTTATATCTAGTTTTAACCGTAGGATCTCAATTAAGACTTATTAAGTAACATACTCACAAAATTTCATAAACTTTGATCCTACAAATTGAAAGATTATAGTGTTTAAAGTACAAAAAAATGTTCATTTTCATCCCTACGTTTAATGGATCAACAGACTATGACTTCACTTGGTGTCCAATTTTTGCACTGCACAAGGTTTAAATTCATTACCACCATGTTAAGCATGATTTTATTTCATTGTAAAACAATTCTTAGAGGTAAAGAAAGGGTGTAGCGTATTCCAAAAAAATTGTGCAAAGGAGTGGAGGTTCAAAAGTTGTCAATTCGCGTTTTATTCTTTTGAGAACTTAATATGTTCTAGAATGAGAATTTGATTGGACTATGACAAAGGTTTACACCACATAATGCCGTGGGGGAAATAAAAAGTGAAGATCTCTAAGTTTTATGTGGAAAAAAAGATGATTTTTAGGTACATTGCCCAACAATGTATGACAATGTGTGAAAATGTTTGACTTGGATTAATATGCAATCTTTCACTAAAGAGTAGAGATTTTTTTGACAATATGAAAGGACATAATATTATTTACTAGCATTGAAAATCTCACATTCAATAGAGTGTCCTAGCAAAAGTCTTTTGGAGTTGCCCGACGTGCCCGCTCTCCCCATTCGAACTTCAAAACCCTATAACTTTTTCATTAACCCCTAAAAGCCCAAGTGTATGTGATTAGTATGTTTTGGATTTTGGGCAAGTTCCCAAAAAAAATTTAAAAAATTGTTTTTTAAAACTCTTATACTAGATTGTCTTTGATAAGAGCTCCATGGAGATATTTTTATTAGTATTTTTAGATTCATGGTTTGAAAGTCAGTACCACTCAAAGTTTGAAATGGGAACACCAGGCAGCTCTAAAATTTTGCTAGAAGTCTCTATTGACATTGAGATTTTCCATTCATGTAGAGGATATCACCTTCTTTGAAAATGTCAAGGGAATTCTTGTCTTTAGTGTAAAAAAACATTTAAACTCAAGTCAATCATTTTTAAAATTTTAGGCAAGAGGGGAAAAAAAAACATCTTTTCTACATCAAACCTATAGATCTTCATATCTTTCACTTTCATATTTTCTACAACAATATGTGGTGTAAACCTTCTTATGACCGTTTAGAATATCATTCTAAAACATATTATATTCTCAAAAAAAAAATTTGTGAAGTGACAATTTTTGAACCTCCACTCCTTGCATACTTGTTTTGAATATGCTACACCCCTTCTCTACCTCTAAAAATTGTTTAATACAAAACTACATCATGTTTAACACAATGGTAAAAGATTTAGACCTTGTGTAGTGCAAAATTCATACCAAGTGCAGTCAAAGTCTGTTGATCCACTCAACGCACAGAAGAAAATGAATCATTTTCTTGACTTCAAACACTGTAATCTTTCAATGCGTGGGGTCAAAGTGTATGAAGTTTTGCGAGTATGTTACTCAGTTAGTCTTGATGGAGATCCTACAATCATAAGGATAAATATAAGGTTTTGTTTCCTTCTTTACTCATTGCACTAGAATCAACAATTTGAACTATTTTTGGTGTGAAATTGTCATGGGCTTTTAGGGGTTAAATGTGAGATTTAGGGTAAAACTTGATTCACATAAAGCTTTTGGTAGTGTCCATCTACAGTAAGAATTTTTTAAAACAATGTTATCAATTGACATTGGAGGAACCTGCCCAAACCTTCATGAGTCCCCTAGGGGAACTCTTGGAAATTTAGGGGTTAAGAATGATATTAGTTACTAGCAAACTAAGAGAAGAGGTGTGGCATATTAAAAAAAAATTGTACAAGGAGTTGAGGTTCAAAATTGCTAATTCACTTTTTGTTTTATTTGTGAATTCCACATGATTTAGAATGATAATCCAAATGGTCAATAAAAAGGTTTACACCACATATTTTTGTGGAAAAGGAAAAAGTAAGAACTATGAAGATCACTAAGTTGTTAGTGGAAAAAAATAATTGTTTCTGGTACCTTGTCCAACAATGTGTGACATTGCATGAAAGTCTTTGACTTGGATTAATAAAAAAAAATTACAAAAGATGAGAATTCTTTGTTGACAATATGTAAGGACTAGGATGCTCCAAAAATGAAACCATCAATT
The DNA here is from genome assembly GCA_963971425.1 of Bryoerythrophyllum caledonicum. NCBI lineage: Eukaryota > Viridiplantae > Streptophyta > Bryopsida > Pottiales > Pottiaceae > Bryoerythrophyllum > Bryoerythrophyllum caledonicum. The sequence goes on from OZ020515.1 coordinate 20,849,528, forward strand.
ACCTAAGATTTCCATTGCAATCACTCATACTTCCATGGAGACTAAGGTCTATTCCCACAAGTATGCATGTACATAAGAAAAAAGAAGTAAAATGAAGTTCAGTCGAAAACTTAGTTTTGCTCACACTAGTTGGAACAAAGTTAAAAATTTGTCCACCTACCCTTAGCAGCTATAACAGCTGCAATGCGCTCAAGCATGCTTTTATACAAGCTCTTGTACTCATTGGAAGTAATTGAAGCCCAACAATCCTCAACACACTCCCACAATTCTAACATTCCCTTGGGAGGTCTCTCATATTGGTTCAATCGACGTTTTAAAGTTGCCCACAATTGTTTGATTGGATTCAAGTTTGGAGATTGCCCCCGGCCGCTTCAAAAGAGTGAATTCTTGCAAATTCAACCAACGGCACACACTCTTGGATGTATATTTCGGGTCATTATCCTGTTGAAAAATCAAATTGGCAAGATCTAAATTGTATGCATGTAGTGTATGAATCAATTCTTGCTGTAAAATTTCTCTATACATGAACTAATCCATTCTTCCCTCAATCCTACACATAATACCAGGGCCACTCAAAGTCATCCAACCCCACATCATCACTCCCCTACCTCCAAACTTGATAGTTTGTTGCACCATTCCAGCACTTCTACTCTACCTATCACGAAACCAACACCAACTACAAACATGAGAGCAAAATCCGTTGATTTTTGTTTCATCAAAGAATACTATACAATCCCAATCATCATCAGCCCAATGGCAATGACGTCTTGCAAATTCTAATCATTCCTTAATCTGAAGGAGTGTGAGCTTTGCTTTCCTTTGCTTCACTTTACATTTCTAACCTGCTTTTCGTAACACTCTCTTGACAATAGTATCACTCATACCAACATGAACCTCTTCTCTCAAGTAGTTTCCAACTTTGTGTGGAGTTTCTAAGCCACATGCAGTGATTTCTCTCACACAAGCCCTGTAACCAACTGCACTGTACACCTATGGCCTGCCACCAAAACTGCGATTCACATCACTCAACTCACTCAAATGTTGCTTAGGAAATTGTGCAATTCAACTTTGGAATACTTGGAAGTCTCTAGCAACATTTCTAGTACTTTCACCTCCCCTCAACTTCTCTAAAGTAGATTCTTCTATGTGTTTTCTTTCAGCAATAGAGAGAGACCTTAATGAAACCATTTTGCTTTCAGCAATAGAGAGAGACCTCAATGAAACCATTTTGCTCAATTTGCATACATGTTGTGCATTGAATAGGGACACAATTATAGATGTGAAGGCCAAGAACATGCCCATCCAAAAAATCAGACCCAAAATACCACTTGTGCATGTCATGTAGCATTCATTGTGTAATCCAAGTGTGAGCATAGGTGAGTTTAGAGCTAATTTACTTTGATCTATATCTTTCTCAAATTATTTTGCATTGTTGGACTTATGATTTGGTAGCTACATCATTTACTTGCATGTATACTTGAGGCGTCAACTGATTTGGCATTAAATGCTGAAAATTATGAAATAGGAATGGCTAAAGGTAGACTAAGCTATTTCGTACTCAGTTTTGGCAGTCATTGTATGATGGTTTGGGGGGCGCACTGAATTCTTTTGTAGCCTGTAGGTGTTAGAGCACCTCCACCGCGAGCCCCCATCCCGGCAGACCAGTCAGGTTTGGTGGGTATGGAGGAAGGTGCTCTCCCAACGGGCTGGTCAGGGCCGTCAAACCGGTTAGGTGGGATGGAGGGAGTTGGGAGCAAGCCTGGAAAAAGAGAGAATACGGCGGGCGACTGAAAATTTCACCAGGGCTGGGCCACCAATTTGGTTCTAGCACGTGGTGGAGCAACAATGGCTGTGGGAGTGGCTGCCACTGACAATCCATTCACTTACGCGTTTTTGCATGCACCTCGCTTGGCTTTACTTCCCCTTGGACTTTCCACAGCGGGACCCACAGCTGGGCTTTTATTATGATGGACAGGTTTCCAGGCCGGATAACCTTACTCCCGGGTAGCGCTGCGCCAGGCGCCCCCCAGCCTGACCGCGGGGCAGGGTTTATGGCCAAAACCCAGGGCAGTCTCCACCGGGCTGGCGCGTCCCCGGTAGAGGTGCTCTTATGTGGCAGTGCTAGAATCCTTGGGCGTCCCGTCAGTGCAACCCCACCATGCATGGTTTTAGGAGATGCTGCGAGAGTATTGTTGGTGGTCGCATTGTACTTTTTTTTAAGGAGGAGTGTGTCAAATCTCAAAGGCACATCTACACCATTGGATGTACTCGATGAAAACAAGGTGGGTTGCTCTAAATATTCATGGTGAATTCAAGTGTTCAAAGCAGGGCTTTTGTTTTTGGAGATCTGGAGTAAAAAAGCGAAATTTCATTTCCAAAAATAGAATATTCCCAAAAAATTGGGAAATTGTAAGATTTTATATCGCCAATACTTCATTGATGGCCGTTCGCATATCGCCATATTGCTACTAATGAACAATGGGGACTCCAACTTGTCGCCAAAAAGGGTGTACAAATCTATGTTTATAGAGATGAATTCTCCAAAATGGATACTTACGGAGAAAATTTGGTTTTGTGTGGTTTCAAGAGAAACTTTGTGTCGCCAAACCTTCGGTCGTCAAAAAGTTTGTGTCGCCACTCTGGCCAAATCTGGCTAAAACTCTGAAACCAAAACAAAAGGCCTGGTTCAAAGCCATCAACACTTGGTTTTCATAGAGGAGCTCTGTATCTGTCTTTTTGACATCCAACAAGTCAACCATCACTTTTTCAACTCTAACTTGTACTGTTCACAACATTTTTAATCCCCTGATGTTTAACCCTTAAGCGTTACAACGGCCCTAGTGGTTGCTACAGTATTCTACATGTATGGCGTCGTATTTAAACGTGATAAGGTTCAGATACTGAAATGACCTCCAAACAAGAGATGTTAGATCATGTGCAATGGCGCACTCGAACTACCATGCCAACGAGCAAAGCAAAGGATAAGTGCCGTGAGTGTTCCCCACAATAGGAGTTCCTTTCACTCCAAAATATGTCAGGACACCAAAAAGAGGGGGTTTTCACAGGCGAATGGCATGAGAATACAAGCACAGAAGCAAGCACGCCAAACATATTGAATGACAATGATAGGTGGAGGTGGAGGTGGAGGTGGTTAGAGTGCGCATAAGCTGTAGAGAAGGTGCGCAGTGCCAATCCTACAATGACATGTTGTCGAGTAGTCTGGGCAGAGTGCGGAGAATAATATGCCGAAGTCCGGAATAGCTTGCGCGGTGCGGTCATAGGCTATGCAAACTCAAATATTGGAACATGTGAGTGGTTTTACCACTAAAGGACTAAGTGTCAAAATTGGGCTTTTTGAAAGTCCGGTTGGATTCCTTTGGTGTCAATTTCCAACATTCCTTTTTAAAAAATTTACAGTAGAAGGGCATTACTAAAACCTCAATGGGAGAACAATTAGTTTTCCTAAATCCGACATTCAATGAAAAAATTACAGTGTTTTGAATTTCAAACGGGGAGAGCAGGCACATCGGGCACCTCCGAAAACTTTTGCTAGGACACTCTATTGAATGTGATGTCTTAATACTAGCATATAATATTATTCCCTTTCATAATGTCAAAAAAAAGTTCTTGTCTTCAGTAAAAAAAATAGCATATTAACTCAAGCCAAACATTTTCACACATTCTCACACATTGTTGGGCAAGGTATTAAAAAAACTCTTTCATTTCTACATAAAACTTAGAGATCTTTATATTTTTCACTTTTTATTTTTCAACAACAATATGTGGTGTAAACCTTCTTGTTGGCCATTTGGATTATCAATCTAAAACACATTAAGTTCACAAAAAAATAGAATGTGAATTGGCAAATTATGAACCTCCACTCTTTGCACATTTGTTTTAAATATGCTACACCCCTCCTCTATCTCTTTAAAATTAGTGTATCAGGAAGTAACATCATGCTTAATACAAGGATAATGGATTTAGACCTTGTGTAGTACAAAAGTTTGACACCAAGTGAAGTCAAAGTCTATTGATCCACTCAAGGCAAGGCAGAAAATGAATCATTTGCTTAACTTTGAACATATGATCTTTCAATTTGTGTGGTCAAAATTCATGAAATTTTGTGAGTATGTTACTTAATAAGTCTTAATTGAGATCCTACGGTCAAATCTAGGAATAAAAGTTTGTGTTTCCTTTTGTATCCATTGCAGTAGAATCCAACAATTTTGATGTTTTGGTGTGGAACTATCACGGTACCTTAGGGATTAATGTGAACAATTTAAACTTGTGCAAGTTGAAAATTTTACTTCTTCTCACATCAAGGTTTTTGTGAAATGAAAGGCAATAGCCTACATGCCACCCCTTTGTTATGGTCTTACAATAGTAACTTGGACCACATGGAGATGGTGACTTGGCTTAGGAAAGGTGTGTGGGAAGTAATGGTCAACTCTTCAACAAATCGGGGTACTATAGGAGAGCTTTATATTGCACTGGGTAGGGCTATCCATAGCATGGATTGCAATGCATTTCATTTGTGCAGCAGAAAGGAGCATGAAAATCCTCATGTTTTCTTAGAATTTTTGTTAAAGTGAAGGGGGTCAACCTACATGTCACGCCTACTTCAATCTTATATTAGTATGACCACATGGACATGGTGACTTGGCTTGGAAAAGATGTGGGAGGGCTATCAATAAAATCTTGAGAACTTAGAATATTATGGGGACCTTTGGCTTGTATTGGGTAGGGGCCAAGAGCATTGAATGCCATGCATTTCATTGGTGCTGAAAAAAGAACATGAAATTCCTCATGCTCTTTTGTTTTTGTATTTAATCTCATGCTACCTTTTTCATTTCTTCCCTCTTTAGGAAGGTCTTTCACAAAAACTTTTTTTTCTCTCTGTCTCTAAGTCATGCGCACCCTGCCCATGTCTTTTCTTTCTTCTTCAAGAAGAACTTTCATGAAAACTCTATCATGTTTCTATTTCCTATTCCTACAAAGATGTTCCAACATTCACTATTGAGAGGTGGTTACTTTAGGGTGATTCTACCTTAGGGGCGGTTTACTCTACGGACCAAGAACTTGTCCCACGCACCTCTAAATTTTGTGATTGGCTCCATCAACTCGTCCTAGGATGACTTGGGTTTAAACTACGAAGGAAAAAGAAAAGTGACCAAAGGATTTGAGGTCCTAAAAAGGCCTAGAAACAGGCCTAGTGGATAATATTGAAGGGTCCTCTAGATTTTGCGGCGAGAGAGGCAAAAAGGGTTCTCTCATTGCTGAACGAGGAGACCATGGGCCTCAAATGTTGTTTTATTATTATTATTATTATTATTATTAAATTTTTTTTGAAGGGGCCCAACGCTATTGTAGATACAATGGTGGCCACCCTTTATTACCTCATATTGTTACACTTTGAACTCGAAGTAGAAATGGTCATCGCTTCCCTTATATCATTCCATCATTTGTCTTGTGTGCCTTGATTATTGTTGTATTTTGTCATTTTGGCTTGTTTTTTTTTTCTTTGTGTTTTTTAGGCAAAATTGCCCTTCTAGGCATTCATTAAAAAATCACCACGCCCACTTTTTAGTACATGGTCATCCCTCCCGGTCCAAGTTCGGTTTACATTTAGTGAGAGGCCCAAGGGCTTTAAAAATTACATTTTTTTGAATTGTGACCATGGAAGTGTGCGATTTGACAGGAAACCCCCCACGCTCAGACTTACCAGGTGGGGGAGGAGGTGGTGGGGCCAAAACCTGGCCCCTATTTTGTTTTTGGATGGGGCCCTAAATTTAGCCAAAGGGGGACCTATAGACTTAAATGGGGCCATAGGCTCCAATTTCGTAAAATAAAGCCAAAAAAAGCCTCTGACCCCCCCAAAATGGGAGGGCCAGAAAAATGAGTCCATGCAATTAAGACGGGGCCCCACCTCGGGTAAGCCCGAGCTTGGGGGGTTTCCTGTCCGTGCCGGAAGTGTGACCATGGAATTAATCCATTTTCCTTGGTCATGGCTCTTGGTCTGTAGTCGAAACCGCCCCTTAGAGCATCCCTGCAGTAATATCAGATGTGGCCATCTGAAAAAATAAATTGTGGATCAAGTGTTGAAGGAGGTTGTCCCCACCAGCTTGCACGAGAAGATGCCAAGGATGGCCACGTCATCGAGATTTGAGGACATGTGGCCATGATTACTTTGACCAAGATAAGGTGACGCACCATACACGTGCTGTAAGGCCTCCCATGTTGCAATTGATTCTATCTTTGGAGGGATGCACTACACTTTTAGAGCATGGTTGATGAATAGTCATTCTCTACTATCGAGAAAGGTGGTACTGTATTTTCTTTTGCAAGTACCCATGCCATTACCCCAGGTGGCCATGCATGACCATAGATGAGCAGTGCATACAGTGTGCTATGATTCAACCAGCACCAACAAGACTACGTCAAATATGACAGATGTTTTTCACTTTCCATGGTACAGTGGTGAACTGTACTTGGAAGTTGGAGCCCCTCTGGTCACATGTAGCTGATGTACTCAAGGCCAGGGCCAATTGACCCTTCACTGGGACTCACCCGAGCCCCGTTTTCATTGCATGGGGTTAATTTACTGGCCCTCTTGTTTTGGGGGTCCATAGGTTTTTTTTGGATTTTTAAAAAAATTTGGGGCATACGGCTATTGTTTACCATGCAGGACTCTCCCTTGCTATGAATAGGGCTCCATCCAAAAAACATAATAGGGGCTAGGTTTGACCTCACCACCTCGTGGCCCCCTCGGGTAAGTCCCAGCGAGGGGGTCAATTCGCCCCGGCCATGTACGGAAGACCTGAAGTGCCTACTGCAATGAGCAATAAGGGATGGCCATCATGACTTCCAGCAATAGTATTTCATATGAATTTTGACCCCACGTCAAAGAATAACATCTGAGCTAAGACAACCCAAAGCCTACTAGCGACCCAATATGCCTCCCTTCTATACCCTTCCTAGATTTTATGCAAGAAATGTAGCTAGTCATTACATCACCGATAAATTCATTGGTCAATGCAAAGGTTATGTAAAGACAAGATACATTTCCACCCTAAGATCTAGGAAGGGTGTAGAAATAAGCCGTATTGAGTTGTTGGTTGGTTTAGGATTGTCCTACCTTAGCCCCTACATGACCAAGTGAACCTACAGGGTACAAATGTTTTTCACTATGACTGCCATATCTTTCAAATTATACAGTCAAAATTCACAAAATTTTTACTACATCATCTCATATAAGTTTAGAAGAAGATCCTATGATTACATTCTCAAAATTACAGTTTTTAATTGATGGAGTAGAGATCTCCCTTAACCCCAAAGAGCCCAAGGCGTTTTCCCACAAGAAACACTTCAAAACTACCACTATGAACAAGTGGCAAGAAAATCTACTTTTGAAGTACAATTTTGGACTTTTAACGGTAAGATCTTAACCCTGTACATGTGGAAAGACCCAAACGTGGTCTTTAGGGGGGGTGAAAAGACATTGACGTAGTCAACAGAGGAAACTAGGGCCAAAACATTCTTCACAACAGACGTAGTCTAGGTTACAATGATTCTAACGAGACCATTGCCACAAAAATTGATGCGGGCTTTAGCAAACTACAATGATTTCCGTGAATTAGTGTTGCGGTGATATGTATCCATTGTGTACATGATATTCTGCATAATCTACCATGCTCATAGAATCTCTTAGGTCTTGCCGGTCATGCTCGGCACTAAACCGTTAAAAAGACTTCTATATGAAGTTATCATATTTTTTTGGCTACTATCTACCGCATAGATATGAAGCTTACAACGTTTGATGTCAAGAAAATGGTTCATTTTCTTCCTTGCGTTGAGTAAATTAGCAGACTCTGTCTTCACTCCGTGTCAAAGCTTTGCATAATCCAAGGTCTAAATCCACTATCATTGTGTTAAGCATGATGTTAGTTCCTCACACATTAATTTTTAGAGGTAGACAACAGGTGTTGCATATATAAAACAAGTGTGCAAGGAGTGGAGGTTCAAAGATTGCTAATGCACATTTTATTTCATTGTGAACTTAATATGTTTTAAAACGATTATCCAAATGGTCGATAAGGAGGTTTTCACCACATATTGTTGTCAAAAAATTAAAATGTGAAAAAATATGAAGAAGAAGAAGAAGAACTCCGGTCCCCGAGGGGGGGCCGGCGTGGATAAAGTGTCCGTTCATTCCACCACTAAGGCCATGCCCACCGGGCATGGGTTAGTAGTATGGAACTACTCCCCCCTTTCGAGGGTGGACACTATGTACCCAGTAACAAGTGACCAATACAAAGGGACCCAAGTACCCAAAAGTTTCTAAGAAAGGGAGGGTGTGTACGGTATAATGCAAGTGCAGGTTTTATGTAGGGAGGTTTGATGTATCAGGAAGGGGTTGGTTGTTTTCAAGTTTCCGTTTATGCAGGAGTATTGACATAGCATGTTGAATTGCAATAGTGTTAATATTTGAGAAGGTGGTTTTGATTGAAGTGATGGGAATTTTAAATGTTTCTTCAAGGGTTGTCATTGAGGGAATGAAGGTGGTGGCTCTGGCACCCGCGGTGATGACAATAAGGGGGTCTACTTTCCATCCTAGTGCTTGAATATCGTCAAGTAGTGGTTGGTACTTGTTTGTTTTGTTAGCAATAGTGTCCGGAGAGAATCTATCGTTGCAATATGTGAATTCAATAAACTGAATAGTGAGATTAGGGTCTATGTGGTTTGGAGGGGGGTCTTTGTATGAAAGTCCTCTAACACATAGTAGGTCCGGTTTGAATCTTGCATTACAATGGCATCTTTGAGTGCAACATGTACATGGTAATAGCCAAGGGGGGACCATATTTTCTTGTGGGTTGTCATTAAAGGTACCGGCATTCATGAGAACGAAGCAACGGGATTTAGTTGATGATATAAGTAGTTTACGGATAGCCCATACGGCTTTGTTATGTCTTTTAACAATTAGTGAATGTATATGGGGGTTTTGGCACTTGAGTAGGACATGTAGCCATGTGTCCGGGTCTGTGGTGTTACAAATTGGACATGTTATTGTAGGAAATCTTTCTATTCCAAAGAAGAGTTGTTTGCGGGCATTGCCCATGTATTGTCCGGTGCGAAAAAATATGAAGATATCTAGGTTTTATATAGAAAAGAAGAAGTTTTTTTTTCCGTACCTTACCCGACAATGTGTGAAAATGTTTGACTTGGGATGATATGTTCTTTTACACTACACACAAGATTTTTTTTGACATTTTCAAAGAAGGTAACATTCTCTCTATGTACAAAAAATCTCAATGTCAATTGAAACTTCTAGCAAAAGTTGTGGGGTACCCAGAGTCCCTAATTAGACTTTGAAGGCTAATAACTTTCATATCACAGTTTTAAAAATGTTTTAAAATTTATTTCACATAGATCATATTAGGAAAATCTATTAATCAAAAAAATTCTTAAATTTTTTTTTTGAATTTTAGATAACTGCCCAAAATGAAAAATGTCCCCCAAGATTAAATGGGCTCTCAGGGGTTAACCCCTAAGGTACCGTGACAGTTTTACACCAAAAACACTTCAAAATTAATGGATTCTACTGCAACGAATAAATAAGGTAACAAAAACTTTGATTTTTAGTTCTGACCGTAGGATCTCAATAAAGGCTTATTAAGTAATACATGTGCAAAATTTCATAAACTTTGACCACACGGATTGAAAGATTATAGTGTTTGAAGTCAAGCAAATGGTTCATTTTCTTCCTTGCGTTTAGTGGATCAACAGACTTTGACTTCAATTGGTGTCAAAAAATTTCACTACACAAGGTCTAAATCTATTACCATCTTGTTAAGCATGATGTTAGCTCCTTACACACCAATTTTTAGAGGTAGAGACAGGGTGTAGCATATTAAAAACAAGTGTGCAAGGAGTAGAGGCTCAAAATTTGTTAATTCACACTTTAATTTTTGTTTAACTTAATATGTTTTTGATTGATAATTCGAATGGTTAATAAGAAGGTTTACATTACATATTGTTGTGGAAAAAAATAAAAAGTGAAAAATATAAAGATACCTAGGTTTTATGTGGAAAAGAAGAAGTTTTTTTGGTACCTTGCCCGACAATGAGTGACAATATGTGAAAATGTTTGACTTGGGTTGGTGTGCTATTTTTCACTAAAGACAAGAACTTTTTTTTGACAATATGAAGGGAAATAATATTACTTGCGAGTACTAAAAATCTCACTTTCAATAGAGTGTCCTATCAAAAGTTTTTGGAGGTGCCCGAGGTGCTCGCCCTCCCATTAAAAATTCAAAACCCTATAACTTTTTCATCAAATGTCCAATTTAGGAAAAAATTGTTTTCCCACTAAGGTCTTGGTAATGTCTTTCTATAGTAAAAATTTCAAAGAAGAATGTTGGAAATTGACAGCATAGGAACCTGACCAAATTTTCAAAAAGCCCATTTTGGACACTTGGTACCTTAGGTGTCAAATGCCTTGGTTCTTAAAAAATTAGGGTTTAGTTGGTAGCCAAACCCATTTCATTCTTCAATGCTTGCTGAATGGGGCCCGATGGGTACTCTGATGACTGGATGGACAGTAGCAAATCTGAAATGATGTGTGACATTTACACCGACTGCCAAAACTGAGTACGAAATAGCTTAGTCTACCTTTAGCCATTCCTATTTCATAATTTTCTGCATCTGATGCCAAATCAGTTGGCGCCTCAAGTATACATGCAAGTAAATGATGTGTCTACCAAATTACAAATCTAGCAATGCAAAATAATTTGAGAAAGATATAGATCAAAGTAAATTAGCTCTAAAACTCACCTATGCTCACACTTGGATTACACAATGAATGCTACATGACATGCACAAGTGGTATTTTGGGTCTGATTTTTTGGATGGGCATGTTCTTGGCCTTCACATCTATAATTGTGTCCCTATTCAATGCACATCATGTATGCAAATTGAGCAAAATGGTTTCATTGAGGTCTCTCTCTATTGCTAAAAGAAAACACATAGAAGAAGCTACTTTAGAGAAGTTGAGGGGAGGTGAAAGTACTAGAAATGTTGCTAGAGACTTCCAAGTATTCCAAAGTTGAATTGCACAATTTCGTAAGCAACATTTGAGTGAGTTGAGTGATGTGAATCGCAGTTTTGGTGGCAGGCCATAGGTGTACAATGCAGTTGATTACATGGCTTGTGTGAGAGAAATCACTATAGGTGGCTTAGAAACTCCACACAAGTTGGAAATGACTTGAGAGAAGAGGTTCATGTTGGTATGAGCGATACTATTGTCAAGAGAGTGTTACGAAAAGCACATTTGAAATGTAAAGTGAAGCAAAGGAAACCAAAGCTCACACTCCTTCAGATTAAGGAATGATTAGAATTTGCAAGACATCATTGCCATTGGGCTGATGATGATTGGGATTGTATAGTATTCTTTGATGAAACAAAAATCAACGGATTTTGCTCTCATGTTTGTAGTTGGTGTTGGTTTCGTGATAGGTAGAGTAGAAGTGCTGGAATGGTGCAACAAACTATCAAGTTTGGAGGTAGGGGAGTGATGATGTGGGGTTGGATGACTTTGAGTGGCCCTGGTATTATGTGTAGGATTGAGGGAAGAATGGATTAGTTCATGTATAGAGAAATTTTACAGCAAGAATTGATTCATACACTACATGCATACAATTTAGATCTTGCCAATTTGATTTTTCAACAGGATAATGACCCGAAATATACATCCAAGAGTGTGTGCCGTTGGTTGAATTTGCAAGAATTCACTCTTTTGAAGCGGCCGGGGGCAATCTCCAAACTTGAATCCAATCAAACAATTGTGGGCAACTTTAAAACGTCGATTGAACCAATATGAGAGACCTCCCAAGGGAATGTTAGAATTGTGGGAGTGTGTTGAGGATTGTTGGGCTTATTTACTTCCAATGAGTACAAGAGCTTGTATAAAAGCATGCTTGAGCGCATTGCAGCTGTTATAGCTGCTATGGGTAGGTGGAAATTTTTTTAACTTTGTTCCAGCTAGTGTGAGAAAAACTAAGTTTTCGACTGAACTTCATTTAACTTTTTTTTTCTTATGTACATGCATACTTGTGGGAATAGACCTCAGTCTCCATGGAAGTATGACTGATTGCAATGGTAATCTTAGATAGTTGATGGTTATATTTTTGGAGCATCCAATTTGCTTACATTGTTTGTTGAATTTTAATACGTTGTGTTCGTACTAAGTCCTGGGAGTCAGTGTTCACGAAGTAATCCTAGAGAGATTACCTTCTCAAGCTATCTCTGTAGTTTTAACTTTCTAGTATTTACCTGGGCTTGTAGTTGTTATGCAGCCCTGGCTTAATATCTAAGTGCAATACTAGCATCATTAACCTCGGCAAGGTTTGTTTCTATTTTAATTTTTGGCCCAAAACAAAAATTGATTGCAAAATAAGTAGGAAGAATAAAAAATAAATCAACGGACTAGAGCTGGCCACACAGCAGAAACTAAAGATGACCCACCAATGGAACTTGGAACCCAAGTGACATGATCCTCCACTCTATTGCATATTGCTCTAAAGCTTCTTCAAATTGTCGTCAAAACAAGTGGAGGCTCTGGCTCTCTCCTATTCAGTGTTGGTGGTCACAACTCTGCCCTTGGCCATTCTACTGTAGTCCATAGATCATTAGGCCCTGCCAAAAAGTGTTCTTAACCTTCAACAAGCCCCAAATGTGTTAGTTGAAAACTTGGTCGTTCCGAGCGATCCAAAGGGTCTAGTGTGTGACCCCGTGTTGAGAAGCCAAATGAGTCAAATATCCTTGAATTTTCTTGGTAATTGGTTGGGAAAGTTGTCTTGCTTCACGTTAAGTCTCGTCGAGGGCTGGATACTAGTGTTGCCAACGGCGTTCAAAATCCTTGTGACGTGACTTAAGGTATCTGTGGACTGAGGGCATTCTGGGAATCTATTAACAATGCTTTCAGTGCAACCAAAATCACAAATCTTACACTTGTTGTCAACTCCAAAGAAAGCTCGGTTCCGCCATTTCTTGACTGCTACAGCTTCGTGCCAAATCTACCAAATGAAACCAACTTGTTTCCTAGATCTCTCCTTGCCCGAGGTATTGATCCAACGAAGCTCAAAACTAGGGGGAAGGACATAATTCCATTTGGTGAGCATAACATTCCACGGAGGGCAACATTTCCACAACAATGTCTCTCCAAACTCAGTGGTGTAGGTCATGATGTTGTAACCTGTAGGCCACTAAATTCTGCCTAAGTCCCATTATAGTAAGCGTGTCTAACCATAGAATAATTGTGCCATAGATTTCTTCTCCTTGCCAAAGAGAACGGCCCTTACACTCTCCAAAAACCTATAAGACCATCTCCATTGGTTCTCCAACCCAGTGGAGGAGCGGGGAACATTTGGAGATGAAGGCCAACCGCACGTCTGAAGTCGCTTAAATGCCCTCTAGACGGGCCTATGGCTAAGCTGCGGCTCTGGAGGTCCTCCCTGAGAGACGGCGATTGGTCCACGTGTCACTTTTTTCCCGCATATGGTGCAAATTTTGTAGCCTTTCCCAATCATTTGTGCAAATTTCTTTGTTTGATCTGTGCCGTGCTCAAACATGTCGTGCAAAGATAAAACCGTGCCAACAAGTGAGAGCGCACAATTAGCAACAATCCCGGAGCAACGGTGATTGAACCATCACTCTTGCCTCTGTAAACAATGAAAACAATAGTTTACGAAAGAAACTATTAACTACTCAGCAACCTAGGCTAGGAAGAAACAAATACCCAAACCACAACATTTAGTAAATGGTTTACAAGGACCTCTTTAGTAATAAATAAGTGCAAAACACTCACAAATCACAATAAGTTGAGTCCATGCCACTTTTAAAGAGTGATAGCATGATCATGATGCGGCTAATTGTGTGCACACACACCCTCACCTCAATAACATATACAAAGAGTGCAACGGTTTAGTATGACATATTACAAATAGAGTTGCAAAACTTCTAAATTCAACAAAAATTCAAATTTTTGTCCATTTAAATAACAGATAAATTCCTCTTGGAAAGAAAATGGAAATCTTTGTATCTACTATACTGATTTTCAAGAATATAAAAGGAAATGATATATGCAAAACTTGAAGTGTATTGTTAATTCTCAACACATAGTTGCCACTGCAGGTTTTGTTTAGACATCTTTTATCCCTCTTCTACTTCTAAAATGTAGTGCAATAGTGCCAAATATGATTCCTTTCAAGTTAAAATTAGAAAATGACCGACTGTAGTGCAAAAATTTGCCATAGAAGGTGGTCAAAGTTTGTTGAAGGTGTTTGGTATGACCTCAAGAAGAGTTTATTTCTCACTTTAAAGGTTGTTTTCTTTTAATCTGTGCGGTCAAACTAAACAAAATATTTACCACATACACTTGTACAATCTTGTTACAATCCTAGTACAAGATCCTACGGTTAGATATGAAAGAACTATGTTTATTTGCATTTTGTGTTGAATGCATTGAATTTGGTAGTTTTCAGTGAGTTTGGGTGCTAAAATGTTGCGGGCCTTTAGGGATTGAACCAAAACTTGAACAAAAAAAGCCAAAGAAGGTATCATTAGAAAGCTATAGTAATGTAGAAGCCTACTATAACATGAAATTTACAATATGTCTTCTTCATTAGCGATTATTCTATAGCAAAGTAGTACATCTACTACCATCGAATGCTACCACCTTCAGCTGCTATCAGAGCTTCCGTTCAGTTCGGCATAGTACAAATTAACTCCTAGATACTCTCTTGAGGTATACCCCCCCATGCCAAATTGATTGATGTTCACATTTTGTCTTTGTTTTGTGGTCTATTTCTTTGTTGCACTGAATCTTTAACTTGCTTCCTCAAGTTCTCTAGAGGATTGAGGTTAGAAGAATATGGTCGCCATTCAAGCTTTCTCAATCCAAGTTGTTCTCTACAATGTTTTTACGCATTATCGCAATATACCGGTGTATCATCTTCCATCAAAATGAGGTGCTCATAGTGGTCATGGTGCCAATAATAATGCTCTAATGCTCCCTCACATTCTATCTCTACAAACTTTGTAGCAGTGCGTTTGTTAAGAGAGATTGACACAAAATAAGACTTAAGAGAGCCAGTTAGAGCATCCCATACCATAATTGAAGTCCTTTCAAATTTGAATGTACGTGCTAAGCAATCCTAGTTGTAGCGTTCATAAACTTTTCGCTAGACTCAAATTTGGCGTGATTGTTTTCCAACTTCAAAGGATGACTTGTCGGTCCAAACTACATTGTTTTAATCGTTAATCGTCCTTCGCAAGTGCTCTTTTGCAAAGGCCAACCTCTCAACCTTATGCATGTCACTCAAAAACGGTTTCCTAACCAAGCTCATCAATCTCTTTACATAAAGTTGACATGCACATGGAAGGTGTCACATTGTTGCACAATTTTGCAAGAGAAGCACAATGATTACTAGTAAGATCTCTCTTGAGCCTTCTCCTATCTCGATCACTCAACTCTTGTGGCCTACTAGACATACTAGCTGGCGTCACAGAGCCACATACACTAAACCTCTTCAAGACCCTCGAAACTGTTGATTTTGGTCTCCCTTCAATGTCTCCAATTTCACTCAATGACAAGCCAGCTTTTTTAATACCAATTATCATGTTTTGTACATCATTTAGCACATAACTTCTTGTCATGGCGCAAAGTTATCAAACAATACTTACAACTTCACAAAGTTTGATCAAAGAACTTCTAACAACAACACATAGACAATATCTTTGACAAATACAAGTTTTTCCTCACAGACTCTCTAGGCTATGTCTACAAGAAAAATACAATGCAAGGAAGCACTCGTATCTCTAGATCCTCTCAACTTCAAACTTCCTCGAAATTCCATACTTCATAGTAGATGTAATGAATCCTCAAAAATAGCCTTCTGCAATAAAACCGAGCATAATGGTTTTTAAATGAGCCTTGTGTTGGTGGAAGAATAGTTTCTGATTATGTGTTGTGTCACAAGAAGATCATTGGTTTGACTTCTCGAAGACAAAAAATCTCATAAAAAAATCTCGATTAACCTGCTAGCATTGCAATATGAAATTAGAGGTTGTTTACACCTGATGGTTTGGATTAAAGCCCATAGACACAAGTGGTACCCCGCTTGAAGGATGAAACCATTGTAAGCGGGGTACCTTCCACCAAACAAGGGAGTTCTAAGTGGATTGTGGCCCAAAGTTTAGGTGTAAATCCATACAGAAGGGTTGTGGCCCATTGTGCACTTTGGCTGAATTTCTAATTAGTTGTATGAAAACGGGCTCTTTTTAGAATTACCCCATAGTGAAATAATTTCTTGTATTCTACATTTGCCTACATCTTTGTGTGATGTTTTGTTCTATCTCTCTCAATTCTTGTATTCGGTTAGTAAACTTCTGTGCTTCTTTTTGCAAGATAAAGCAGTTCAAGTACATCCTTAAATTGTTGTTGCCATACGCACATGTCCCTTCAACCAAGGATTTTGACCTTGACCAAAAAATATGTAAGTTGTTAGTTATGCTCATGTACAATCTTCATGCAATAGAAGTGCTCTAAAATGCTCAAAAACATCATCAAAGGCCTAAAAATGGACTTGAAAATGTTTGGACAACACACAATAAATCACATAAATAGTAGTATAGGAAGGTTTTTATCCAACATTAGCACATAGGAAGCTAGTAGGCTTGGTGGCTAGAGTAGTGTGAGGCCTTCGAAGGGAGGCTAGAGGTGGCCGGTTCAATCCCCGGTGGCGCCGTTTTGGTCACTGCACCGGATCCGGCCGGAATTTGGGGGAAAGGGGGCCCACTTTGGCCCTAGGCAAAGGCTCAAGAAGGCTCAAGCACTTTTTCTCCTCAAGATTCCTCTAAGTTCAAAAATATTGCAAATATCTAGATCCTCTAGAAAACTGATAGATTCGTTAACAAACTCAGATTCCAAAACTAAGGCTTTAAAAAAAAAAGACGTTGCATTCTCACGCCATTAGCAATAAATGTAACTTCTTCCTTTGATGAACAGTATTAACTGGAAAGAAGTTGTCAAAAAACTTCAATCCTAAAATAGTCAAAATCCAGCATTAAAATATTATAAATGATTGGCTGAAATAGGTTCTGAAAAATACTCTCTTGGCCTTCCGGAAATACAACCTCCTAGAGGTTATAGGAAATAAGTCTTCATAAGCTCTGTAAAACACTATTCAAATCAACCATGTAGGATTCCAACTAGATTTCTTATCCACGGAAAAAACTTTGGACCACTACCTGCATTTTGCTTGATGTAAACCCATTTCTGGGGTACCAATTCTTTACTCCAATCAGAACTCGGGAATTCTTTGGACTCTAGCCTTAACCATCTAGATGTAAACAACCCCTTAGACTACTTGATGCAAAAGCAAGCAAGGATTACAAGAGTTTTTAGAGGGCACTCTACATGAGCCCATTACATGGCAGAGTTGCTACCCTGATAATGGAAAAGCCTAAACCTCTAGCTTCCAAGCTATCATGCCTCCAAATAGTGTTCTTCTTTTCACAATTTCAAAAAATATATATTATCTATTTATGAAGCAAAATTCAAGGTCATAGCACAAGCTTTGGAACTGCCCAAGAAAAAAAAAGTTCAATCATTTGCGTTTTTTACCCTAAATTTCCTTGACAATTTCACACCAAAAACACTTCAAAACTGTTCGTCCTAGTGCATTGTGAAAGGAAGGAAACTAAATCTTTTCATCTCCAATTTAAACCATACGATCTCAATTAAAATTTATGAATTAAGATAATCACAAAATTTCATCATCGTTGACCGCAAGGATTGAAAGATTATGGTGTTTGAAGTAGAGAAAATGGTTAATTTCTTCCTTGTGTTGAGGAGATCAATAGACTTTGACTTCACTTGGTCTCAAATTTTTGCACTACACAAGGTCTAAACTTTATACCATCATGTTGATCATGATATAAGCTCCTTGTAGACCAGTTTTAAGAGGTAGAAAAGGGGTGTAGCCTATTCAATATAATTGTGCAAGGAATTGAGGCTCAAAAAGTGCAAATTCTGGTTTTGTTTTTTGCGAGATCAATATAATTTAGAACCATAATCCAAATAGCCGATAAGTGGTTTACACCACACCTTGTAGTAGAAGAAAATAAAAAGTAAAAAATATGACAATCTCTCAGTTTTATGTGGAAAAGAAGAAGTTTGTTGGATTGTTGCCCAATCGTGTGTGGCAATGTGTGAAAATATTTGACTTTGGATGAAATGCATTTTTCACCAAAGATAAGAAAATAATTTTGACAATATGAAAGGAAATAATATAATTGCTACAATTAAAAATCTCACATTTAATAGAGTGTTCTAGCAAAAGTTTTTGAAGTTGCCCACCATGCCCACACTCAAAAAATTCTTTTAAGATGGCATAATTTTTTTTTTCTATAAGTCCCATGAGAAGAAAAATAATACTCCATGTACCTCTTTTCTTCTTTCATCTTTGTACGAAACAAAATTTCAAGTATTGCAAGTATAAATTGCAACCATGGGAATGTGCCCAAGATTTACAAAAGCTCACCTTGGAACAATATAACCTTCATTTCAGAAGTCTAGTGTGATATTATTATGGCACATCTCATAGATTGACAACATACGAACCGGCCTAATTGGGCAATGTCTCCCAAGGAGCAATATGTGCTTCATGGGTTAATGCGTGGTGGTTATGATACTATTTTAAAATGAGGTGACTTTGTTGAGAGATCATGTTAGTCTCATAGATCTACAGTAATTAGGGTTAGCACCTTCGTTAGAAACAAAGGTTGTGTGATTTGATCTATGGGTGGAGGAAGCTAGCCACCGCGCCACTCGTTCACGGTTTTAAAAACGGATCATCGACAATGTATGGTCAAAGCCAGTGTTATTGACCATACATAGAGAGCTCCACCTCTGCCCATACACGTTGCTCCATATTTTCTATGATTAGAATTGGTCCAAAAACATAGCTTTCATCTTGCATCAAAAGGACAAGTTTTCCTAGGCGGTTCTCCCTATTTTGATGTTCTCAACGTCCATTCATCTCTTGGCAACCCTACAATAGCCTACTTTTTCAAGCCCGAGCCCCCTAAAGCTCCAACCAACCCATTTTACAAGGCAACGATGCGTTTGCTTTTAAGAGCGTTCCCACTCATGCTCGCCATACCGACAACTATTGCCTGCCCGACATGTCGCACAAGGAGGTCGGGCCACCCACGGGCTGGACACCGCACTTCGGTTGGATCGGTCATTGTGGCCCGCCATTGGCTTACGTTTTCAACCAAGGTTGGCTATGGGACAAGAGTGGAGAGCTTTAACAAATTTCAATCTTAGAGCACCCGCACTGTTGCACCAAGTGCGGACCATGACCGTGAACAAGATGCGGGTTTGCACTGTGGAGTCGGCCCACCATCCACAAAAAAAAAATGCCGCCCTAACTCTCTGGTTCGTAGCCTCCACTCAAATGTCGCAGCCTAATCCTTTGCTCTGACCAACTCCCGGTAAGCCAGGGCAAATTGATCCCCTTGCTAGACTTACCCAAGGTGGGCCCCGTCGTCATTGCATGTGGTCATTTTTCTGGCCTTCTTATTTTGGGAGTTCTAGTGGCTTTTTTGGATTTTTTTGACAAATTTGGATCTGCGGCCATTGCTTACTCTAGTGAACCCTCCATTGCTATAAATAGGGCCCCATCCAAATACAAATAGGGGCTAGGTTTGGCCCCACCACCTCGTGGCCCCCTCGGGTAAGTCCCAGCAAGGGGTCAATTCGCCCTGGCCCTCCCGGTAGGTGATGGCATCTTGTGGTGCCACCCAATTCCACAAGAGGTTGTTGTGGAGAAACTTGTTTCTGCAATCCCTACATTCTGAAACAAAACTCTATGGTCAGGAGGTTGGCGTCAGGAAAAAAAGCCTGTTCCCGTAAGCGGTGGCTACATAGGAATGACAGATTTGTCCCATGAAGGCCCGTTCGCACTAGGCAGAAGAATTCATGTTCACCGCAAGTTGCAAGAATCCGCGTCATAAGGATAAATGTGAAAAATCATTCAAAAAATTAATGAACTAAAATCCAAAAGTGAATAGTTCTTGCGGCCACTTGAATAGAACTTACTAAGAGCACCTCCACTGCGAGCCCCCATCCCGGCAGACCTGTCAGGTTTGGTGGGTCCGGGGGAAGATGCTCCTCCACTGCGCTGGTCGGGGCCGCCAAACCGGTCAGGTGGGATGGAGGGAGTTGAGAGCAAGCCTGGAAAAAGAGAGAATATGGTGGGCGACTGAAAATTTCACCGGGGCTAGGCTACAATTTGGTTCTAGCACGTGGTGGAGCAACAATGGCTGTGGGAGTGGCTACCACTGACAACCCATTCACTGACGCGTTTTTGCATTATTTACTTCCCCTTGGACTTTCCACAGCGGGACCCATAGCACGGCTTTAATTATGAGGACAGGTTTCCTGGCCGGATAACCTTACTCCCGGCTGGCGTTGCGCCAAGCGCCCTACAGCCCGACCGCAGGGCAGGGTTCAGGCCCAAAACCCAGGGCAGTCTCCACCGGGCTGGCGCGTCCCTGGTGGAGGTGCTCTAACGCAAAATAATTGCTCATCTTGGCTTGCATGCGGCAACCGCATGCAATAGTGACTTGAGTTCGTATGAGACAAGAGTCTACAATATTTTTGAATAAGAAAATGTTTTCTCAAATTACCCTAACGCAGAACGCAAGTCGACCACAAGTGCTAGTGCGAACGGGCCTTGAGCAGTGGCTGCATAGGAATGACAGATTTGTCCCATCCCCGACACCACAATGCCCATACATGCAAATTATCATCGTGTTGGGGCTTGTGAGCCAATAGTTGTAGTGCAAAAGTCAATCACATGTTCAAGTGTCAGAAACTGAGAGGTGGAGCTGTGGCACCATGTCCCCTAGTTACTACACAGTTGTCCCTCAGACAAGTTTTTAAATTAAAAATTGAGCAAATTTAAACGAATTTCAATCCCAAAAAGAGAAGCAAAACAGACCAAGGTCAGGCCGGAGGTTCCTCAGAAAAGTTATAACTTATACCCTGCTAAGTGCTAAGATTTAAACTTATCCCTTGGAGTCACGTGGTGGCACTTGGAGGGTGCTGGGCAGCCATTCCAATATCAGTTTCAGATAGTTATCAGTACAGTTATGCTAAGGTTGGATGACCTATAACCACCAACTTAAGCTTGCTGACCTATTTATAGCGTTCGCATATGTGGTAGGAATTCAAAATAGGATTTCATGAATATTGCAATTGTCGTGACCATTTATTTCTTCATATTGAAATTGCTACAAATTTTCAAAGTGGATAGTAAGTTGTGACCCATTCTCGGCATGCAAAACTCTCTACTTCCGAAGTAAGTTGTGCTAATGACCACTTGTGCAAGAGTCTAAAAACCGAGAGCTTTGAACCAATTATAAACTGGCACCCAATCATAACTGATTTCCTAAAATTTCGGAAATGGGGTGGGCGGCTGGTGCTATTGGCCCACATAAGATTGTTGGTTCTGGGGTTGGTGGTGGTGATAGGTCATCCAACCTTACAACCTGCACTTTGAAGCAGTTTGGTAGACTAGATGAAGTATAACGTATAGCATTAGACTTGGAGATCAACCTAGGTGAAACCGTGTAATATCCTTATGCGATACCCACGGATATCATCTCACTAGGTGGCAAAATACTATAGTACTGGACATGAGCATTTTGGCTAAATTTCATCATTTTTTTCAAATTTTTACAATGTGCTAGTGGCAACCAGGTTTTTTTTGGAGTTTTTCAACTAATTATAGCCAGATTTCGAATGGGAAGGCATGAGTGTCTAGCAATTGATGTAGGTGGCTATGGTTTTTTTTGTTTGCCACTATTTGGTTGGGGAGTGGGCTTGGTGGCCCTCTATTGAGAGCACCTCCACCAGGGACGCGCCAGCCCGGTGGAGACTGTCCTGGGTTTTGGCCCTGAACCCTGCCCCGCGGTCGGGCTGCAGGGCGCCTAGTGCAGCACCAGCCGGGAGCAAGGTTATCCGGCCTGGAAACCTGGCTCTCATAGTAAAAGCCCTGCTGTGGGTCCATGCAAAAACGCGTCAGTGAATGGACTGTCAGCGGCAGCCACTCCCACAGCCATTGTTGCTCCACCACGTGCTAGAACCAAATTGGTGGCCTAGCCCCGGTGAAATTTTTCAGTCCCTCGCCATACTCTCTCATTTTCCAGGCTTGCTCCCAACTCCCTCCACCCCGCCTGACCGGTTTGGCGGCCCCGACCAACGCGGTGGGAGAGCACCTTCCTCCAGACCCACCAAACCTGATAGGTCTGCCGGGATGGGAGCCTACGGTGGAGGTGCTCTAAGAGTTTAGTTCCATGCTCACCCCACCCTTCAGATTTGTGGAGGTTCGGTCACTCCATGTGGTTTTTAGAATTGTGGATCTATCATTAATCCCTAAATTTCCTTGACAATTTCACACCAATAACACTTCAAAATTGTTAATTTTAGTAAGGAACAAACCAAGCAATCGTATTTCTAGCTTAAACTGTAGGATCTCAATTAACACTTAATAAATAACATACTGACAAAATTTCATCAACTTTGACCGCACGGATTGAAAGATTATAGTGTTTGAAGTAAAAAAAATGGTTCATTTTCATCCCTGCGTTGAGTGGATCAACACTCTTTGACTTCACTTGGTGTCAAAGTTTTGCACTACAAAAGGTTAAGATTTTGTATCATCATGTTGATCATGATTTTAACTCCTTGCACACTAATTTTTAGAGGTAGAGAAAGGGTGTAGCATATTCATAAAAATTGTGCAAGGAATGGAGGTTCCAAAAGTGCCAATTTACGTTTTGATTTTTTTGGAACAAAGTATTTTTAGAATGATGATTCGAATAGTCAATAAGAAGGTTCACGCAACGTCTTGTAATAGAAACAATAAAAGGTGAAAAATATAAAGATCTCAAAGTTTAATGTGGAAAAGAAGAAGTTTGTTTGGTTCCTTGCCCAACAATGTGTGGCAATGTGTGAAAATCTTTGACTTGGGATAAAATGCATTTTTTCACTAAAGACAACAAATTATTTTTGACAATATGAAAGGAAATAATGTTACTTGCTAGTATTGACAATCTCAAATTTACTAGAGTGTTCTAGCAAAAAAATTTGGAATTGCCCAACATGCCCGCACTCAACAATTTTTTCCTAAAGATGGCATAACTTATTTCTAAATGTCCCATGAGAATAAAATAATACTCCCGTACCTCTTTTCTTCTTTCATGTCTGTCCAAAACAAAATTTCAAGAATTGCAAATATAAACTGCAAGCATGGGAACGTGCTCGAGATTTGCAAGAATCCACCTTGGGACTTTTTTATTTAGGGATTTAGATGATAGATGTTCTTTAAAATTTCAGGAATGTCAAGGACTCAGAGCGGCTTGGTAAGCCAATAATTTTTAGGGTTTACAAAATGGTGTTTCCTTCAACTTGCGAGCATGTCAAGGTCTTCAGTAAGCTTGGAAATAAAATATCTGCCACATGATGAGGGGCGGTTTACACTCTAGACCAAGAGTCGTGACCAAGGAAAATGGATTAATTCCATGGTCACACTTCATGGTCACACTTTATAAAAATGTCATTTTAAAGCCCTTGGGCCTCTCTCTAAGTGTAAACCAAACTTGGACCAGGAGGAATGACCATGTACTAAAAAATGGGCGTGCTGATTTTTTTAATGAATGCCTTAAAAGGGTAGTATTGCTTGAAATAACAAAGAAAATAAAACAAGCCAAACAGACAAAAAGGGTGGCCGCCATTGTATCTACAGTAACATTGAGCCCCCTCCCAACCAAAAATAAAATTTAAAAATAAAATAAAATCAATTTTAAAAATAATAAAACAACATTTCAGGCCTAGGGTCTCCTCGTTTCAGCAATGAGAGAACCCTTTTAGCCTCTCTCACCACAAAATCCGGAGGACCCTCCAACATTATCCATTAGACCTATTTCTAGGCCTTTTGAGGACATCAACTCCTTTGGTCACTTTTCTTTTTTCCTCGTAGTGTAAACCCAAGTCATCCCACGACGAGTTGATGGAGCCAATCACAAATTTTAGAGGGTGATGGGAAAAGTTTCATGGTCCGTAGTGTAAACCACCCCTGAGCATCAAACTAATTTATTTAAACTTGGGCCCTGTTGCAACCTTATTTCTTCTTTAACCCTTGAACGTCGGTTGGGAACCGTACATAGGGGATGTATTTTACTCTATAGAATACCAAAAAATTACTAAAGTCTAGCAAGACTTACACCTTCAAATTGAAAAATTTCAACCAACATCTTTCATTTGGAGGTCATTTCAATATCTCAACTTTATCATGTTCAAATATGACACTACACGTGTAGAATATTGTGGCCACCAAAGGCACCTTCTGAGGTTTAAGGGTTAAGCTTATTATGAGAAATTTGAGCTAGTTAGGATTGATTTTACTAATATAAAATGAGGAAGGAGATCAAAACTTATGATCTCTCTGCCTCGCTTGACAAATAACTCTATTAGCTTCACATGCTCAATAACCTCATGTTAGTTAGAGGGATATTAATCTATAATGTTAATAGCATGGTTATTAACTACACCAAACACTGAATAGAAATGTGGATGAAAAATGATGTGGACCACATCAATTCTGGTTTTGGAACAAAATGAATGTGGGCACATTTCAACATGTGTCACGCCCCTCATTGCCACCTCACCGTTGCTCACTACCTAATATCTTCCACTCCTCACCACTTGCCGCCACCTCACCACCACCTCTCCATCAATCCACAGTAAATTAGGGTCAACAATTTTGAAACATGATTTGATGTGGATAAAGAATTCAAGTGGACTGCTTTAATTTGCAATTGGTGTAGGTGGTTTGAAATAGCTCATCCACAGTACATGCAGTGTTTGGTGCACCATTCTGTGTGCTTCAGAAATGAAGAAATTAAAGCGCAGTGGTTGACTGCGTTTTTCTACCCAAAGCCTCCAACGAAGATGAGAGTGAATGCTGACTCAAATTCCTTGCACGGCCCTCGCCCAGAATCTGCTTTGAATCATGGAAGCCATTGGAATCACATGTACAGTGAACAACTCTCTTTGGAAATAGAGGATGGAATAAAAACCGGGTGCATCATGATTTACAGAAGTTGGTCAGAACCACGTGTCGTGCATGTGTTTTGGGAGTCTCAAATGTCATCCCGTGCATTATACATCATAAGTTAGTACACAAACACAATGCCAACCTGTTCCAGACATGGTCACACAATCAGTCTGAATTGTCCTTGGAATATGAGCAAAATAGTGGCGTTTTCCTTCCGCACACTTCTCTCAACGTGTGTTCTCGTTCCTACCATACAAAATATGGGTCAATTTGCACATTGACCATGTGTGCTTGAGGAGGCCAAAAAGTGGTCTGTCAGGAGCCCCTCAACCTCGTTGTCTTGGGATGAAGTTTTGTAGTAAATATAGAAAGTTGAGGGCTTGGGTGGTTGTAGTTGAAAGTGTCAAAGAGCCATGTTCACAGGTTATGTTTCATGGGAGGATAATTTTGTAAAATTGTAAAATTTTGATGAGTAGAGGAAGATGTTTAACCCCCAAAGGATCACGGGCAATTTTGCTCAAAAATTAGTCCCAAACTGCCACTGTCGAAGAGAGGCATGGAAATCATATTGTAAACTGAAAATTTGGCCTCTTAACTATATGATCTTAAAATAGTCTTCTATGTGAACATGCCATATTTTCTGGTTGCAATCCACCACACGGATATGAAGATTGTAGCGTTTGAAGTGCAAGAAAAAGATGTTTTCCCCCTTGCCCGACAATGTTTGAAAATGTTTGACTCGGGTTAAAATGCTTTCTTGCATTAAAGACAAGAATTCTTTTTTGACATCTTCAAAGATAGTAGTATTCTATATATGTATGAAAATCTAAAGTCCATTGAAACTTCTAGCAAAACTTGGATCTAAAAGAAGTCCCCAACTTCGCACTTAGAATGACAAAACTTTCTTTTTAAAGGTCTCGTGTGAAAAAATATGATATTTCCACAAAGCTACTACTATGCTGCATGTTCATTAAAAATTTGGAAAATTCATTATCAAAATTGAGACCATATGAACCTGCCTAAAACCTTCCCCCGTGGGAAAATGGTGTTGTGGGGGTTAAATAAACCCTTAAAGCACCAAGTGGACATATGCAGGACGACTGAGATTTGGGCACATTCCTAAAAATCTAGGAGTGGTTTTTTATTTTTTGGTTGTTTAAAAGTAGGCATTTTACATAGCTTCGTGGGAGTATTTTCATTTTCATTTTTGGATGTATAGGTAAAAAATTATGGTGCTTCAAACATAAAAAGTTGGATTCTATGGTTACTGGGCAGGGTAATATAGAGATGAGTAGTAGTATTATAGAGTTGACCAATGCAATTTTTTTGGGACAATGTACCAATGTAGGAAAGTTCTAGGGAGCTTACAATGATTTTGATAAAAAAAATGCATAGAAATTTCCGATTTCCGATTTCCGATTTCCAATTTCCGATTTTGTCCCTACTAATAGAAGAAGGCATGGTGGTTTTGTCTATTGTTTGAATTTTGGATCCAATTATTATTTATATGTATAAACAAACTCTATGTAAAAAAATGCTGCTTTCTATACCCAAAGACATTGCACGAATGTTTTCATTATCCAAGAATCCTCCATTCCTTATGATATTAGAAAAATGTATTTTATATTTTAAAAAGAGTATTGACCTTGTAAAACGAGGGTGCAAAAGACCATTGAATAGCATATGTTCAAGTGCTACAATCTTCCAATCCATGCTATCAAAAGTTTTAATTTTTTTTGGGTATGCTCTTGTAGTATTACAAAACAAGATCTTAAGGTTAGAGCATCTCTATCCATCCGCGCGGGGACGGGAGATGCTTAGTTTTTGGCTGCTGTGGGATGAGTCTCCCAACCAATCACGGAGCCTTGTTTTCTTCCATGCGAGCAACCCTTATGCTGAAATCCCTCCTCACGAGTACCCTTTAAGTCAAATTCTTGGATTATAAAAGTCGAACATGACTATAAGCCTTGCGAACCCCACGCCACACAATTGCCACTCATTGGTGAGCTTCAACTGGCAAGCCGAAACCAAGTCCCCGCCAACGCCAATTCAATGGCGGGCCATGGGCGCCAAGCTGCCCCCCGCTTGACCGACATGCGGGCTCACCCCCGGGCTACGGCGCATAATGCCATGATTTTCCTTTGATGAGTTATGCATTGACCAAATGATTTTATGAGTGATGGGACGAGCGGCTACATTTCCTCCCTAAAATCTAGAAAGAGTATTAAAAGAAGGAATATTAAATCTCTCGTTAGTTTTGGATTGCTCTACCTTTCTAGGCCTATTTGCACTTGGTACTATGATTGGTGTTAGCAAATCAATCTAGCCTAAAGTTGCACTAAATCCTTTAAGTTACCCTTTACCGCCCATGTATGTTTATAGAAAAACCAAGATCTCTGTTGATTTTTTGCTTTGAACTGGATTTGATGGAAATACAATGCTTAATATTAATATCTTATCTTACAAAATTGAACTTAAACCATGACCTAAACTTTGGGGAAATTTTGCACAACATCCAACGGTTGATGGAATAGATTACAGTGTTTAAAGTTACCGTAAATTGGTAGTGAAAACTGTGGATTTTGGAGGGTGTACTACTTTAACCATCGATAGATTCTTGCAAGATTTTTTTTACTTTGAATTAGAGCGGTTCACATGTGCACTAGGTTGATAGCTTTGCATTTGACATATCATATGTGAATAAAATATTTTTACACAATTATTGGTGGTTTTTTGCTTTTCTCTACTTGATTGTATACAAAAATGTTCCAACCTTATACAAATCAAAGTGGAAGTTTTGTATGTGAGGAGAAAGGTCAACAATCACAAAACAATGAAGAATGTCTCAAAGACAAAGTTCAATCAAAATTTAAGACCAAAATCAATGTGCATGTGTGTGAAATACAACATAGTATGTGGCATGGTATTCACTGTATTCACTATATTTTAGTGTATTTGATGTATTGTGTGTTGTATTCCTAGCTTTTCCAAGAGTTCTATAAATCCAAATCCTGATTTGATTGTTGGAGAGTGTTTATGTAATGAATGCGCAAATCCAAGCCCGATATCTCGAAGCCTAATTCCTCATGGATTTCATGCAAATTGAGTTTTAGCACCTCCGGAGTCCCATTTCGAGCTTTCTGGATGGTAAAGGGTTAAAAATGATGGCCAAATGTGGGCCTTAACTGTCATAGATTTGGTCAGCATAAGCTACGATGCGTGAGGACTAAATTTGGGCATTATCCTTAATCCTTTAAAGCTGGGCTGGATAAGGCTCATAGTTAAATCTATGATT
This sequence comes from Bryoerythrophyllum caledonicum, assembly GCA_963971425.1. Taxonomy (NCBI): domain Eukaryota; kingdom Viridiplantae; phylum Streptophyta; class Bryopsida; order Pottiales; family Pottiaceae; genus Bryoerythrophyllum; species Bryoerythrophyllum caledonicum. The sequence goes on from OZ020515.1 coordinate 20,878,007, forward strand.
CTACTAATTTACCAACTACTACGCTCGTAGATTTTCCATCAACCACAACCAACCCGGCCTTAGGGCCACTTCACACCAAATCCAAGGTCGAGATTCCGTCGATTTCCACCAATGAAATTGCTTGAATGGCCAAAGTCCGGCCTCTCGGCCTTCACACCACAGTCCAAAGTCCAAAGGCCATCGTCTTCCAATGTGCCTACATGGCAGTACTTTTGAAGAGTTTTGGCGCCAAGGCGACGGACCCATGAGCAAAACTTGGGTTGCCATATTTAGTCAACCCAAACTTCCTTCGAAAGTCCGTCGATTTTTTCAACAAAATAATCAAAATCTGACAAGATCTGGACCGCTAGATGAAATACGCCAAATTTTTGGCTAATGTTTTTAGGCGTAATGATATGGGGTGTGGACTTTGGACTTGGGCTTTAGGGCTTCACACCACAGCCGCCCAAAGGCTTCAATAAATATATTTTACTGTTTTTTTTCAGTCCAAAATTTTGGACTCTCGCCATAGTTTGGGCTGAAATCTTGACGAACAGACTCTTGACTTAACCCAGTGTGAAGCGGCCCTCAAAGGGTTGATTCATTTTGCTAACACCACTCTAACACCAAGTGCTAACAGAGCCAACGAATCCCGCAACCGAGCATACTCTAACCAGAAACCAAGTGAAAAGCTCCGGAAATCATAATTCCGAGACCAACGAAAAAGGAAAAGGTAGCATCAAAAATAGAATGTCGAAAACAAAAGCAGAGAAAGAGAAAGGGAACAGAAGCATCCCTACTTGCCAAGTGCTGCCCCTGCTCCTTCCCAAAAGCGGTCCTCCGCCGTCCACCAGCGACGACCTCTCGCTCATCCACAACCCCGGGCACGGCTCGGGACCCCCGGCCCCGTCCTCGGGCAGCCGCCCCGCCCACTCCGCCCGGGCCCGTCCCCCGGCTCCCGCTCCAACGGCCACCTCACAGGAACGGACGCCCATGCTCCGTCCGGGCTCCTCTCGAAAGCCGTGCTCCCTCCCCCGACCCGGCGCACTTGCCCTTGCTCCGTCCCCTCCATCTCCCCGTCCTCGCATTCCTGCGCTCGTCGTTCCACTCCTGCGCTCGCTGCTGCATCCCCGCTCGCCGTGGCTCGTCCGTCGCCTGCCCGCTACTTTATTCTTCCGTCGCTGCCTTCTTCGCGCAAGGTTCTGCACTCCCGATCCAATTGCGCTCTGTAGGTTGGACGGCCTCATGTCCCCCGCGGTGTCCCCCGCGGTGTCCGTTATTTCTTTTCGTTTCAGCTTGTCGGAGTGATTTGGGTTGGTTGCGGGGGTTAGGGCGGTGGTGGAGTTCTGATTTCTGCGGTGGATTGGTGAAGGGAGGATTAGGAGGGGTTGGTTATGTGGTGGTGAGTGCTGATTTCGGAGGTGGTTGCATGGCAGGGGGAGGTGGTTGTGGAGGAGGGGAGAGAATGTTGATTTTTCGTGATTAGTGTGGAGGCGGTTTTTGGCTGGAGGGAGGGAGAGGGAGAGAGAGAGCTGGAGAGCTGACGATGTTTTGGAGGGAGGCTCTGGCGTTGAGGTTGCGTCGCTGACGAATTGGTGTACGTCTCTTTGATTTTTTTCTTCTTTCATTCTGCTCGCCGCTTGGACGTTTGAGATGGAGTTGCTAGCGGAGTTTTTTGGTTTTGGTTTATTTATTGAATTTTTGCGGTAGTGCTCGGGGCGGTTTGCGTCACAGATGTGATCGTTTTGGCAACCACACAGGTTCGTCGACGTGGTTGAATTAATTCGCTAGGCTTGTTGAAAGAACTTCACAATTGCGGTGCACTTGGAATCACTCTGTTATTTTCGCCATGTGATCGGACGGAACTGACAGCTGGTTAAAATCATTGTCCTTCACGGAGCGAATGAGTGCGAGGAATTGTGCCTCGTGGCAGTAAAGTTGTTCGGCATATAAAGAGTGGTTTTATACACTACGAGATTGTCAATTTCATCGCTGCTGGTGCCACTCGGGCACTCTTTCCAGGTTGTCATTACTTCTTGTTAACACTGAGCTGTGAATGTTGCCATTTAGCACGTAAGACGAAGTTAGTTTACCGGAGCCGTGAGAATTTCACTGGATTGTAGTTTGCTTTTGGTTATATTCTGCTATTCACGCCTGTTGTGCCGTTGGTGTGATAGCACCAGATTCTCGTATTGTGCCCTGAGACGGTGATAAGTACATTTCGATTGTATATTTCTGTTTGAACTCTCCGGAGTTGAAGTTACCGTTTAGGTGGAATGAGAAATTTCATCAGGCACTTTGTTGAGATGTTTAACAAGCTAGGCCTTCGCGGCACTTGTGTTTCAGCTAGTTTCTTCCGAGGAGTTTAATCCGCTGCACTGGAAACGAGTAGTAGTATGATGACATGCGGCTCTGCATCTGATTGTATTTGGTTTAATTGCGCAGAGATTTGAAGCTGGACCGCGGGTGTTGGCGAGAGGTTGAACGAGTTTCACCGGATGGGGAAGAAGAGTGGGTATAATCCGGAGACACCTGTGTTTCTTGGCACAACCAATGTTAACCTGGCACGATCGCAACGAGCATGGCGTCTAGCTCTTTTCATTATCTTCTTCTGCATCGACATTTTGTCCGCTTTGGTATGTTATCACACAGCTGGTCCTCTGAGTGTAGGACTCTCAGTTATCTGAAGTGATCTGACTTTGTGATCGATTGCGCCGTTCTGTTTCCTGGTACATCTTGCATCCGACTAGCCGCGTCATATTATGATGGTGTTTGCGAAATAAGAGCTATATAGCTCTTTTTAGTCTCAACTTTCTCATCGACACTCTCAATTTTCGATGCTAGTGCTTCAAATTTCTGAGGAAGTTGTGAGGGTCCCGTGAGCGTCCTACAAGAGTCCCTCGTCGATACGAGGTAGTGATATAACCCACTGAGTTCCTGCTACTTGCAGACACTATTCACAACAGTACATCTTTGGAGGGAAAAGCGTACCTTCTCAATATGGAGTTCTCTGAAAGATTTTTACAACGACACTTCTGATTTAGTCGTTCTTAGCTTCCTCCGAATCGTATGCCTTTCTGGCTTGGCGTACGTGGGTAGCTCGTTGTCTTGGAAAGAGGCTGTTGAGAAAGAGGAACTGAAATTGAAGCCGAAAACGCGGAAGGAGGAGCCTTCGAACGGAAAAGTGTCGGCACAAGTAAACGGGCGGCCTCGAAACGGTGAGGCCAATGGTGAGTGGCAGCCACACGTCAATGGAAAAGTTCGGAATGGTGAATCAAATGGAGACATCAGAGAAGCTCTTTTGATAAAAAAGGACTCTAAGCATGAGAAACCAGTACCTGCCTACAAACAGTGGTTTTCTGGATCATCCAGGAAAGACGTTGTACTCTTTATCACTTTTCTAATCTGCACGCTGTTTCAGGTACCTTCTCGTTGTAATCTTGATTTCTACCTTGATTAAATTTGCTGGAAGCTCTGTTGAAAGGCTTTTGGAATTTTTGCAGTGCTTATTACACGTTACCTATGTCACTCTGAGAAGAGTCTCTGCTCATTTTGGCAGAACTGTCATCCTTTATTACTGTTCGCAAGTTGCATCGATTGTGATTCCTGTGGGAACATTAGCTGGCTACGTAGTATTGAAGGGTTTTCGGACATAATGGCGTGTAAAATCAGCACAGAGATGGCCGTTCACAAATTTTCATGTCTATGTGATTGCACTAGCTGTCGTACTTTTAGTCCATGATGCCCCGGGCGTGATATTTTTGCGTGCAGGCATATGTTGGAGGGAAGTGCGTGAGTTTCTATTTTGACGAGAAGCATAAGCTGTTCAACGTACGGGTCGAAATATGGCAAAGCATTTTGATGGGAACTATTGTAGTGTGGATCAATGCAGAGAGTTCTCTGTTGACAAGGGTTGTGGTCGCCAATGGTGTAGTAGGCCGTGCTACATTTTTGAATTCCAGGCGCAATCGGGGTAGCTCGCAGGATTCCCGTCTTTCGGTGGTTACAAACAGGTTAGCTTGCTGTGTCTTATACGTCAGTTTAGCTTTCACAAGAATATGCGCTAGCCGCGCGAAACACCGCACCTGCACTAACGACGTAGAACACTCACGAGAATTTGCCATGTTTGTCAAAGTTTTGTTTTGATCGTTCTAGGTAAGTTAGTCTTGTACAAGACATCTCCTTTGAGGAGAACGCTTTGGACAAAGACATCCGTTTTTGGTATCTCAAGAACTGCTAGGGGCATGTACTCATTGGTGGTCTGTTTTGTGGGTACAGCGTTAACCTCGTCAACGGGGAAGCGACTGAGGAAGGTGCCTTGAGGGGTGACAAGGGTGCTAAAGCTGACGTCGAAGTCGATCAGTGGACCTACATATTGCGTGCCGTTCAATTGGCAAAAGGAGAAGCTTATTTAATGGCTGGTGCTTTCACATTTCTTGGTCTTTCCTCCGTGGCAGCCCTGATACTGCCTAGCTATCAGGTAATCAACGCATGCCATTGGCAAGGTCTACTTCAAAGTTTCATGTCGGCTTGGTTTAGTTTGTTTTCTTCATCAGGCATGGTCCAATACTATCTCTATTTTACACGTGCTCCAATTGGAAGCGCTTTTGGAAAAGTGGAGATTGCCAGGTGGACACGTTGTGTAAATTCCGGTATCTTTCCTCGAAGGCACACCTGTGCGTGATGATGAATCCACGAAGCAACATGAAAGAACGCCAATTTACTAAGGTGGCTTCCATGTTTACTGTCGGTTACTGCAGGGTCGAATTTTGGATCATGTGATTCAGAGGGCAGTGGATCTTTTCAGGAGGGATGTTCTTCTGCTCGTCGCCTTTAGCTTCACAACAGGCCTATTGGAAGCTGTCCGAAATTTGTGCTTTGCAGTAGTAGGAAAGCGTGTTTTGAAGACCCTGCAAGACAAGCTCTTCTTGGGCATTATCGTACAAGATATTGCTTATTTTGATGGCACTACATCTGGCGAGGTGGGCGTGCTACCTCAAACTGAAACTAGTGGATGCCTGAAAAGAAGAAGTAACTATCAGTACTTTTTTAGTTGATGAAATATTGCAGAGTTCTTTTTCTTTTCCCACTTAAATAATCATTTTCTTTTTCCTCATGGTAGCATTTTAATTTTGCTTGTGTTTTCTTATTTTAATATCGTGATTATGACTTTTCTTGAACAGCTCACCTCGAGGCTGACAAACGATGTGTCCTCAATGGCGGAGCCAGTGAATTGGATGCTTTCAGCACTTTTGCGCAACTGCATCTCCCTCGTCGGTGGGTTTGTCATGTGCTTCGTCATAAGTTGGAAGCTGAGTATGCTCGCTTTCACAACAATGGCTCCAATTATGCATATTACCGCTGTCTACTCAAGGTATGCTGTTTGGTTTTAGATATCGATACTGTATACATCATGTTCAGAAATTTGTTTGTTATACTTATACTACACGAACTTCGTACTACGACTATTTTTGCTTTTTTTGGGTGTGAAATAATTCATTAATATGCTTGTCGTCGGTTGAGCAGATGGTCTCGGGAACTGAACCGCAAACGGTACGCATTACTTGCTGAGGCTAATTCAGCTGCCTCTGAAGCTATTGGGAATGTCCGTACAGTGCGGGCGTTCTCCACCGAAGATACAGAGCTTGAGCGTTTCAAATCCAAAACTCTTGCCGCCATGAATAAAGGTGTTCGTGATGCCTTTGCGTATGCAGGGGCTGTGGCTGTAAACGATTGGTTGGATTTAGGTGCATCGGTGCTTATTCTTTGGTAAGAATATCCCTGTTTTGGTATTTTCTCATACCGTATTTTTGACTTCGTTTGTTTCCCGAGTTAAGTGCAACGGAATCATCTTCTTACAAAAATCATCGGAAGTTTTTCGCTGTTTTTATTGGAGGCCTACAATAAAGGGTGTCTCTATTGCAGGTATGGAGGTGTTCTGGTGATGAATGATCGACTGTCAGCTGGGAAACTTATCACCTTCCAACTGTATTGGAATCAAATTCAAAGTGCATATCAGAGCATTATGTCAGTGCTGATGTCTCTGACTAGAGCTGCAGGAGCTGCACAGCGTGTGCTATCGCTGGTGGATGCTCTCCCAGACATTGATCGTAATGCAGGCACCAAGGTTTCTAGCTTGGAAGGGGAGATAAAGCTTGAGAATCTGTACTTCTGCTATCAGATGCGACCACAACATCCTGTTCTGCAAGGTGTTGACCTGACAGTTGGAAGAGGAGACGTTTGTGCGTTGGTTGGACGGAGTGGTGGGGGTAAATCGACCATTGTGCATCTCCTTATGCGATACTACGACCCCACTCAAGGTCGCATCCTCTTGGACGGTTGGGATCTGAGGGATCTTAACCTGAAGTCTGTCCACAAGCACATGGGTTTGGTTGCACAGGAGACGCAAATGTTCGCTTGTTCTATTGAAGAGAATATTACCTACGGGTTGCCAAGCTGGCGGCGGGAAGACCTTGAAGAGGCTGCAAGGTTTGTCCTCCTTTTAAGAGATTTTTCTAACCTTAAACGCTCTTCATTACCGACATCGGTTATAGCCTTATGCAGTAAATTTTTGTTTTTTAGTTTTTGTTATACCCTTTCAAGGTCCACCGGACAGGTTTATATGCTAAAGTTTGATGGCATAGGTTTCACTTTGGTTTTAGCATTTTACAGATATTATCTCAAGGTGCAGTTGTTCGTAGGTGTATATCACTCTTAATGAAGCATTTTATTCTTGTTTAATATTTGGACAGGTATGCAAATGCTCATGACTTTATCATGAAGTTTCCAGAAGGCTACGCAACAAGAGTAGGGGAGAGAGGGGTCCGTCTATCTGGTGGACAACGACAGGTACATCACCACATTTGCCAATATTTTTTGCCTGCATCTTTATTAAATCGTTGCACGTTTTTGGGGCAGTATATTCGTTTCACTTGACTTTACCCTTCAACCCGAAATTTAGAAAATATTATTTACGTTTGGCAACAAGATTGTACAATCTGCCTGAAAATCACATGTCTGTGAATTGTGGCAGCGCATTGCGATTGCAAGGATGCTGTTACGGCGGCCTAAGATTTTACTATTGGATGAAGCAACAAGTGCTCTCGACACTGAGAGTGAAGCTTTGGTGCAACAAGCACTAGATCGGCTCATCGGAGAAGGAAGGCGTACCATTGTTCTAGTTGCACATCGACTTTCTACTGTGCGGAACGCTGATACAATTGCCGTACTGGACAAGGGTCAACTCGTTGAGCAGGGCACTCATGAGGAACTCCTTTTAAAGAGTACGTTACTATTCACTGTTTGGACTTCGCACTTATGATTCGTTTATCAAGCAGCAAATATACCATTTTCAGGCAGTCATTGTCATGTAATACTTACACCTTTACATGTTCTTTCTACAGAGACTGGGGTTTACGAGAAACTCGTCAGGAGGCAGCTGAACAAAGTGAGCAACATAATAGACGCGGACGCCCAGGAGCTCGAGGTAGCCGACGACACCATTGACGCACTTCTCGACGCCAACGGAAAGCCGTAGCTCTGACAGCTCCCGTCACGTCACAGGCCAGAACGTCCTGGTCATCGCTACCGCGTGAGAAGAACCGGAGGTCTCCTCCACTTGGCCCCAAATAGCAGCCCCCACATGCAACATTGCTAAATCTTATTTGCAAGAAATCATTTGCACGGCAGAGTCTCATTGGGGGAAGGCGTGGATTGTAGCATGGAGAATGGAGGGGAGCTCTTCGCCCAATCTGCACTCATTCGAGAAAAGCCATGGATCCGGTGGAGCTACATTCCATCCTTTCGAGGAGGCTGGCTACCTGTGTACTAGTTGTCTATTCTTACGGCACATGTTGGACGTACTCAATTGGTTGCCCATCGTCTCTCTCCTCATCGTTGGGGGGTTTGATGAACTGGAAGTATCTGGAGGTGCGGGTATTGCAACTGCCTTCCTTTCTCTCAGGGCGCAATTCTGGACTTATAATGTCCCATCGAGTGTTTTGTTGTGTATCTATTGGAGATGCTCCATTATATTTATGACAAAATATTAGTCTTTTTATATGATTAGAGGTGTCAGGAATGAAGCTGTTATTCTCCATAGTTTGCGTCTGCTTCTGTGGGTGGAAACGTAGCGGCTGGGTCATAGTCATCCGACATCTGATTCCTTTTGTGTGTCAGATGCTCAATGGCATTGTGAGCTGCCTCCAGGAACCAATTGTCACTTGGTAGCACACTGCGAAACGGAAGGAAGAGCATATTATGAGAGATAATCTTTCGACGAAACAGACGGCTGATTGAATTAAAATGTCAGGAATTTGGGGGAAATTTGGGGATGTGATAATGAACTCTCTACCGGTAATTCAAGTGAAGAAATGTGGGGGTTTTCTACAACTAGGAAGGATATTTTGATCTTTATGATGAATTTCAGATTGTGTTCATGCAATTAGAGAATTGAGGTTACAAATACCAGTTTTACATATCAAATCTGAAAACTAATTAAACTTAATTTTGTAACATCTTATGCAAGATATCGGAAAAATGTGTTAAAATGTGATGATTTAAAATGTGACATCTTAATCTATGTTCACCTAATCTAGCTCATGAACCATGAGTTTATTAATTCTATGATTCATGGTCCCACCCATATGATTGTTTGGTAAAATGGTTGATGCCATAGAAGTAAACATGATAATTTGGAGCATGATATTTCTATTTTCCATGACATCTAGAGCATAATTCTATTTAAATAATGTGACCAAATACATATATCGTCATATATCACTCAAACCATTAATCTACAAATCATTCACATGACTAGAGGAGCTCAAATGCAGAAAAGAAAAAACATTCTTCCAACTGATTGAAGAATACTCTATTGCCAAATTCTGCAACAAAATGCATGTTCTAAGTGCAAAATTGGACGGCTCGAGAAGTGAAAGCTATTGCTTAAAACAAAGTGTAAAGATTTATTCAAATCATCCCATTTCCATTAATCTACTTTGCCATAAATTTTTATTGAATATTCAAAAAGCAAGATCTCGATTATTTCTTTCATCTTGAAAAGAAGAGATGAAATTCATGGTGTTCGAGAAGAGGATGCTAACCTTTCAGGATCAGCCCCGGTTGCAGCAAAAGCGTGGACGGCTCGAGAAGTGAGATGAGGGACAATGGTGCTCAACGAGCGGGAACCACAACCGTAGCTTGATGCCATTTGAATCACAAATTGCATGTCCATCACAAACTGTCCACCGCGAAAACATTAAAAGAGCTATCATTTTTTAACTAGGATAGTTTTGATACACATAGGAAATTTTACTTTATCTCCACTTTATTTAGGTTTGAAATACGAGTAAACCATGAGTTAAATTAAGATGGACTCCCTCCTCACACGAACCCTTTGGCAGCAATGAAATCCTTACTAAAAAATTAAAAAAAAACTCTTCACATGAACCATATGAGAAAGTGGAGACTTACTTTCTTGAGACCAATTGGACCAATTCTTTGGGGCCCATCCTCGATGATGCTCCAGAAATGGTCCTCATTCATGTACGAAATAAAAACCTCCACAAACCGTGCAAGGAAAGGAGTCACCACTCCTTCACAGTTAAACGCCATCTCCTTCCCAACCTCTATTATGGAGGTTATTCTGTCAGACAATGCCTGCACACAACAAAACAAACCCAGTTCTCACCAAGGAATCACTTTAAAAAAAAAAGAGGGCTGAATTCTATGGAGAAAGAAAGAACTTAATCCTAAGGTGGAGGCACCCAATTCCGATCACTTGAGCCAGGGACTCGAATGACATTGTATGTCAAAACCATTTATGTAGAAAGATGCGGAATTAGGAATGAAACTCAACAAATATTTTTTCAAATTTAATCTCAAAGAATTGAAATCGATATAGAATTTAAAAGCCCAAAAAGCACCCGAGCCCATAATCACATTGTAGAGTAGGTGAGATTTGGTGCCCTCCTTTGCCCAATGCCAAGAAGTGGGAGTGAGAAAATGAGAGAAGACATGCCATGGATAGTTGACTCATGGAGGTGTCTAATGCCCATTGGCCTTGTTCGACTTTCGAGGCAAGGCCACCATTGACAGCTCAATTGAGGTGGAGCAACCCAGAATTGCACACTTCATGACCTAAAGGCGATAATGATAGGGGCTTTCAGATTTTGAGTTATCGGTTTTGGGTCGCTTCATGCACCATTTCATGCATTTCCCATTTCCATGCACCATTTCATGCATTTCCCATTTCCATGTACCATTTCATGCATTTCCCATTTTCATGCACCATTTCATGCATACTCTATTGATCGGAATTCGGTGGCCAATCAGAATTGGGTGCCTCTACCATAGTTTAGATACATACTAAGGTATAAGCCCCCCATAATCAATAGGTTAAGTAATGTGCATATATGGAGAGGAAAAATTATACTAGGTTTATTTTTCAGTGTTAGCCGGTAGAATTACAATTTAAACCCAAGTGAGTTCATATTTTTCAAATGAAATGTAAATTAGTTACAAATTTTTAAAGTGTGCTGCCATGTTTAGTGGGTGGCCACCTATAGGTACCCCCAATAAGCATCGACTGAAGTTAAGGGGCCTTGACTACTAGCAAACCTCCATTTGGAGTTAAGTTGGTGGTCATGGGATGGAAGTGGGTTGGTTATTCCCAATTAAATAGGGGTAGGTTGTGAAGTATGGTTGGTTACATGAAAGATTACCTTAGTTTGACATGTAGCCCTAACAAGATCTTGGATGACCTACAATTGTATGAGACAAACCCATAGTGATATAAAATTTCTATCTCTATCTAGAAGGTTTAAGGTAACCTTCTTGATAACCAACCAATAGCTATAAAATTAGGATACACCCAACCCACTTTCATCCCATTACCACCCATTCACCCACCCAAATGGAAGTTTGTTAGTAGTCAAGACCCCTTATTTTTGGTAAACGCTTACAAGGAAGACCCCTTATTTTTGGTAAACACTTACAGGGGGTACCTATTGACATCCACAAACTAAACATGGCATCACGCTTTGAAAAGTCATAATTGACTCACATTATTCCAATATTTTTGGTGATAGGGAATAGAAGTACAATCTCGACTCAAATGAATTCATATTCGGAATAATATATTCCCTATCACCAAAAAATAAAGGTATTATTATCTGCTCTCTCCATACATTAACTTAGCATGCGGGGGTTTATACCTTAAAGTGTCATTATTCCATTTTTAGATTAGGCACTTTGGGGTTAGTCTTCATCAGATTATTGAAAGAAAGATGTATGCAGACCTGGAAAACCAGCGAGGGCATGTCGTCTTGTTGTTGAAAAGAGGAGGCGGTGTTGGATCCATCATCCTCGTCATCAAGAGCAAGGTAGGCTGCGGGAGTGAGCTGCATGTTGACAGACTCTAGCACGAGTTGGACGTTGTATTTACAGACGTAATCCTGCAATCTTTTGACTCCCATGAGTAGCTTCTGTTGCCAGTCTTTCAATCCCGGAATAATAAACGATGCTTCTTTCTCTGCAACTTTGTTGACCCCGCTCGGTAGCAGCCTAAACGCGGAGCAGGGTAGGAGCTCCTGCGCTAGTGCTGTAGCATTACTCAAGAGCGCAAGCTGCCGAGCCTCGGTTCGTTCCTAAAAACCAACGAGAGAGCTTTATTAGCAAAAGAAATTATCAACTCACTGAGCTAAGTTTGTAACCTGCAATGCATGTAACGATTTTTTTATGGTGTCTGTGAATGCTCTCACCTTTCGAACCTTTGCGGTATCAGGTACTGCTCTTATGAGCATGTCGACGTAGTTGTTAAATCGCAAAGATAGCCCTTCCAACGCTACTCCAGCTAGTTGCATGCTGACGAGTGGAGAAACGCCTGCCATGAAGTCCTACAAGAAACTGGTCATTTACAATCAGAGCAGTGGGAAAACAACAAATGTACAGAGCATCTGATTTAATTCTAGTATGCATGAGAGTCCGTAAGAGCCCAAGCTACAAAAAGAAAGGACAGTTCCAATTATTCTCGAGATAAACAATAGAAACTTCTTATACACATTTGAAGCATTCCATGATATTTTTTCCATTGGTGTAAGTCTCTTCCTGGACGTTTCTAGCAATTAATTTCGAGGTTTAATGACGGTATGACAATGAACACTCAATGAGACTTGGGGGTCAATCCCAATGCTGATCAAGCCTCATTCATAAGGTAGTTAGGATCATATAAGAGCTTCTCTTTTTAGAATGCTGTCTCGGGCGCTCAGGTCATGTTCAGCTTTGGCGCTTAAGATTCATCCAAGTGCCCCAGCAAAGCATGACATGGACCCCCGAAACATCTTTGTAAAAAAGTAGAAGCTCTGATATGATCCCAACTATGATACTAACTATCCTTAATATCCTCGTTCAACCTCATATGAATCACTCAAGCTTCTGGGAAGGGGCTGATTTCACTGCAAGCCATGGGGTATGTAGTTAGGATCACATAAGAGACTCTATTTTTAGAATGGTGTCTAGGGCGCTCAATTCATGTTTAGCTTTGGCGCTTGGGGTCCATCCAAGTGCCCCAGCAAAGCAAGAATTGGCTGTCCCAAACATCTTTGTATCAAAAATAGAAGCTCTTATTTGATCCCAACTACGATCCTGACTATCCTTATATTCTGATTCAACCTCATGTGAACCACCCAAGCTTCTAGGAAGGGGCTGATTTCACTGCAACTGATGAGGGTTGTCAGGATCACATAAGAGCTCATCTATTTTTTAGAATGATGTCTGGTCCGACCAGCTCATGTTCAGCTTTGACGCTTAGTCGTTCCAAGTGCCCAGCAAAGCACGAATTGGACGTCCCAAACATCTTTGTATAAAACAAAAGAACTCTTACGATCAGTGGGGTAGTAGGCTTCTGCTTTTACAGAGAGAGGTCTAAAGTGCCTTGTCCATTCTACTTAATGGCGGTGTCCAAATCGCTCAGAAAGTGCAGGAGCAGCATCTGAGATATGGGAATTCAATTCCTCTAAATTGAGATAATTTGTGGCATCCAGACATTCTAAGCTGCAAGTGTAGGAGCAAGACCAAATCAGAAAATGTGGACGAATTGGGTAAACCTGGGCCATGGAACTGAACCGGTGCGCGCTGCAAGACAACTTGACGCTTCTCCTACCCAGACTTCTTGACGAATTCACAAGTTGGTGGAGCGTCAGAGTCCAATCATCAGCTGATGCCAAGGCCGTCACGCTTTCCTCGATCCTCCGCAAATTCGCCTCCATAGCCTGCTCAACGCTGGATCTGAAGACCTTGGCGAGCAAGGGGCACATGGTCAGTCCCTGAGATTCCAGCAAGGAGCAATAACCGAACGCAATCTGGACGCATTCCGCTGCTGCTTGAAGGCCCCCTGCGGCAGCTGCTGAGGACAGCACATGTTGCTTGATCTGACCAGCGTAGACCTCGGTTACATCTCGAGCCCACACTACCAGCTCTGACGCGTAAGCTGGTACCGCTCCAAACACAGCCAGAGAGTCTCTTTCAGCCTGCAGATTCACGTGATTCAGTGCTGATGGAGCCTCATTTAACCCCCTTCATGACAAAAGTGTTAGCTCATTCAACCCCATATGAATCACTCTAGGTTTTAGAAAGGGGCTGATTTCACTGCAAGCCATGGGCTATGTTGTTAGGATCATAAAAGAGCTTCTATTTTAAGAATGATGTCTGAGGCGCTCCATCCATGTTCAGCTTTGGTGCTTGGGGTTCATCCAAGTGCCCCAGCAAAGCATGAATTGCGTAACCCAAACATTGTACTAAAAAATAATAGAATCCATACAATCAGTGGGGAAGTAAGCTTCTACTTGTACAGAGATATGTCTGAAGTGCCTTGTCCATTCTTAGCTTTGACACTTGGGGTAACTCATCCAAATGCCCTAGCAAAGAATGAACTCGGCACATTCAACATCTGACTGCACAAGTAAAGACTCCTTACAATCGATGGGGTAATACAAGATTTATTTTGATTTTTACAAGGAGGTCTGAGGTGTTATGTCCAACTTGCCTGAGCAATAGCAGAGAATGTCATCTGAGACAAAGCAGCAGTGAAGGCGCCTCCATAAGACGTGCCGCTGGGACGACGCCCTCTGGTATTATGCTTGAGCCGCTCATGATGCGCAAGCAGCAGCAGAGTGTGTGCCCGAGTTCCTTCACCCAACCGATTCAACATACCAATGGCGCCTCGGAGCTCCATGCCTTGCACAGACGGCTGCCGGCACACCTCGCTCAGATAGCTCACCAGCCTCGCCCGTCTCTCCGCCAGCGCAATCTGTAGGAAAGACGCTGTGACAGGGCTGAGGTCGCCCTCCACACTAGCTGTATCCACCATCTTTCCGCCTTCCTCCAGAGATGAGAGGAAGAGTTCCAAGTTACGCTCTGCGAGAAGGACGTCGAGGTCGTCGGGGAGAGACGATGGGTTGGAGAGGATGGAGTCGTCGTCTCCGCTGTCTAAGCAGCCGGTTGAGATTTGAGGATGTGCCAGGGGCTCTGTCCATTCTGTCGTTGCTAGGCTCCGGACCACGGCTGCTCGGGAGCGGAGAAGCGTCCGGAGTTTTAGAATGGCTTCTTCCAAATCAGCCACCTCCCGGGATGTCCTGGAAAAACGATGGACAAACACATGAAAAAATGGACAAACACATGATAGCTCTCAGTATCTAAATCAGTTGGAGCTCCTCTTTCTTCACTCACAAGGATGGCTAAGACTAATTTGCCTTGATTTTAGAGATCACCAACTCTCCGGATTATGAATGGAAGACCACCAAGCTCTTCTAGTGACTATTTCGAGTGAACAAAAAATGATACAACAATTGAAATTGTCTTGCTGAAACTCTGAATGACATTACAAATGACCAAAAGTTGGCCCAAACTTGGTGGCCTTCGACAATAGACCAGGGGACAATGTCATAAAATTTTGGTTTGTTGAGGTGTCTTACTGAATGAAGAGAGCGTATTGAGATATCATAGACTTTATCATCTCTTTCGCCGATATCTGCTGCAGACCCTTGAGCTCCGCAATCATGACCCGAAGCTCCTGCAGAGATGTGAGGACAAAAGAGGTGAGTTCATAAGGTTAGGGTGTGTTAGGTCATTGGTATGATCAGTGAAAGGAGTTTGATGTATGCAGGAAAGAGAACTTACATTCTTCGTGTTTGTATCTCTGTAGTGCACCTCTGGTTGCTTGACACAGGCGCAGAAGTTTCTGTAAACAGCAGATTTCCATGGCGTCTGGGTGAATAAATCAAGAAATTCAATTAGTAATCAGAGTTCATCAATCAATGTGTACAGAGACAAGATTTCAGATGCAAATGAACAACATGTTGTCCAACCTACCTCTTCCTCCTCTTCCACAGGGCGGAGCCGGCCGAGCACGTACGACTCCGGGGAGAAGTCTTCCTCTTCGAACACCACGAGCTCACGGCGCCGTGATCCATCGAAAGGGTGAGCGCTCTCATAGTCAGAGTAGCTACCACATGACGACATTGGAAAACCCTAATCCTAACCTCATCTCTTCCGCAACCGAAAGCATTTGACCATACCTGAGCTACTTCTCCTTCGGCAACCCACTTCCACAATCCTCACCTTGTTACCTGCTTCCTGCGCATGCCATACGTGGATTTCCTTTCTTAGCAAATCACAGGTCACAATGGGAAAGGTCGCCTTGTACAGAAAGCTACCACAACAAAGCTGGGATGACACTAATGTTACCTACCGTAGGATGCACTGTCTCCCTGCACTCTGCCATTGACATGAAAGTAGATATACACAGGACGTTATATTACGAGACACAGCGATCCAATCAATACTGAAATTAACTACTACAAAAATACAAGGTTAGTGTACATTACATAGAATCGAAAGTAGACCTTCAGAAATGGAGGAAGACATGCTTATGCATGTACAGTGCGCCGTTTCATGTAGCTGTCGACATGAAACGTACAGATCGGTGTGTATGTAAAGTTCGGATACCTGGAGTTCAATACAACTCCTACAACAAACTACACGCCTTCAGAAAGCAATGTATCAAATAAGCTCCATCACCTGGTTTGAGATGAAACCAACTTGCATGTGCTCTCATGGGGTGAGGTTTTACCTTAGTCTTGGTGACGCAACGGACGTCGAGCTGCTGCACACCGATACACCAACCGAGCCCTCCAATCCCCGCTAACTTGCCGAACTTCTCCTTCACTGCCACTGTGGAGGTACAACCCAACAAATTCTCCATCTCTACTGCAACCCTAAAACTGGACTGACATCCTCCTGGATCAAAACATATCTCCGTCCGCATGCACCTCGCAAGGGGAGGTGCGATCGAAGAATACGTCTCGATTCAGGAGAACAAACAACACAAACAACACAAACAACACAAACAACACAAACAACACAGACAACACAAACAACACAGACAACACACGTCCAAGTACGCTTACTTGTGCAATACAATCCGGTACCCACTTCAGAAAAAAAGCAACAGAAAACAACGAACCGAAAACAACAAACCTGGTGATCACGTGAGAATCATGCTTGCAATGAATTGAGGAGAGGAAGTGCATTCCGCATGAACTTGAGGAGATTGGCAGACGAAGACGACTCACAACATGGCAGTGTGTTTTGTGATTCGCCTTTATAAGGTGCTTTTGTCTAGCTACCTACCAGTTTCTCTTCCCTACCTACCTGCCCGTTTCTCTTCCCTACCTACCTCCCCGTTTCTCTTCCCTACCTACCTACCAGTTTCTCTTCCCTGCCTACCTTCCAGTTTCTCTTCCCTACCTACCAGTTAGTTTCTCTTCCCTACCTTCCTGCCAGTTTCTCTTCCCTGCCTACCTTCCAGTTTATCTTCCCTACCTACCAATTAGTTTCTCTTCCCTACCTACCTGCGAGTTTCTCTTCTCTACCTATCTGCCAGTTTCTCTTCCCTATCTATCTACCAGTTTCTCTTCCCTACCTACCTACCAGTTTCTCGTTCCTACCTACCTATACAAACTAAGGTCGGTTTCATGGTCACCTTTAAACCACTAAGGTAGCACAACCCAAAACTGACAAGCGACCCACTATTGCTCCCTCTAAACCCTTCCTAGATTTCAGGGAGGATATGTAGTTGGTCATCACATCACCTATAAATTCATTAGTCAATGCATAAGTCATGTAAAGACAAGATACATTTGCTCCTACGAATCTACAAAGGGTACCGAAGAGAGCAATAATGGGTTGCCTATCGGTTATGGGTTGTGACATTTGGAAGTCTCAAAGGTGAGTGAGAAATTATAGAGAACTATCTTGCTAATGTGAAAAGGATCACAAATTCTAGCAGGTGTTTTATCTAACGTGTCAGAAATTAGTGCCAGTTTTAAGGTGTTTGAGAAATTGTAGTTGATAACTTATAAGTTTGAAGGTGTTTGAGAAATTATAGTTGTTAACTTATAAGTTTGAAGGTGTTTGAGAAATTTCAGCTTATAAGTTTCAAGTGTTTTATCTTTCTTGTCTACCTATTCGGATTTTACTTTTGTACCTATATGCCTAATCAAGGTGGATTTTATGGTCACTTCCATATTGCAACATGGCGTTAGAAGTTTTAAGGTGTATGAGAAGTTATAGGAGCTATATCTTATTAGTCTTGGTATGTGTAAGAAATTGTAAAACTCACCTGGTTGATATAAAAGGGTTTGAGAAATTCGGAAAAGGACTTTATCAAGTGTGAAAAATTATAACATGTACATGTACGTCTCAAGTGTTTGAGATATTATTGCATGTGTGGTGCCAGGTGCAAGGTGTCTAAGACAATATTGCATATACAATACCAGTCTCAAGGTGCCAAACACATGATAGCATGTGCGTTACATGTCTGAAGGTGTCTGAGACATTATTGCATGTACAATGCCAGTCTCAAGGTGCTAGACACATTATAGCATGTACGTTACACATCCGAAGGTGTCAGAGACATTATTGTACTTTGCCAGTCTTTAGAGCATATACATTGTCTGAACGTGTCTGAGATATTATTGTGCTTTGTCAGTAGCATGTACGTTGTCTCAACGTGTTTAAGACATTATAGCCTGTACTTTGTCAGCCATTATAGCATGTACGTTGTCTCAATGTGTCTGAGACATTATAGCATGTACTTTGTCGGTCTCAAGGCATGTGAGAAGTTAGAGCATGTAGGTTGCCAATTTTAAGAGTGTGAGAAATTATAGTGTGTTCAATGCCAATTTCGACGTGTCTTAGACATTATAGCATGTACTTTGTTGTTCTTAAGGTGTTCAAGAAGTTATAGCATGTGTAATGTCAATTTCAAGGTACTCCAAAAAATAATAGCATGTAGGCTACCAATGGTTTACTTTTTAGAAAATTACAGTTAATAAAGTGTTAGTCATATATTGTTTAAGAAATAATAGCAGGTAACTTACAAGTTTGAATGTGTTAAAAAATTACAATCGATAAGTTATTAGTCTTAGGGTGCCTAAGATGTTCTGCATCATATTTCAAATGTGTGAAAAATTATAGCATGTACTTTATTGAGCTCAAATTGCATGGAAAATTATAAAAAGTTATTTACAAGTCTAAAGGTGTTTAAGAAATTATAGCTTGCAATTTGTTAGTTTTAAAGTGTGGGAGAAGTTACAACACTATCTATGGAGAATTTTTCTATTTAGAGAAACAATGAAAACCATGGAAACCATTCTTTTTCAATTAACTAATTATCCAATCATTCAAATATTGAATTATCCAATTGTTGGCTACAAAACGATCCTCAAGGATGCTTGTGTAAAGATGCAAAAAAACATTTCAAATCCACTGAATAACTAATTACCACAATAACATAAATATTACATCGTCGACAATAATATTTTATCCATCTTATTCACTACATCAAAAGAAGGTAAATCAATGCAATGTCCATGATGTTTTGATCAATATGTAAAAATAATAGTTATCACATGAAAAAAATCTTGTCACTTATATGTGAAATCGTTTGTTTGCTCTAATGACTATGTACATTACAAGCTAGCAAGTGCCCATGAAGCTAGGAATAAAAAAATACAACCTAATTTTACTCTAAGTCTTGAAAGTAATTATGACATGTTCAAGAATCTTGTTACTCGCATGTGAAATTTGGTTGTTTGCTCGAATTGCTCATTATACAAATATTAGCAAACACCTGCAAAGGTGGAAACAAAAATAAGTACCACCTATTTTAGTAACAAAAATAAAATACAACCTATTTTTCCTCCAAGTTCAAAAAAAGACAATTGTGACATGTCACTTGAATGTGAGGTTTGTCTACTCTGATTGTTTATGTATTTAAATTCCAGCAAGCGTCTACAAAGGTAGGGCCATAATTGAGTACAACTTCTTTTTTTAGCCAAATTTGGAAAAGTCATTTACGGCATGTCAAAGAGTCTTATCACTAGCATGTGAAATCTTGTTGTCTACTCTCATTGCTCATGTACTGTATTAAATGCTAACAATTAGGAATTAAAAAAGTAAAACCTACTTTCCTTCCAAGTTTTATATGGTTTTCAACTAAAATAAGTCATTTCTGCTATACACCTTGTAAGCGCGGGCAAATTCATGAATAAATACTGAGACAATATTTTTTCAAACAAGATTTTTTATCTCCATACTATTAGATGGAATTGTATATTTCAACCAAGATTCATTACTTGTATGTAAACTACAAACACTTGCAAGGTAGATATCAACAGATTTTTACAAAATTGTTCTTGGAAATATGCCTCTTAATGAGTAAATGAAATTTGTTTTTAGTTTGCATGGAGAATCTATAGAGTGTAGAGGTGTAGGCACTTTGCGTCGATATTTAAACAAGCCATGAGTTAATTTAAAAACATCTAATTTACGCATTGACTTATCATGAATCCATCAAATTATATCATGAATGCATTTGTCATACCAATCAGCTAAATTCAAATTCTATTTTGTCCATTCAAGCCTTAGGTTTCATTGGGATAGGAGAAAGTGTCAATCGTTCATTGCCTATTTTTGAAAAACTTAGTAGGTGATTTATCAACTTTTACTTTGAAGCCTTATAACTATCATGCAAATATTTTGTTTTAATTGTAATCCCTTTCAGTGCTCATGATCTTCACTTGTTATTATGTTGATATGATTTATCATGTTTCCTATAATTCACATATTTGTTAATATTTGTAAATTAGTTCATTGAACTAGTAGAGAATCTATAGATGCATGACTTGCTTAAGTAAATTTTACAATACAATATCATATATTTTATACGTGTAAAATTCACAAATATATATCTTATAAGTGCAAATTTTCAAATTCTTCTTCTTAATAAGTAGATGTTTTTAGCAGACTCAAACTAAATAGTGCTCTTATCAATGTAAGGCCATCAAATTTTATTATGTGTCATCCACATTATAATAGCCCCATATTTTAAACTTTGATCAATTGTTATAATGAATGCACCTATAAAACCTAAATAATACAATACCAAATTTCATAAAATAGAAATTGGTGGATCAAATGTGGATACATCACATTGATGAAAGTAGATTAATCCTTTAGTACCGAGGAGATCCAAAAAAGGTCTCTAGGCATTGTTTTGGAAGAATATTTGTGAATCTATCTACTTGTGGGCTTTGCCTTTTTTGGAACAAAGGTGTGCCTAGAAATTTGGGATCACGTGCATTTCTCAAATGCCAAATCAGATTGCTACAACCCCCACAAAAGTGGTTTCTATGAATTAGTGTCGCGGTGATATGTATCCATTGTGTGCATGATGTTTTGCAATATCTATCACAATCATAGAATCTCATGGGTCTTCTCTGTCATGCTCAGCACTAAAGGAATAAGGACCTAGACACTTTGTGGACCCAATGTAGGTACAATACAATGTATCTTCTACATCCTCAATGTATCTTCTACATTCTCAAATACGGAGAGCACATCATGTATTGGCTACAATGGCACATTGGAACTTTTAAGGGTCAAAGTTGTTTGTGTTGTTGTGGTAGGACATTGAAGGTTTACCATGTGAGAGAGATCAAAACAATGTTTATTGGAACAAAAAGAGATATTGGTAATTATGTGAAAATTATCATTATATGTGTGTTTTTTACTTGTTATGTAACGTAGTTGGCCCACTGTGATGTAAGAAGACCGGTTTGTTTGGTGGATGGTCTATTTGATGGAGACGTGTTGAGAATACGTTGAATGCGCAGCTGGCCCACTATGGCCTAAAGAAAGTGGTTCAACTGGTGGATGGTCTATTTAATAAAGATGTGGTGATTGTACGTCGAGTGCGGGGCCTACATATTAGAAGGACTTATGGATCTTTGGAATATCCAATAAGATGGGGTGGTTTAAACAAACATGGTTGATTTGGAGTCTTTTCTACCAGTGTTGATATATGCTTCTGGTTTGATAAGTGAAAATGGTAACTATATGCAATGCGTTGAGTGGGTGAAGATGAAGGTTAAAGATTTTAAAAATGATAATGTGAAAACAATCATTATACTTGTCTTTCTCACTTAATCCCTAACCAGCTTAGGCTAACGTGGCATAAAGATACTGAATCTAATGGTTGGTCTATTTCATTACAAGGCGGTGATTGAACGTTGTATGCGGGACTATGTATAAAAAGGGATTATGGATCATTGGTATATCCAATAAGATGGAGTGGTTTGAGCAAAATATAGTGATTTTGGAGTCCTTTCTACCATTGATGATATATGCACTCACTTAATAGGTGAAAAAGTGAGCATAAGCAATGTGTTGTCTCCAAGAAAAATGAGAATTATAGATAAATGTTTGGAAATGTGAAAATAATCATTACAGGTGTCTTTTTTACTTGTTTTGTAACCATATGGTAGTCAGCTTGATGTAATTTAAAGAGATTTGTCTAATGGTTGATCTATTCCATTAGAAGATGGTGATATTCGTTGAGTGCAAGACCTACATACTAGAAGGAATCTTAGTGGATCTTTGGGATATCATAGAGGTGGTTTGAAATAATCGGGTTGATCTTCGAGTCCTTTCTATCATTTGATAATATATGCATTGACTTGGTAGGTGAAAAAAGTTATATGCAATGAGTAAATGGATAAAAATTGAGGGTGAAAGATAAAAAAATCTAGAATGTGCACAAATCATTGCATGTGTCTTTTTAACTTGTTCTATAATTGGCTGGCATCTGGCTTAATGTGGCAGAGAATGGCTAAATGGTTGGTCTATTTTATTAGAAGGCCGTGGCGTTTCTTGAGTGAAAGACCTACATATGGATCTTTTAGATATCTAATAAGAAAGAATAATTTGGAATTTGTTTTACCATGTCAAATAAGAAACAAAGTCTCCTCTATAAATTTTTGTGGATGCAATTTATAAGTACAAGCCTTGTAAGTGAAATTACACAGAGTGAAGTTTTACATGTATAGATTGTAAACATTTGGTTTCACCACTTTAATCCTTAAATGTTAGTCGGGAACAATCTATATAAACACGTAGTTTACCCTATTAAATACAAAAAAATGTATCAAAGTTTGGCAAGACTTACACCTTTGGATTGAATATTCTTCATCTAACATCTTTCATTTGGGGGTCATTTCAATTTCTCAACCTCATCATGTTCATATACAATACTATACATGTAGAATATTGTGGCCACCGGTTGCACCTTCTTACATTTAAGGATTAAACACATTTTACAATACTTGTATCATTGTAACTATGATTAAGAAAAAATCAGAAGAACCCTCCAAAACTATGAGAAATAAGATTGAAGGCAAATGTTGTGAAGATCCAAAATCTCAAAAGTTCCCTAAGGGACAAAATATCTTGGAGAGATTGATTTTTGATTCATTAAAGTTTTTTGAAAGTGAAAAAGGATGATTGTGCATGTCATCCTCTACTATATGGTCTTATATTACCTTCT
Organism: Bryoerythrophyllum caledonicum; assembly: GCA_963971425.1. Taxonomy (NCBI): domain Eukaryota; kingdom Viridiplantae; phylum Streptophyta; class Bryopsida; order Pottiales; family Pottiaceae; genus Bryoerythrophyllum; species Bryoerythrophyllum caledonicum. Next base: position 20,900,931 of record OZ020515.1, read on the forward strand.
GCTTCATGGTGGTATATTAGTAATTGGGACCACATGGATAGGGTGACTTGGGTTGGGAAAGGTGTGGGAGAAGTTTGAAAATGGTTAATTCTTTGAGAACTTAGAGTTTTGCAAGGAACCTTTAGATTGCATTGAGTAGGGCCTAAGAGCATTGATTGCCGTGCATTTCAATGGTGCAAAAAAAAGGAACATGAAATTCCTCATGCTCTCTTTCTTTCTGCATTTAAATCTTACCTTGCCTATTTCATTTCTTTCCTCTTCAAGGACTTTAAAAAAACTCTATTGGGAAAACAACTTTCTAAAAAATTTGGCAGGCATGTTTTTACAATTTTCTTTTAATATCTAGAGGAAAATTTATACATGTGGGGTACAAATCTAATTTTGGAAGGTTTGTAAAAATTCAAATCTAAAAATAAAAATTTGAGAATTTTGGTGAAAATAGAAATACGGATTCCCTTTGCGGGGATTTTGATTTCCATTTTTTGGACTTATAAGAAAAAGTTATGGTGCTTCAAACATCAAAAGCTCGAATTTGGGACAATTGAGCAGAGTTCTATAGAGCTGAATAACAATAATGTATTGATGAATATTGCACTTTTTCGAGGTGGGTAGCAGTCAAGGGAAGTTCCTTGCAATGCTCATTGTTTTCACTTTAAACACATAGAAATTAAGGATTTACTTATTCTTCAAAAAAAAAAAAATTATTGAATAGAAGAAGGCATAATAATTCTATGCGTTGTTTAAATTTTAGATCCAACAAATATTTCTTTATTAAAAAAATAAAATTGCTTCTCTAAGTAAATCATAAATGGTTATTTTCTATATCCCTAGTCATTGCAAGTTCATTTCTCTTATCTTATAGGTCCTCCATTACTTGTGGTTTCTAGAGTATAAAGTGAAAATAACGCATAACCAATACTTTGACCCCTAGAGGCCCAAGGCATTTTGACACCAATAACAATTTAAAGCTGTTGATTCTAGTGCAATGAGTAATGAAGGAAATAAAACCTTATATTTATCCTCTTGATAATAGGATCTCCATTAAGACTTACTAAGTAACATACTCATAAAATTTCATACACTTTGACCGCAAGGATTAAAAGATTATAGTGTTTGAGGTCAAGAAAATGGTTCATTTTCTTCCCAGCGTTGAGTGGATCAGCAGACTTTGACTTCACTTGGTATCAAGTTTTGCACTACACAAGCTCTAAATCTTTTACCATTGTTTTAAGCATGATGTTAGTTCCCTATAAACCAATTTTTAGAGGTAAAAAAGAGGTGTAGCATATTCAAAACAAGTATGCAAGGAGTGGAGGTTCAAAAATTGTCATCTCACAAATTTTTTTTTGAGAATTTAATATGTTTTAGAATGATAATCTAAACGGTCAATAAGAAGGTTTACACCACATATTAATGTAAAAAAAATAAAAAGTGAAAAATATGAAGATATCTCGGCTTTATTTGGAAAAGATGAAATTGTTTTCCTCTCTTGCCCTATATGTGTAAAAATGTTTGATTTGAGTTACAATGTTTATTTACACTAAAGACAAGATTTTTTTTGACATCTTCAAAGAAGGTAAATATTCTCAATATGTTTGGAAAATCTCAATGTTAATAGAGACTTCTAGCAAAATTTTGGAGCTGCCCGGAGTCCCCATTTCTAACTTTGAGTGGTACTAACTTTGAGACCATGAATCCAAAAATAATAATAAAAATATCTCCATGGAGCTCTTATCAAGGACAATCTAGTAAAAAAGTTTCAAACAAAAAAAATCAAATTTTAGGAACCTGTCCAAAATCAAAATCGTCCGCCCAAGGGACACTTGGGCCTTCAGGGGTTAAGCCAAACTAGTTCTAAAATGACATTGTATGTTAAAACCCAACAAAGCCCATAATTGTACTATAGGGTATGTGGAACTTGTCATGAAGTGGGTCAAATTTTGTACCCTTGTTTGCCTAAGCTAGCAAGTGACAATGAGTAAAAGAGAGAAGACATGCAATGCATAAACCAACACATGCATGATCCAAAACCGCACCCCCATTTTCAGACTTTTAAACAAGGCCACCAATCACAAGATCGAGTGAGGTGAAGCAACCCAAAATTGCACTCATTCGTGATCCAATACCCTACTACCTATTTTTCTTACAACTTGTTGAGATTGATTGTGTCATCGATTCTCTCAAACTTTACCATTTCATGCATACTCTACATATGGGTTTTGGGTGGGGGTGCGGTTAGAGTTTGCTCCACCTTAATGACTTAATACAAGGTAGAACATAGATCCGTTAAAAAATGCAATGTGTAGTAAGAAAATATGCCATTATCTTGAGTCAAAGTACATTGACCTAGTATGCATAGGAAGAAAAAACTCAAATTGCACTCTACAAATGCAAGTATTTTACAATCCGTGCAAATGAAGTGTACAAAAAAAATTGGAGTGTATTTCTATAATAGTGAATTTGAAGATCATGCGGTTGAAAATAGTAAAATATTGTTTCATATAGTCTGGCAACGTCTCATCTTAGAGAGGTAGTTTTTGGGTGGTTTTGGTAAAACATATATAGTCTCGGGTCCTTTTGGCTCAACTGATTTATTTAGAACTTAACCCCTAAAGGACAGAGCCTATAACTGTGGCATCAATCCCAAATTTCCATTCCACTCTGTGCTCTATTTCTTCATTAAGTACTAGTGGATTTTTTTATAAAAAAATTCACAGATGAGAGCACATGTCTTGTGTTTGTTACAAAAATTGCAGATTTTTTGGTGAAGATTTATTAATATTGTGATTTTCCAAAGAAAAGTAAAGAAAATATATATCAAATACACAATATGCTTAAAATTTTTGAAAATTTCACTAGAAGTGTGCATTCTTAGGTTGAAGATGAATTATTTGTTCATCTAAAATTAGTAAATATGTCAAACATTGTTATAGACCCAAAGTTCAAATAGCAATAACTTATTCAATTTTATGTATTTTTCAAAAAAAATTGGAATGGAAACTAGACTTCATAAGCTTTGTTTCATTAGTTGGTCATAAATTAGAAAAGTATAATTTGAATGACTCGAATTGAGATTCAGAGCAAAAACCAGAAGTTTCTAAAATACACTACATTGAGATCCATGTCACAAAGATTTTCTTTTGTAGATAAAACATGACTACCTCAATGAGGCAAGTTTCATCAGTATCTATTACACATTCAATGAACCCCCTAAAAAAGAATTGGATGAACAAAGATCATTCACATCGATTATCATCCTCGAATTGTCATTCAAGAAGCCAGTTTTTGGCTCCTTGGACGTTCTAGGATGAAGGTAACCTTCATGCAAATGACATTAGGGTTGCATAGATGAGTGCGGATGGGTTGCGTTTGGGCCCAAACTTGACAGTAGACCAACGCAAATGATGGTTGTGAGGGTTGGGTTGGACGTCCAATTAATAAGGGCGGGCTCCCATCGTCGTTCAACTAGCCATTCAATTTTTACAGCCATGTTGACTTTTCAAACTTGTTTTTGGATCCATCGAGGTAGAATTCTCTTTTTTACTCAAGGGATGAGACGGTGCCCTGGAGAGAGAGAAAAGGAGAGAGACGAGTAGACATGCGTGGTGACTTCCTCATACCCAGGGCAAAACGTGAGGTAAACAATTCGTGAGGGTTGAGGTGGCACAAAATATTTGCTTTGGGTCGTGGGGCTAGCCAGAACTAACCTCGGTCCTTCCCGCGCCCTCACATACGACGTCGCACGCTCCTCGTTTGCCTCATGTGCACAAGCCTAGTCTAGGGCCCATGTTTGCCCTCGCCAGCCTTGGCGTGCAAATTGATAGATTGTGGAGTTGAGTAATCAAACCATTGGTTTAACCCATCTTTTATTACCATATTTGTAACTTATCCACAAACCATCATTCACATTGAATTCCCAACGAGTTCACACTAAGTTCCCAACAAGTTCACACCGAGTTCCCATTGTGTTCCCTATGAGTGCCCAAAGCGCTCTAGTGTGTTCCATTGCCGTTCCCAATGAGTTCCACTACGTTCCCTCGTGTTCCCATCTCGTTCCCCGCGAAGTTCCCAGGGCGTTCGTGTAATTTTAGAATAACAAATGGTGATTTTCACGCATGGGTCGCGGCATGTGCGTGTCCCCAATTGCTGAGCTGGAAAGGAGATGGCTCCCATGTTTGCTCCATCACGGGCAGCATGTTGCGAGCGCTTGAGAAAAATCTCCAATAAAAGTCTTCACCATCCAGAACAAATCTCATCCACAAAGCAGTAAAAATATCATGGCATTTATATTTATCATCAGTGACGTCATTTGAAGGTACACCATGGCTCGGATTCCAAACCCACTTCAACCTCGCAAGAACAGATCCAGACACGGTACAGAAAGTACAGATTTCATTCAATGATTCAATAAACGAAAAAGAAGCTGAACAACACTACGCCACCATAACTATGAAAAGGTTCTGGAAAGTAAATATCTCCCAAAAGATCAGATGCAATTCTTCATCTGAGACAAAGCAATTCTAAAGGGGCATCAAGCTGAAAGGAATGGAGTTTACCCCCAAGTCTTTATAAGCAGAATCATGACATTGTACACACCTTCCACACTCTACATTTGATGAGAGATAGTATATGCGGTCCAAATAACAGAAATAAATGTAAGCCTAGTCACCTCGTCGAGTTGTCCTCTCCCCGTGCTAATCACATCCCATGGTACAGTAGCTATTTACAACTCTAAGCACACCTGCTCTGGTGTTTCTTCCAGCCACACCCAACCTCCACCGTCCTTTGGTTCATACTCTAGAACAGATCCAAACCTGTCCTACCTGTCGAAAACAACCTGACAAAGCTCGAGCCTGATCCTACACAGCAAGTTACAAATTCGTCCTATCTCTCCTCAACAGGCAGCTCAGGATACTTGAGCCAGTTTCTAGGCTGTAGCATACACATAAAATAATCAGGAACAGAATATACCTCAGGCCTGCTAACGAAACTGGTTCTCAGATATTTTCAGTCCAACCTGGCGATGGAAGCCCGTCCAACACGTGATCCGATACACGAACCTTGTGTCTCATAGATGCGTTCCAGGAAAAGATGTCAGGCATCCCCACTATCCTCCTTGACGACGTCTGCAACGATGGACAGAGAGCCTGGCAAAAGAACGCAGCCATCCTCGCCGGGGTCGATGGCAACCACCGGAGACAAGTTCCTTTATAATCCTGAGAGAAAGGTCTCAAGACTGCGCTCAAGTGGATAACGCAAAGGAAAACTCCAATCATCCGAACAGATAACATAATCAACCACCTGCACAAAGAACCGACTCTCAGATGATCATCACAAGAACTCCCGTACACTTGATTCGAACTCCAAGATATGCCATCTCACTATCACCGGAGGCCAAAGAACACCAGGCAGACTCCAAGATATACTACACAAATATCCCGAGAATGGGCGCTAAACGCAACCACGGTATATCGACCCTTTGCCTACTGAGCAGCACGTAAAATAAAGTATTCAGACATTCTAAATACAAAACTCTACTACTACTACCAAGCAGCTCTTCCATTCGACTTACTCTGCTCGGTTGCGGACGACCCCATCGCAGCACCTCTTGATGCTGTTCGTTCTCCTCCACCCAACTTTATCTCCCCCGACACAGTGGGTACTCCGACTTCCACCAAAGAGGTCAAATTAGCACCAGCTAGGATCGCATCAGCTATAGTCTTAGCCACCTTGTCCATACCCACATTCCTCAATCTCACTTCATTCGCATCCGCAACCACCATAATCTCATTGCTTGCAGCGGGCTTGGCCACAACGCTCGCATCCGCAACAACAGCCACGGTCTCATTGCTTGCATCAGATTGTGGCTCAATGCTCGCATCCGCAACAGCCATAGTCTCGCTGCTTACATCGGGCTTGGCCACTATGCTCGTATCAGCACCAACAGTCATGGTCTCATTGCTTGCATCAGGTTGGGGCTCAATGCTCCCATCCGCAACCGCCATAATCTCATTGCTTGCATTGGGCTTGGCCACTATGCTCGTATCCGCACCAACAGCCATTGTCTCATTGCTTGCATCGGGTTGGGGCTCAATACTCATATCCGCAACAGCCGTGGTTTCATCATTTGCATCGGGCTTGATTTCACCGCTCGTATCCACAACAGCCATGGTTTCATTATTTGCATCGGGCATGAGTTTAACGCTCGTATCCGCAACAGCCACGCTCTCATTGCCAGCATCAGGCCTGAGCTCCAAGCTCGTGACAGCAACAGCCATAATCTCATTGCTTGCATCCGGCTTGAGCTCAAAGTTCGTATCCGCAACAATCACGGCCTCGTTGCTTGCATCGGGCTTAAGATCAATGCTCGTATCCATGGGCTCAATTCTCGTATACGCAACAGTCATGGTCTCGTTGCTTGCATCGGGCTTGAGATCAATGCTCGTATCCATGGGCTCAACTCTCGTATCGGCAACAGTCATGGTCTCGTTGCTTGCATCGGGCTTGAAATCAATGCTCGTCTCCATGGGCTCTATTCGAGTATCCACAAAAGCATTGGTCTTGTTATATGCATCAGGCTTGTGCTCAATGCTCGTGTCCGCTTCGGACATGGTCTCTCTGCTGGCATCAGCTTCAGACACGGTCTCTTCGCTGGCAACAGCTTCAGTCATGCTCTTCTCCACAGGTACACCACTAGGCCTCTCTTCCGACCTGGGATCCATCATACCCGTAGGATCTTCCTCAACCACAAGGGGCGCGTCGAAACCGCCTCTCTCTTCCATTTCTACATCATGCAGAACGGTCAACTGGTTATCTTCTTGCAGCCCCAGCGTCGCGGACTCCAGAGCAACATCCTCACCCGCGTCCCCATCCCGGGCCTTCGCCTCACCCTCATTTGCATCCCCATCTAAGCCCGACGCCATAAGAGTCTCCTGCCCTTGCTCTGCCATTTCGGGTTCCGACCTCAAAGTCTCCATATCTTCTTGCAGCCCCAGAGTCGCGGCCCCCAGAGCAACATCCTCACCAGCGTCCCCATCCCGGCCCTTCGCCTCACCCTCATCTAAGCCCGACGCCACAAGAGTCTCCTGCCCTTGCTCTGCCATTTCGGGTTCCGACCTCAAGGTCTCCATATCGGAGATCACCTCGTGCGTCCCATCGTGGAACATCGCGGAGTCCGTCAGCACCGCGGCCTCTAATATCTCCTGCAGGTAGTCTGGCCTCCGACCGTGGCCCTGCCCGCCCTCGCCAGCTGCATGCATACCCTCGCCCTCGACCAAGGCCTCAAACAGGATGCTCGCCTCATCCTGCACGCCCACCGGTGCAAACATCACCGCGTCCATGGCCTCGCTCTTCACTCCCGAAGCAAGATCCACCGCCGAATGACCGCCCCCGTCGCTCGGAGGAGCCTCTTCACTCGATAGCACCAGCCCGCCCACGCGCTCGCCTTGTTGACCATTCCCCTCCTCCGCCGTCTTCACCTCGTGCCTTGAAACCCTACTCTCGATGCGCCTGAACTCCTTGTGAGTTATGGACCGCGGCCTGGTCTGCTGATGCCTGATAGGATGGAGCTGCTGTTCCTGCTCATGACGAACCTGCGCGGGCTCTGCCGGAGATGGCCGAGGCCGCACCCTAACGGTGTCTGCGCTGCTGTTGCTCACCCCGCTCGACGGGGTCTCGGGTTTCACCGACGCCTTCCGGCGCATCGGCGTCATGCTTCGAGAGATCCTGGGAGAGCTGTTGATCACCCTGTGCAGCTGCCGGGCCAGCTCCTCGTCGGCCACCGATCCCGGGCCTGTACGCCTCGGCACATACCCGTCGTCGCGCTCATACTTCGTCTCGCCCTTGGAGCTCCTCTCCCTCCGGGGTTCCGAGTGCACGTTGATCTCCAGCCTCATCGGGCCCCCGCCTCCAACCCTGGCCTCCCCACTTGCCAGTTTCTTCCGGAGCTCCGCCCGAGCAACAGCATCTGCCCTCGAAGCGTGTGCAGCGGCCTCCAGAGCCGCTTTCGCCACTGCCGCGGCTCTCACAGACGCGGCCGCCTTGGCAGCTGCGTTCGCCTTTGCTGCCGCAGCCACCTTCGCCGCAGCGTTTGCCGCGTTCCTTGCAGCGACGGCTGCTTCTTGGGGCGACGCAGACTCCGATTGTGGCTGCAGCGACGACGGCTTCCTCGGAGGCACCAACCCACCCCCTTTCGTCCCTCCCGCCGCGTCCAGCCCGGACCTGTGCCTCGAACCATCCGTTGTGCGCTCATGCTCTCCAGGCCGGCTGCTCCGCTCTCTACTCATGCGCGGCTTCTTCAGCGCTGGGCTCAAAAAATCGCCTCCCAGTCCCGCAGGCGAGCCCGTCCTCGCCTCTCCATGGAACCCCGGCACCGGCCTCGCGGAGCTGTGCTTGCTCCGCATGCCCGTCACGCCATTGGCCTCCCTCTGCCGCCTCGCAGAGTTCACGCAGTCCAGGCACACGTACGACGCCGGGTCCGGCGCGCTGCCCAAGTGCTTCTGCTCGCACTCCGGATGCACCGACCGCCTGCACCGGGTGCACACCAGCCACATCGACGGGTCCCCCAACAAGCTGGCATCATGGTACATGGCCAGACAATGAGGGCAGAACATGCTCTTCGAGTACAGCAGCGTGCATGCGCTGCAAAGACGCAGCGACACGCCTCCCCGCTTTATTCTCCGCATCCCGCTGCTCTCCGCCGCATTACACCCCATGCACCCGTCCTCGCACTTCCGAACAGCCAACTCCCCCCCGCCCACCCCCTGAGCTCCCACCCCGCCCATGACATAACCACCCGCCGAGGGCGACACCACCGGAGGCGGAGACGTCGACAGCCACCCGTTCTGCTTCAGCCCCGCGAGCAATCGCTTCCGCGGAGGCAACGAGCCCCCCTCCATCAACGCCCGCGACGCGGCCAAACTCCCCGCATCCCCGGAGTCCAGAGAACCCGCCCCTCCCCCTCCCGCTACGTCCGCGTCGCCCATCCCCCTTACCCTAACAACCCCCTCCCCTCTCCCCTCCAAACCCTAGCCCCGTCCCTCACCCTAACAAGAACCAACCACGGCCCGTCACATTGCACTCCCGAAAAAGACCACCACTCCACATCCCCCGCGCTCTCAACACGCCCCTAACCCCAACGCCCTCGCTCATCACCACAGAATTTGACCCCACCCGCGCTCCAAACCTAAAAAGAAGCACCCCGCTCCTCTACGCCCCCAAACCCTAACACCCAGAACTCACTCACCCGTTCCAAATTCCCCGCATTCCCACAAAAGCTCGTCGCCCGGAGCTCCCCCGCAACTCCAAACCGGACGATCACCGTGAGCCCGCAGCGACGGCGAGGACGATTGGGGTTTGGTGAAACCCTAGGGAAGATCGCGTGGGGGCAATTCACGAGCATTTGGAGGTCGGAGGAGGAGTACAACTCTTGGACCCTTCACCAGCACCAAGACCTGCCTGCTCCTGCTGCTGCCCCACCTGCGCAAGAAAACCAGGCTGCTGCCCCGAGTCCATCTCCCGAGCCAACTCCCTCCCTTTGACTCCCGCACGCAAACGCGTCATGGTTTCACAAAGCCGTCGCCGATTGCGTAGATTTCAGATTCACGGCTGTACGCCTCGGGTGGATGGTCCTGGCTGCGCGTTTTGCGTCCCGGATCCCACGACGTCGTGTTCTTTTCGTGACGGTGTCCCCGTCAGCAGCGACTAAGGTTATCCTGGGGGAAGCTCGAATGGGAATGTCTGGGATTCCTTGTGCCTTGAGGTGATTTTGCCAGTAGGGGGTGTCACACCATTCTCAAGAGAACGTACACTACCCTAGGGTCGGATTTAACCCTTAACCCCAAAAATCGAAATCAACCAGAATGTGGTCGATCTGACTCTGGTCAGGCTCTCAGTTACTAAATTTAGATCGTATGAAGTTACAACTTCTTGCAGGTTGTAGAGTTTTCCCATACCTATAAAATGACACCATTCATGCTTCAAAATTCCTCATACTTTAGGAGATATTCACGGTCAAACTTTGAAAACACTGTTAGGGCATGCTGAAATCTGCCCAAAACTGCGGTATATGCTCATTTATTCTCAAAATCTGCCCAAAATCAATTAGATCGCAGTAACTTCAAAAATTCACCAAAAATTGAGATTTTACTTTTTTTCGAATTTTGTTTTTCGTACATGTAAAAGAGGTAGTAAAGCATGATCTCACCGTTTGGATTTTCAATCCAATAATTTTTTACATGCCTTTTTAATTGTTGAAAATGGGCATTTGTATTTGTATTTCAGCATACCTCCATGTGAAAAATTAAGCATTTCTTTAGGTTTTATAGGTCCTGTGAGGGTAAAAATTACATGGACATATTCCTTACTCAAATAGGAACAAGAATTGGAAGAGCCTCATGTCAAATTTCCTTTCTAAAATGGTTTTTTTGGCCCCCAAAACATTAGTTTTCCATTATACAACAAGGAAAAAATCCTTTTTTTCAACTTTGAACATTATGATCTCACAAATGGTGAGGAATTTGAATCTAAGATTTGGTATGCATGTACATGTACAAGTTAGGTACTAGATCTTACGGTTACATACTCAAATATTTGTCAAAAGTTAAAAACTTTCACCTTGCATTGAAAGAGGGTAGTTTTGAGGGTTTTTGGCAGTTTTGAGGGCTTTCGACTTTAGGGGTTAAACGTCAGTCAGGAACCGTATATACATGACCGTATTATACTCTATAAAATAAAACATTTTTTAACGCCTTAGGGGACTCTTGAAGGTTTTGGCAGGTTCCTATGGTGTCAATTTATAACATTCCTTTTTTAGATTTCTACTCTAGATGGAAATTGCTAAAAGCTTTGTGTGAGTCCAATTTTTTTCCTAAATCCGACATTTTATGAAAAAGTTACATGGTTTTGAAGTTCAAATTGGGAGACCGGGCATGTCGGACGACTCCAAAAACTTTTGCTAGGACACTCTATTATTTGTGAGATTTTCAACACTAGCAAATAATACTATATCCTTTCATACTCCCAAAAAAAATCTCTTGTCTTAACCCCTAAAGACCACGACCTATTTCGCTCTAAAACCAGTCCAAAACTGCCACTATCAAAAAGAGACATGAAAATCACATTTTAAAGTGAATTTTTGATTTTCAACCGTAAGATCTTAAAATAGACTTCCATATAAACACGCCATCAAATTTTGGTTGCAATCCACCGCACGGATTGATAGATTTTAGTGTTTAAAGTCAAAACAAAAGTTCATTTTCATCCATGCGTTGAGTAGATCAGCTGACTTTGACTTCATTTTGTATCAAATTTTTGCATTGTACAAGGTCTAAATCTTTTACCATTGTCTTAAGCATGATGTTATTTCCCAACCCACCAATTTTTAGAGGTAAAAAAGGGGTGTAGCATATTCAAAACAAGTGTGCAAGGTGTGGAGGTTCAAAAATTGCCATTTCACGTTTTATATTTTTGTGAACTACGTATGTATTCAAATGATAATCCAAACGGTCAATAAGAAGGTTTTCACCATATATTGTTGTTGAAAAAAATAAAAGTGAAAAATATGAAGATCTCTAGGTTTTATGTAGAAAAGATGAAGTTTTTTTCCCCCGTTGCCCGACAATGAGCGAAAATGTTTGACTTGGAATAAAATGCATTTTTACACTTAAGACAAGATTTTTTTTCAAAATTTTCTAAATAAGGAAATATTCTTTATATGTGTGAAAAATCTCAATGTCAATAGAAACTTTTGTCAAAATTTTTGGAGGTGCCCAAAGTCCCACTTTTGGCTTTAAGTGGTACTAACTTTCAAACCACAAATCCAAAAAAAAATTTAAAAAATATCTCCACGAAGCTCTTATCAGATCCTATCTTGAAAAAAAAATTCAGAGAAAAAGGATTTTTTTTCGAATTGTAGGTACATGCCCAAAATCCAAAATGACCCTAGGGGGAGGTTTGGTCCTTTAGGGGTTAACTGGAAAATAGCATAGTAATCTAAGTCAAACATTTTCACACATTGTCACACTTTGTCGGGCAAGGTACCAAAAAAACTTCTTTTCCACATAAAACTATGAGATCTTCATATTTCTTACATTTTATTTTTTCTACTACAAGATGTGGTGTAAACCTTCTTATTGACCATTCGGATTATCATTCTAAAACATATTTAGTTCACAAAATATGAACACGTGAATTGGCAATTTTTGAACCTCCACTCCTTGCACATTTGTTTTGAATACGCTACACCCCTTCTCTTCTTGTAAAAATTGGTGTGCTAGGAAATAACATCATGACTAACATGATGGTAATGTTTTCAGACCTTGTGTGGTGCAAAAATTTGACACCAAGTGTAGTCAGAGTCTGTTGATTCACTCTAAGCAGGGAAGAAAAAGAACTAATTTCTTTACTTCAAACACTATAATCTTTCAATCCGTGCGGTCAAAGTTTAAGAAATTTTGCAAAGATAGTTATGAATAAGTCTTAATTTAGATCCTATGGTTAGATGTAGAAATAAAAGGTTTTGATTAACTCATTATCCATTGCACTAAAACGAGCAATATTGAAGTGTTTTTGGTGTGAAAATGCCTTGGGCCTTTAGGGGTTAAAGTTTAGCAAGACTTACACCTTTGGATTGAAGAATCTTCAACTAACTTCTTTCATTTGGGAGTCATTTCAATATCTGAACCTTATCATGTTCAAATACAACACCATACGTGTAGAATATGGTGGCCACCAGCGGCATCTTTTAAGGTTTAAGGGTTAACCCCTACAAGACCAAGACATTTTAGAGGAATTTCTATTGTATAGATTAAAGATTGCCAAGAAGAACTTCTTCAGAATGTAACTGTAGGACCTTCTTTTGAACTTGTGTGAGAGGATGTGGCAAAACTTTTGTGGAATTTGACGGTACGGATTGAAAGATAATTGCAGTCAGAGTTGGAAGGCTTGTACCCTATAGGTTCATTTGGTCATTTCTAAAAAAGAATTATTCATTTCTAAATTTTATATCTATTGAAAAAAGTTTTAAGGATTTTCGAAATTTTATTTATGAAAAATTTGGAAGCTATTATTGGATTTTATTTTTTTGCCATATCCAACCCTCGGGTATGGTGTGTGAAGATTAGCGCTTAACCCTAAATGACAAAAGTCTTGAGGTGGGCTTTTGCAAATCTTGGGTACGTTCCCATGGTTGCAGTTTATATCTATAATTCTTGAAATTTTGTACAAAGATGGAAAGAGACAAGAGCTGCTTGGGAATATCATTTCTATTCTCACCGGATCAATAGAAAAAAAATTATGCCATCTTAACCCCTAAGAGCCCAAGTGTACGTGGGACGTACGTTTTGGATTTTGGGCAGGTTCCTACAATTAAATATTTTTTATTCTTTTCAAAACTCTTACACTAAATTTTCCTTGGTAAGAGCTCCATAGAGATATTTTTATTGTTTTTTTTGGATTCATGGTTTGAAAGTTAGTACCACTCAAAGTTAGAAATGGGGACTCTAGGCATCTCCAAAATTTTGCTAGAAGTTTCTATCAACATTGAGATTTTCCAGACATATAGAGAATATTTTTCTTCTTTGAAAATGTCAAAAAAAAATTCTTGTCTTTAGTGTAAATAAACATTTAAACACATTTTTACACATTTCAGGCAAGCGGGGAAAAAATGTTCATCTTTTCTACATAAATCCTAAAGATCTTCATATTTTTCACTTTTTATTTTTTCTACATCAATATGTGGTGTAAACCTTCTTATTGACCTTTTAGATTATCATTCTAAAATATTAAATTCTCAAAAAAATAAATCGTGAATTGGCAATTTTTGAACCTCCACTCCTTGCACACTTGTTTTGAATATGCTACACCCCTTTTCTACGTCTAAAAATTGTTGAATACAGAACTAACATCATGCTCAACACAATGGTAAAAGATTTAGACCTTGTATAGAGCAAAATTTGATACCAAGTGAAGTCAAAGTCTATTGATCCACTCAACGCCAGGAAGAAAATGAACCATTTTTTTGACTTCAAACACTCTAATCTTTCAATCCGTGTGGTCAAAGTGTATGAAATTTTGTGAGTATGTTACTGAGCAAGTCTTAATGGAGATCCTACAGTCAAGAGGATAAATATAAGGTTTTGTTTCCTTTCTTACTCATTGCACTAGAATCAACAATTTGAAGTGTTTTTGGTGTGAAATCGTCACGGGCTTTTAGGGTTTAAAGAAGGACTTCTTGTGTGTAGACACGTCGGGCAACTCCAAAAACTTTTTCTAGGACACTCTATACAATGTGAGATTTTTAATACTAGCAAGTAATATTATTTCCTTTCCAAGTGTCAAAAAATAATTTTTGTTTGTAGTGAAAAATAGCATTTAACTCAAGTCAAACATTCTCACACATTGTCACACATTGTAGGGCAAGGTACCAAAAAGAATTCTTCTTTTTCATGTAAAACTTAGAGATCTGCATTTTTTTTCATTTCGAGAGCAATATGTGATGTATACCTTCTGACACACCGTTTGGATTCTAATTCTAGAACATATTAAGTTCCCAAAAAATAAAAACGTGAATTGGCAATTTATGAACCTCCACTCCTTGCACAATTGTTTTGAATATGCTACATCCCTTCTCTACCCTCTAAAAGATGAAGTACAATACAAGGAACTAACATCATGCTTAACATGATGGTAGAATCTAGACCTTGTATAGTGCAAAGATTTGACATCAAGTGAAGTCAAAGTCCGCCAGTCCACTCAGTGCAAGGATGAAAATGAATCATTTCTCCTACTTCAAACACTTTAATCTTTCAATCCGTGTAGTCAAAGTTTACAAAATGTTTTTGAGTATGTTACTTTGAAAGTCTTCATTGATATTCTACGATTAAAAAATAAAATAAACGCTTTTGTTCCCTTTCTTACTCATCGCACTAGAATCAAAAGCTTTGAAGTGTTGTTGATGTGAAATTGCCAAAGAAATCTCGGGGTAAAAGCCTAATGTTTATTTTGGGTCGTTTGGGCACGTCAACCTTTGTAGCAAGCACTACAGATCACCTCCGTGGAAAAGTTGGAGAAAATTTTGAGGTGAAGCAAGATGAGCATCTACCACGACTGGCGTCACCAATATTGATGCAAGCATTGGCGAGCTACAGTGATTTCCACAAAGTGAGGTTGCAATGAAATATACCTTCTGTGTAAATGTTGTTCTGAATGATCTATCACAGTTGTAAATTCTTCCGAGCCATGTGAGCTCATCAATCTTGAACCTTTGAGAATGGGCAAGGAGGTTTGTAGAGTCCAAGGGGAATCCTATTTTATTCTTCAACGTGTCACACTCAAAAAGAATCAATGGACACTCTGTTTCAATGAAGATGAATATTGCCATTCTTTACCTTGGGAGGTGAGGAATGCTCATTTTCGATAGTCAAAAGAATAGATTGTCTTTTTTTTTCCATGTGAAAAACCACCTTGAATACATTTTTGAATGTACTACGAATGGCACACGAGGATTGTGACAATCCCTAATGTATAGCATGAGGCCTCATTGTGAGGGCTCCATGGGCTTTGAGGAGCTCAAGGGCAAGGCCTACCAAAAGAGAGTCTCTCAAAACCTGAAAGGCCCACAAGACATGGCTCACACAACATCATATATTGGCTTGCATTGCACTAAACCTGTTCAAAAACTAGTTTGTAACGCACAACATATAGACATTTATTCCATCCTTCTAGAGGTATAAAAAAAAAGTAGTTGTCAAAGTATGCGGCATCGGGTGCCACACCACATCGGATTGATATTTTAATATATTATTTTACATTTTAGTAGTCTATTTCTTGTTTGTCGATGTTTCATCCATTTTAGCAATTTCATCTAGGATATGATTCAACTGCATAGGATTTTAGTGTATAATGGAGAAACCTCCCTTGACTTGACATTCTTGTCAAGTCATGTTTTGTGAGAGTTTTGCAGAGCTTGTATTGTTAGTTTTTTTGCTTGGAGATGGTGATTCAACCATGTAGTAAAGATTGATGCTTTCCATATTCCCTTGCACTCTTTCATTCTTCCATGGTGGAGTAAGAGACGCTTGACTAATAGTGGACTTGTTTATTTATCTCAAGGGAATACTGTGTGTGTACTTTTGTGTATGTGATGTTGTCCTGATGGTGGTTAAACCATCATTAGGACAACAACATCACACATGCAAAAGTGCACACATAGTATACGCATTAACTTTATTGTACTCAATATGTTCCATGTGACAATCTATTTTTATACGACATATTATTATATACTGATGACAACATTATACAATACAACCAATATAGAATATCTACACTTATGAGCAAATTGATGCCCATGATCCGATTATTAAAAGCCACAATAGGGCTTCTCCTCCTAAATTGGGTTGGCTTTGCAATCCTATATACCTCCCCATGCTCTCATTGACATCATACACTTTACTTTTATCTTGATGTATTCTTTGTTCACCTCTTGGTCCAAGGCTACTCTCTTGTTATATCTTTCTCTCTTGGATTTTAATTCTAGTATCGTAATGTCTCTTCTCTTATATTTTGTACATGCACTCCTCTTTGTAATTTGAATAGTTTTTCTTGCTTAATTTAGGTACTAATGTTGCGATTCGTGTGTACAATTTTTTGTTTCACTTACAATGATGCTATTAGGGTTTTGAAAGTCTTTCTTGTACACTTATATTAACTTTGTACTGTTCTATCCAAATTTATTTTTATCTTAGATGATGGATGAGGTATCATCAAGCTCTACAACAAGAGTATTTTGTCATTGTTTATCATGTTTTTAATTGGTTTTTTAGGAATTTGTTAGTTTACTTAACCTCGTCTTTAAGGTTGAAAAGGTGCCTTTAAGTATAGTTCATTCTTTATCTATTTGAGCTTGTTCCTTATATTTTTTATTTGTATAGAATGTCAAGTTTAGCCTCATGTTTTGTTTACTTCTCATTTGTTTAAGCATTATACTTGGTTTTAGCCTAGGCAACTTGTTTTGTTTGTTAAGATAGTTTATCTGATTTTATGTCCAATGTATGGTTGTCACATATAGACTAGCTATTATTTGCTTATTTATAGTTCTTGCCTTATATATATTCTTGTTTATAATGTCAGACTTGCGTATTTGATACTAGTCTAGATTGGTTGGTTGTGTTTCTATAGAATACGACCCAATTTTTGTGAAATGTAAAACTTTATCAAATAGATATTTTTTTGTATGTCTTGTCTCATAGTCTTGCTTTATTTGACATACTTGTATCCCTTCTCGGAACCGGCGTTCTTCTCTCTCACATACTTGTGTAAAGAATGAAGTTTTTTTTATTACAATTAATAGGTCCTTATTTGTTCTTTTTTTTGGAGATTATGCGTTTGTTTAGCTTATCTATAGCTTGTATATATATAAAAAGTGTTGTCTTGATCTATATTTTTTAACAGTTATTTTTATTTGTTCTAATTTGTGACTATCGTTGGACGTGGAAAATCCAATTGTCTATTTTTTAAAGATAGATTTGTGATGAATATCATGCTCTATTGTATATTTAGGCATGATTTGCTTGTTTTGGTGTATGTCTATTCTACATGAATATACTTATATCAATTCTAATGCTGATATATAGTATTCTAATTGATTTTCTCCATGGATTGATTTATTTAAGCCATAGCATGGAATACATCAAGAACACATTGCATTTTAAAAACTGTGTAGGATCGACTGACTTCGAATTAAAATACTAGAAATACCGTCTCCATCGTGTTTGTTCAATCTTGGAATAATTCCTTGCAATAGTAAAGAAGGAAAGTTGCTAATCGTAGAAGGAAAAAAGCTGCCATGACAAGAAGGCCAAATGGAAATATTGTTTGCATGCAACTAAAGCCAATAAAAGTAAAAAGGATGTTATATTGATAATTGATGACAAATGGTGTTTTATTATTTTATACACTTAACATTGAGATTGTCTACATTGAGGCAATTAGACCATCGTCGTTCCGACCGGGGAAGATTTTTTATTGGTGCTCCTCAGAATCCTCACTTCAAACGTAGCATGTCTATTGAAATCTTACTACAGTTTGTCCTAAACGTCACACAAAATATCACCATACAGACTACCATTCATGTGCTATAATCCTGTATCTAATTCCTAAAACCAAATACAAACGCAATCAACAGATCTACAACCACACATGAACATAGATGTGCTCAGGAACATATTATGATCCTGGTTCTCGCAACAAATGGGAATCAAAAAGCACATCCAATGCTAATTTATTAGTTCCAGCCTCTGATCAATTGAAATCTCAATACAGTTTGTTCAAATTGTCACACAAAATCTCATCATACATACATCGCAAAGAAACAAAAATAAAAAATTTTCAGGGTTTGCATCTACCAACCATGGAGGGAATTCGGTCCGTTGTTGATGGGCAGGACCAAGCGCTCCCCGTCCAAGACGATGGTGCTGCGTGCAATTCGAACTGCTTCCTCGTTCTGACGATATTGTAGAAATGCTCTTCGCCTTGTCTTCAAGACTGCGCCGTCTCATGCTTGAGGTCCGAGTAACCTAAACACACCGATCTCCACAATTGATGCCAAATTAATTGACCTTTTAAATTAAATTCATAATTTGATAAAATTGTCATTTATATCATTTATCATATAAAAATCCACTCTAAATAAAAAATATTCTTATAACATAACCCGCTCTTGTAAAATATCAATGCTTTTGCTAGTACTTGATATCTGATTATAGCAACATACTTGATTTTGAATATACCAAATTTTAACACAAATTTTAAATACATTAATTTATTAAGCCATAGATTTTAAATCATTTAAACCAATGTCACTTAAAATACTATTGAAATCATATTCTATTTAATAATCTTCTGGAAAGACTTGAAAATGATCAAAGTGAAGAGATCTTCTCATAGTCATCTCGTAGAACAATAATGAAACCAAGTTGTTGAAGTTAATTTTACTACTTTCAAATTTTCATTTAATTTCACTAATAACAAATCTCTTGAATGGTTAATTTTTTGGATTAGGTTTTTAACTAAAGAATCTTTATGTACTTGAGTATTTTTCCAAACTTGTTCTATTTTCTTCTCCAAAAGATTAAATAGTTTTTCTTTGTGGTATTTGATTTTACATTTATTATTTACAATACTTTTAAGCAAGTTATGTTTATTTAGTGGTTTCAATTGGAAATTCATAGTCTAAGAGCATTGTCAATGTTTCAAAAGCAACAATATTTGAGCAATTAGTATCTTAGAAAATAAATCTAGAAGAAACAATATACTTCTGGAATTAAGTTTGTTGTATGGAAAAATAAAAGTTTCCTTATTGAACTTATGACCATTCCATTGCCCACAACCTTTAGAAATTAAAGTTTGAATATAGTACTCTAGTATATCATATTAGTCAAAGTAAAATTGAAGTTGTTGTCCAAAATTCAATGTTAGATGGATTAGAGTGGTCAAAGAAATGAGTACATCAATGTAGTTGTTTGAATTTTAGTTCTTCATTATTGCTATGTCAATATTGCTAAATATCATCAATAGACAAAACTTAGGAATTATGCAAAGTGGAAGGAAGGAATAGTCATCTACATATCAGTCAACCCTTCTGTTGCTTTTGAGCTCAATTCGGGCATTGCTTCCCTCCTTCCTTGAATACAATGAAAGAAAATCTTTTATGTCTTACTCAAGTTGGACATTGTTGGTTGGAGGACTCCGTTTAGTCGAGATGGACAATTGGAGGTTCCTTTTCGACAATAAAATCATTGAATCATTCTCCTTATTCCAAACTCTAGATAATATTAATTGTTTTATATCAAGTGGAAGTTAATTAAAGTTGTCTATAAATGGTTTATTAGTATATGATGTTTACCAAAAAATTGAAAACCTTGACAATAGCATGCTTTCTTTATGAACATTATAATATAAAGTTGTAAACAAATATGGACCTTTGAAAAACTCACATACGTATTCCTCCCTCACTTTCCATAGGAATTAAGATATGGTTAACTAGTATTAATTGTATAAAATGGACCAAAAAAAATTCATTGATAAAACATTTCGGTATTGAATAAAATTAGCACATTGTGTATGTTCTCTTACAAGAAAGGATTTTTTAAAAAATTCTCCATTTTGAGAATCCATTTAAGAACCAACATCATTTTCCGTAAGTTTCAGAGCTCTTATTGGAAAAGTGTGTTTTTTAGGTTCTTTGAAAAGAAGATCCATTGACAAATATAATTGTTAAGTATATCAATTTCTATATTTTTACATCTTGAGCTATCACTTGACTGAAACCATGTAACAGTGCCAAAAGCGTAGAAGGCCAAAAGTTGCCATGGCAATAAGACCATAGTAACTCTTATAGTGGGGATTGTTTTTGAAAAGAAGGTCAATTGATATTATTGTTGCATGCAACTAATGTCAAAGTGAGGTAGAAATTATTTTAAATTGACAATTGATGATATATGGTGTTTTAATATTTGATGCATTCAATAGTCAAATTGTCGACACCGAGGCCATTGTCTACCACCTTATGTGTTTTTTCACAATACAACATTTGGTTCAGAAGTAATTTTTGCATATCTTATAGAGTTATGCAATTTTTTACTTCAATAATTCTAGTCACTGGTAATCAAATCAATTGGACAAGTTGTAATAGCTACAACAATAATTCAAGTGAAGCACATCAAAATTCCACTTCAATGGGAGGTACATTTCCTATGTGTTAAGGACCCTCTTAACAAATTTCTTTCTTTAATGAAGTCTTTGTGAAATGTCAATGTGCACTTTCATATTATTTTTTTAGCTCATTTCATATATCTTAGTCCAAAGCATTCATATTACCACTAAAAAAGCTACTAGACTACTAGACAATGACATTTATACTAAGTATATTAAAATTAACTCTAAGTCTAAAATTTTATTTATAACACTTATTTATAAAGACTTACATACATTATGTTTGTATTTTTTTTATACTCTCTAATGTAGATATAGTCACATAACTTAATGATATTCAACTTTCCCATGTACCATCATATGAGGCACATCAACCTAATGATGTCAAACTCAAATTGATAATGTTAATCTCTATCTCATTTTAATGTCTTTTGTTAAATTCATGTATACCAAAATATGTCATAATATTCAAAGTTTCTTGAATCTAAGACCACTTTGAGCACTCATATTGAATAATCATATTTATTGAGACTATGATAATATACAATCAAAATATTAATAAAAACTTGAGTCTATTCTGCTTAAAATAAGGAAGTACTTAAATTCCTTCTATGATGGAACTTGCTATACCTACTACTACATACGATCTACCATGTTCCACTTCCCACTAAAGAAGAAAACAAAACAATACATCATGGACGTGTATAAAATCATATAAACCTAAAAGACCTAAATTTTTTTTCAACGCTCTCATTCTCAATTGTTGTACGACATAGACATTTTAAAAACAATAGCATTTGGTCATACATCTCCATTCTTCCATTTGCAACAATTGAATCCACTTCATAAACGACAAAGTGGAGATGCTCGAACATCATTACTTCAAATTTTATCAAATATAAAGATAAAAATAAAAATGTATATTTTTTTTAATTCATAAAATTGTATGTGAAAACAATTGAACATACCTGAGCTCTATGGAATCCATGTAGTGTTATAAGGCATCAAAATGACTCCAATTTTCAATTGGGCCCTTATGAGTTTTTGATAATTTTGAATTGTCCACATTATTCATTACAATTGAATTTTCAATAACAATGAAGTGTATTCTTAAAGTTCCTTGAAAACCACTCAATACAAGCATTCCATGCAACCAATTGTTTAATGCACTACCATTTTCATTATTTCAATCTACATTCATGTTAATTTACAATACAATTATATGAAAATCAAATAAATAAATATCATACATACTTCATTTAGAGGAGGACTTCTCATTTTCCCACTGTTCAAAACCTTCCTTTCTTAACACTGATTTTCTCAATGCTTGAAGTCTTCTATTGTGTTTCATAATGAAACTTCTAAAATCTCTTTTGTTACAAGCTCTTTAAGCCGTTGTCATCAATTCAATATATAAATGTTTATATATGTCAAAGTATATTCAAATGAAGTCTAACCAAATCTTTGAATTGCTGAGGTATAGTGGGACATACCATGAACTTTCACTATTTATTGTGCTAATTATTGCCTTTTGAGAGAGCTCCCGTATAAATGCTCCCTAAAATCATTCAAATTTTGAAACATCAATATATTTATCGCTAGAAATAGTTAAACAAAATTAATAATACCTTACATTTTTATTGATGAAATGGGGTTTTAAGTTCTAAAATGCACCTTTCCATCATATCCTTTATTACTCCATATACTCTTTTGTGCAAAATGTAATTTTATACCATTTCAATTTTTTTCAATTTCTCCTATAATCTTCTCTATATAAAAACCAACAATGCAAAATGCTGTAATTTTAATTGTACAAAATACTATAACTTTAATTGTACAAAATACTATAACTTCTTACAAGAGCTCGTGCACAAAATAAAGATTTCAAACCTTGAATTGGATATCAATAGTGCAAAATATGTCTGCAAATGTTGTTTTTCCCTCCATCCATTGGCTTTTTAATACATTGAATCACCATAAGTATTAATGGGTGCAGCTCATCTTACCTTCAAATCCTCTATTTAATTACGGATGCAAGAACTCTTGATTGAATAAATTGTCTACAACTTGATTGGATAATCTGGATGACCTTTGACGTGTTCTTATACATCGATTTAAATAATCTATTGAATCCATAACATGAGTGCCGGATACTTCTTCCTCACTCTCATAGTCTTGTAAAAGAGGCTCTTGAAGTACTTGTAGGCTTTTTAGAACCTGTTCAACAAGCTCCAAGTCTTCAATGCCTTTTTTTTACATTTTGTATCACTATAAAGTCTCCTTGTGCATGCACTGAGACTCTAAGTCTTTTACACGTGTTGCATTTGAATTTTTTATGAGAGGAAAATGCGGTTCTACTATGAAATCCTGTTGAATTACAAATATTGCAACTAAAGTGTTTTATTACGAACACCTACATTTTCCAAAATTGAGCCATATATCAATTTCAGATTCAATTAAAAAATAATATTATATAAACATTTGGATGAATAACCTAAAACATTCACCTTCAACTAAGCCCCTCAACATGCACCACCAATTACCTATCACCAAGTGTACAACTTGAAGACACAATATAGATAGGAAGAACATGCTTGTTTCCTGCAAAAACCAAGCCCTCACAGACGTAGGTATGTGCAACCAATAAACTTGATCATCCTTTCTAAACATGCACATGTATGCGCAAGCATCTCACAATGCACTCATGTCCACTGATATTGATATAATACTCTGTTGATACCAAACTAATACTCGGGTGATACTAGTCTAATAATGAATTAGTCATCAAACGCGTATACTGAAGACACAATATAGATGAGAAGACAAAACCAATACGCCGACAAAGCCAAACTGACATAGAGATGCTCAAGAAAAAAATCCATTGCCAATGAGTTTGTCCTCTTTACCAAGAAGGAAGGTTGCAATAGAACAAACTTTCACCACTATAGACTCCAACACCGCGGTGTTGGGTAGGGAGCTAGAGCTTCTAGGAGTACACTTCCAAAGCCACTCTCTTAAATCATGGTCAAACAAAGTTTTGCTTGCTCTTTACTACCACTAGTATGTGAATTATGTTCGTTCCAATTCACGCTAAGGAAATGACATGTGTCACTTGCATGATCATTCTTCCTTGTTCTTTACGTCCTCCGGGTAGCGCCGACGTACTGCCATTTGTCCCGCGTTGTGAAGAAGCTTCCTCGCCCAAGTTTTTATTTTGTACTGTCTGAATTGTTGAATTTTGCACCATTCTTAACTATCTCAACCGTCCGATTTTTTCCAAAATTAATTTATTATTGAAATAATATTTTTATCTTTCAAAATTAAATAGTATTTTAAAAATAACAGATGAGTAGTTGTCATTGGCAAAATCCAAGTGTGACTGTTGGGGAGATACTTCTGCACTCAACTCCACCTCCCTTTGCCCCCTCCACCTCCCTGCAACACAATTCCAAACGTTGCAAAAGTTGAAGGCTTGGGAAATTGAAATGAACATTGTGACATGTCGTCTTCGCAACAAGACTCAATCTCATATATGCAACACAATTGGATGGTATCTAACGCTGACGAATATGATTCCTCAACCACAAACTTGAAGGTGCAAGTGGCATCGGCGTTGTTGTTGACAACGGTGACCATGCATACATTGTTGATGCGCATATAGAGTAACAAGCAACCACCTATGTGCCACACGGGGCACGTCCCAAGATCCTTTGTCTACATAATATAAGTGCGGAACGCATCCACCATCTTACTCCTGCACAACGACAACAATGCCATCTCAATACCTCGTCATCATATACAAACATCCATCCCCCAACCGATCAATGACAACCATCACAAACCCTACTTGACATAGTCACGGTAGAGGCACTTGAGCACGTTGATCCGCAGGTTCAAAAAGTAGATGGCACATGCCGCCATTGGCATTGTGCCTGCACTACTCCGATGCGCTCTTCTTCCTTCCTCTCCGCAAGATCTTCAACTGACAATGGTGATGGCGCTTGCTCTCTCTCTCACACTCTCGATCTTTGTTAGTATGTATATATTTGGCTTTGTCTTCCCTGTCTCTGTTCTTTGCACTTCATCTTCCTCTTTGAGACGACAAGTTTAAGGTATCTAATCAAGTACCACCAATATATCCTACCAATCAAAGGAGTGCTAACAATAGTAAGAATAACACTGAAAATAAACCAAGCTTCTGAATATGGATGGTGAAAATTGAGAAGTAAATGTGCTACCATTTTTGTGCCAACAAATTACTTTTTACTTGTACATTTGGGAACTAAGCTACACTCCCCGTTTCTAGGAGTTGAATCTAGGCAAAAGCTAAGGAAGCATTGAAGCGTACATGTGTCACAGACAGTGAAGAGAAAAAATTGTAGGAGAGAATTGACCCTCTAAATTTTTTAATCATTGAACAAAAATTCACCGCATCAAAAATGTTTTGGTTGGAACACATTAAACACATGACGTGTGTCACTTTAGTTACCACAAGTCAAAAACAACAACTTTTTGATTCATCTCCCCTCTTACAAGGAAAAATACATAATTAGTTCCAACCAAAACGTACTTCGGGAGCTAGGGCTCCTAAGGATTCTACTCCCAAGAGCCACTGCCAACCCCTCCCATAAGCCCCAATTTGTTGTAGTGTTTCTTTTGTGTTTGAAATCATCATAGCCTTGGGTCAGCTTTTGGGACCTACATTCATTCCTAAAAGCATGTAAGCCTTTAGAAACTTCAGAGACTTCCAACTAAGTTAGTTCCAACATGAGATATTATGGTATTGAGAAACATTACTGCTACTCTAGCCAACTGCTCTAGAAACGAATGCAACAATTAAAAGTCCGATGAAATACCGTTCAATTGCTTAAAAGTGGAAAAAGGTGCATGTCCTGCGAAATTTGGAGATAACGTTTGAATTTGGTCTTCACAAGTCTACATTATTGTTTAGTTCTTGAACGTCATGATTGATGCGCCTCTTTAGCTGCTCAATTCTCAGATCACACGATGTGATGGACCTGTTCCTCCAAGTTGTCACGTTGTGACCTTTCAAGGAATTGTTGGCAAAATTAGAACATTGAAAACAAATACTAGAAACGTCAATGGCAAATGTGCCAATGGAACTCAGAGTAGCCAATGTCAACTTGCCATGCAACAATTGTGGAGACGTTGCTAGACTACAAGTTCACAAGTGTAAGTCACAACACCTTCCCATTTGTCAACTTTTGGTGGTTTGCTATTCTACCAATTTCTAGGTTCTTCTATATTGAAGCGTCTTGGAATCACTCTTCACAAGCCTACATGAGTGAATAACCTCGTTAGTTGTTGTGTTGTAGAACTTATAATAAAGGTTCAATCAGCTTCCATCACATCTCCTCTGAAATATTTTTTTTGCGAAAGCAAGAAGCTCTAAGGACCAAATTATCTTCTCACCCATTGACTCGCCATTGCCACACTTATCTTGTTGTTGTTGCTGCGGTTGCTGCAGGTTTTCACCCTCAACTTTCCAACGTAAGCCTCGTACTTCTTCATCATGTTTGTTGAGGAATGATACGTTGACAAAACGCTTTGTGCGCGGATTCAGGTGCTCTGTATTGGATTCCGTCAATGTGAGTTTGAGGATGCTCTCCATTGAGCTTCATTTTCTTGTGCACCAATACTTTGTATTTATGTTACTTGATTCTCAATGCCCTTTACCTGAGCGTTTGTGGCAGACACAAGTGCGTTCTCAATGTAGTACAAAAGATAATTATTCTGGTAGAATTGACCCTTTGTTTAGTTCCAATAATTGATTACCATACTTGTTTAATCATTTATCGATGGGATTTATTCTAACATGACGTTTTGTTGCTACACATCTTGGTAGTTTCAAAATATTACTTTGAAGAGGATTACATAGAAGAAGATCTTGGAAGTTTTGTACCTCATAGGGTAGGTTTTGATACATAAGCATATTCACGTGCTTCTCAATCTACTCTAGTGTATTTGCAAAGTGTTGGTAGTCATTTCCATATAAGGATAAAAAGAACAAAATTCTCATGAGAGTGAGATATACATGAGACATATGTTTTTTGAGATACATGTATTTCATTCTCCACTGAGATCAATCAAAGTAGCCACAATTCTTGAAGACATCCCTGCTTTTAAAGTGAGATGACATCAATATGATTGCCGCTATTCAAGAATACTTTTGCCACACAACTTGTGCTTAGAAACAATTTTCATTTCATCCAATCACCTCATTGTTGATGTTTTCTTAGGTGGTTTATTTGTGAAGAAGAATGTGATTGAGATTGCAAATTGTGAAAAAGATTAGTCAATGTCAACATTCACGTGATTTTCCACAAACTCAAACTTGCATTGAAAATAGTTCTTAAATGTTGTCCCATTTACGATTTTATACATGTTTGTGACTTTGGTCCTTGAAAGGTTGTATACATGTAGTAGGTCCTTATCATTTGTATTTGCTAAGGAGTAGAAAGTCCCTCTTGGTAATGTGAACATCCGTCCATCTTACACGCATAGCAAAACAAATATACCACTCTCCAATGTTGGAAAATTTCAAGCAACAACTCTCGTCTTTACAAATCCTAGCAGTGCAATACAAGTAAGATTTCCTTTTATTGTTTGTTGGTTATTTTCCATCTCTCAAATTCACTTGTCATCTCTAAGTGGGAAGTTTTTGTTGTAAAATCAAAAACTTCACGTCAAGGGACTATAAGCCTTTACTATTGGTAAAAGGGACATTCAAGTTACCAACAAATTTTGAAAGTTGATCAATCCTGGCATTTGCAGCGATTTGTACCCGAAATACTTTGTTGATTTGACGTTGCCATCTCCGCAAGTTCAAGAATTGGTTGATATATCACCATGGGATAGCACCAAACCTAAGCTCAACAATCAGGTTGAAGGATGGTAGATTTTTCCAAGTAGACAAAGAAGGAAACATGTGAGTATGACTATATTCATTATATTGCTAGTTCTCACATTGTTATGAACAAAGTCATGTTTGAAAATTTTCTACGCGTGTGAGCAACATTAACGAATGGAATTGTACCACTTGAGTTCACTACGGAGAACAACGTCCATCCTGAGATACCGAGTACTACATAAGTATATATTTGTTTTCAATCGCATAGTGTCTTGTTGAATGATTTGAAGCACAATAACAATGACAAAGTTTAAGGCTAAAATTTATTAAACTTTCTCCTTCGAATGAAATTTTTGGAGGTTGCATGTATAGGATGATGTTCAGATGCTGAAATTGTGGCGTTTTTGCTATGAATTCTATAAATAGAAAAACTATTCATCAAATATTTGAAATTTTGTATTTTTAATGTTAATATGTAATTATTGAATGAATGTAAGAAAAGATTTGTTCATTATTGTATAATTGTAGAATTTGTGATATTTGTTCTAATTACTAATTTATGTTTTGTATATTTCTTACTTACACGTGTAACAAATATAGAACCCTTTACATCTTGCACCCAAGAGAGGGCTTTCAATGAATTGCAACATCATAGCAGGCTAATTCTCCATTAGACTAGTGCCATGCTTGCACAAAACGAAGAAGCAGAGCAGCACAAGTGCATAGTGTAGAATACCTTCAAGACGTAGATGTTTGGTACAACATATACTTTGCTCATTAGTGACACACCTTTTGCGTCTATGAAACCTCATCAACAAGATATCATAAAGACTATATTGGAATGGTAGAATGTGGAGAATGATATAGTTGTTCACCGCCAGCTTGAAACTGCATGGCTTTTGAAAATCCTAAATAAAGTATGCTTGCATAAATGGGTAGTAGAGTACCTTTGCTCTAGAAGGGGTCACTTCACGCGCCTTGTGCACGATGAATTGAGCTGGCTTTTGAATTTTCCCAGGGTAGCAAATACTACGTCAGAAAAACTACCATCGCTTTACGCATGGAGGAAAGAAAATAAGACTTGGCTGCTTGGTACGGTTATCATATGCTTCAAGAAATTTATTCAATTCAGCAGTTACTTAATTTTGTATAGCGTTTGATGAACAATTGATATTGTAGAATTTCATAGCAATCTGTAAGTAGTTATTTTACAAAAACTTGATGTTTATAACTCCAAAGAGGAGGTAATGTTGCAATGGCCATGATCCTTATGGATCAAATGCCGTGCATGGAATAGTTGCAAGAGTTGTTAACGAAAAGCGTTATCAACCACAAGATGTTCACCAATTAAAGCCACAGTAGCTCACATGATTCATCTAGGTCGTGAATTCATTTGAAATAAATTTCTTAGAAAATGGTAGTCCTCGAGTTAACTATCATAGAATTCTACCATCTTTTTAATGTAGTTGTTTTTCTTATTGATCATTTTAATGGTTCATTATATTATATATAGTAATGTTTTCTTTATTTATACGTGCATTGTATATAATTGATCACAACAGATGGAGCTTTGTTTGAAAGATACAACCTTCTTTGATGGCAACAAACAAAAGATTGGATTGCCATACATGAGCAAGAAAATTATATAAAGCAAAATTTGGATAAGCTAAGACGGTTGAAGTGATTTTTCATCGAGCGGATGTGGGTGTAAATACCAATGATGTTTGGAACAATGATATTAATATTCCCTTGTAAAGAATCACATATCACAAGAAGAACTTCGGTCCTCACTTAAGCGGGCCGAAGTGAATAAAGTGTATGTTTATTCCACCACTAAAGTTTAAACCAATGTCCACCAAATATAGATTTTTGTCAAAGATCAAAATGGATGCATCACCAGAACTTTCCGGAAGGTCACCCATCTCAGTACTATTGTGGCCCAAAGGCGCTTAACTTCAGAGTTCTGATGGAATCTGGTGTAGTAGCCTTGGTGTGACCGCATCACAAATCACGTATCATACGCTGTATAAAAGTAATAGAATTGTGCAGATTTTTACTTATGTCAACTATGATATTGGTGAAAAATCTATTGTTGATTAGAAAGGATGTTCTTTAACGTGGCTCCATTGGTTGGCTGAAAAATGTGGCTAGAAAATAGCTCGCAAATAGGGTGGGGTGGGCACAGTGTGAGTGACTCTCTCTTTCTTGATCTTCGATGTATAGGCTTTTCTTCCTCTTTGCCATGAGTTGTGCTTTTGTAGGAGCCATGTTGTCATTGTTGATGCCACATTTTTCATTGGTGGTTTTCTTGTCCATGCCCTTTTGTCAATGGAGACCTTGGTTGCTTGACCTTTGTATGCACGTTTGGTTCTTTCTTTAATGGTTATCTTAGAGTCGTATCATGTGTATGAGCATTAGCAAGATACCATTGGTGATTTGGAACATGTTATAGGCAGAAGGAAGGTTGTGTACTAGACTTGCAGGACAAATGGAAAACTTGCTCCTCTTATCTTCACTTTGAGGTACCACCCTAAGGTTGCATTTTGAGCTGTACTAACTGGCCGAGTTGCATAGAAGATAGGTCTCAACAACATCTTGAAGGCATGGTTGTCATTGATGCACAAATGGCCATAGAGTGGCTTTGATGTCAACATACCTTGGCGACATACTAGTAATGTTAAGGCAATCACTTTGTACAAATATAAAATACTTCTATTTCCATTTCCATGGAGCCCTTACGTACATGCATTAGTTTAACATAAACCTTGATGTGTTAATAGATGGTAGGGTTTGCTATTTACTCCATTTATGGTGAACTGAGTTTTGACTGCGAAGGTCTCGGCTTCTAGATTCACAGATTTTTTTTAGTATCACCACATCACTTTCGTATTTGATAAAAGCTTGTATTTGTAGATATTACAAGGGCAACTTTTGATGGATTATATGCACGTTTGTTAGCTTGGATTTCTTGTTCCCAATATTATTGATGTGCATTTCATGCCACATTTTCCATGAGTGGCGTTGGCCTCCACGCCCCTTTGTCGCAGGAGGAGAGGAGGGTCTCTTCACACTCTAGATCATGTGCCAATTCTACATCCTGGATTTTGTCTTTGCTTAAGTTTGCATTGCATCATATGTCGACATTTGCTTCTATGAGGAAGAGTCATGCCATTGCTTCTAACAGGTCTGTAATTTCCAAATTTCTCTCTCCAACAACCTTTCCATCTTCCCCATCTTTGCATGAGAAGTAACCTTCTTTCTCTCTTTGTGCATGTCTAAATTATTGCCGGGTAGAATACTCCCAAACCAACCGCGTCTTGCACCTTTGATTTAAAATCCAAGAATCTGCTCCTAGACCAAGAAGGAAGCTCCATCAGGATTGCCAACTTTATATTGAGCAACATCATGCGCTATGGCCATTTCTTCAAGTCTACTTGCGGAAGCCTAAATCTCGCCTCTCTAGAGATAAGACTCTAAAAGCCGCAACACTCTTTGTGTTATCTTATGGTGATGGCGGCTAATGTAACATTAGGGCACTTGTGCATGTGATTCAACAACATTGGTATGGAGGTCCCCAAGCAAAAATTTGGAGTTGTGAAGTGATCACTATAAGAAACCCGTGATTTTTGTGACGTTAGTTGTGATCTAGTGTGTTTTTCAAAACATGTTTTTGCGAACGGGCCGTGCCTTGGGCTTTCGGATTCTGGTGGATGTTGCACCAAACATGAAAAATTGGCGGAAAAACGCAGAGATGTTAGCATAAACGTATTTGTTTTGCGGGACGTCCTAGTGAACGTAGTCATGTTTTAGACAACGTCCTCAGAAAGGTGACAATGCCACGTTGGCAGGGGGGTTTCAGATTCACTGTGAGTAACTTCGAGATTGTTACTGCAACCTCCCGTAAAACACTGCCCAACGGTTAAAACACAATGGAGATGGGCTGACCCCTACAAAAATAAAAACGTGGATGTCGTTACTGACGTCACAAAAAACGTGTTTGAGCCACGTAGGCAAGGTAGAAATTGGATTCTTTTTAAAATGTTTGTGCCACGTAGGCAAGGTTGAAATCAGCTACCACGTAGGCAAAGAGGATGTTGGAACAAACGTCTGGATGGACGTCTACTGTGACATTTTAATGTTTATGCTAACACGAGGCCAACACCATGACAAATCCAATAATCCCATGTAGATTGTCACCACTTGTGCATCCCATTGTATATGTATGTAAGGCCTTCTCTCCTATCTCATCACACTTGAATCAAGAGTGATTCACTTTCATCCATCTATTTGGATGAATTTGAATTACCCTTGAAACTTAAAGTGATACGGTATTTTTTGATGACATGGCGCTTCTTTTTGGTGACATGACACTTGCTTTTGCTGACTTGGTGCTTGCTTTTGGTGACCTCCATCTCAACGAACGTCACAGAAAACGTCATAACGAACGTCACAGAAAACATACCGTGTTAGAAATGACGTCCCAATTTACACTGTCCACAATTAATTATTGCATTAAACTATGCTGATTGGACATGCCACGTCATATTTTTAAAAGTGACACGTCATATTTTAAAGGTGCCACGTCATAAAATGGCGGGTCCACGTATGCAAGCCTAGTCACAATCGTATGCCACGTCATGCGCCACATCATGGGCCACATTACCAAGGGCCCGGATGAAAAATTTGGGGATGTGGCACTGCCCGTCCATGTGGCGATGACGTGGACGCGACGTGGCAGCCACATGGCAGATTTTTAACACCTTCAACCCCCAAGTTTTTGTGACGTTTTAAAAAACGTGGGCCTGTTTTTTGAGATTTTGGCATGTTTTTCGCATGTCAATTGTAACGGATTTTTTTGGACGTCAACGTTGACGTGCCGGATGCTGCACAAAACGTATTTGCACCTTAGTTGCCCTGTCACAAAAAACACGGGTTTCTTATAGTGGATTCACTACACCAAGCTCTACGGCTTCTTGCCCTTTGACAACAAGAACATCTCAAGTCTCTATCGCAACATTATTATAAGGATGTGACATAATGTGCAACTTGCTTCTAAATTTTTATGATTTTTGTTGGTTTGGTCTGTTTTGAAATGATGCTCCCAAGCCAATTATCTGCCGAGGAGCCTAACTTCAATATGAGCATGTTGAAGCGGATCCATTGCAACGCATCACCATCGCCGAGACATATTGCTAACCCTTCTTCCAAATCAAGCTACATCGCGCTCCCCCCACCAAGACTGTGTATCAAGTGAAGAAGATATTTACATGATCTCTCTACATGTGTCTTTTCTCTTTTGGATGATTTCTAATGGATGGACGTGGGTGTGTAGATTGACAAGGATATCATTGTGAGAGTGGAGAAGATGGCAATGGCATGTGAATTAATTCCTTGAGCTTGTTGTCTTGCTCTGTTGGATGCAATCTGTCATATTTTTTCTAACTTAATAGAATGTGCGTAATTAGAGCGATGAATGTTTCAAATGTTAATATTTCCAGTGGTCAGGCAAGCTCATGCTCAATATACCTCTAAAAAGGTAATGAATGCGTAGTTGAATATTAATGTGGACGGTAAACATAGTATCGGATCTCATTATTTGTATTAATGACACGTTTCTATTTTAGATCTTCTATTTTTATGAATACCTATGGGAAGAAATTATTTAGACCTTAACGTACCTGTCAATTAGTGAAATATTAATGCTATTCACACTTGGCTATGTTCCGCTAATTATGATAACTTAATAGTATATATGGTGTAATATGTGCTCATGTAATAAAGTTGATCATGCAACTAATCTTTTTTTCAAAGCCAAAGAACGAGGAAGTTCTTGAGGTGACTTCTCATCCAAATATTAAACAATTACTTGTCCTTTGTATATCATAATCTATTACAAGTTATCATGTCTTGATGTTTTGTTAAAAATATGGTATTCCAATGTTGATTAGATTTGATTTTGAGACAACTTTAAAGTTGAACCTTTTGCATCAACTCCCCGCCCGAAACCGCCACTTTTCCATTGCTTAGCCACAACCGTGCGGATTTGTTTAATTTTGATTTCGTCATCGTCCATGCAAATTTGCTTTACATAGATCCACATCAATTATGTGCAAAAAATACGGAACAACCAATATTATTTATGCATTACATGATTTGATGTAGATTGAATATTAAGGTGGACCACTATAATTTGGGTTTACAGAAATTAGTGTGGGTATTTTGAAATAATCAATTCCACACTATGACAGGTGAACGGTGTAATATAGCCTAGAATTTGACAAATGTGTTCATACTTTTTAAACATATGGTGACACGTAAAAATGTTGGAATGACCATGTTTTTTTTTCATTTTTTTGGCACACTAGTTGCTATATTGGCAACTTGCAACAAGTGTTTCCATCAAGCAAAGAGAAGATTTCATAGCCAAAAATTGAACCCACAATCAGTCCATTCAACTTGGGTATCTTTCCACCACCACCTTGTAGTTTAACCCTTAAAGGTCAGTGGAGGTCTTTGTATACGGTCACATATTTTACTCTTAACATACAAAAAATATTTTTTAATTTAGCAAGACAAACGTTTTTGGATTCAAGATTCTTCAACTAACATCTTTTATTTGGAGGTCATTTCAATATGTGAACCTTATCATGCTCAAATACGACACCATACATGTAGAATACATGACCATTTTGCAACTTCTCAAGCATGTAGTAGGAGCAATAATGATCTAAATTAGAATTGCCATGTGCCATTGGATTGAGCTCAACACAAATATAAACTCTTGTAACTATTGTATACATCAATTCCTATACCTTGTGTGTCAAATACACCAAAAACATCATGTTGCAACCCAAATGTGGCTTCTAAGACCTTTTAGGATTAAAATCATCTTGAATACAATCTAAATCAGGATTTTAAGTTTAAGGCCATCTTGGACAAGGGATGACTATGTTGTAAAGGTGCAATCACCTCGTTCTTTAACAACGCCTAGGGCCAATTGACCCCCTAGTTCTCCCTTGTGGGATGAACGGGGAAGTTTTCTTGTGGATGAAAAGGCTTGGGAAGCTGGCCAAGCGGTGAAGCCCCAGCCAGTATCCACAACATTGTCCACCCCACCTCGGCCCAGCCTATGCCCCCGCACACCCTAGCCCCGACTTGTGCAAATCATTCCTGCCTTCTATTGCCGTGTCTCCTCACTCCTTTGTTATGAAAAGAAAGATTGAAAACTACAACAGATCAAGAGTCCTAACCAATATCAAATAAACAAAAAAACATACACTAAAACAAGTATATGTAGTACACCCTCAAGGAATAACTAGTAAATCACAAAAGTAATCAAATGTCTCGCACTCCACAAAGGGAGAATCAACTAGCGCAAGTAGTGTATGAAAATGCGGAGCCTTCACTAATGATAAACAATCACTTACAAGTAAAGGTAATTACTAAACATTCTCTAACTCACTCACAAAGCTTGATTTGACAAAAACATCAAGTTGAGGACGTATGTGGCGCTATACACACACACACAATCCTAAGTGGATGGAAATCATCCACAGATGAATGCAGTGCGCCGCCGTACGTCCCTAAATCCGTCGAGTAGTAACAAACTAATCTACGCTAAAACACTACGATGTGGATAGGCCCTCGACACCAAGTTCCGTGACAGCTGTTGTGTAAAGAAAGATCAATAACCACACTAGATCAAGAGTCCTAACCAACATCAAATAAAAAAAACCATACAATAAAACAAGTATATGTAGTACATCCTCAAATGCCCCCCCCCTTAGTGGATAAAGTGACCTTCTATTTAGCTAGAATCAAACAAGACTAACATGACTAAACACACGGTGATGTCGCTGCAACAACTGTACGCATCTAGTCGAAGATGTCGCGAGTTGCGGAATCCAAAAGTGTGTACAAAAGTAACAAAGAGAGGATAGGTCGGGTGCAATGTGAGCCCCATCTTTAATTGCCCTATACAACTTTGTTGCCAATTCCTTTGTCAATCTTCACCTACCCTATCACTGAATAAAAAGCAAGAACATCTAACTCGATGGTAATGCACCACATAGTGACAATTCAACAAGGAATTCAAGCTGTATTATCAAGTCAAATGTGGCTCGAAGACCTCCAACAATGAAGGCAAAGTTCAATCCCCAGATAGTAGAGTAGAAAGAGGCAATGTCAAACAAACCATATGCCAACCACAATGACAATGGTCACAAAGCAACATGGTAGTTGCGCCCTTCTTCCCACCACATACGAAATACAGAAGGTCGTTTCGCACAACGGCCAACTCCAAATGAATGGAGCCATCAATGGGTAATGGCATGGAGCACAATTCTTAGAGTGCTCTCGACACTCCCAGCCATCTTTGCCTTCCAGCAACAAGATGCCACTGGGTAACACATCACACAAAGAATAGTACGCCCTACCGTGACGTCCAACGTCCAGGGCGCCTCACGTTGCAAATAAATAAGATTTTCCGTGGAAAAATGACGCAACTGAGGTTGGTAGGCACCGCTACGAGTACGGACGTACTGTAAGGTGTCACGGTGCTGAGCAATGGACAAGTTTTCTATGGCCATAGGCATGGCCCGCTGAAGAACTCCGCTTGATCCCGTAGACATTGGGCCCACACCTTCGGATTGTCCAAATCCACAACCGGAGCCAATTTTTCCCGAACGGAACTCCGTAAAATTGGCTCCCGCCCGTACAACAACTGATACGGGGGTAGAAGTCTACTAAGGTTACTAACTTTTGGGCAAAAAACATATAATTCAAAGTATATTTGTTTTGGAGCCCTTTGTTAAATTGTTGATAAATGCCAACCGTCCATTGATTAGGTGTGAAGAAATCATAGCCAATAAAATGTTAGATGAACAGATAATATCTTGAAGAAGGTGGTGATTTTTTGGACTTTGTGTTGTCATAATACATGTCGTTCTATAGGTGGCCCAACCCTTTCCCAAGATGAGTATATTGCATACTGCAGAGACTGAAAATATACCAAATATACTATGCAATATATATGTTAAATCAAGGCACCAAAAACTAGGTTTTGAAAAAAATGGTCGAAGATTTTTTTTTTGGAAAACATTTTATGCATCAAGATAGATTTTTGTATACTAAAAAAGGTTGGATAAGAATTTGGAGAAAAAACAACATTAATTTTTAATTTAGGCTTCTTAAAAAAATAGCTTATTTTTTAGCAATAAAAGCCAAATCAAGTTTTGGATCTAGAATTTTCAATTATAATGTAGGAGCACATTATGGTATTTTACTTCCTGAAACTCTCAAAAAAGAATATTTGTTTGATTTGACATACCTGTGACATGTATGTAGTAATGAAAGGTATACTTCTATTGGCCAAACCATGAGCCAAAACTCTAATTTCTTAGGACTCTCATATTGCTATTGAAGTAAGCAATTACACTCCATTAGAAGAATTCCAAAATCAAACCTACATTGGCACTAGGTAGCAAATGAAGGCTCGTGACTTGTCCCTATACCATTTATGACAGGTTTTTCATACTAGCTTAGTCGACCGAGACATATGGATTAAAAGCAGCCAGTGAAGCCTCCCGGCTAAACCGGTATCCCATGGTGATCCATGGTATCATCATATCCCAATCACGGTGGCCATCCAGAAGTAATTCATACTTCCGTAGGCCCCGCTTCACAGTCTGAACCACACGCTCCGCCAAACCATTAGCTTCCAGGTGATCCCGAGAAGTGGTACGATGGTCAATCAAAGCTCTAATATACAAAGCTTTCAAAGCCCCAAGGAACTTACGCCCTGATCTGTCAAAACCTCAGTTGGGGCTCCAAAACAAGCCAACACCCGGTCGAGAAATGCCATGGCTGCCAACTCTAAAGAGTTGTGCAGAAGAGCCACGAGCTTAATTCACTTGATGAAATGCTCCACCATCACCAAGACATACTTTGCTCCGCATGGAGTCACAACAAGTGGACTAGCAAAGTCCAAAGACCACCGGTATCCAAGCCCCATAATGGGCAAAGGTTGCAACGTGGTGACAAGGTATTGAAGCTAAATCTAACTCGATCACATACTTCACACCGAGAAACATATGTGGCGACCTACTATAACATGCCGGTCCACCACTATTAGCTGTGGAACATTGAATGAGTTCGTCGCACACCAAAATGTCTTAGGTCTTCGTGTACTTGACGTACCAACGAAGCCTTCAGATGTACTTAGGAACTATGCGCCTAGTCCCATCTGGTCACACCCAAAATAGAAGCTCGTTCTCCCGACGGAACTTTGCTATTTGGTGTCCAACTCCATCACGCTCCATAGCAGAAAGAGTTGGGGGAAGTGTCCCATGTTGTAGCTTGTGCAAGACTGGAACGTCTTCCCACACATCGCTAACAACTTGGGCTCTATTCGGTACCTCATTTGTTGCCAAATCAGACAATGTGAATGCGGAGCCAGACATCAACGTGACGTAAGCCGCTGCATGCCACCCCGGGACTAACTCCTTGTCACAGTCCCCATGCCTCCTGCTACAAGTCAGATCCTCCTCCAAAGGGCTTGGATTACGAGATAGACAATTCGCATCGAGGTTCGTGATGCCGGCTCAATGTACAACTTCAAAGTCATAATCCTGAAGCAACAAAGCCTACCTAGCAAGCTTGCCAGTAAGCTTGTCAGACTCCATGAGCCACTTCAAAGGTTGATGGTTGGTCACCAACGTAAAACCTTGCCCATACAAATAGGGCCTAAAATGGCCTATGGCCCAAACTACGGCCAAAGCCTCCCCCTCATAGGACAAATAGTTGAACTCCGCGTTGTTGTTGCTCCTAGAAGCAAACGCCACAACGTACTCAGGTCCCTTATCATCCTTCTGAGTCAACACAACCGCCAATTCCACAACACTCTAATCTGTGTGCAACTAATTTAAGGGTCGTGTAGCATCCGGACGCCGTAGCACAGGCGCACAACTGAGCTTCAGCTTCAAAGTAGCAAACCCCTGCGGCTGCTCCCGTCCCCAAGTCCATGATTGATCCTTTCCCGTGATAATAGTCAACGGCTTAGCAATTAAGCTAAAGTTCTTGACAAACTAGCGATAGTAATTCGCCAAGCTAAGAA
Source organism: Bryoerythrophyllum caledonicum (assembly GCA_963971425.1). Classification (NCBI taxonomy): domain Eukaryota; kingdom Viridiplantae; phylum Streptophyta; class Bryopsida; order Pottiales; family Pottiaceae; genus Bryoerythrophyllum; species Bryoerythrophyllum caledonicum. The sequence goes on from OZ020515.1 coordinate 20,939,627, forward strand.
AAGCTCGAAGCCTTGACACGTCGGTTGGGGCATGAATCTTCTGCAACGCATCCACCTTGGCCTCCTATACACCAAGGCCCCCCTGGAACAATCGTATGTCTCAAATACAACAACCGATTGTGGAAGAACTTGCACTTGCCATAGTGCAAGCGCAATCCCCACTGCTGTAATCTCTTGAACACCGCCTAAAAATGCCTTACATGCTCCTGTAGGCTGCTCCTAAAAATGATAACATTATCAATATAGCATCGAGCAATTGTTAAACCGGCCAACACTCAATCCATGACCCTCTGAAACTCAGCCGGTGCGTTCTTGAGGCCAAATGGGAGAAACTTCCAATGATAGAGTTGATCTCTCTTATCCTGATCAATGGTAACTGGTGGTAACCAGACCGCAAATCTAGAGTACTAAATACTCTAGTGTGGCCCACCACATCTAACAACTCCTCCGACGTGGGCATGGGATACCAGTCTAAATTGGTCTTGCATTTAACTGGTCTAAAATCCCCACACATTTGCTTCTTCGTCTAGTTGCCAAAGATGTCCTTCTTCGATGGCATAACCGTGGCACAAGTGTACTCGCCATTGGAAAGCTCAATCAAGCCGGCGGCCACCAACTCTTGACAACAAGTCTAGACCCCAACTTCCTTTGAAAGGCTGAGCTTGTAAGGTCATCGGAAGATTGGGTGGTTGTTCTCCAACTGAATGTGAATGGGCTTGCCTCTATATCCCTCCAAATATCGAGACTAAAAGCAAAACAACTACCATACAAACGTATAAACACTTGTATCCTCCGTGCCTCGGCATCGGTAAAATGTGGCCCTAAATTTAAAGGCCAATCATCAAATTCTGTGGTCTTGTTTTCCACCGTAGAAGACTCACGGCGTGATTGCTACTTGGTAGCAGAGGCGGCATTCATGCCCGAAGACTCCTCACTCACAGGATCTAGAGAAAATCTCATGTCGTGATGATAAAATTGGAAAATGATATCCCGGGCATCCTCTCGGCCAAAGTTCTCCGCCAAGGCTGCAAAGACACACTGAGCACATAGCTCCTCAACAACATGCGTCTTCAAACAAAAAAACAATTCCGCTTCCTCGATCGCTATGAGATGTGTCACCACGACCCCCTGACCATTAGAGTCTGCCCCTAGCACGTGTGGATGGTTACGCAAACCGCACTGAATGGCGAAATAAAGGCCAAAAATCTAAACAAGAGTGTTGAGGTCAATGGCTTGATCCAACAAATAACAACGCTCGCCCTCAAAGAGATCCGGTGCGGCGGTGGTGCCTGTCAAAAAGTCATTGCCCTCTCCCTCTCATTGGCCAAAGGCTCTTTGTAGTTTTGGAAAACAGAATTCTGAACCATGCCCGGACCGTGTGTCCTATAGGCAAAAGACCCTGGGTAGCACATCAACGTGGAAAATGCCTCCCGAGTGAAACCAACGCATTTCACCACCTCCAATGGTGGCTCATCATCCTTGGTAACCTCCTTGGAAACACGGTGGTTGTCCAAGATGTCATCAATCTTACGGCGTACGGGCTGTTGCACCCAAGTAAGCAAGTACAAAGGTGAGCATTGCCGGTGATACCATGTTGGTCCAAATCCAACGTAGCCGATGGACGTAAGAGCCCAACGCCGCGGCATTAACAAACATGGGGGGACCAAGAAGGTGATGGATGTATGTCCCATCCTCACGCACCTTCATCCGTGTATTCCCCAATGGGATACGTCTTAAAAAATGTATCTTGGTGGCGTCGATTGGTGGGTAATCCACCACTAGATGAGCCTGAGAAAATCCGCAAAGAGCCCTAACCGTGGATCATCCAAGCCACATCCACTGCTCGCTTGTTAATGGCCTTCGCAAGGCCATCCGGCAATCACCAAGTCCATGTGATCTAACCAATGCACATCATCCTCACTGATCAACGTCACATCACGTCGTAACTTGCCAAAACACCCCTGAATGGTAGAAGGTAGTAATTGCTCCGGATACAAAGGCTGAAGACGTTGAATGTGATGGTGAGTGGCACGGTTGGCTGCAAAGCTAACATCCACGTGGATATATTGCCGTACTTTAAGGCCGGCCTGTAATATAGTGGCAAACCCCGTACCGATACCAGCAAATAGCTTTACGAGGGTGATACCCTCATCCGGTGGTCGCCACTGAATAGTGCAAGCCAACAATAGAGTGGAAGAGTCTAGTGAGAGATGAGGAGCATTGAGGGCATCCACAATCTCTCGGCTACGACGAGTGAACTTTAACTAAGTCCCCCATGGATCCTTGCAATGACGTGCAGGAATCTCCATTGATCTATGCTCACGTGATTTCGCCACCTCCGACATTAAAGCATATGTCTCCTTCAAAAGTGTAGAATCACATGACAAATCGGATGCCAAGGCACTAGACACAAACATAGCATCTGTTGTGGATTTATATTTGTCAAACGTGCCGATATGCCAATTTAACAAATATATGACAAATACATGACAAATGTGCCAATATGCCAATTTAACATAAGAATTGGGCGAGGGGCGGAATGCCTTAACTATAGATGCAAATTTTACTCAAAGCCGTGCAAAAATGCCTTCACAAACGATTATGTGATCGTTTGTCCTTATAGTTAACACCTTGGACTGGTCCCAATGGAGCCCTCCAATTGGCTGTCCCTTGCCTTCAATCGTAGCGTCCCACTTGAGTGCGCACGTCACCGACCACTGCCACGTCCGCGGCTCCTAGCTCTATGCCCGCCAAGTCCTAGTCAACCCTGCTGGTTAACTCAAGCTCGGGCCCACAAGTGACACTCTTCTGATTCTTGCAGATAAAACCAGATGTTCTCTTGCTGACTAGATGCCCAATGGTGGGCTGACTCCCATATTGGTGGTCTTGCGAATTGGCAACTACCCCCAACTCCGTGCAGTCTTCTACAAAATCTTGCTAAGTACCGACTGCATCCGTGTCACACTCAAGCCAAGTCTCACTCGCGGTTCCCCGGCTTTTCCTAACTCAATGAGCTCTCTCCAACTTACGCCTTTAGAGTAGTGAGCTCATGCAGTCTTTGGCTCTAAACAGAATCACCTTTACTCTAGCAGCTTCTCTTCACAACATAAGCTTGTACAACCAAGTTCTCTATCACACAACATTAATAGCACACAATGTGAATTTTTTGCAACCCACTCTTTCTCTACTCTTCCAATTTTCTTCAAACTTTCCAAATGCAAAAATAGTGGAAAAATAAGGGAGAAATGAGAGGGTCTTTGTCAAGTGAATAACTAGTAAATCACAAGAGTAGTCAATCGTCTTACACTCCACAAAAGAAGAGTCAATGAGTGTAAGTAGTATAAGAGAATGCGGAGTCTTTACTAATAACAAACAATCACTTAAAACCAAAGGTAATCACTAAACACTCTCTTACTCACTTACAAAGTTTGACTTAACAAAAACTTCAAGTCAAGTACGTGTGCAGCGCTATGCGCACACACACACAACCCTACGTGGATGGAAATCATCCACGGATGAATGCATTGCGCCACCATACGTCTTTAAACCTGTAGATTAGTAACAAACTAATCTATGCTAAAACACTAGAATGTAGAGAGGCCCTCGATGCCACGTCCCGTGACATTTTGGATCTCTACAACATCTTCAGTCATGAAGCATGAAGGTAGGAAGTGGGGCATATCACTCTGGATATGCCGCCGTAAAGGTTCTAACCACATGGTCAAATCCTCTTCCATAGATCAATTTGAAAGCAGCCAAACAACAAGAACTATATTATTCCAATGATCAAACACAAGTAGAGACCATAGAAGATAGTTAGGGATAATTTTTACCATGTGTTGCGTCCATAGAGATTGCTCTCGTATGCCAAAATTTCACCATCATTTTCTCCTACCAATTGATTTGGATACCCATGATGAAAGATATATCCGTCGCATCATCTTGTTCATGCTACATAAAAACGTTTTCGGAACATGCTTCAGTCCACATCTTTACGCTAGTGAAATCCAAAGGATCTCTATGCCAAATTCCAATTTTCTGGTATCCTTCTAAGTATGCTATGTCTTTGAGTTTGATGAAGTCATTTGGTTATAAGGCATACATAATTTCCTTTGCTCATTCCAATTCCGCCTATGTTCTTCAAATATTTAAAAAGGTGTGAATTATGCGCTTAATTTCTTTTAAATCCAAGCCTTCATTTTGCCATTCATTCGCGGCTAATATGCGGTTTTTCTTCCAATCAACTCCGGATCACTAGGACCATGAGTTGGAGCCCCATCTTCTTGTGTGTGATCCACATCATAGTATGTAACTTTGGCAACATTTGAGTACAATAGTAAGTGATTTATTAAAAACTAAGCAATGCATTCACGTTTATTAGACTTACAAATTTGTGGATCCTTTCTATGATCCGCCGGGCCATACGTACATTTATACCACACATGCTCAATAAATGAAGTAGTGAACGGCTTGTTCTCTTCTCTTTTTTTTTCGCTCTTTCACATTCCAACCAACTGATGAATTGTCGTCACAAGTCTGGTCTTTTATGAAATCTTGAATCGTCTCATAAGAAATATATGAATGTAGAATTGTACTTGCATTGCCCCATCCTTGCCTACTAGCATGCTCCCATATTATGTCATGGAATAAAATAGATCCAGGCGGAGGATTTTGTATGTTGATAGTTTTTTGTGATTTTAGAATATTGATTTTATAAGAAAAAATTCAAATATAAGAAAGAAAAATTGAGTAATGAAAAGTAAAGTGGCGGATAGGTCAATTTGAGTACATAAATATTCATTATTTTTAATACAATAGAAATTAAAAGAATTTTATTTGAATCATGAGAAATTTATGTAATTATAAGGGTAGGGAAGACAAAATATACATAGCAATACCCTTCACGAAGATGACAACTAAAAAACATTTATTTAATTACTTTGTTTTCAAACAAAATACCCGTCATGCTGCAAGAATATGAAACAAGGCGTCGCTGGTTTCTTATCACAATATCTGTCACGAAGGGAAAAGGTCTCACTTGAGTGTGCATACAAAAGATAAAAGTTCCCTAAAACGTCCCTAGGGGCCTTTGCATACCAATCACAATACCTCTCGCGCACATAATCAAATTTAATAAATTAGTCACTGTCTACATCTATAATGTATCTAGCATAAAGTTGTGCCATAAAAACCCTAAGTCACACTAAATGGAAAGATTGAAATATGTATGTTATCCTGAACTACAGTAAATCACTTACTGAAGAAACTAATGTATCACTCAAGAAATTTGCAAATATAAAACTCAAACCCTAGTTTCAATAACAACATACCTAAGCACAAAAGATGAGCTTGAAGAATCAATCTCTGTGGAATGGGAACCATCAAAGAAAATAATATATTCAATACTAGTGTCAAATGGGCACAAAAGATAGCACTTGAAAACACTTGGGAAGGTACAGAAACGAACCCTACAAGTGCTACTTACACAGGCTTCACAGGACACAATACCCATCACGGGTATTTCGTAGAAATATGTGTCACGACGGGGCGAGGAGCGCATTGAGGGCATATACTAAGAGGAGGGGAGGGTTTGTGTGCCGGCCGGCTAGGGTTTGACCACCTGGCCGGTTGGCAGGGATGATGCCTCCAAAGCTGCAACTGGCCCCTTCATCCCACGAAGGGAACAAGGGGGTCAGTTCGCCTTGGGCTACAGGGGCCCCGTTTATCTTACCAACATTTACCAACACCTACCAAGTCCAATCCAACCTCATATTTACTAAAAAAATAGACAGCCCCTTTTACAACAAGATAGCCCCCTTTACAACAAGATAGCCCCCTTTACAACAGCATCTGGCTGTTGCTGTTGTAACATATGCTGAAGGGAGCTACTAGCCGCCTATAGTCCACTTTTCAAAGTATGACGCTGATGGATGCTCAAGTCATGGTCAAGAATGATTGATGACATGCAACAGCAAAGTGATGGGAGTATTATAGCAGCATTGGAAATAGAATTATTGATTACCTCTACATGAAAATGCAGGAAATCGCCAATGACGAATTGCCTCTTCAAAAGTGAACATGGAGAATTCTAAAATGGATGGTCTAATCCAAGATACATTAATTAATGCAGTAACACTCTGAGGTTACAAAAAGTACAGGCAGTAGCACCATTCAAAAAAAAAGGGGCATCACATTTGTATACACTGGGATCTCTACATGGGCACCTTCCTGGCTTGGGGTCGGAAATATCAAAATGTGCAGGCAAGTACTTGGTGAAGAAGATGGTGTACCTCCACATGATACACCGGCATGGCTCCTGCTCTTCTTCACAATTCATCCAGCAGAGTGCCCCACCATCTTGGAAGCTCCACCCTCGCTTCTTCTAATGGACGAGCTCAGCTGCAGTAATCTGTTGAGCTCGCTGTACATGGATGCCTTTCACCGACGTGACGTCCTCTCATGGTCGTCGTTTGAAGCAGTACTACTCAGCACACCGATTCAGTTCGACTGCCCTGCTAAACTTTCCTGCTCGCTTTCGAAAACTCCAACAAAAACTGATGAATTCATCGTCTCTGTTGTACTCTGCAGTTCAAAACATTTCTCAGTTTCGCAAGCTGCCAGCCTGCTGCCATGTCATGCATTGGCAGCCATTATCAATACTCTTGCCCTCTTTCACAAGACCTGCTGGAAACACAATTGCCCTCCTTCGCAAGACTTGCTGGAAACAGTTGAATGTCAGAGGTGGAAACTCCCAGGTGTAGAAATGAAGCTGTCGTGGTAATGTTCAGAGACATCGGCGATTTGCGACACCCCAGCCTAGAGATCCTGTAGAGCCAATCCACCCAGATTAAGGTGCAAACATGGACTTGTATTGAGGTAGAGGTTGCTGATACGACGGCTGGTAGGAAGGCTGATAAGAAGAAGCCAGGTAAGATGGCTGATAGGAAGAAGTCTGGTGAGAGGTCTGATGAGAAGTCTGGTTAGAGGTCTGGTGAGAAGGCTGAAAAGAAGAAAAGTTTTTCCTGCTTGCATACGACGGTGCCGGGAGTCCATGAGGTACTCGCTTCTTGAACCTGGGGGAAATCTCTGTAGGCGTCCCAGGAGCACTGCCGCGAGGAGTTCCGGGAGAATCAATCGGAGGACTGCCGAAGGCGGGCAAGCTTCGCTCAACCCGCTCCGGTCTCTTGTCGATTGCCGATATGTCCCTCTCCAAGTAAGTACAATAGCTCTCGAACATGCTCACCGAGACGGATAGCTTAAAGTCCAGGCGAAACAAGAATTCGAGCTCCAGACGGTTCAACTCAACCACACTAACACCTCCAACCCTTGCGAAGAAAGCGTTGTTGAAGTGCCTGCAGGCCAGAAATTTATCAGCACTGTAAGCCATATTCAAACTATCAACATCAGCAAGAGCGAAACAAGAAAGATTTCCAGCTTAAATACCACACTGAAAAAACTTAATATTTCTAGAAAAAGAATTTCATATCGCACCAAAATCCAATTTCGGCTTCAGAGAGTTCATATGAGTCCCAGAAACTTAACAAATCTACTTTAAATCACTAAGCATGTACGACATTTCAAACAATGTAGGTAGAATTCTGCACTAAGACAACTACAACAGTCTACCATTACTAGAAACATAGAACGCACTCTCTCTAACCGTAACTCCACATCCAGTACTCACTCACAAACTCGAGATTCCGGGAAAGGGTCAAGACTGGATTAGAAATGAGCTAATGCACGAAAACAACACAATCAACTCCCTGGATAAAAAAAACAGGTGCGAGAGTTGCTGTCCAGCTGAAACTTACACATCGTCAAGCGTCTTCGTGGCCACCATGACGCTCGTCACCAGCAGCCTGTGCACGTTGAGAGATGTGACGAGCAAATCCGGTTGCCGGTGGATGAGGCGGTCAAGAAACACGTATCCAACGACGAAGCACGACGGACTGCAGCTGGTGTACTTGAAGATGCGCTCCAGGTACTTGGCAATGCTGATGCTCGGCGCCCTGAGGCCATGAAAGATCGTCAGCTTCTTCCCCTGCTGCGACGGCGCATTCGCGAATTGCTCGTTCCGCGCCACGAGCCGGTCCAGCACAGCCGCCAGCACGCTCAGCACCTTCGGCACCTCCCGCCCCGACGCCGACGCATTGGAGTCGGACTCGTCAATATCCGGCGCCTCGAAGGTAAGCGCCGACGACGACGACGACGCCACCGCGACCTTCCTCGTCAGCTGCATCCCGGAGCCAAACACATCATCCTCCTCCTCCGCCTTGGCGTGGCTCCCGAATGACCCCGGCGTCCTGCACGAAGGCGGCATCCTTCTCGCTCGCTCCCCGTCAAAACCGCTCTCATCTCCCCGTGCCTCCATCAAATTCCACAAATTCCCCCGCCATAGCGCCACCAAGCTAGCTACATCCTCCCCCTCAACAACTCCAGAAACAAACTCGAAGCAGATCCTGAAGAAAGGAGTGAAAGACGTGGTCGACCCTAATCCAATACAAAAGGAGCGAGGCGAGGCGGGCGCGGCGAAGATCGCAGGCCACTAGTCGAGGCTCCGCAGCGCGCTCTTTGCAGCACCAACCTCGCGGATAATGAGGTTGTCGCCGGAAAGAGTTATGAGCGCGTGACGCTGCTTTTCACTTGCTCCAGTTGCGGTAACTTTGTCCGCCGTGACTTCGAAAGCTGACATGGCAATCATCGGTGCCAAGAGCCGAAAGGTGAAAAGAGCGCTGCCACTAAAGTAAAGCCTGCATCATTTCAAGGTCAACTTAAATCTCATGCTTAGGACTCACTAATTGTTTCAATATGAGCTTTTTGGGCCTGTGAGGATCTACGAGTTATGTAGATCATGCAGATTGATATCTACACAGCGGATACATTTCAGCACAGAGATCTACAAACTCTTTTTGGGAAAATCACTGTAGCTTGGCGATGCTTGCACTGATTGTTGTGGTGATGGTCTCAATAGAAAATCTACAAGCGTTCTAGATCATACCATATGTGTACAATACAAACCACCAATAGCAGCTTTAACCCTTTAAGATTGAATGACCATACATGGATCATTTTGGCACAAGAACATTTGTAGCAAGCGCTACAAACCACCTCGAAGGAAAAAAGAGACCATGACTTAGAGGTGGAGGAAGATGGGCATATGTTGAGACCATTGCCACCGCGATCGGTCTAAGCATCGGCAAGCTACAGTGATTTCCGTTAAATGAGTTTGAAAACTTTTGTGTTGAAATGTACCCAAAGTGTAGATGTCATATAGCATGATCTAGAATGCTCGTAGATTCTCGTAGGTTGTAAAAGCTCATCGGACTAAAAGGGTTAAGGCCGAACAACCATATATGGGTCGTTTTGGAACCGCATATATATATATATATATATATATATATATATATACTAGAGTGTTACCCGTGTCCTCCGGACACAACATTTTTTTGTGTTGAGTCCCCACCTCCCTGTCCCCTAGCCCTTTCCCTCCAATCCATCATCCCCCTCCATCCTTGTCCCCTTGTCCCCCGTCCCCCGTCACCATCCCCATCCCCGCCCCTATCCCCGCGCATCCTTTTATCCAAAACCCTAACTTTTAGCTTTTATTTAGTTTTTAGCTTTTGACTTTTAACTTTCGCATCACTTTTTCATCCAAGCTCGACACGTTTTTTTCATCTACTCGTTCATCCATTCAACGGATTTCTCATCCTGTATTCTTTTAGAGATATAGATGCACATATTTTACTCTATATAGTACAAAAATGTAATAAAGTTTAGCAAGACTTATACCTTTGAATTGAAGATTCTTCAATTTACATATATTGTTTGGAGGTCGGTTCAGTATCTGAACCTTATCATACAGCATACAACAGAATGTTGTGGCCACCAGTGGCATCTTTTGATGTTTAAGGGTTAATTATGATGAATGTTTTTAGCCCTTAGGCACCCATTTGACTTCCAAAAATTACAACAATTTTTTTCTTCCATAGGGTGTATAGTTATGGATTAACCTATAAATGAAAAAAGTCTCAAGATGGGCTTTTGCAAATCTTGGGAATTAAAACGTGAATTGGCACTATTTTGAATTTCCACTCCTTGCACAATTTTTTTGAATATGCTACACCCCTTCTCTACCTCTTAAAAATGGTGTACAAGGAGTTAATATCATGATCAACGTGATGATATAAAATTTAGAACTTGTGTAGTGCAAAACTTTGACGCCAAGTGAAGTCAAAGTTTGTTGATCCACTCAACGTAGGGATGAAAATAAACCATTTTTTCTACTTCAAACACCATAATCTTTCAATCTTTGTAGTCAAATTTGATGAAACTTTGTGAGTATGTTATTTATTGAATGTTAAATGAGATCCTTTGGTTAAAAGAACAACTTTGATTTTTTGTATCTTTCCTTACTCATTGCACTAGAATTCAAAGTTTTGAAGTGTTTTTGGTGTGCAGTTGTCAAGGAAATTTAGGGCTTAAAGGAAGTATTAAGAACGTTAGTCTCTTGAGGAGGTTGACATGAATAAAGTGAATATTTATTCCACCGCTATACCTAGAGGTGTTAATGTCATGGTGGTCTATTGAAACTTTGGCAAATCGCTCTAGGGATTAAATAACAAGGAGGTCGATCGTAACCCATCTTATGTAGTTCTACTCCGGGCACCAAAGCCTCGGTGTAGTGGTCTGGGTCATGGCACACCGGAGAGGTGGTTGTGAGTTCAAGTCCTATTGCCGGCGTGGTGCCTACCACCATAGTCCACCCAATTATAGTGGGGGGTCCCAAGGCCTCATTGTATAGGGACCCACAAAGCCCTTGGGGGAGATGACATGTCGGTTGTCTCTAAGGCAATTAGTATAGGGAAGCACTTAGTGTAGAAAAGTGTTTACCCTCGAGAGGGGGGAGTAGTTCTATTACATCAACCTATGTCCCGTGGCCATATGCTTAGTGAAGAGAATGAACAAACACTATATTCACGCCGATCTCCTTCAGAGACCGGAGTTGTTCTTCTTCTTCTAGTTCTACTCCACAGCTCATACTATCCAGCACTTTGACACCCTTAATTTTTCTCTTGCAATCCTTTGCTGAATTTTTATATATCTTCTCTTAGAAAAGGCCACTCACTCTGTTTTTATTAGCTTCTTCTAATCTAGGTCAATGAGTTTCAAACTCATTTTGGACTTTTGGTTCTAGAATGTTGTGTGTAATAAATGACATGGATGTATTTTTCCTCAGTGAAATCTGAATTCATTCCATACGTGAGAGAGTAATTAGTGTGGGTGAGTTATTACATGGATGTATTTTTCCTCAGTGAAATCTGAATTCATTCCATACGTGAGAGAGTAATTAGTGTAGGTGAGTTATTACTTTGCTAGCGTTATTAGCAAGGGAGGGATTTGCGGGGACTGTTGAAGGGTTTGAATGTGCATTGATATCTGACAAGAAGGGCTCAATAATGCAGCTGGAGCTTGGTGAGAGACGAAAGGAAGACTGTCGCTAAGTGAAGTCACAGCCTCATCGCTGCTGAGGCCATCACGCAGACAAAAATCCGCACCAAAATCTTCCTCGGACGCACGGGACTGGATTCCGAATTCGAATGTGAGAACAGACAAGAGTCGGGCTGCAGGAGAATTACTAGGTGAGAGTCAAGTTAAGATATTATTCTGTGGCTCTGGAGTTCTCTCTGCCCCAAAAAGCTGGCCTGCAGGCTGCCATATTTGGCGTCTGGAGTGTCGTCCCGCCGGAATCGCCATGACACTCCTCTGCTGCACATGTTCCTCATCAAACGGTTCACCGGCTTGGCCCTCCTCTGCACACTGCTCACTTGATGGTTCCAAGTTGGTATCTGCATCGCCAGCCGTGCTCGCGAGCACGCCTTAGAACGCTCACTCTTCAGGTTGCGGGTCACTTCTCTCACGAACGGCTCCCCACCAAACGCCCTCACACTTGAAATTTCCGAGAGGGGCGATTTACACTACAGACGAAGAACTCGTCCCATGCACCTCTAAAATCTGTGATTGGCTCCATCTACTTGATTGGCCAATCATTGATTTTAGAGGTGCATGGGACGAGTTCTTGGTCCGTAGTGTAAACTGCCCCTCAGGTGCATGTCAAACAGTGGCTTGTATTCAGAGTCCGCAAATTTGCCCTCGACCATACTGAAGATTGCACCGGAGCTTGTCGATATGCACGGATGGAAGCATGTGTTTGTCTTTTTACGCGTGATTCGCACGAATGTGTTGTCGCAGGTTGCATAGGTTTGGCGGGTGTGTTGTTGCCTTGCGCGCAGGTTGCGCATGTCGGGCGGTTCTTCGAATCCCGGGACGGAAGGAGGGAAGGGTGATGGGGGCACCTTCTGGATTCTCCCTCCCACATGTTGTTTATAGGCTCTTTCAACAACGTTTGAAGGGTCCGTTTGAGGGTGACTGCTGGCATTGCTCTAATACTCTTCATAAGGTATACCCATGACCACCACCTTCTTATCACTGTCACTCTACATTTGGTCCCAATTCCACCCCAATTCGGCCCCATTTCCACCCATTCACTCTTTGATAGCTCTTACTATTGGTCAAGATCCCTAACTTTTGGTTGGCACTAATGGGGGATTACATAGTGGCAGAAATAGGCTGAACATGGCTGGCCACTTTGAAAATTCATAACTAATTCACATCTTATTGGGAAAATATGAAATCACTTGAATTGAGATTGTAATTCTATGAGCTATCTCTGAAAAATAATTGTATTATAATTTGGGTTCTCCTTATATGCACATTGCTTAAATTGTTTGTCATTGCGGGCTAATTGCCGCATAAAGACCCACTTCAGACAAACTTGGTGAAATGTAAGGCCATGGACCTTGATGGTGTTCTTCTACACAAGGCTATGATGCTTTTGTATAAGGGAAGCCTCCTTATAACCGACAAGTTAAGCAACATGCATATATGGAGAGAGGAAGAATTACACATTTCTTTTTTAGTGATTGCCAATAGTTTTGCAACTGCAACCCAAGTGATTTCATATTCTTCTGATGAAATGAGTATTAGTTATGAATTTTTATAGTGTGCTACCATGTTTAGCCAGTGGCCGCCAATAGTTACCTTCAAAAGCGCCAACCAAAAGTAAGGGGTCTTGACTAATAGCTGCATTTGGAGCTGATTGGATGGAATTGGGTTAAATATACCCCAAATTTTAAAGAGTTGGTTATGGATTTTGATTGCTAATAAAGAGGGTTACCGTGCCATGGACCTCGATGGTGTTGTACACAAGCTCTGATATTGTATATTTTGTTCTTTCATCTAGTCATTCATCCTAAGCCACCTCATAATCTATTTCTGAAAACTGGCAGAAATACTGCAACGTGTAAGGAGTGATATATGGAGATGCCAAGGTAATACCTTGCAATATGCACGATACACCTATGTGATACCCTGGGATATCATCTCAGAAGGTGCCTAAGTACTTATAATGTTGGCTAGCCTTCTCGCTAAACTTCATTCGTTTTTCAGATTTTCACAGTGTAGTACACCAAACACTGAATATAGTGTGGATTCATACTTGATGTGGATCACCCACACTAATTTGCATCAAGCACATGCATGTCACAATCTGATTGGCTATTTGTTTTCAAGCAAGTATGTGCTAGTCGCCGATTGGATGTAAATTTTCAAGTAGTGTAGAAACTCGAACTACTCTCGTCCACAGTATATGCAGTGATTGGTGTAGTAGCAGATAAATACTTCTTGTAACTTTTCAACTTGATTTTAGCCGATTTAAAAACCTCTGCCCATTTCAGCCTAGCGATTGGACATAGGAGACATCTATGAGTGCCATACATCATACAAAACATCCTAGACCTTACATAAGAGCTTGTCCTTTGATTCTACACAATTCTTAAAAGTGTTTGTTTCAGGTGAAGTAATGGTTTCAGATATGTATGCCTTATGCTTAGGTCATACTGGCGAGATTGCAATGCTTGGGCCGTAGTGGGGTGATGCTCAGGCTACCATTAGGTGGTGCTTAGATGGTTCTACAGTGAAGTCTATGCTTATCAAGTTTATTTCATTAACATTGACCAAATTTTGAAGTGTTCAAAGTTCTACACTTGTTTGAAGGACATTAAAGGGTTCATTTGCTTCCCTGCATTTAGTGGATCAACAGACTTTGACTTCACTTGGTGTCCAATTTTTGCACTATTCAAGGTCTAAATTCATTACTATCATGTTATGAATGATATTAGTTCCTTGTACACCAATTTTTAGAGGTAAAGAAAGGGTGTAGCATATTCAAAAAAATTGTTCAAGGAGTGGAGGTTCAAAAATTGTCAAACTGTATTATAATTGTTTGTAAACTTAATATGTTTTAGAATGAGAATCCGAATGGTCGGTAAGCAGGTTTACACCACATAATGGCGTGGAGAAGATAAAAAGTAAAAATATGAAGATCTATGTGTTTTATGTGGAAAGGAAGCTATTTTAATCTAAAGACAAGAGTTTGTTTTTTTGAAAATATGAAAGGAGATAATATTATTTTCTTAAAATTTCACATTTGATAGAGTGTCCTAGCAAAAGTTTTTGGAATGGCCCAACATGCTCGCTATCCCCATTTGAACTTCAAAACCGTATAACTTTTTCATTAAATGCAGGATTCAAAAAAAAAATTGGATTCACATAAAACTTTTGGTAATTTCCATCTATGATTTTTTTTTAAAAGAATGTTGTAACTTGACACAATAGGAACTTGCCCAAACCTTCAAGAGTCCCTTGAGGGGACTCTTGATAATTTAGAGGTTAAACTTCATCTTGCCATCTTGCCATCAATCATACGTAATTGATTAGACCTACTATTCCTAAAATAACACTATTGTACATGTAAAGATGTTACTATTTTCCTACTTTAAAAATTTAACAAAGTTGGAAAAGGGTATTAGATTTACATCTAGTGTTAGCCACCATTTTAGACTTGTGTTGAGATTATGTGTTTGTGTTTGAATCTAGTGTTGCCAACACTAAATATCATAGTTAGCGTCAACCCTTATTTTTTTGTCGATCTAGTTCCAAATCGCGATTGTTTTCCCCAGAAAGGAATATTCCCCCCAAAAGTGGAAAGATTATGACTTCATGTGGCCAAAACTTCATTGATGGCCATTGCAATATGGCCATATTGTCACTCCATCTTATCGCCAAAAAGGATGTACAATTCTATGTTTATGGAGATGAATTCTCAAAAATGGATATTTATGGAGAAAATTTGGTTTTGTATGGTTTCAGGAGAAAGCCAGAAGTGCTACAGCTCCCCGCCTCTATAGCCACTGTGGCTATCCCACTAAAACGAAAAAATAAGGGCTGGTTAGTGTACTGCTTAGGTGTGGTAATTTCAAAAAGTTTTCAGGCTCTAAAATCTATGACTGCAAGATGATATTTAAACCTAACTTTAGAATGTGGCAGGCACACTGGACAATGGTAGTCAAGACTGTTCACATGCTACGCTATTATGTGTTCTATTTTCATGTGCACATAAGTTGGGGCTGAGAATTAAGTGGGGGGCTTATTTGAGAAAGAAGCCACCAACTCAACTTAACTCGCTTCCGCTTTCCTGTGGTCTCTCCTGCCTTGGGATAACCTTACAACTGTGGAGGCCCTCCGGCATATTATTGATCACTTCTTCTAATCATGGCTGGCTTTCATTTGGTCATCAACTTTGATAGTATAACTTATTAGTTACAGTCAACTCCCTATACAACAGCCTTGTTAATTTTGCCTGCTTTACATACCCGTGTACCCATGATTGACAGATTGAGCAATGTGCATCCAAGGAGAACCCAAAATAATGATACATTTACTTTTCAGTGATAGCCAATAGAATTACAATCTCAACCTAAGTGAATTCATATTTTTCCGATGAAAATTGAAGTAGTTATGAATTTTCAAAGAATGCTACCGTGTTTGGCCTATTTCTACCACTAGGTACCTCATTAGCGCCGACCAAAAGTTAGGGTCTTGACCATAGTAAGCCTTGGTTTGGAGCTAACAAAGAGTAAATGGGTGGAAATGGGGCCAATATGGGGTGGAATTGGGACCAAATATAGACTGACAGTGATAGGAAGGTGAAGGTGATGGGCATGACTACCTTAGAGGTTGCAATATCGAGCGGCTACTGTAATGAAAAGGGTGGGTAATGCTTCTTACACCAAGTGTTGTTGTTATAAATAGAGAAGATTGGTTCTTACCCAAGCTGCATGTTACAACTAGATTGTTGTTGTATCAGATGCTTGTGTAAAAGGAGCTGACTATACTTCAGCCATGGTGGAAGGTCCATTTTGAAAAACAATAAAATTATTGGAATGTATCGTACACATTGGCCAGTTTTGGCACGTCCTTGCCAAATTATATATTTTTCCAAACCAAAGCGGTTCAAACACAATGGTTATCACCTAGATATAACATGGGTATCACCTAGGCATTACATGGGTATCACCTAGGCATTACATGGGTATCACCTATACAAATCTTGTGAATTTTCCTAAATTTTTTGGACATTCTCCATTGTGAATTAATTATGTACGTAACCAAACAACGCGTAGGGTACTTCCACAATTCTCTTTGTTCATGTGTTAGATAACAAACAAGCCTTGCTAGCAAGTTCTTCACTCTTGTTTACAACATAACCTTTGCTCTTTATGATCCACAAAGGTGTAGGATATGAAGTGGAAGGGGAGAAGGTTATCAATTAGAACTTATCATAGGTGAATATCTAGTTTGGCACTTATTAATGAGAAAAATGCATGCCAAATTAATTTGGAAAATATTAAGTGAAAGTGCCAGAATTGAAAAAACTATTTATTAACAAAATTTGTAACAAGGAGAGACATCAAAGGGGAGTGGGGCTTGGAACAACCTTTGTTTTTGGCTTCATGTGCATGAAGCCTCGGATTGGATTTGGAACCTCAAAGTCTTAGGTTCAAGCCCCATGGTCGTAAAATATAGTATTTTATAAATAAAAATCCAAAAGTTATTTTATTATAAATTTGGATGCTGAATGGGATTTTCCTACTTTAATTAATTATTTGGCATAGAAGTGCCAAATTAGAGGTTCACTTAGGGTATCTTAGAGATAGTGGTAAGTGGCCAATATAAAGTCATGAACTAGTTACAAACATGAACTTCAAGAGTGTTTAATTCATTAGGAGGTCTATAAATTGAAATACTATACTTGATAGTTTTATCATCTTAGTTTCAATTTGGAAGTGCTAGGTGTCCCGGTGATGTGGTGGGATAGGGACTCGTGCCACAACATAGACTCGCGCTGCTCTAAAGCATGTATATGATCCAACAATGGGTAGAATGCAACCGCATGTATCTTGTGGGTATTAACCAGCTATCACCTAGATTTTGGCTTATGCGCACTTGTTTTTTTACAAAGCCGATTTTTACGATTTCAAATTTATTAATCAAGATTCTTTAGGGCCTTTGATTAAGAGGGATGGATCATGGTCTGGAGCAAAAGCCGACAATTCCTGAGTCCGCCATTGACAATATTGATGAGGTGACCCATTTAGATAAAACATGTGCTTGAGGTGAAACTTAAATGTTTTGTATATAGTAAATGATGCTAAGCTTTTTTTGAACATTTCACAACTAACATATCGGACCTCATATTTTGTAAACAATATGCTATAGTTTATTGGTGGACAATTTTCTTATCTAGAATTGCATACTGTAGGTTTAGGTCAAATGAAGCCCATCATATCTCTCCTGATCAGAAGCATAAGGTAACAACATGGAGTCACTATCATGCTGTGCTTGACTTGAATGGAATTTTTGTCTTTAGAGGAGAGTTTTGTAAGGAAATACAACGGGATATCAAACTTAGACCTCGATGCAACAACTTCCAAGAATGGATACGAGAGAGGGTTGTTCTATTATTTTGAAGTAGTGTCATTGAAAAATATAGGTTGGAAATTCTTATCACACTCCAAAAGCAATCTACTTTCACGGCAAAAGACATTACAGACCTTACCCAAACTGAATGCTATGAATTGATGCATAGGAATCCAGAAAAACTAAACAAGCCCATTTTTTTGAAGAATCTAGCAGATTACAAAAAAATAGTGATACCCTAGTCACTCCATGATGTCCTGCTAGTCGATGATACCCCTTACAAAAACGTGTTTAACAATCCTTATAGCGTTGTCGTGGAGAGATCATTTGCCTTGAGAAAACACCGGGTTTTTGGCTGCTACGAGTTTTAGTCAAAAGAAAAGGAAGATGCAACAAATATAAACTTCTTCAATAGACAATGATGTTCAAAGCCTTGATCTTCATCAAAAACTAAATTCTTGGTTCATCTTGATAAATCCTTGCAAGTAGTCAAACATACTAGTTGTATAAACTTGAGGCAACATAACCCCTCCTCATTAAATCGGGCACTTCTACCTCATGAATCATTACATAAGAACATGCAGTAGTTTTTTGGAAAGCTAATATAGAAAGGCTTCTGTATGCAACTTTTCAATACAAAAAGCTCCATACATCTACTTCTATGAAGAGTCAAAGCCCATGTGCTTAATTTATCAAGGCAACTGACCCTTTCTCATTCAAACTAGCATAACTCTTGCAATATAACTTGAAATTAAGCGTGTAATAGCTTTTTATAAATCTTACAACAAGATGTATAAGTAGTAAAAGTCTCAAGTCTACTGACTCTATACACAATGAATTATGGTTGCTCAAAGCTACTGCCTAAAACTTGTGGACAAAGCCACTTCTCCAAGAACATCCCTTCAATTGATTAAGATCCACGGCTTCATAATAACTTGGATTTGACCTTAGAAAAGCTCATTAAAAAAGTTATATAATTTATTAAACACACCAAGTTTCACTATCTCAATTCTTGGGCACAGATTTCTACTTGGAATCAAAGTTACTACTCTCAAAACTCATGACAACAATACCCTTCTATATTCAAATCCACACCACGGCTTCCACATAATTCCAATTGGAGCGTGTGATAGCTAGTAAAAAAGCTATTAACAAGGACTATAACTCTCCAAAAATTGACATCGAACCTCAAAAAAATCTACCTGTCACACTAGAAAACCCGAGCGTCTTTAAATATTAAAGGAGGAGAATATGGGCAAGGGAGGAGGGAAGGAAAGTCAAGGGTCAACATCAGCCCATGCCTCCCTAGTCTTACTTTTTAATCATCCATATCTTCCCACATTAGCCTAGTTTGATATTTATTTCCTATCATATAACTCTACTACTAGCTGACCCTACATTTATCCCCTCTAAAATAACCCTCAAAACTTAAATCTTTTATTTATACTTGAAACAAAAATACCATAGCACTATATTTGAGTTTTTCGATCTTTGAAGGAATTGGCAAACAATTTAAATATCTTCAGAGTCACGGCGCAATCACCGATCGTGGCTCACTTGGCTGGCTGAGCGTATCCGTTGTGAAGTGCCGGTCCGGATTCGATGATTTGGCCCGTCTGAATGACAAAATATACGTGTGGTTCGGGGACTGCTGAAATATCAGCAGCTAACATCCCGTGGATACCCCTAAACCCTGAGCTAGTGACAAGTGCACTAAATGCCCTCCGAGATAAACTTCTCGCCTTGTAAGATATAATTAAGGATAAAGTCGTTTGTCTTATTCTCGACAACTACCCTTACCAACTAAATTCCCCCTTTTTCTTCTCAATCTGATTTTTTATATTATAAATTGTGTAGCATTACGACAGCACAATTCATCCGCCTTGATGGCATGGGGACTAGATAGATGTTTTTTTGAATGCCAACCTATAGCCCTAGCTTTACAAATTGTTTTCGTAAAAAGAGGATGTTTCGAAGTATGTTCACAATAAGCCTCTATCGGATGGCTCAGCTCCTAAAGACAAAACGCCTCTGCTGTTTGTCGCTATTCAAATGACGTTGAACATTCCGGAACATTAAATTCTCTTAACTGAGCGCCATAACTTGTCTAGGCCGTAAATGTTTGAAATTATAAATGTGAATTTTGTAAATCACGTACTTTGTGGTCTTTCTTTTAAATTGTTATTGCCTATAGCTTGCCCCTACATTCTTGCTTGATTTTCTTCTAACATTATTTCGCATTAACGACGTCCAATAAACTGCAAAATGTTTATTTTGCAAGTTAGGTATGGTCTTTGCTTATCATGCAATCTCTAGTTGAATCCGTTGTATGATCCGCATCCTTCTTAACTCCTAAATTACCAAGCTATTTTCAAACCAAAAACACCTCAAATTGCTCGCCTCAGTGCAATGAGTAAGGAAGAAAATTAAAGGTTTTATTTCTAGTTTAATCCGTAGGATCTCAATTGAGACTTATTAACCACCAAACCCAATTTTTTTTTATAAACTTTGATTGCACGGTTTGAAAGATTATAGTGTTTAAAGTCTAGAAAAGTGTTCATTTTCTTCACAACATTTTGTGGATCAACAGACTTTGACTTCACTTGGTGTCTAATTTTTGCACTATACAAAGTCTAAAGTCATTACCACCATGTTAAGCATGATATGAGTTTCTTGTATCCCAATTTTTAGAGGTAAGGAATGGGTGTAGCATATTCAAAAAAATTGTGCAAGGAGTGGAGGTTCAAAACCTGTCAATTTACGTTCTATTTTTTTTGGTGAACTCATTATGTTTTAGAATGATTATCCGAATGGTCAATAACAATGTTTACACCACATAATGCCCTGGGAAAATTAAAAAGTAAAATAATATGAAGATCTCAAAGTTTTATGTGGAAAGGAGGAAGATTTTTTGGTACCTTGTCCGACAATGCGCAACAATGTGTGAGAATGTTTGACTTGGATTTATATGCTATTATTCACTAAAGACAAGAGATTTTTTTGACATTATGAAACAAAATAATATTATTTCTTGTTATTGAAAATCTCACATTCAATAGAGTGTCCTAGCAAAAGTTTTCGGAGTTGCCCGACATGCCCGTTCTCCCCATTTGAACTTCAAAACCCTATAACTTTTTCATAAAATGTCCGATTGAGGAAAAATTTGGATTGACAAAAAGAAGTTAGTAATGTCCATCTACAGTAAAAAAATTTAAAAAAATGTTGTGAATTGATTCAGTATAAACCTGCCTGAACATTCAAGAGTCTCCCGAGGGGGCTCTTGGTAATTTACGGGTAAATAGCAGGGGATTTCCAGATGTCCTCCAATTAATCTATATCCCACATGTGTTGATGTCTCTATTCCCATGTTCACTGTTTATTAGAATCTTTGTGGTTTCCAATCTAAAGGTGATACTTATCTCTCTCCGTGGTCCTCTCTACACTGAGGACGTTTTGAAATCAGGCAAGTCAGGACTCGCTCAGCTGCCGTCTTTTTCTGAGACATCGGATGTTATTCGAATACTCTTGCGGCATTTTGTCATCGAGATATGGTCGTCTTTGCTTCCATTAAGGTTGAAGGAGGTGGTCGAGCTTTTTCTGCCCCATGATATCTTATCGCAAATTCTTTTCATTTGTGACAGTAAGAGAATTCAAAAGCCATACAAAAATTGTCATTTTAAACTTGTTTAAAAAGCGCTCACTTGATAGAACTGTAGGACCATACTTGTGGCCTACATTTGTATTCCATGCAGATCTTGATCCATAGCTAAATCCTACAAATGATGTGGTCCATTACCTTGGATATTTACAATCAGAAACTAGACGGGTCACGGGCATTACTAAATATCTTAGATTAACATAGTACTTATATTTCTTGGAAGTTTGCATGTGGCTGCCTACGAGGGCATTCCATATATTTTGTAAGATACTAGTCGTAATTAAATATTAGACTTTGGTACTCTACTACTACATTGATAAGGAGAAATCGCAATCCAAGTTCATGCTTTCATCAATGTACAAACTACAACTTACATCTGGGAATACACACTAAAGCTTAAATTTGTTCCTTGTTGCCATTTCTTATTGTTCTCTATCAACAACGATGCTACTCCAAACTCAAAATAATTCATTCTCTACTGCCCTTTTAACAGGCATTCTCCAGATGATAATTTCAATCCATAGTCCTGAATTCACGTCAAAGTCTAAATTTAGTTAAATGAGGCATTTTAGGGTTTTCATCACTCCTCTTGGCCTGCTGAAATTCCATGTAGTTTCCAAACATGATGGACACCGTCTTCATGATAGAATTCCTCACAAATCAAGGTGAACTCTTTTTTCCAACCACAAAGAAGGATAACGTCCTAGAAATCTGTGAAATCTACCTATGCATGTTGGACTATACTTTCCACCAATATTTTATATGACATGCCACCAAAGTTCTCAATCTCTTGATATTATGGTCTGGAGCAATTTTTTTAATGAATAGAACAAGAAACCGAAGCAAGTGACCTGAGTATATTGAAATGAAAAGAGAGAGAGCTTTTATTGATCACCTTCACCTCTGTTCATGGGTTGGAATCTGTTTGAGAAAAACATCGATTGGTATGAGAGTAAGTTACCAGTTTGCTGAAAGAGATTCAAACTCCTCATACAACAACATGATCAAGTAGGATTCTTGTCTGTAATAGATTTGCAGGACATCATCTACACAATATTAGGTACATTTTATTGCAACCCCATTTCACATAAATCACTGTAGTTTGCCAATGTCTGCATTGATTTTGGTGGTGTAGGTCTCGATAGATGCTCATCTTGCTTCCCCTCTAAATTCTCCTCAATTTTTCCTTGGAGGTGGCTTGTAGCGCTTGCTACAAAGGTTAACAGGCCCAAAACAACCCAGAAATGATCGTTCGTCCTTAAGAGGATAAGTATTAAGTCAAAGTGCTCACCAACTTGAACTTCGTGTGTCTAAAGCAACGTAGTTCCAGATATAGTCAAAATGAAGACCAATGTTCCGCCTTACTGCCACTGAAAGCAATAGTTTAACCCTTCAAGGATGATGGCCAAATGTGATCCTCACTTGTTGTAGATTTGGTCAGCATAATGAGTCACATAAGGACCAAATTTGGCCATCGTCCTTAAACAGTTAAGATAACAGCAAGTTACAAAATTGTGAGTTTCTAATGCAGGCACTAGGGTCGATCCAGCTCCTGGTGGATGGTTTACATGACACCTTATTCCTTCACAACCAACTCTACTCATCGCCACTAACGGACTCTGCTTATGAAGCCTCAAAGATATTAACAACGGAACAAAACTGCTACATCCTGATGAGAAATGCCTACAACATGCTTATCTGAATAAGACAACTGAGGATCAAAAAGAATTGGCCTGGCATACTGGAATGATACTTAAGCAATTCAGTTCAATGGAAGCACTGCCATGATTGCCAAATTCCCCACCTTATTTAAAGCAAACCATCCAACGCTTGCAAGGGACTCGCCTAGCTCCAAATAGCGGAAATACCATCACTGTATATCTACAATGAGCTGGGTCCATCAACTCGGGCGCCTTAAAAAGGATCAAGAAAAAAAAGAGTCCAGTATCACATTCTTTACTTCCTTCAAATTCAAATGTGAATAACATTGAAAACTCTCTGTAATGCCTGTTCAACATGCCAGTGCCGGAGCCTGATTGACACCCGGAACGAAGCTTATACCCGGAACGAAGATGATACCCGGAAACGCGGGGGAGGGTGAGTGGGCACGTCTCTTCTGTCGTTCTTTGGCCTTGACTCCAGCTCTTGACTTTGAAGACTTTCAATTGCTTTTGCTTAGTTTCTAGAACCTCGAGTCTGTCTGTCAAACGTGGCCGCCCGGCTTTTTCAGAGAAAAAGCGTCCCCCGATGACGACCTCGGACTTGGTTGTTTCCCAAAATCTGAACTCGGGTACACATCATCTCCGAAACTCGTAGATGCAGCATTCCATTGATCATCGCTGCAGTTTCAGCTCCAAGGGTTTTCAAGTATCGCTGCTGCGTTACGAGTGGTTCATGAATTTCTAGCTAGTTTTGGGGAGGGTTCTGTTTTGGGACGGAGTTGAGATTTGCAGGGAGAGCTTGGCTATGGCGATGCAGGGGAATGCGAGGGTTGAGGTGGGAGGGCGCGTGTTCGTGACGACGATGGAGACGCTCGCGAGGGCGGGGAAGGAGTCGCATCTGTACCAGGCGGTGAGCCGGTCGGGGCAGGCGTCGTTCGATCGGGACCCGGACGTGTTCCACATGCTGCTGAATGTGTTGAGGACGGGCGTGGTGAAGCCGGAGAGTGTGGCGGGGTTGGTGGACGAGGCGGTGTTTTACGGAGTGGAGGCGGTGCTTCGGCAGCCGCGCGAGCCGCTGAACGGGCTGGACCTGGAGAAGGTGAAGCCGGTGGTTCCGAGCGGGATTGACGTGCCGCGCGCGGTCGCGGCGGGGGAGGACGGGAGCGTGTGGATCGGCCATGGCAGCAAGGTGACTGTGTACGACTGGGCGCTGCGGAAGCAGCGCACGACGCTGACGGAGCTCGGCGCGGTGGAGGTGATGCACCGCGTGACGGAGCGGCTGGTGGCGTGCGGGGCGTCGGATTTGCCGGGGTTGCACTTCTATGACGTTGCGCAAGGCGTGCACGCGCGGAGCGTTTCCTGGACGGACGCGAACGACCCTAGGGTTTACAACGCCGTGGTGCACGCTGTGGCGTCCAACGAGGAGGCCGTGTTCGCCAGCTTCGAGAGCGGGCAGCAGCTGGACAACACGGTGCTGATGATGGACAAGACCACGGGGCAGGTGACCAGGGAGATCGGGCGCCAGAACGGCCAGGCGGCGCACACTAAGTTCGCGACGAAGCTGCAGTGGTTGCCCGAGAAGGGGCTGCTGTTTGTAGGATCGGTGCAGGGCGGGTCGTTCGGGTTTAGCGGGTACATGCGCCTCTGGGATGTGCGCTCGGACAAGGTTGTGTGGGACTACAAGGAACCGAACTTCCAGAGGACCACGCGCAGCGGGGAGCAGCAGGACGTGTTCGCGGACATGGTGGTGGATGAGGACCTGGGAGCCGTTTTCAAAGTCGGCGTGCAGTCCGGCGCGGTGTCTTTAGCGGATTTGCGCAACTTGGACACCAAGGACCCGTGGTTAGAGCTCGTGGAAACCGTGCCGTTGGAGAAGGTGGTGACGGGCCCGAACAAGCGGCTCCTGTGCTACAACAAGCAGGTGTTCCTGGCGAGGGAGGCGGATGTGGAGGTGTGGGCGGAAGTCCCCTTGGCCGAGAGCTTCCGGGAGCGCGAGGAGAAGGAGTACTGGGAGACGTCCTTCCGCCGGAACCTCCTGGAGCACCGTCGCCATACTGGGCAGATGGTCACGCAGTTGGTTGCTGGCGGCCAGCGCCTCTTCGTCACCCGCAAAGATTTGCAGGGCGTTGAAGTCTGGGAGACTCACAAGTGACCATTACATGCTAATGTATTCTTGACACCCATCCAAGCATCTCACATGCTACAGAAGCATGAGGTTCCCACCTTCGCCCGAATTGCTATTGGTAAGCTCGAGACAGAGATCCCGTGTCAAGCAGGCTCTTGTTTCTTGAGCTGGCTTCGCTTGCATAGAGATGACTTCTGAAGGAACGGATCCGAGCACTCCACCTTCGCGGTGTAGGATATTGAAGGTGGTGAGGTTCAGCAATGCCACCGTGCCTGTGAATCAGTTTCTATAGTTTCTGAGAGCCCATGTAGATAAGCACATGTTCAAAGACGAGTTGAAGAATCGAGTATCAAGTCGAGTATAATTGTGTGAACCAGAAAAAGGTGTTCCCAGAAACAGGTTTAGCCCGCTTAGTTATCAAACATAAACCTCAGTTTGGCATACTCCGGATGCTGGCTACACGAAATTTATGTTCGCATGCAACTCCTATGCGTTTCTTACGCGTTGCTTGAAATAAAAAATATTACCAGCGCAAAAAGATTGACTTCTGAAAACTGGCAAATAAACTAGCGGGAACAGGAATCTTGTCATATTTGATGTTTCTCTTTCAAAATTGGTAGCCGTTCCCCACAAGGAGAAGGCAAAATAAACCCCCTCTGTATCCGTGAACTAAACCCAAAACTGGTTTGTAGCAGCGCGCATTGAACGACAAACAAACAAACCGGAAGCATGAACATTCGAGTGTTCGACCATTCTGGTGCTATCCAAGTGAAGAGGTTCGTGAAGCCACTTACAGCAGAGAATCTGTACAAGCCGCAGGTGGTCCCACTGCTACGATGCTGTAGTATGATGTATCTTCTCTGTTCTACCTTCGAGGTGGCATATTGTACAGGGTCCGCAGCTCTTTCAGATCCCTATTTTCCTTGATGCGCTGATACTTCTCCTTTAAATCTTTGTACGATTTCTCCTGCTTGTTGTGAAGCTCATCCTCTGCCCTTCCCTGCAACTGGACACCCATACCAACACCATTCCGTTTCAGAACAACTCTCAACCAACAAAGCGGTTTAATCAACATCAAATTAACCACCAAATACAATACATTCCAAATGGAAACCACTTCCAAGAACACACCTCACGAAGATAAGTCGCGGCCTTCAAGTGCTCCTCGAACTTCCGCTTCTTCTTCGCGAATGCGGCCGCGTTTTTGTCCGTGCTCGGCACCAGCTTCACATTGACGGGGACGCGTTTCCGGTTGCACGGGTGGTCCACGAGCATGAGATGCTTCGCCATCTGCGCGCGCGCGGGCCGCGGCATGCCTCCAACCATGAGCATGTACTCCCGCAGTTGCGTCACCACCACCTCCGCGCGCTCCGGCTTCTCCAGCTCCACCACGGCCATCCTGATATTCCCCAAACCATCAACATCTATCTCCACCATCGAAAACTCCTGAACCGGAACTAAAAACCTAACCCTTACCCTGAGTAATTCGCGAAACCCCCGGCGGCGATCGCCCGGGGCTCCAGGTGTGGCGACCGCAGCAGCTTGATGGCGTGCACGGTCGCGAACTGGTCAATGGCCGCGAGCAGGATCTGCGACGACACCGTCGGCGACAACGACTCCACCAGCACGCACCGCTTCACGAGGTCGTTCATGAAATCCTTCCTCATCGCGACCGTGGCGTCGTCCGCGAGCGAGGCGCGTGATGGACTCAACCAGTCCCACCACTTCTCCTCCACCGTCTTCGGCGCCTCCGTCCCCATCCTCTCCTCTCCCACGCGTGCTCCTTCCTCCAAACCCTAGCACACATCCCACACCTCCATCGCCAACCTCCTCGTCTTCACGCCATCTTGACAATTGTCACGAGGCTTGTTTGTGTGTTTGTGTGTGTAACCTCCGAGATCATGGATGGATGATAAATTATACCCAGATCATTCATCCTTTATCTCGCTGGATGAGAAGCGGAATCCGCACCGTTCATCCTACATCCACGATGTATTTTATGATGTGACATATTAAAAAGAAAATTCCTTTTCAAGTATAACATCCATTGGTAGAAAGTATATTAAAACATTTGCATCACTTCCCTATGTACATTGATGGGATGAACAATCTTCAAAAAATGGATGGATGATAAGCGTGTGTATTGGCAAGAAGATAAGGATGAAGGTTTTATTTCAAAATCCAACATGTGGATGCTTGATAATTTAGGGGTTTAAACTTTAGGCGAGTGTTGGAGCTTGAGTGAGGGTTTGTTTTTATGGCCTGGTGAATTGATTCTTGTTGGCTTATGAATGGGGAGAGTCCCTTTTGAGAGGGACTTCCGGAAGAGGGGTTTTGATGAAGAAGGTGGTAGCTTGATGAGGGGGGCACCTCCCTTCCGTGAATCCCTCATGATAGGGACTCTTCTGGCGTATCACCCGGGAAATTTTTGATTCATGTTGACTGAATACCATTGCCCAAACCGATTACTACTGCATTCCTGGGAGAATGTGGGATTATGCTACCCAGGGATTTTGACTGTGAGGGATGTCGGTCGTCAGGAGTTTTGGCTGTGAGGTCATGCCCATAGCAACGTTCTATTGGGAGAGGGTCGTCGAGCTCTACGAGAGTGGAAAATGTGCGGGTATTACAAAATTTGAAGAATGTATATTGCCGTGTTGTCACTCATCAAATCAATATTTATTTATTTAAAATAAAAAAGAGGGTTAGTCAATCAAACGTGAGTTCTTTAATATTGCACAAAGTGGTTTTATTGAATTTGAATATTGTAATGACAAGTTTTCCCCAAGAAGCAACAAAAAACAAAATTAATAAATATCAACTACTTATTAATGACATCACAACTCTCAGATGGAAAGTTAACCCTCTCATTGTCATTGCTGCTGGAGCTAAAGCTACTACCTTTATCCCCTCTATGAAAAGTCTCAAAAAGACATTCAATATTCCCATTAATCCATTAAAGAAGGCATTTACAAAAATCAACACCTTCACTATCCAACATGCGATGTCCATTCTTCTACACAAACAAAAACTCAAAAACAACCAACCTCTCCCAGAATAATATAATATCCCTTAAAACCTCTCAAAAACACACATTTAAACCTTTATTGATCATCTCTTGAAATTGAGCCCTATGGCTCTGGTTGGTCATTGGTTACTGGTTATTGGGTACATAGTGTCTACACTTGAGAAGGGGGAGTAGTTCCATACTACTAAAACTATGTCCAATGGATACAGATTTAGTGGTGGAACAAAAAGACACTTTATTCACTCTAGCCCCTTCTAGAGACCGGAGTTCTTCTTCTTCTTCTATGAAGTGGTCCCTTTCTGACACTACTTGCCAAACTAATTATTTTTCCATACTGGAGTAGTTCAGAAAAAGTGGGTTTCACCTAGAGAAATCTCTTGAATTTTCCAAAAAAAATTGGACATTCTCCATTCTAAACTAATTATGTATGAAACTGACCACTGTGTAGGGTAATCTATTTCATATCTATGTAACCAACCATTGAATGCTGTGCAAATTTACCTCATGGTTTAGGTCATGGGATGAATCCAAATTAGATAACATATTTCCATTAGTAGCAACTTACAAGAAAAAAACCAAAAGAAATTCTAAGCACACAAACAGAGAGTCAAAACAAACTCTACAGCCCAAGGAAGGAGATTTTGAGCAAGGTAGACAAAGGCAGTGGGAACACAAAAGCAGTGTGCACCTCGGATCATAGTTTACTTGTGTGAGAAATATGATTTTATTTCGTCACCAAATCTATGAATAAATATCCTCAAGACGAAGATTTTCTGAAGTAAACGTTTCCAATGTAGACATGTAGACGACGCATTTCAATGCCCACCTACAATATTACACATGAACCTGCGTTGTAAACAGTTGGTTACTTTCTCCACCTTACCAGTCTTACGATACAAAACAGAACCGTTGCAGAGGTGTGCTTGGTATCTACCCTCAGATGGCAGCACTCTCCCAAACAGAGCAATCAAAATCGATGGTGCAGTTCCTCTTCGGATCCTCCAGAGTGCTCCTTTGGAGGTCAACGCTTCTGGTTCACCAACCGAGCGATCAATTCATCCTGCAAAGGTAACTCACATAACATCAAAAACTTGCTGATGTATCCAATCCAAACTATTGTTTCATCAACAGCATCCTACAAAGAAATATCACTCCAAATCTCCATAGATAGATAGATAGACAGACAGACAGACAGACATGGATAGATAGATTAGGATGGATAAACAGACATGAGTAGATAGACATTTCCTAAATAATGAGTGATACAATTCCCTCTTTCCATTTCTACATGATTTAGCTTCTTTTCTAGAACTTTGGAGAGCTATGGCAACGAACATTCATGGGCCAAAACTAAGGGTCATCACACAGCTTTCAGCTCAAAATACTAAAGCGGAGTAGTTATGAAACATTACCTTGATACCCTTCAAGGGGAGGCCTTTCTCTTTCAGCATGGCCTTAAGCTTCTGGACAGTCAGAGTTTGGAGGTCCTTCTCCAAGAGTCGACTAGACGCACCCTCTGTGACAACAAACAACACATCGATCAAACGGTAAGTACATTCACAGATGAGTTATTGAGTTCATAGCATCATCACTCAGTGCGGCAGCAAACGTCTCCTCATACCAGGTGTGCTGCCGCTGCCAATATTCAGCCTCTTCGCAACTGGTTTTTCTTCAGCGACCCGCTCTGCTGGTCTGTATCAGGCCAATGAGGACAATCTTAAGAAGCGTGGACAGAAACAGCTCCATCCGTGGTACATGATTCTTTCATGGAAGTTCGCAAAAAGATGATTCAGAAGAGACACACAATCAAGTACAATGTTCATGTTGAATTCCTAGAGATAGAGAAGCTTGCAGAAAATGCATGGATTATCAAAAGCAAGGCGAATAGAACACCTTTTTCCTTTGCTTTCCTCGACTACAGGCACTTTGCCCTTGTTGTCTTTAGTTGCTGATTTCGGTTCAACCTTCCCTTTCTTCTTTCCGAGGGTAAGAGCACGAATGAGAATGTTGGTGGAGTCGGTCTTAATTAATTGTTCCTCTGTTAAGCAAGTCAGGACGAGTATATCAATTAATTTCACAAACGAAGGAAACACGACCTAATGGCTAAGCTCAAACTGTGTAACTAAACTCTGAAACCATCGTTTCAGTGTACTTTTGTGGACGTTAAACTACAGTGTAGTGTGTGGAGATCTAACCCTACGTATAAATCCATTTAAAAGAGTTCCAACTCACCAGGAGGAGCAGTGTCATGTTGACAGATATATGTTGTCAACTGACCCTGCAAATAACGCCAACCAGGGTTGGAATCAGTAAACAATCTGCCCTACACCTCACAGACATCACACTCAGAGCACTCCAAACAGGCTCCATACTGATACCTTCACACTCTGTACCCAAACCCTAAAACCCCGGAAAGGAAAAAACGCCTCCGAAAACCACAGACGAACCTCACAACTCCCCCCAAAATAAACCACACCAAAAAACTCAAGAACAACACACCTACACAATCGAAAAACCCAATTGGAAACACAAAATGCAACAGGGCATTATCAAACCATCAGAATTAAGGCAAAACCTACCGAGGTGGAGGTTGGTTGCTGCGAGAAGCAGCCCCGCGACGGAAGATTAGAGAGGAACGCAGCTGCTCCAGCCATCGATCCCAATTGCGAAACCGACCTCGGGAAAAAGGCAACCCACAACCAAAATTGAGAGCGCGACGAATCCAATGCAGCTCCGCGCGCCGTGAAGCGAAGAATCACGGGTCTTGCAGCGCCTGCGGCCCCGATTCGGTGTTGCGCTTGAGCGCGTGGCGTGCTATCTGTGGAGGTGCAGGCGTCTGAGGTGCAGCGCGAGACCACTGGCGCTACCTACATTCTTCTCCTTCGCTGAAGTCGCATTGGGAGTGGCTCCTTTGGTGGAGCGAGACTTGCTTTCTGCTACCCGGGCCCGGAACCGGCCCGGGCCCGGCTTCTGTTGATATCCGGGCAGAGTGTTCCCTATTTGGTGTTAGATTAAACCCCGCATAACTGACAAGTTAAGGAATGTGCATGGAGAGAGGAAAGAGTTATACTTTTATTTTTAATAGAATTACCATTTCAACCCAAGTGATTTTATATGTTTCCAATGATATGTGAATTAGATATGGATTTTCATAGTGTGTTGTTGTGTATAGGTTGTGACCATTGATAGCTAGCCCCGAAAAGAGTTGACCAAAAGTAAGGGGTCCTTACTAAATAGCAAACCATCATTTGGAGTGGTAATGGAATGAAAGTGGGTTGGTTATACACCATTTTTATAAGTATCGGTTATGGATTTTGGTTGGTTATCAGGGGGTTTACCTTAGGAGAATCCACGTTGTAAATACTCATATTCCGGAATTTTATTTGGTAGGGAGTTCCTCCTTGATGAAGCTTTGCGGGTTGTAGTCTTAGGCTAAGGAATTATAAGGTAACCCCCCTATAACCAACGAAAATTCATAAACCGATGCTTATAAAATTACGGTATATCCAACCCACTTTTATCTCATTACTACACTAAACACTGAATATAGTGTAGAGGGATTATTGATGTAGATCACTCACACTAATTTCCATCAAAGCATGTGCATGTCAAGTTCTGATTGGGTATTTGTTCTCAAGCAAGTGTGTGTCAGTCAACAATTGCATGTAAATTTTCAATTAGTGTAGGAAATTTCAAATAGTCTGGTCTACACTATATTCACGGAACGGTGTAGTCATTCACCCATCCAATTGGAGGTTTTTTTACTAGTCGAAACCCCTTAGTTTTGATCAGTGCTTATGGAGGATACCTACTGGTGGCTAGCAACTAAACATGGCATTATGTTTTGAAAATTTGTTACTAATTCTTGGTTTATCGAAAAATAGGATATTTGTTTTTGTAATCCTATTGGCTATCACTGAAAAAATAAAATGAATTATTATTTGTACACTCAATGTAAGAACATTGCTTAACTTGTTGATTATAGGGGGGTTTACCTTCTAAAGAGAGGCCGGTCCAAGATGACTCTAAACTACTAGGGTGAAGGTGGAAGATACCCAAAGTCATATATCTCTGAATGGAGTGGTTGATGGTACAATCCCTAGTTATCAACTCTTCTCTCTACTTAACAAGATTGCCACAAACTGCCAATATAGCAACTTGTATGTGCCCAAAAAAAAAAAAACACAGGAAGAAGCCTATGGAGTAGGGCCTTTCCTAGCACACAGCGAACCCTTTTGTGGCAGGGTGGTAGTTTCGATATTGCTGCTATTTGGGGTATAATTCCTCCTGTGTAAGTTGAATGCACTTTTTTCTGTTGGGAATGTGTGTGGCAACAGTTCATATGCTTCAAATGGAACATTTCCGGGGCACATTGGTGCAAGCATTGGAGGAGCTACAATGACTTTGGTGAAGTGGGGTCAATGTGAAATGTATTCTTTGAGTAGATACTCTTGTACATTATCTACTAGATGTTGTACATGATCTAGTATCCTCGTGAATGCCTTGAGAAGACCACCAGCATAAACTCTTAAACATCAATCGGAAACCATATATACAGGACCGTATTATACTCTCTAGAATACAGAAAATGTATTTAAGTTTAGCAAGACTTACACATTTGGATTGAAGAATCTTCAACAAACATCTTTCATTTGAGAGACATTTTAATATCAAAACCTTATTATGTTCAAATATGACACCGAACATGTAGAATACGGTGGCCACCAGCGGCACCTTCTGACGTTTTAAGGTTGTAGCTAGGACGAGGATTACATAAGTACTAAGTAAATTTTCAACCTCCAAATGAATTTCTGACTAGTACCAAAAAATCCTAATTACGGGATCCTTCTTCAACTTATTCAAGAGTTTGAATTGTATGAAAACAACATAGATGTCGGAAGAAAACATCTCTTGGACAAGAATTGCAAGCCCACGGAGCCTGATGTTACACAGTCGGATGTTATTACAAGAACATAATACAACCTGGTGGCCCTCGCAGAGGTTACCATGCTGTTTGTAGCAGAAATAATATTCAAATATTGCACGCCATTACAAGGTATTCGCTTTACACGAAAGTTTAGATTCTCATCTGGCAGTTCCTAGACGAGATTACAGGTAGAACGCACCTATTTAGCGGTACTCATCCTCCAGGTTCCTGAAGCCGGCTGTCAAATCATCGTACAGCTTCTTGTACCTCCCAACCAACTCATCCTCACCATCGTCAGGGTCCTCAAACTTCATCGACCTGAGCACCCACATGGATTAGCGTCAAGACTTGCGAGTTGATAATTCCAAAAATCTTGTGAAAATAAGTAGTGAAAGGTCAGTAGTGGCATACACGAGGCGGTAGATGAGGTCACTCAAGCGCTGCTTGATGATGTTGTAGGTGATTTTCTGCCCCTCTGAACCCGCAGCTCGCTCAACAGCCTGCAGAGAGATTATATTAGGAACTTCTGAGCGATTTATCTACGAGTCAATCTACTACATAAAAAAGACTGTTCTGCGTAACAAAGATGAGGGAGGACGAGAGAGAAGGGAGGCAGACCTGGTTGGCAAGAGTGCTGAAATGGACAATATTGCGCATCATCCAAACTGATTTATAGAATGGGCAGAACTTGTCATAACTGCAACCCAGATCAGAGATGAACAGATCAGTGTTATGCATTTCAACAGAGTTTAGTTACACAAACACTCGGATCCATTACCAAAGCACACAATGATAAACATATGCTGTTTTGTAACAAGAGAAAACAAAATATTACCAAAGCTTACCTGCTAAAAGCATTCTGTGCCAAGTAGTCCTCACGCAAGAGTTTTGCAACTTCCAACGTTATCTTGTCCGACTCTGCCAGCGCATCTTTTCCAACAAGCTGGAAAGAAAACCATATCGATAAGTTTAGCGCGGAAGAACAGGGACCAAAAGGTCAGCGAGTACTAAGGAAAAAAAAATTCAACAACTCCGGGTGTGACTTGCAGAGTTCACAAATGCTTTACCTGTACAATCTCATTTAGATCGTCCTCTCGCTGCAAGACTTCACGAGCCTTGGTCCTAATCCCGATAAAATCAGAGTCAAAGTTTTCATAGAAACCCTCGAGTGCCTGTAAGCACGTGGAATAAAAATCTTTAAAAAGTAACATGGAGAATATGGAGCAAACACCCAAAAAAGACATTCAGAGAATTAGCATGCCTTACAAAACGATTAGAAAGTAGAAAAATGATTATAAAGCCTGACATTTAAAACGGGTAGCAAAAAATCAAATCTCGAAACTGGCTCAGATTGTGCAATAATATATCACCTGGGTGTACTTCGAGTATGAAATTAGCCAATTCACAGCGGGAAAATGTTTCCGTTGAGCAAGCTTCTTGTCAAGACCCCAAAACACCTGTCGCATATACATTACCATCCACATTCAAATATATGAATTTATAATACATCCAGAATACATAGATGCAATTCCCCCAAAGAAATGTGACAGCAGGTTCAAATTTGTTAGAAACGGGTCTAAAATGACCAACCTGAACAATACCAAGTGTAGCTGCTGTAACAGGATCAGAGAAGTCTCCACCAGGAGGAGAAACTGCTCCGACAATGGTGACACTGCCGGTACGGTTCGGGCTTCCGAGGCACTTCACCTTTCCTGCTCTTTCGTAGAAAGAGGCAAGCCTTGCAGCAAGGTAAGCTGGGTAACCACTGTCAGCAGGCATCTCAGCCTGCAACCTCACAAATAAGTGCACATGAGAAGAGTTTTCTAGAGAGATCGAAATAAAAGACAGCGGACCTAAATTGTCTCCCAACGTTAATCCAAACCACTTCATAGTAAACAAATACGAGATTGTTTCAAGAAGGCAATCAAAGGAAAAACAATCCGGTTAGAGAACATACGAGTCGTCCAGAAATCTCACGAAGGGCCTCGGCCCAGCGAGACGTAGAATCTGCCATCATACTGACGTTGTAACCCATATCTCTGAAGTACTCAGCCAAGGTAATTCCTGCAGATAAAACAGAGTTTGAGAAAAATGGAAGAAAGGTACTCATATCTAGAAGATGGAAGTCTAGTAAGACTTTAAAAACATGAAGAATAATACCTTGAGAGCATTGGTACTAATGTTACACATAGAGCTGTATAAAAATAAAAGGACAATAACCTGTGTAGATGGATGCTTCACGAGCAGCCACAGGCATATTTGAGGTATTGGCCACAAGAGTGGTACGCTTCATGACGGATTCCTCGCGACCATCGGGTAAGGTCATTGTCAGCTGTGGGAAATCCATCAACACCTACACACCACGTCTCATGTAAGATACTTACGTATAATAACAGAACCCAAATTCTACATGAATAAACGCGTTTAGAAAAAAATAAACCATACTAACATCTATTAAAAAGGTCGCTTACATACCATCTAAGCAAAACATCGCAACATACCTCAGCCATTTCATTCCCGCGCTCTCCACATCCAACGTACACAACAGCATTGGAGTTGGAGTACTGCAACCAAGTTCACACAGGATGAGAATCAGTTTAGATTCATGATGTGACGAAACAAATAGCACAGCAGCAGATTGTCACAATAATCCTGAAAACTAATTTCAGAGACCACTCAAATTACATCCAATTACCTTTGAAAGAGCCTGACTGATGACAGTCTTTCCACAACCAAAAGCACCTGGAATTGCACAGGTACCACCCAGAACAGAAGGAAAGAGGGCATCCAAAATACGCTGCAACAGGGATACCAAAATAAACAATTAAATTATGGGGATGGGCATACCGATAAAACTATTTACAATTCAACCTGGATAATTGATATTTTGAAAGAGGGAACTTCACACAAAAAGATTAAAACATGTCCAAAAATAAGCTGGGACGCCTGATTGGGCATACCTGGCCAGTAAGCAAAGGAGTGTCGGCAGCAAGCTTCTCAGCAACGGGTCTCGGCGTACGGACGGGCCATGCCTGAAACCAGAACAGAAGCAACACGAGCAATGACTACCACAATAATATTGAAAAATAAGGCATCCAAAAGTTTGGTCCGATGATCACATTACTGCACCTTCAAGAAACTCTATATGAACAACAATCTACTGATACAAAATTGCATAATAGAAATTGACACTAATGAGAATGCAAAAAAAGGATGGTTTCACTTAATTTGCAAAGCATTACCTGAAGCATAGTGAATTTTTTTTTCTCTCCTTGAAACTCGAGTTCAAGAACGTTGTCCTATTGAAACAACATGTGATAGATATGTCAGTCGACCAGATTCTACAACAAAATTAACTGAGTTGTAACTTGTAATTGAGTTGTAACGTTCGTCCAGTAAAAATGGCCTCACTTCCAACAATGCATTAACCCTTTAGAGCCGGAAAGGCCCAAACGTGGTCTCTACGGGGTGAAAACACACTGTTGCAGTCAATAGAGGAAACTAAGTCCAAAACTCAGACGTAGTCCAGGTTACGATGATTCTAATGAGACCATTGCCACAAAAATTGATGCAGGCTTTAGCAAACTACAGTGATTTCCGCGAATTAGTGTCGCGGTGATATGTATCCAATGTATACATGATGTTCTGCATGACCTATCAAGCTAATAGAATCTCTTAGGTCTTGCCAGTCATGGTTGGCACTGAAGGTTAATACAATTAGAACTTAGAGCTGATACGATAAATGCTAGAGCAAATGTAACTAGATGCAATCCAGTCCTAAAAAATTAACATAAATGCAAGTTAATCTCTGTAGACCATGTTCACAAGAGACCAACCTGTAACGAGTATTGTCCCGCAGGAGCAAGGTAAGTAATTTTTCCCATGGCACCAGGTGGCAATCCAAGGTGATGCTCGATCAAACTGTTCTCATGAACAGTCTGCACATACCATGCAAAGAGAAGAGAATTATTACAATATCATATCTATAATTCTGAACAAAATATTAACAAATTGATATTTCATTAGTGAAACACATGAAGTAAGGCATGAGGTCACTAGACTATAAAACGACAGTGACACAACTTAGATCACCAGCTTAAAGTAATCGTTTTCAACCATACTCACAACTAGTGCACAAAAAGAAATAAAACTTACCGCATAAAAATCACCTCCCGTAATAGCATCCCCCTCACCTAACACATCGATTACGTAGGTCAGTTTCAGGAGGATATTGATTACCCAAGGCTTCAGCTAGATTTCAATTGACTGGTTTGCACACCTTCAGAATAAAACAAATGCATATGTATGCTTACGAAAACCTTAAATTCGGTGGAAATAAAACAGTGAAAAAAACCTCTCCCCAAAACAAAACATCGAACAACAATGAAGTTTGGACAACTGTGGGGAGGAAATCCCAGTGAATGACATTAAAGTGTAAAACTCACTTAAGCCTTTTGGTTGGAACTCCCACAGCCTTTTTCTATCAAGAGCAGGCACAGCAACTCCTCGAGGAATATACACATCCCCGCATTGAAGTGCAATAGCTTTCAAAGGTCGCTGATATGAAAAGTCCACGACAAAGAAACCACGTCAGGAAAAAAAAACTCTAATCCGAAATTTCAACGCTAATTACAACGAAAACAAGCATGCAATCAGAATGCTGCTTAATCCAAAACTTACATCCCTTCAACACGATGTACTTCCAAAGTTTAGAAACTAAAACTAAATCTAACAACGACCACATTGCCTTATTGCCGATAATATATCCATTTACAAGAAAATAATGTCATATAAATTATTAGAATAGCCTCGAACAAAAGTCAAATGAAAGATCATCCAATATTATGTGCAGTCAGTGAGTAGAGCATATGCGCACAAAGTGTCCGGCAGTTCAGATTCTAAACCATACCTGAATTCCATCGAAAATATTCTCCAGGATACCAGGACCCAACTCAACTGACAGAGGCTGCGAAATTCAAAAAATATCTGTAAGTATAAATTTTCTCAATCGTGCAATGACGGATGCGACAGATGATACCGCTCTACAAAGAAAACTCGAAAATGATTCAACATTCAGCTTTCACGCCCACAAGAGCTGTCCAAGGAAATACCTTGTGCGTCCTCAAAACTGGATCGTTGACCATCAACCCCGCTGTCTCTTCATACACTGCAAGATAATCGCAAAACTTGTTAGTTCTCGAAAACACAACTTGGTAAATGCTCATAAGCACAAGTTAAAACAAATTGACCTTTTAAAAATTTGCCAAGTTCCGGAGCTTAACGAACAGAAACTTCAAATTCTAACCAAAGAGAAACGTCAAAGGATTTAGCAAAAAAAAATTAAAAATTAAAAATTATAAAAAAAAAATTATTTAAAAAAAATACATAAATGTATTGAAAGGAACACACTTGTATATTCTAACAATCTAAAATCGAGAAGAACGACATCAGAATACTATCGCAATATCGCAGTATCTACATACCTTGAATAGTAGCAGAGTCACCCTCCAAACGAATAATCTCTCCGATCAGCTTATCGTGTCCCACACGGACCAACTCGTACATGGCTGCTCCTCCCATTCCATCGGCAACTACCACTGGCCCGGACACCTGACACAGTTCAGCACGTTAATCAGCGAAATTTAACAACACAGGAAAGCTTCCATCAATTGCGACAATCCTCTGCGCAGTGAAACCAAATTTCCTGGATCACAAGTCACCATCGAATATGTAACTTGTTGCAAGCTGAACGTAGTCTTAAATCAGTGCTTTAGTCTTCAATAACACTTGATAATGCAATCGCACCCTGAGGTTATGTGGCCGGATTCACATGTGAAATGCAGAATCAGTTGAACGTTACCTAAATTTCCCCTTACAGGCTGCAAAATTAGCTATCAAAGTATGAACACGCAGAAGATATTTAACATCATGGCCACGATGCACCTATTTCTCCTCACTGACGTATAATTCACGCGGCGAATGTCCTCAGGAACAATAACGTAAAGGCCATGAAATAAGACACCCGTTGCAAATCCGTGTCGCATAGAGTATGAGAATGATGAACAAAATAAAGTACTTTCGTACTTAGATACGCAGTTACTCTCTAGCATAGACAGTAACTAGAGCTCCTGATTTCAAAAGGTCTGATAACCATCCACTCAGTTTCCACGAGCGCCTTCACAACCATCCAACTAAATCCTCGCAAAATAATGCAGCTCCAATCAATGCAAACAACCAAAACCTCAGAAACGATTCAAAAACAGAGCAAACGATACACAAAATTTTAAAACGACAAGCAGCTACCAATCCAAGCTTGCTCCTAAAGCAAAAAAGCACAACAAGAACCTCCAACGAAAATTCAAACTCCCGGATCGATCCACGTAACCTAATTCTCACACTCCAAGCAACAAAAACCCTACCAATCCA
Organism: Bryoerythrophyllum caledonicum; assembly: GCA_963971425.1. NCBI lineage: Eukaryota > Viridiplantae > Streptophyta > Bryopsida > Pottiales > Pottiaceae > Bryoerythrophyllum > Bryoerythrophyllum caledonicum. The sequence goes on from OZ020515.1 coordinate 20,979,329, forward strand.
AACTAATAAAACAATCAGTACATTGATCTCCATGTATCACCGCGATCCCGCGAGCTGGACGCAAGATCAGAGAGCGGGAAGTCGGAGAGAGGGAGGGAGATCGGCGGAGATACCTTGCGGATGTAGCCGTACTCGGACTCCTCCTCGCCCTCCTCGAAGGTGACGAGACGCTCGCCATTGATGGCAGGCATGGTGGCGGGAGCCCGCGGCGGTGCGATCTGAGCGAGAGGGAAAGAAAGGGAGGAGGGGGGAGCCCCGGCGATGGCGAGAGCGGAGGAGGGTTTGCGTGAACAAGCGAGAGAGGCGACGAAGGAGGTGGCTTGTAAGAGCGACGCCGCGGAGTCCGTCGCTCTCACAGACGTTGAGGCTGCCGCGTGCACACCGGGTTCATCCATCACTATGAATGAACAGATGTTCTAGATGAACGAAATATTCTGGATGAACGAAATGTGTTGGATGTACATATGTGTTGGATGAGTGTGAACATTGGGTGAAGAAGTAACAACAACTTTGGGGGCCGGTGTGAATAAAGTGTCTGGTCATTTATTTAAGGTAGAGACACCCAATTCCGATCACTTAAACCAATTGGGGACTCAAATGACATTGTATGTCAGAAACATTTATGTAGAAAGATGTGGAATTAGGAATGAAACTCGACAAATATTTTGCAGAATTTGAAAGCCCGAAAACTACCAGAGCCCATAATCAATCTGTAGAGTAGGTGAGATTTGGTGCCCTCCTTTGCTCAATGTCAACAAGTGAGAGTGAGTAAGAAGAGAGCAGCCAAATACGGTGCTCGCGACTCATTTACAAATCTCTAGTAGCAACTTGAGGAAGAATTAAAATCTTATACATACAAGAAGGAAATAAGAAAAAGAATCCTGTACAAAAAATTCTTCTAATCACAATAAGTTTCTAAAATATACACACGTCCAAGCAGCCAAATACGGTGCCCGCGACTCATTTACAAATCCCTAGTAGCAACTTGAGGAAGAATTTGTTCCTCTTCAACCTCCAGCTCCAGCTCCGGCTCCGGAAGTGCGAATTCGGGAGACTCCAAGTCTGAGAGGTTCTTCAGATCTATTACAGACAGCTCGTCTAGTCTTCGAACAACCATGTCTGCGGCGTTCAGTTCATACACAGGATGTTTTCCCGCAACTGCCACGGCCTTCATGCGTCCATCGTGGGCTGCTTCGACGCTGGAGTTGGAGTTTCCCAAGACCATGCATCGTTCCGGAGCTGCGGCGAACCCGAGGCGCTCGCCTGCATACAAGTACATCTCGGGGTCGGGCTTGCCCCTGTGCACGTCCTCCGCCGCAAGCACGACGTTGAACACTCCCTCCATCCCCACTGCTTCGATGGCTCTCTCCAGGTAGAGCCTCGGCCTGGTGGAGGCGACTGCGATTGGAATTTTGTGCATCTTCAGGGTCTGTATGAATTCCTTGGAGCCTGGCCGCAACCTGTACACGCCGCCTTGCATCTCCTCATAGAGCTCTTCCTTTCGTCTAGCCAACCGGGTGAGCTGCCGGTAGTCTCTGGTCCAGCAGAATACTTCTGAGATGGCCTGCTCGTTCTTCATACCTTCGGCTCTTCTGAGAACGTACGCCGGTGGCGGTCTCTTGCCCTCTTCTTCCGCTAGGGCGCTCCACGCCTTCCTTTCCAGGTCCGTGTCGTCCTCCACTATCACGCCTTCCCACTCCATCACCACAGCGAACCACCCGCACCCCAGACGGTGCTGCCGGACCAGGGGGTTGTTTAGCGACACATCATCCGCCCTGTCCTTCCGAGTCTCTGAAAAGTAACTAACCTCTAATGCTCGCCTGTCCTGCTCAATTGGACCCGGCGCTTCCTCCAACCCCGACTGGGACCGCACACTAGTGGGTACATGCTCCAACCTCCTCGTACACACGCCAACCTTAAAAACCTCTAAACAAGCAGCGGAGGAGCTCCGCAGAGACGCAGCGGAACTCAAAAAGTTCGAAAACTGTAGCTTCGTCAAACCCGCATAGACTGGCGGTTTGAAACAGGCACCGACCAAACTCCGAGACGTCGCCACGGCCTGCCGCAGCCGCACACACCCCTGGCAACGTTCAACTGCGCCCGCTTGCACTGATATAGACACGCCCACGGCTGCCATGTCGCGCTTACGAACCAGAAACCCACCTCCACCAACTCTCTGAGGATAACCCAATACGGTCCAAACCCTGAACAAAACCTCGGAAATGGTTCAAAACCCGAAAACGCTCCAAACCCGGAACACAGACAAATACGGTTCACAACCTGGAGCTCACGGGATATTTCACACGAAAGAACGGCAAAGAAGTCATCTAGATCTTATAACTCCCTCAACACTCGGATGGTGATGCTCCGGAGGTGGGTCGGAACTTGTGGTGAAGGTGGGACAGTGACCTTGTGCATGATGATTTACACCACGAAAAAAGTATCCTACTTGGCAAGCGTGGTAAAGAAGTGGTGGAGTGTTGGTCAAGGTTCGTTGGATGGTTGCAGGACAGGATATCACGTACACCACACCAGCACAGGGTATCGTTTTGGATGGAGAAACTGGTTGCACTTGCCGGTCGCCTAGTCGCTCCGGCGCAGCTCGAGGTGAAATTCCCCACGTCCAGGCGGCTTTCCAATGAACGCGTCCGCTTTCCGTGACTGGCCACTCAAGCGCGGAGGGCAGTGCAGGAACCACACGTGTTCTGGCCGACGCGATCCACCAGCGTGCTGTAGTAGTGCGTGGCGCGGTAGGTGCAATGCTTGCGCGAATGTCACCCGGGCGAACGGCGTGGCCGCCCTCGGCGCTACGGGCCGCCTCCCCTGCCCAGCGACCAGGGAGCCCCGCTCCCGATACCCGCCCGATACCCGCATGCTCCACGTACCCGCCCGATACCTATATGCTCTCTATACCCGTCCGATATCCGTATGTTCCCTGTACCCGCCCGCCCTCGGAATGCCCCGGTTCTCGCCCCTCGCTCTAGGCCTTGGGAGCTTTAGGCCTCTTGGCACTCGGATTATCATTTGGAAACATATTTTGTTCCCAAATAATTAAAACGTGGATTGGTACTTTTTGAACCTCCACTCCTTGCACAATTGTTTTGGATATGCTACACCCTTTCTCGACTGGTACAAATTGGTGTACAAGGAGTTAATATCATGATCAACGTAATGATATAAAATTTAGACCTTGTGTGGTGTAAGATTTTGACACCGAGTAAAGTCGAATTCTGTTGATCCACTCTACATAGTGATGAAAATGAACAATTTTTCTACTTCAAACACTGCAATTTCTCAATTTGTGCGGATAGGGTGGATGAAATTTTGTGCGTATGTTATTTATGAAGTGCTAAATGAGATCCTATGGTTTAAACTAGAAATATGATTTGTTTTTTCTTTCCTTACTTGATGCCTTGGTACTTTTTTGGGCTGGTATGCCATCTAGTAATTGTTATAATAATCAATTTACTTATTCAATGAGAATTTATGTTTTACAAAGGTATGTGATTGGGAAGAGATTAACTTCAACCACGTCATTCATATGTATGATTATTGCACATGAGTTATAGCTTTCATCATACATGAAGTCAAATGCAATTTAAAATCACACAAGTCCAGCTTTATTGCACAAGCATTTGATGGTCACAATTTTTGCAAGAAATTGATGTTGCACCTCCTTCCACTAAAGTCTTTGTAGCACAAATCTCACAAGTGACTTTTGGAAGTTTGTGAAAGATGGCTCGCTTTTGCTTCGAATGCGATATAAGCTTATGAGAGGGCCGCTTCAACGGAAGCTAAGGGGAATTTCCTTGACCACTTTCTACTGCAACTTGTTTTTTTCTATGTCCCATCCTTGTCTGTGTGAAATTATCTTGTTGAACAACAATAGATCCTTGACAAGGAAGATCAATTATTGAAAGCCTCAGAAAATTATGTCATGAAACCATGAAGAAGTTGTAACTTGTGCTTTTGATCATCTTTAGAATAATCTCCAATAGAAGCTTCAACGTTATGTAATAATGCCTTTGCTTCTCTAATTGCACAAAGCAACTCCACACTATTTTCATCGGTGCTTGAAGGTTCTCCAACCTCTACATCCATATTGGGAGGAGAAATGAGTGCTTCATTAAGTGTATCATCATCCATTACCATCATGTCCTCCACCATTTCACTCGCCTTTGATGCTTAAAAATATTCTTTGACAATCCATTGCACCTCCAAAATATGTTTGCAAGTGGAATTCCTATCTAAACAATCACTGAAATGAGTATTCATAGTCACATCGTACCAAATGCGTGGAGTGGTCTCACTTTGAACACGGAATAATAAATGTTCATCATCTACCACTTGTAGGACATTAGATCCGGTCGATTGATAAGATTTAAATATCCTCTCGCCTCCTTTCAAACGACGTTGATGTCCTTTATCGTTTGCCCTTCTTGAAAACCACTGTGAATCACCTATGCAAACAAAAATATCAACTAGTTTTTAAGACTGTACAAAAATAAAACATCATTCAATAAAATGAAAAGTGGAGGAAATACTCACTAAGTTCATGTTATGTCATTTTGAATTGATTCAACAGAGTAGGTTGGCCTACTCGGATTCCATCCTTTGCGCTCCCAATAATAGCCACAACAAGGACGGTCTCTAAGACAATGGTTCACTTCGCCTTGTAACAAAATATTCTTGATCAACTTCCAATGGTGCTCCACATGATTGGTGGTATCCATACCACCATAAGAGAAAAGTCTGCCAAACCTAGGCCATAATCTTTTCCAAGGTACATTTGAATCAGCTCAACCTTTCAATATATATGGTCCAAAAGCTGCAATGTGCTGAAATTCCTCTGCATATCTCCTTAAGTTCTCATCAAAATGGCTTTCATCCGGACATTGCATCAACACATTAAAGGCTTGCCAAACCCGGCCTTATTAGCAATTGGAACCCGCCTAAGAAGATTTTCACTCCACAATTTCATATCATGAAAGGGACATAAGAGTATTCTTCTTGCAACTTGTACCCTGTTTTCTCCTTCCATAACCCAACAATGAACATCTTCCTAAAACACATTGTTGATTGCACGCAAGGATGTTTTGTGTTTGTCTATCACAATTGCCAAAGGCCATATATCACCAATAGAAGAAAAACATGCGTAAAGCTAACTCCAGAGCAATTCCCTCATGACCTTCTTTGATATTGTTGTTGCATAGTAAGGTTGATAATAAATAACCTTTCCTAGACTTTGGAACCTAGTAATTTCAACTTGCGCAGCATCCCAATCGTCTTTGCAAAGATAACCTGTGAACCATACATTACACAAATATCGAATGTAATGAAAAATAATTGTCACTTATAAAATGGTATTTTACACAACATAATGAAATTACATTTTGACACTCACCATTAACTCTCATATAATATGCAAGTGCGTGAACTTCAGTCTTGATGATATGAAATCGATGGGTAATATGTTCAAGTTCTCCAATACTTTGGCAAAAAAGCTCTTGTTCTCATTTCGATGGTGATGCAACTGTTGCTATTGAGTACATATACATTAGGTTTTCCATGGCCCATGATATAAATTAAGGATGAACATGAAAGAAGAAACTATGAGCATCAGAGCCATGTTCATGCCCAGAATGTCCCGTGTGCACATATTTAGTAGCATATGCTTCACCTTTGAGCTTTTCGAGTGAATCCTGCACCGTTTGAGGTTCCACGACCTTGATTTCAAAAGAGCAATTGCATAATCTAGACATCCTATTCCGTCTAGAATTTTTATCGTATAAAGCATATGCATCACTTTTATTTCTCTGAGCATGTTTCTTGTTTCCCCCTCTAGGACAACAATAGTATGTAACCCACTCATGCTTGTACTTTAAACGCTTGAATTGCTTTTTCAAGACAATGTGCTTCAAATATACAACATCAAGATTGCTAGTTAAATCCTCATGAGGATCTGTTAAAATTTCATCCCACCACTTGGATCCTTGACAATGCTGACAAGATTCAAGACAATTTTGAACAAATGATGAATGTATTCCGCCTACATGAATATATGTAGTCCATTGCAAGCAAATTGCATTCATTGTTGGGGTGAACAGTAGATGCTTGCCGCTAGCATCCATGTGAGCCTTTTCCACGATTGAATGCCAATACTCAATAGGAGGATTGACTCTATGTTTCACTTCATTCACCGAAGATAAAACACTGCCATCAATAGTTTGTACCATCCTCAATTTCTCTTGAAGCTTGTTCCAATGTTCAATAGTATAAAAGGGAATGTCGCGAGCTATGGGTCGTCCATGAAAACTCAATAGTGGAGTGAAATTTGCATTTGCTTCATGAATGTGCGTGTAAGCACGGAGAAATCTTCCTTGCAAACATTCAATCAGAAGTTTCATGCTAGCATGTGTGAAATGAACATACTTTGGAAAAGTATCAATTGAAACATGTTCAAATAGAACTAGCTCTTCTAAATCATCTACAAAATCCTTGGTTGTAGAATTATCATGTCCATGCTCAATATCCTCCTATTGCACCCATGTCCCCTCATGTCCTCTCTTATCATCATCCCATTCCTCATGTATCCCTTCATGTAGTTGTCTCTCATCATTATGACATTCCTCTCATGTCCCTCCATGCCCTTGACCTTCATAATAATCTGAAAGCTGAATATAGGCATCTTGGAATCTTGAAATGGAAGAAGATGCATTGCCATCTCCATGCACACCAAAAATGAATTCCTCTACTCCAACCAAATCCTACGCATCATCTTTGAAATTGGAAGTATAGAATAACTCTCCATCTAAAAACTCCTCATTGTTTTTCATACTTAAAATTGAATGCCCATGAAGAGATCTAGAATAACATACACACATTTTAGAGGAATATTATGCTACAAATATGTTCATCCTAATCCTAAACAACTTTAGCCCCAAATACTTAATCCTTAAATGAAAACTCTAAAAGCTAAAAATGTCGTGTGTTGAAAGATCAATAACGACAACAGATTGAGAGTCCTAAGCAATATCAAATAAACGAAAAACATACACTAAAATAATCATACGTAGTATACCCTCAAGGAATAACTAGTGAATCACAAAAGTAATCAAGCGTCTCGCACTCCACAAAGGGAGGTTCAACAAGTGCAAGTAGTATAAGAGCATCTAAAGCCTTTACTAATAATAAACAATCACTTACAAGCAAAGGTAATCACTACACACTCTCTAAGTCACTTACAAAGCTTGACTTGACAAAGACGTCAAGTCAAAGACATGTGCGGCGTTATACGCACACATAGATAACTCTAACTAGATGAAAATCAACCTCGGATGGATGCGGTGCGCCACCGTACATCCCAAACCTTGTAGATTAGTAACAAATTAATCTACGCTTACACAGTACGATGCGGAGAGGCCCTTGACGCTACGTCTTGTGACAAAACCCTAAAACATTGATGCATATTGTTTCCTAGAACTTTTATGTACTTAAAAGCCAACCTCCATTTCTTAAAAATATATTGCAAACTACATTTACAATACATATCTATACTACAATCATGCTTTTTTTAAAGTATCATTTATATATTGACTAACACCTTGCAACAAAAGCAATGAGAGGTGCACAAAAACAACACTAACACTCATTGAGACTCAACCAAAGAACTAACTACTCCAAAGTCAAAAGGAACCAACTACTCTCAAAGAGACTATGCTTACTTGGTGAAGGTATGGAGGTACTGAAGTTATGATCTAATACCCTGTGATCTCTACTATCTTTGTTGGCTCCGCAAGGCGCGAGAACCGGGGCGTTGCAAGGGCGGGCGGGTACGAAGAGCATACGGGTATTAGAATGGATATCAGGGGCGAGTTGGAGTGGGGCGAGCTGGTCGGGCAGGCAAGGTCACTAGGCACGAGAGGCGGCCCCTCATTTCCATGCGGCCCTTAGTGCTGAGGGTGGACAACAGGCGAAGCGGGATGTGCACCACGCTTAGCGCGCTCTGGAATGTCCCTGCGCTCTCGTCACCACGGCCCCGCGCAATTTCACTTGTAGCATTGCCTCCTTGCTCAGTGCACTTCCTTCATTCTTTGAGTAGATCACCATAGCATCAAAATAGGCCAGAAGAGATTTATCCAGGTACTATTGGAAAACATTGTGTATTCAATTTTCAATGACAACAATCGGTGCATTTGTTATTCTAAAATGGCATAATCATTCCTCACAAGAAAATATTTTAAAACCTCTATATTACCATAGATTCAAGACATTAGTACTCTACCAGTCCTTTTTTTTTCGTTTTAGTGGCATCGCCATAGTGGCTGCAGAGGCCAGGGAGCTCTGGCACTTCTGGCTTTTTCCTCAATCCAAACGAAACTAATTTTTCTCCAAAAATATTCATTTCAAAGATTTCATCTCTATATACATAGATTTGTACATCCTTTTTGGCAACAAGATGGAGTCCCCGTTGTTCATTAGTGGCAATATGGCCACATAACAACAACCATTGATGGAATTTTGGCGATGTGAAATCACAAATTTCCCACTTTTGCCGGGAATATTCTATTTAAAGATAATTTTTTTCGTCATTTGGCTATTTTTCGCCTAAAGAAAGGGCTATACTCTACTATTAAATTGACTAGTATACTAACTTGTTGTCCCTAACGGGTAATGTATATTTAGGTAAGTTAATGAAAAGTAGGAGTAAATGTAAGGGTAAAACTAAAGGTAAGAGAAACCATAAACATAAAAGTGATAGTAATAATATAAGTAAAAGTTAAGTCCCTGTCCAAAGTGAAGTGCTTGTCCTCCTAAGAAATATCTCCTAGTTAAGTCTTTGACCAATATTTGTCATGTGCCATCAACAGGCTTAACCATACTCCTTTTATTATATTGAGAGACTATTGGAACCCCCATTGTCCCCAACAAGACAATGATAATCCTTAATAAAGTAAACATATTGCCATTATTGAGATATCCGGATTTCCTATGTATATAAAGTAGAAGTGACCCGGATATCACCACGTGGTGCATTTTGGGATTCTTAGGTATTGGTCTGGTTATTTACCTTGCTCTTTTATATTATAGATAGATGAAAAGATGCAACATTGTATGTTGGTAGCAAGGTCATCATTTATTAAACAAATTGCTTAATTTTATTTTGAAAATTAAGATTAAACAATAAATGAATAATTCAAATGACATCAAAAGCTCAGAAATGATGAGGTATTGTTGAATTAGATTCTCTCTACTTTTCTATTTCTTCAAAAAAAAAACTTAAGATTTTTTTGGAACATTCTTTGTTATCATTTTATTATCTAACTTTGTTATCTACCCATATGATTTTTAGTCAAATTATTGTACCCACATTCTTTGTTTGGTCACCATTTGTTTCTTTTGGCACCTACCTACTGAAGTATTTATTTTTCCAAATTGCAATAGTTCAGACACAATAGGTACCACTTTGGTAGGACATGGGTATCACCTAGATAAATCTTTTGAATCTTCCAAAAATTCTCAACATTCACCATCGTCAATTAAGTATGTACAAAAGTGACCATAACATAGGATAGTAGCTTCATAGAAATGTAATTCTTTTTGTTTTCTTATTTAGAATGGCATTATTGTTTATTGTGTAGGTATTTGCTTTGACGCCAGTTTGAAATAGTCAATTCATACGATTTATACTGAGGACATCACTGCTTGTAACAACTTGACTCAAATTAGTTCAACGTGGGTAGAACGTTGAGGCAATCCACAAGTTAGAGGCTACAAAGAAAAACTACCATTTTAATATGTATCTATCTATGAACAACAGATACATAGATGCAAGCAGTTATGATATGCAACACTCCTTGATAATTTCGTCATGATCTCTCTCATAGAAAAAAATGAAGTCATCACACACAGAGATTGATGAAGTCATCACACATGCAAGACTTCAGACTCCAAGACACTCATCAATGAAGACACATATCTGTGTGTGATGACTCCAAGACACTCATCAATGAAGTCTTGATGAGTGTCTTGTGTGATGACTCCCAAGACACTCATCAATGAAGACTTCAGACTCCAAGACACTCATCAATGATATGTTTCAAAAGCTACAATGATCTCTCAGAACCTGACGCGCGAGGTCGGGAGCCCCACTCTTCTTGTAGATGAGGTGAAGATTATGCGCTGCTTCTCTCCGGACATCACAATGGCCAGCGAAAGGAAGGCGGGTTTGGTCATCGCCTTCTTCCACGGGAAGGAAGCCTGAGGTCTCGTTGGGTAGCAACACCAGCGGACAGTCCTTCTCGACCATCACCAGCACTTTCTCGTAGTAATTCACAGCGAGCTGAACGAGTCCCACGTGGTGGAAGGCCCTCGCTAAGTTGTAATGTGATTCCTGCATCTCCAATCCAACCGTGATACCATCAGAAATCAATAGGATGCCCAAGCCAAACAATGCAAATGGGGACTTCAAACCTCTGTAACATAGAAACTACACAAACTGGAACGACTTTTTCCTTCCTAAATGGTTCATTTGAGGTTAGGGAAATGTCTCCCTTCAAGATTCCACCGCGCTTAGGTGGTCGTTCAGATTAGATATGGAGTAAACTATGTACCTAACGATAGCCAAGATAAACTATGTTTCAGAATGTGCACTTAAGCTTGAGATTGAGTAGCTTTTGGTTTACGGGTACGAGAGAACATACCTGATTGAACTTGCACAGCCGTTGGTAATTATACAGAAATGCAAATCCTTGCAAAATGGTCTGGTTGCGGTTGCTTAAGCGGAACCCGAGAGACAGGTTGATGAATGAAACACCTAGCATGTAGAAATTAGTATAGTCTAACCACCTTGAGAAGGGTACACGCTGAAATGGAACTGGACGGTCACATGAGAATGTCAAGGTGCGAAACGTCCTAGTACTCATCAAGACAGGAATTATTTACAGAAAGTTCTAGTGAGCCATGGAATCTTGTGAATCGATAGATAGCCAGTAGGGATTTGAAGTGATACCTATGCAGAGATTGATGAAGGGATCGTCTGGTTGGATTCGATAAGCTTGTAAATACTCTCGTAGAGCGCCTTGGGGCTGGCTTATCATAGCATATTGGTGTCCACAAATAACCATTGCAGGTACGCAATCTGGATATTTACCGCGCACAGAAAGCATGTACTTGCTGTGCTTCGGTAACCTTACTTCTGACCTGCCACAGAATAAAATCATTGTTAAGTTGCCTTAAAAAACAGCCATCCTTCTATACGAGTATGAATTCTGGGGTTCCGAATTGGTATCTAGCTACGGAGATATTCACTTTCTTGTATTCAGACATGATTGCTATCTTGACATGTTTCTAAGATTACGGTTTTGATTATCATCATCTCACTATAGATTGCATTTCCTATTGAATTGGCAACGACTGCAACGCTTCTCGAAGTAACTCACCTTGAAACTACTTGATAATAAGCGTTCCACATACTAAAGCTATAAGGCCGCTGTTGTACCATATATCGTACACAATCATATCCGTACTTGACATCTTTGGTCTTGTAAGCAATCTCTGTCAACACCAATACGAGAGAGAAAGATGTGAGAAACCGAGCTCCAACAATTTCCAAAACGAAAACTGCTGTGAGGTCCGAATGATTCTGCGATTGCAACAAGGAGACAGAGAGCGTCGCTAAAGAATGTTGGGATACGAAATGGACGGAAAACATGTCGTTCATACAGGAGCTAGCCAAAAATAACGGCGGATGAAGAACCAATGTACGCAAACAAAGTGGAACGCTTGAACACATCATAAAATGTGGGAAAAAGAAATCACAATCTGAGCACACTTCCAAGAAGATGGCAGCACTTGAAACAACAAAAATCGAAGAAAAAAAACACCAGGTAGATGACTCTCTAGAACATGGTATCGCAGTGTGCCATGCACAAGATGTGACACCACACGCAATATAAAAAAAGTGGATAGTTGAGATCGACATACGTGCACCAAGGGCTCGAAGCTCATCACATTTCACCTTCCCGAGGTGGCTGCCAATTCGCAAAACATGGTGGACAATTTCGAGCGCTTCCCAGTATCTCTTTAGCAAAAGCAGCGCTTTGCATACCTTGAGAGGGTTTCCCAATCCAGAGGAATACATGTTGATTAGAAAATGAACAACATCTTGTTTGTGACTTCAGCTCAGAACAGCCAAACATAGTAACATTACTGACATTCACATAGTGATGCAGTGTGGCGCTTACCTGTAACACAAGCTGGTAGTGCTCTTCATCTTTAAGTAAATTTGGTAGCGGGGACACCTTAATTTCAGGTTCCTACATTCACAGAGCAGCAATCGTCCGAACAATCAATATCGATTCATAAGGTCTGGTTCATAGAATATATGAATCAAACAGAAGAAATGAAGATGCATCATGCGTTGAAATCACCTCAGCTGGTTCTGGCTCTTCGTGTTCTTCATTATCACTGTCCCATTCTAATCCAGCAGCCAGAGCAGCAGCTTTCTTTTCCTCTTTCTCAGCAGCCCATTTAGCAAGCATTCTTCTCGCTCTAGATGCTTTCGTCCTTCACACAAACGCCATCTTACGATTCAAAAACTGAGGGGCCAATAACATGAAGGGAAATCAACTACGAAAGTGACAAGAAGCTGCAAACACATACATATCATTTCGCGATAGGACAGGCCGAAACCCCTGAAATACTTGGTCATCAAGTTGCTTCTCCAACCATTGTACTCTCTCTTCCAGAATGGCTTTATTCAACCGGAACTTGGGCTTTCCCTGCGACCAAGCTTAGGTAAGGTCCTTAACACATCGGATGTAGGTGCCGTGAGCAAAGGATCAATATACAGCTTCACATGCAGTAAGTACTCTTTATAAGCTCTAATATTTTTATTTTTTTTAGAGCTATAAAACCAAAGGCAGGATTGTCTGGAAATGACCATTCATACCTTCTGAAACACCTTCTGGTTCAGAGACTCCACATACAGAGACTGATGAATTGCAGGCAAAAGCGTATCCACGAAGTCCTTGAGGTGACTCTGCGAAAGGTATATACTTGCCAATTTGGTCACCACCTTCCCATGTTTCCACCAGGGCTGTTGCTCCTTTGATTGAGTGTCAGCGGCGTTTGTAATGTCCTCTGTCGCATCTACAATCCATGCCGAGAAACCATCACACATCTTGCACTAGATGAAAAACCAACGGAGGAGCTCCCAAAGATAGAACATAGCTTCTTTGCGTTCTTGTAAGACATCAGAACTGTGCATCATAATATGCACACTTTCCCACTCACCAAATAAATACTTTTACACTCAGTGATAATTGAAGTCATATTAGTATAGCATACTTTCGAAACATACCTGAATCGGGAGGAACGAGCAAAGCTATTGCATCATTCGGCCATCCAGAATCACACAATAGTGAAGCAAGGCTTAATCGTGTCTCCACATTATTAGGCATCTCCTTAATCACTGGTGATCAAAATTCCAATAGCAGTCAGATACTTTGAACAAACATCAAATAGTGCGCATCCCTACAACGAAGGTATTGCTTTCACTAAACCTGCAAGAATCTGCCCTGATAGTTGTTGCAAGCACTTGTCCTATAATAAGACCACCCAACAAGAGACATTCCAAATGACATGGCTGATTGTATCTCGCTTTCGTCACTGAACACAGTGACTCTAAAATTCTGCAAATGGTGGGGAAATAAAGACGGATCAACAACAATAACATTCAAAGCATACTTCATATTCAATTTACAAAACAGGAATCACATACACCGAACGCAGCTTCCTAAGGCCTGTTAGAAATACCTTGCTGATAGACACGGATTGCATCTGCACTCGATTTTACTGCTGTATGACACTGAGCCAGTTTGAGCCACAGAACAACCTGTTTCAAAACAGCACCAAGAACTCAATGCTTCCTAGTGTTCACAATCAGAGGATAAGTTGGCAAATACTATTTTAGGGTCTTCAAGAGAGCGTTGCCAAATCCACCTACACAAGGGTGACAGAGCCGTCACGTCTCTAATCAGGTAATCTGATCTCTGATGTGCAAGAGAAACACTCTGATACAAAATCGATTCAGAGCGAGGAGCGTTGTCACGATAAGCTCTCGAACATCCAAGCTTTATAGATACATCGGAGACGAGCCTGTGAACACGAGAAGTTGTTCTACCGCATTCCCTCGACCCTTAGGCATGTCCAGCGCCATCATCTTTCCAGGACCGAGAAGGTGAATAAAAAGCGACAAATTTCCACGAGGCTTACATTTGTAAAATCCAAGAATAGCACTAGAAGGACATTGCGTACATTGTCAAAAGCGCTGTTGCCATCAAGCAGCTCATAATAGCGCAGCGCGCATTGGTGTTCCCCAAGAGCCAAATACGCATCACCGACTTCCAAAATCAAATCAGCACAATCGTCGACCCGCTCTCTCCTCAATCCTTGGAAATTACTCTGTAAAATAACCACACACTACGTTGTCAGCCAGAAACCTATTGGAAAACTAGTTATTGACAGGTTCATGACAGAATGATCCATGTTTGAAATATTTTGACACTAGTAAGGGAACGTGAAATACATCGGAAACAACAACACGCCCGCCGCGAGTTTACCTCTGCAGCTACCAAATCCCCCAAGTACGCATGGCAGATTCCAGCTTTGACAGAAAGATCTAGGGGAAGAGGTTGATCAGCAGAATACAGGTCGCGCGCTTGGTCAATCCAAGAAATAGTTGTAGCGAAAGCTCCATTAGCCATGTGTAATTCCGCTAGCAAGTTCACAGCCGATAAGTCAGCTTCAGCTGGATAGTCCTCAATCAACTTCTCCAACACCTGGGTAGCTAGTTCGGGTTGCCCATTCTTTTGTCTCATCTGTCACCAAAGCACATCCCACGATGAGCAAACGAAAATAGTAAAGCCGCGTCCTTTCGGCAGCTGAAAGAAGTCGGGTGATCTTCCCGAGAACAGAGTAAATGGACAGCAGAGAACAGAAGACAGAGAACATCAACGCCTCATACTTTTCAACATCTTCACAAGTACATACTTAGAAAAATTCAAGGCAAGAGGCAGGCGAACCTTGGCAATCATTTTGCAGATTTCGACATCGCCTGGACGCACAGCACGAAGCTGCTCCAGACAGTCTATAGCCTTGGGAAAGTCGTTCAGCTCTGCATAAAGGGACGCACAGTCCCATTTGGCATCCACATCCGTAGGGTCTGCTCTCATTGCCCTCTGCAGACAGTAGATCACTTGACCTGGATTCTCGAGCTCCCTAGAGAAAGAGAACATATGAATCTTCATAAGAACTGTGTGTACTGAAGTGCAACTGAAGAAACTCATGACGAGGCCCAATACAAGGAAAGAAAACACGTCTTTAGAGCGCTAGAAACAAACTGGAGGAGAACTCAAACAGGTGCAGGAAGGATTGTGTACATTGACCATGATGCCAGCCGCTTCCACAGAACAATGTCTTTAGGCGTGAGATGGGCAGCGATCATGTAGAAGTTGAGCGCCCTCGTCCGATCACCTTTGGCATCGTAAAGAAGACCCAGAGTGTGATACGAATCTGCAACATTAGGTGCAATCCGCACAACCTCCTTGAGTATCTCCACTGCCTGTGAGTTGCCGGAACGTCAGTCATGGAAGAAAAAACAATCCAAAACACAAGCAGCCTCGATGACTGGCACCTCATGAATTACCATACCTCGTCAAACTGACCAGTCGCATAAAGAAGATTGGCTTCTCCGAGCTTCTTGTTGATCTCTGGAGTGAGTCCTCCGGCGACCTTTTTCTTCCGCCCTTTCTTCTTTGGCTGCACAACACATTCATGACGTTGAATTTCACTTGCCGAACCAACAACAGCGTTACGTATCAATGGGGTGCAACGCATACCCCTTTACGTCGTCGTCGCCCACCAGTTGCTCCAAAACCTGCAGCATCCCAGATCTCATCCACACTTGCACCAAATATGTCTTGTTGCTTGGCCACCTTTGCTTGCGCAGTCTCTGCCCTGGTAAAGCAAGTCACGTCTCAACAAAGACTTAGTTGCATTTATCTCCGACAGAAAGAGAAGGAGGAGAGAAAAGAACAGTTACCGTCTCGCAGCTAGGTTTTTCCGCTTCCGTGCCGCAAGTGTCTCGTATTCGAGACGCTGAAACTGCTCATACGGGAGCTTTCCGTTCTCATCCTCCTCTGCGAACCTCAAGGGATCCATCTCCCCTTCAAAGAGAAGGCTGTATTCATCTTCGTCGTCCGCCTCCGCCTCCACCAGCAGCAGCCCTTGCTCGTCCTCCTCGCCCTCCATCTCTCCGTCTAACTCCTGCATTCCTAGCTCGTACTCTTCCTCTTCTTGATCGTCGTCACTGCGCATACAATCATGTCCGCCAACAATTATCACCTGTAGCTTTGAAATTACTGTCAACAAGGAGAGGAACGTAACATACACGGCACCGATCTCCTCGAGCTCCACCACGCCGTCTCGGATGTTATCCATGAGGAGCATCTGCGTGAAGGTCCGTTTGCGATGAGGAAAATTGCGCTCCTCATCATCTCCGCCGGATCGCTCTCCAGGCAGCTCCTCTTCCATGGCGACGAAAACTCTGCAAATGCATCTACAAAAATCACTCCCAGAGCATAACCTTCACGTCCCTCTCCACACAGAAAAAAAAACCAAAAAAAAAACCAACCTCCTCTGCTTCACCAACACAGAATTGTCTACACCAAAAGCTCAAAACCCTAATCGCTGCATTCCTGAATCTCTCCTCATGTTCTCCCACCAGATAGAGAATTGGCCTCTTTCCTCCTCAGATGGGTTCCTCAAAATGATCCTTCACTGGAGAATTTCATTTCTAAAACCCTAGAAGAAGCGATGATAAAGCACGGCGCGGCAACGGCAACAATCTGATAACTATACAGGATGCTCTTCTTCGCCGATGGCTTCGCGAACTTACACCAACTTCTGATTTCGCAAAAGCGGAATATTCTTTCGTGAATGAAAAAGTTTGCTGCTCTCACGCGAACTGACAAATTTGCAAGGCGAGATGATGATGGTTTGAGAGCGAGATATTCAACTTCGACCATACTTGAAGCATCATGAAGTTATTCACTGCAGTTTGTTGCTGGACGCGGTGTGAGTGAGAGAGAGAGAGCTCTGGAGGTAGCGGACTCGCCATAGCCAGAGACTTTTGCCACTCGATCATGTGCGTTGTGTTCGGGGGAGAGAGACTGAGGGATTGAGGGTTTTGGAATATGCGGATCGGTTAAGGGATGAGAGGAGTGGTGTGGGTTTGAGGGTTTCTTGGGTTTTTTTTAGTACGAGATCGATGACGCGGAGTTTGTAGTGTTGCGTGTTGTTATGGCTTCGCAGCAATCTAGTCACAGCAGCAGCAGCAGCAGCAGCATTAGTGCGGCTGCTTCGTCGTCGAGCAACGTCAACCCGTCGGCGTCTCTTGTGGTGCGCGGGCGTAACCGCGAGCTGCAGCAACTCAACAACGAAATCCAGCTCCTCGAGGTGAGAGCCGCGACGTCTCAGGCTGCTACTCCTTCGTGCAGTTTCGCTTTCACGTCATCGTGCTCATCGTGCTCATCGTGGTTTTTGTAGGAGGAGCTGAGATCGCTGGACAACGTTGCCCTTGCGTCCAAAGCCTGCGAAGAGTGAGTCCATGGCTTCTTTCCTGTTGTTTAAACTGGAAGATGGTTGAGGACTAGAGCCTTCTGTATGGGTTTTCTGATGTGATAACCTTCATGGCTGCAGTTTCGTGGCATTCGTTGAGAGTCGCGCAGATCCTCTCTTTCCCAAGTAAGCCCCATCTGCCTTTCTACCTACTTTGAGCTCATGATATTCTTCGTATTCATCTCTTTGAAAAGTATCCCCTCTACAAGAATGACACAGAAGAGTTCTTCGCAAACAGTCTACCTGGGTTTTACAAGGTCCACCTTGTGTTTTGCACTTGGACCTTCTCTCTCTTTCAAGACCCAGGCCTGGTGCTGCTAGTTTCCAGTAGGTTTTGAATACCTCTCCTTTCGGTTCTGAGGTGAGAAGGTGGGCATTTGTTGCAGCTCGGACGGCGCAGTACCGCTGTCATGGCCTTACGATCGACCTGTGAAAGCTTCACGCTGTTGCTGGAAGTTTTGACGACATGCTCACAGGTTTTATGACATGTGACCTGAAGGTGTCCAGTCCGGTTTGGTTTTCAGTTAAGACACTTTCTTTTGAGACTGTCTTGCTTACGTTATTTCAGTTAAATGACTTTCTTTTGAGACTGTCAGTTAAGAGACTTTCTTTTGTATCTACGGCAGGTGGAATGAGTAAACCAGGCAACTTTAGGGGCTCTCAGTTTTGCAACATAGATTGAATACATACACGTCACGTAATTCGCATTCACTGTCAAGATAGATAATCTGCACCTGTTGCAGAATAAATATTATCTGTTGGAAGTTCAAGTAGTAGTTGTTTACATATCATAACGTTTTATCCATCTGCCCTGTTTTTTGAAACTTCTGCTCATACTTTTCCAATGTCTTAGTGTGGATAATAGTTGGCCTAGTACTCTTCTCCACCTGATGAATCCCTTCAAGTCTTTTGAGTAATGCAAACATGGAAGAGCATAGGATTTCGTACTGTAATGTCTGCAGGGTCATGTAGAAGAAAGATAATTGTTTTTGTCCCCTTTGCCTGTGGGGTGCAATAACTGTGACTATTCATATTGTGAGATTTTTGTACCCTATATAGCAATACACATGTGGAGGAAGGTGAAGGTGATGGTGGAACTGGACCAAAGGGTTGGTGATATTAACTTCGTTTGGTGTTGGTGATTGTAAGCGACATTTGTGTGGGGTCTATCTTGTACGCTGCTTTCTTCTTTGAACAAGGTTTTCCATCTCCTGATGGGATAGTATTTCCGACAATGAACTAGGTTCGAACAATAGCAGATTGTAAAATGTATTCACACGGAGTGTTAAGAGATGTTAATGTGATAGAAATGTAGACGTACAAGACCTTGAGTCTGTTCCTGCCCTTCAAGGAAAAAATTGAAAGAACCGGTTTTCCGGCGTGACAGGAGCGGTCATAAGAATGGTGCGTAGCAACCTAACTATGTGTCGAGAGCTGCCAGTTGAGAAATTTCTGTACCGATGCAATTCTCCTCTACATGTTGAAATACAATGCTCCGGGTTCTTCTTGTTTGTAAAGTGGATTGAGTTTAGATTTTACTAGTACAGCGGAAGGTGGAGGTCATTGGGAAGAGACGAGGACGGTCTCCTTCTCGCTGCCTGTTGTCAACACCCCTGCAGAGAAGTCCTGCAAAGCACGCCACGCCTCTTTCAGAGAATGCTTGTCCATACATGAGGGGAAGGAACTTCGATGTTCACGGAACAGATGTTGTAACAGGGACAGATGAACCAACCTGGACGATAGCTTGCGCGCAGAACTTGCCCGAGAGCACAGCCCCTTCCATGGAGGCGAGGTACTTCTGCTTCGTAAAATCACCCGACATGTAGAATTTCTTGATTGGTGATCTTTGCAGTGGTCGGCAGGGCTCACAGTTGGGCACCGTCTTGTAGACCGACCTGAAGACAAGGGGATGGTGAGAATGGTGGTCTAAAGTAGCAAGCAAACGAGCAGAGTGCTAGGAAGCGTAGACGCGAAGGATAACTCATCCTTACAATGGAGTCTTGACAACGTGGTACTTGAGAATCCTGGCTTTGCTTAGGTCGGCTGCGATTTCATCCGGAAACAGCTTCGCAAGCTCTTCCATGGTTGCATCGATAATCTCTTGGTCGCTTCTACTGATCCACTTGTCAGCGGGAGCGAACACAAGCTCCAACATGGATTTGTCTGGGTCATAGTACTCCTGGTCAAGCCAAAAAAAGCCCAACGCATGAATACAAGGAACGCATTCCCAAGGGATCTTTGCTTCATTCGCAAGGACTACGTAACGGAGGCCTGAAAACTGCAATGAGGTATCTACTTGCTAAGGATCCCGATGTCCACTTCTCAGCGTACTGTTTGCACCCTTGACATGGCCACCACTTGAGGCAGAAAAATGAAGGAAATGTTTTTTTTTAATTTGGTCAGGTAATCTCACCTTGCACGTTGTTGACATATCCGCATAGACACTTAAAAGTGGACTCCTGCTAAATAGCAGATGATCGTATGTGCTCTTTAGCTTCCTGTCAAACCTGCACGTTCCGTAGTAGCAGAGAAATTGGAGTTAGATACCACTCTCACATGTCCTCATCAGCACGAGGCAAACTGTTGAAAAGGCTGGTCTCCCTCACACCCCGATGAAACTCAAGGTTTCAATAGACATCAGACTACAGGGTCAACTACACGAGTATAATTGACTTCGTAAACAAGTCCCCGGAACCTGCAGAACTCACCAGATGTGTACATTGATGACAGGGACGCCAACAAGCTTGTCCATCTTCTTGAAGTAAGGCATAGGTTTCCATTGCTCAGGAACTATACGCTTGACGATGTCCACTGCAATGACAGAGGAATTGTCAACGTAATCCCCAACAGGATCAGAACCAAGTATGCAAGAGCGTCCAGTTACGATCAATCGTCCCAATATCTAGAAATAGAGGTCATATTAATCAAGAGATTAATGTAAGGTAAAGCATCAACATTTAGAGCTACTATAAAGGATTATACTCGTGATCCTTCCAAGCTCTGAGCAAGCTGCCAAACATCAAGCAAACTCAAATCCACATAATCAAAATACCTGGCATAGCGGATACATAGACATCTCCTTCGACTGTGGTTCCGTCTGTGAGGAGATAGTGTTTGACAGTGTTGTCCTCGTTCAGCACAATTTCCTTCAGCCGAGCATTCAAACGAACTTCACCGCCCAACACAGAAAAATGTTCCACTATGGGTTTACAGAGCCGTTCTGGTGGAGCTCCGTCCAGGAAGGCCATTTTCGAGCCATGAGTTTCCTGGAGGAACCGGTTGAGAGCAATCAACACACACTGCATGGACAGGTCATCGGGGTCGATGAAGTTGAGAGCCTTCGACATGGCAATGAACACCTCGTCGTTGACACGCTCTGGAACACCCTGCAAGAACAAAGTTTGTCAAACAGTAAGAACAAAGATAGCAGAACTTAGAGCAGGTCGCCGTTCACTAGAACATGGAATAAAAAGCGCACAATTTTTCATATCTAGAGTGGATTTTTTTACAACGTTGTGATACAAACAACCACCTTCGTTACAATTGCTGTGGGCTACAAATATCGCCCATACACAAAACATGGTGCAAGGTTTACGATTGCACACGGCAATCTACCAGCAAGAATGGCATTGGACGGGGGGGGGAGTCACAGAACAATCAAAACCCTACATGTCCTATGCAATCACCACTGTCTTGTAACAAATCAGGAGGACTAGGAGAGGAGAAAGAGAATCAAACCTGTTTGAGCATCCACTCGCGAACAGTAAGACTGTCTTGGGCTTCAACATAAGCCTGACCTCCCACAATAGCAGGCAGAAGTCCAATGGCAAAGCGGACCTTTTCAGGAAAAGTAAGCATCTCGTTGTTCCTCAAAATTGCCCATACACCTGGAAGTTAGCAACGTGAGAAGATAAGCAACGGCAACAATCGAAACAGAAATTGAAATCTTGTGGAGTACAGCTCAATGACCTAAAAGAAACTCTAATCGAAATAGCCACTGACCATTTAGCGGAGCAGGAATCTCTGGGAAGTCAAAGCGGCTGAATTCCCCAGGCTTATCAGGCATCGCAAAGATCATACTGTGCTCCTTCCATTGAAGACGGTCACTGATACCTAACTCACCGAACAAGTTCTGCATATTCGGGTAAGCTCCAACTGCACCCAGTCATGCTTGCGTTAGCTTTTCCGAGTGCAATCGCGAACACTCAATACAGCGTTAAAGTATCCCCAGAGGAATTCAATAAATGGTTACTTTCATTCAATCACGAAACACAGACGCATCTGAACTAAAATGGAAAGTCACTTACAAAAAATGTGCAAACCAGTCTCGTACCAATCCCCATCCTTGTCCTTCCATGCTGCTATCTGCAAGTTAACAGTGTCGCTAAAAATCAGAAACAATTTTCGAGTCATTCTTTCAATTCGGCTTCCCGGAATCCACTCGATCCACACACAACTCCACCAAAGCGGAAAAGTAGCTCCGAATCCTCACCTTCCCTCCGAGAACGTCTCTGGCCTCCAACAGAATCGGAATGTGGCCAGCATCAGCGATATACTTGGCAGTACTAAGTCCAGCCAGACCTGCAAAGAGGAATCCAGAGTGAACAACAGACACACCGCTCCAAAACGCGAAACGAATCTAGCACGCGCAAGTGAACCAGATAACAACAAACTCCCTCGAAATCAAACAGAAAAGAACTCTTCCCAAATCCACAAAAAACAGAGGCTAGACCCGCCATTCTCAACTCCCTCGTTCCAACATTCAGCTCTCACATTCTCAACTCCCTCGTTCCAAATTGACACGAACCTGCGCCGGCAATGACGACGCGCAGCGGCTTCTCCGGGCGCGCCGCGTCGCGCATGTACGCCGAGAGCGCAGCGGCCTCCAAGAAGCTCGTGGACGAGTCGATGTCCGGGCGCGGATAGTCCACCGCCACGACCTTCAGCGGGCGGTACCCAAAGCGCGCAACGCGACCGGCAGCAGCAGCAGCAGCAGCAGCGGGCGGAGCAGCCACGCGCACCCCACGGAACGAGGAAACGAGCGCGACGCTGGCGGAGGGCGGCGCGAGCATCGCGGCCATCGTCGCCATACCTCCGAGCCTGGAACGGCGACGAAGGGAAACAATTGGGAGCCGCCGCAAACGCGCTTGTGAAGAACTGTGACGCAAGAATTGTTTGGATCAAGTGAATGGTGTTTGGCTGCTTTAGGATGACGACGGATGTGGAGCGACCATTCAACCACGTCGCTCCAAGGGTATCGCCCAGAGGGTATCACCCTCCTCCCAGAGGGTATCACCCTCCTCCCCGGGTATCTCGCACACAAAAAGGAACCACGATCGTCGTCGTCGTCTTCTCGCGAAATCGAGAAAGCAACACTCGCGTTGCGCGTCATTCAGTGAGAGAGCATGAGCGATGGCGTTTCACGACTTGAGCCTCGCGGCGAGTGACGCCATGACGCGCCGGGAGCTGGTCTCCACTTCCCTGGCGGCCGACCGAGCGAATCAGCGCGTTTGAGCAGGGGTGTAAGAACGCGGAGGTAATTTTGATTCGGATTAGGAAGACTCTCTGCGACAATGGAGCTAGTTCTGCGCGTAATTGGAAGGAAACATGAGGCTCAGGGTTTTAGGGTTTAGGAGCTGTTTACGTTATTCTCTGGTGTATTGTTTTGGATTCGTCGAAGCAGCAGGCATTGTGACAATGGAGCTAGTGATGCGAGTATTTGGAATAGAATACGAGGTTCAGGGTTTTAGGGTTTAGGATCTGTTTCCGCGCCCTTGAAGTATCATTGTCTTGTTCAACGTTTCCACGGGATTAGGAAGTTTCTCTGCAGCAATGGAGCCTAGTTCTGCGCGTAAGTGGAAGAAAACATGAGGTCCAGGGCTTAAGGGTTCACTTTCAGGGTTTTGACAAGGTCTTAAGTCCGGAGTTTTTCCGATCGTTCGGGTGAGATTTCTTCTTGGGAGGTGTGATAAGAGCAATTTCGTAACGAGTGAATCAGGACGCTGGTGGATGAAGGATCTGGGTTTAGGGTTTAGGGTATTATGGAGGAAAGCTTATGCTGATATACTGCATGTTGGATGCATAAATGCAGGTGGATCTTATCTCTTTGAATATGTCCAAGCGATTGCCTTTCCGGATGAAGGTTCCCATGGTCAAGTAGGCCCTGGCAGGTTAGGCTCCTTAAAAATGACGTCCAAGCCTCCGTCATTTGCTACAAAATTTTGTGGTGCTCAGCAATGGCGCCACAGAAACACGCAACTAACTTTTATGTAATTCTTGTCGTTAAGAATGCCTCGTTGGTAAACGTCATTCAATGTGCTCTTGGTAAGAACATTCATTACACTTAAAGAGTCGTGTCTCGCGTCTCTTGTGACTTCTCCATTGTTACCTCTCCTGTGCATCCTTCCTGATTCAATTACAAGTAAATTAACCTACAAAACAGTTACTTCGATCAGTTTGATAAAGCATCAGCAACATGGTATAAAGGGGGCCAGGGTGAATTGACCCCCTCGCAGGGACTTACCCGAGGTGGGTCCCGTCTTAATTGCATGGGGTCATTTTTCTGGCCCTCTTATTTGGGGGGTCTGGGGGGTCTAGAGGCTTTTTTTGGAATTTTTTTGACAAATTTGGAGCCTACGGCAATTGTTAATCCGAGGGGACTCTCCTTTGCTATAAATAGGGCCCCATCCAAAAACAAAATAGGGGCCAGGTTTAGCCCTACCACCCCGTGGTCCCCTCGGGTAATTCCTAGCAATGGGGTCAATTCTCCCTGGATGTATAAGGGTTCATTCATTGCACATAATCTTTTCTCATTCTACTATAGACAGGTGCAACAACTGAGACACCTCAAAATCAAGTTTCACCCATATCCACCATATTTATCAACACATTCCTATCCTATCTTATCCACAAATTTCATCACACCAACATCATTTATCAAAAAAATATAATATAAAAATCTAAATTATTTTTCATAGAGAATCCATTTGAGAACTACTTATACTCTTCAATACCACCCTCATAACTGATAAAAAAACATCACAAATTTTCTAAGGGAAGTGAATATTTTTACCAAGTGTCTTAACAATGGTCGTTCAATACTACCTTCATTTTTGGTAAAAATGTTCATTATGTGTAAAAATTTATCACATGAAACAAATAGGGAATATGCGTGGCACTAGGGATAGTCAATTCAATATCTCATCATACAAAGGGTAGAGAAGGCATATATTACATTGTACTCTATTTGACCAATAGGAGGTACCACACCTTTTGATGTCCATTCTCAATCTCGAGAGAATGGATTACATTACGTTTTTTAATGCAAAAAGGAGGACCTGCGATTTGAAGATTGACAATGGGCTTTCGTCACCTCTTGAGGTGAAAAAAACGAGCTTAGAAAATCCATTTCCATTTCTTTTTGAATTAAAATGTCCATTCCTAACCCAATTCAACCTTGATAGATTTACATAGGATGTCACACAATGAAAAATGGAGAATGGTTCCCATTGGTTCCTACAAACTCTCCCCCCTCTCAATTTTGTACATAATTAATTCACAATAGTGAATGTCCCATTTTTTGTGAAAATTCAAGAGATTTGTCTACATGATACCCGCTTAATGCCAAAGCAATACTTGTGTAATACCTAGGTGATACTCACGCAATGCCCATGTGATACCCATTGTATCTGAACTGCTGCGAAAGGGAAAAACATATAGTTTGGCATGTAGGTGCCGAAAATGACTACTGCATATCGTAATTTTTCTCCTAATTAATCCTCGACACGACTAAGGCATATTAGAGGAATCTCTACTCGATTGACTCAAAACTCCCAAGATGAACTTTTAAGAATGTAACTGTAGGATCTTCTTCTAAACTTATATAATATGACGTGGTAGAATTTTTGTGAATCTCGACTGCACGGATAGAAAGATGATTGCAGTCAAAATCCCCCAAATGGACACTTGGTCCTTTACGGGTAAAATAAAAAGTCATTTAAGGTAAGCCCCCCTAAAACCGACAAATTGAGGAATGAGCATATATGGAAAGAGGAGATAATTATACTATTATTTTTCAGTGATAGCCAATGAAACTACAAACCCAACCCAAGTGGTTTCACATTTTTTCAATGAAAACTGAATTAGTTATGAATTTTCAAACTGTGCAGCCATGTTTAGTGGATGACCAGCAGTAGGTAACCCCCATAACCAACAACCAGAAGTAAGGGTCTTGACTAATAGCAAACCTCCATTTGGAGCTGAATTGGTGGTAATGGCATGGAAGAGGGTTGGATATAAGGTAAGCCCCCCCATAACCAACAAAAATCCATAGCTGAGACCTATAAAATTGGGGTATATCCAGCCCTCTTCCATCCCATTACCACCAACTCAGCTCCAAATGAAGGTTTGCTATTAGTCAAGACCCTTACTTTTGGTCATTGGTTATAGGGGTACCTACTGCTGGCCACCCACTAAACATGGCTGCACAGTTTGAAAATTCATAACTAATTCAGTTTTCATCGAAAAAATATGAAATCACTTGGGTTGGAATTGCAATTCTATTGGCTATCACTAAAAAATAACAGTATAATTATCTCCTCTCTCTATATATACGCATTCCTTAACTTGTCGGCTTTAGGGGGGCTTACCTTACCCCAATTTTATTGGCGTTGGCTATGGGGTTTTGGTTGGTTATGAGGGGCTCACTCCACCCTCGAAAGGGGGAAGTAGTTCCTTACTACTAACCCATGCCCGGTGGGCATGGACTTAGTGGTGGAATGAACGGACACTTTATCCACGCCGGCCCCCTTCGGATACCGGCGTTCTTCTTCTTCTTCTTTTCTTTTGAGGGGCTCACCATATGTAAAATTTGGAATATAAAAATCCATGAAGAACGCTACGAGGGACATGTAAATCCTCATCCCAAAAGGCTTGAAAAGGTATCAGCTTTGACGAGGGATTGTGTGTGTGTGTGTGCGCGCGCGCTCGCGCAGTGCAATCGCTCCTTGCCAGTGTTTTCAGCTATGGCGTCCTTAAGCCCTCTTCTCGCTCAGCTGCCACCTTCCTCTGCCGATTCCCACCTCAACAACATCCTCCATATCTCCAACCTGCAACGCCTCTCTTCTCCGAAGGCGCGTTTCGCCATTTCTGCCTCGCTTCCAAACCACCCCAACTTCCCGTCTGGTGATATGCCCACCCTTCCTGTTTCCACTTCAAACACTTGCTTTGTAAAATCATCGTTTACTCAAAATTCGCGCAAACAATGATCAACTGTGTTAACACTGCTCTGGTGTCAAAGGGTCAGACACTCCATGTTTCTTATCTGGGTTGTGAAACTAGGTAGAATTGTCAGCCAAGATAGAACTTGCAACACCACGTATGAAGTAGTTTCATACTACTATCGCTTTAGTTTCATGGCGACCTTCTTCGGAAACCGGAGTTCTTCTTCTTCTTTGCGTACTGGAATGGTAGCGTTGTGGTGGAATTCTCACAAAGTTGGCTTCTTTTGTGAACCTGAGGAGCCTTCCACTGATGGGATGTGCGTGATGTTTCTTTTGCAGCGTGTGCATGCTGCAGCCGGCGAGCCATGCTGACTTCCTTCGGAGGAGCATTGCTTGGGAGTGATGGAGCTGCTGCTGTTCAGGATGCTGATGTGAGGGTTTATCTCTCTTCTTGCTTGCTTCCTTGCTTGCTTGTTGTAGCAGGCGATGTTGGTGTGGTTTTACCTTCTCGGGTTGTGTTGCAGGTGATACGGGAGGCGGTTCACCCTGCTCGGCCAGGATGGTACGAAGAACTCTATGCCTCGTTCATGAGTACCTCGATGCGGTCATACGAGGCTGAGGTGAGGATGCTTTAGGTTTAGGGTCTAGGGTAAGTTTTTCCCACTGGATGTTGGATCATTTCAAAGCTCTGGAGGGGACTTTGCTGAAATTTCACCAAGCTTGTTTGTGAGAATTGATCCTGTTTTCATTTCTCTCTGTAGAGACGGGTTACAGAAGTTTTGATTTGTTTGTAAATCCTGAATTCTAATGAGTTATTTAATCTAATAAGTAGTAGTTTTTCAAGTTCTAATAAGTTGTAGTGTTGAAGATTGCAGGCCTGAAGAGGGAGCTCTTCTCGCGTCTGGACGACAACGTAAAGGCCGTGGTGGAGCTCGGGATCGGCACCGGACCGAACTTGGCATTCTACGGTCGCCGGCCCTCCATCGCCACGGTCATAGGCGTGGACCCTAACGTGAAGATGGCTCGCTACGCAGAAGCCGCAGCTGTTGCCGCTGGTCTCTCTCCACCACAATTCAAATTCTTGCACGCTGTACCCACTCTCCCTTTTTTTAAACTTTTACTTTTTCTTTTGTTGGTTTTTCCTCCACTTTAAATGTTTTGGTTGGAGTTTTTTGTGAAGTGAGGGGAAATGACCTTTTTCTCATTTTTTGATTACTAAAAATCAGCCTTAGTAGCTTTAAATATCTTTAAAGACGAATGAGGTGCCTAAGATTCATGGCCTCTCCTTCCTTCTCAAAGGTGGTTAAAAGTATTTCTAGCTTGAGTTTAGGGACGACCATGCTCTTTTATATTTAAGAAGGATTCTCGTTGAGAGATCATATGCCATTGATCTAATGGTTGTTTTGAGTGAGGAAAGAATCTCCTTATATAATTAAAAACAAATGACACCCTACGAAACCAAAACATGGGACATGGTATTGCGCTGGGACTACACTTACTCCATTGGGGACTGCGGGGGTCTACACTAGTAGTGTTCTAATTAAAAAGAGGGTTATCTTATCGAAAGTTTCGGTGACTCGAGAATGTACCATGTAGATTTAATTTGGCTCATGTTGTTTTATTGGCAGGTTGGTGAGGGGTTGCCTTTGCCTAATGCAAGTGTTGATGCGGTAATTAGCACTCTTGTATTGTGCTCAGTTTCTGACGTGTCTAAGACGCTCAAAGGTGAACTCTTCTTTTCACTCTACAAGTTTGTGTTTCAAACGAAATTGGAGAAGAGCCCTATACAATCCTTTGTTGCAACCCTCACTAACATCATCTAATCTAGCAAAAATTATCCTCAAATGCACTAGTCTTTGTGAGTGTGGATGAAATATTATGGATGAAAACATAATAGTTCATAGCATTGTGGACTTATTATGATAGAAGACACTATGCTATGCATAGTTTAGATTTGGAAATAAAGAACTTAAAATTGAGTATGCTTGGTATTTCATGGGTAATGTTAAAATTTAGGGAGATGTTAGAGTCACTTAAGGGTAATAGTTACCTTATATTAGTAATACTTGAACCTTTTTTTGTGTGCCGTGTGTTTAGATATGGAAATTTGAATGGAGAATCTGGACTTAATTATCTCACATATAAAAAAATTGAGCGTTATCTTGAGTTTTGTGAAACTTATGGTGATTGTGCAGAGGTTCAAAGGGTGTTGAGACCTGGAGGCATGTTTTTGTTTGTGGAACATGTTGCTGCGCCTGGTAAGCTTCTCAACACATCCCACTTTTCTTTTTTTATTGACAAATGCCTGCTTGTTTTATCTCACATATTAGAAGTTGCACAAGTATGTACGATGGAGCATGAATATAAGAGAACCGTCAATTGGTAATTCCTCAATATTCACTACACTAAAAATTATATTTAGTGTTGGATGACAATTGGTGTATTTACCACCATCATGCCCCAACACTATTAGTCAACTTGTGGACAATTAGTGTATTGGGGCCACCATTTCTTAATGGCAGCCTCCCTTTTAGCCGCCAAAGTTGCAAGTTGCATAATTATTGTATATTTCAAAATCTAACACTAAATGTCAACTTCTTCATTTTTCAATTCTTTAAATCTTACTATTGTTCACAATTGGTGTTGGAATTGACAATTAGAGTTGCTACAATTCTACCCTTGTTGACAATTGGTGTTGTTGTTCGTGTTTAGTGTTGCCAACACTAAATATAATTTTTAGTGTAGTAAACGGTGCAAAAGATGCCACGTGAGAAACAATATTTATGTATACAAGAAATTTGATTTAATTCCTAAATGACCAAGGCATATTAGAAGCATCTCTACTCCATTGATTAAAAACTGCCAAGATGAACTTTTTGAGAATGTAAGATTTAAATTTCCATTGAAGATATTTGAGGTGATTGTTCAAAATGATTGTTTATCACAAAAATAAGAAGAATTCTTTAAATTAATGAAGAATCCTAGGTGTATAAACCTACACTATTCTAATTGTGGTGTATCTTGGATGTAATTGAGTTGTTTTTAAGATTTGATTTTCTATTATAAGTCATCTTTATCTGGAGTTGGGCACAATGAAAAGATTCAATTCTCAATTTTTTCTTTCTTTTTGATAGGACCCTTGTCTTTCTCCTCTCTTTTCAAACCTACTTAAAGATTATTTCATTTTATAAGTAGGCACGATTTCTACTTAATGATATAGAGTCAATCGGTGAGCTAGCAATATCCATTTTCAGGAAATTTTAAGCAATTTACATCTTTGTAGAAGAATACGAGCCAAAAATTTGGCAAGGAGAAAAAATATATGCAAATGGAAAACAATGATGTATCTTAAAACATGCGTCTTGGGATAATTTGGACCAATCCAAGGCCAAATTTGAGTTGGCACTTCTTTGTGTTCACTTGAGCCCACTACACTAATAATGGTATTGAGTGTGGCTTGCCATTTATTGTACTTATCTCACTATATAGCTCATTCTAAATGTAAACAAGATGAAATTTAGTGTGGGCTACACAATGAGGTAAATAACAATAAATATCAAGCTGTGAAGTTTGGAGAAACCTTATGCAAAAAGTACACATACAGATTTCTTTCTACTCTGTTGAAAATATTGAAGTTGACAAATAGTGTTAGGATTACATTTAGTGATAGCCGCAATTAGGCCTTTGTTGACATCTAGTAACATCTACCAAGGTTATCAAGTACGGAGTACATGTATTCATGTTTCATGTACTCAGACACCTGAATACACCAAAATACATGATAGAGTGGGGATAGAGAGAAGTCGCAAAGGAGAGGGTCAATAAAAAAAATGCACGGTAAAAAACAACTAGAGCACAATGTGTACTAGAACAACATACAGACAGTACATCCAAATACATGTATTCAATTGTCCGAGTACATATATCCGAGAACTTTGAGTGTCATAGTAGTGGATCTTAGCATGGAATAGTGAACATCCTCAACAATGGATGTTGTTAATATTAACGGGTTAGTATTGTAAGAGGCTCTTAGAAGGTAAGATTGGAAATATGCCCTCATGTAAGTTCTTTGATGGCTGAAAATGCAGAAGGTGACATTTTGAGCTTTTGGCAAACCCTTCTTGACCCTCTTCAACAGCTAGTGGCTGATGGGTGCCACCTCAAACGCAATACCCTTGGTTTCATAGAAGCTGCTCAATTTGCCAACATAGATGCACAGCAAGTCACTGTTAAATCGGTGTCTCTCATAGGACCACATGTGTTTGGCTCTGCTTGCACTGCCGGAGAAACATTGTAGATTTTGTGTGGATGAGATAGATTGATGTCCTTGGTTTCTCAAAATAAATTCCAAAGTTCCATCATAGGCATGAGTTTGTCACGGGCCACCTCTTTGACTTGGGGCAAACATGAGAATTTATTCCCCAAACGATTTCTAAGCACAGATATATTAGAAAGTCTCACCTAAGTATAGGCAAGGATGAACCTGTAACATTACAAAGATTTGATACGAAGTCTACTATGTAGTGCCCAATCCCTCCAATTTTTCATGAGCCGTGTAAAACCCCCCAAATCTTGCAATTCTTGATGTGATCTATGAAACATCACCTCGTGCCACCGTTGTACTCGAATGTACTATAACCTCTTGTCAATGAACTCTACATCAAGGACATGTGGACTTACTCTCACATGTAATAGACCAAGAAATGGCATCTAGTTGCATGAGCAAGTAGTTTCCCTTTCCTCCTATGGATTTCCACCCCAAAAAGGCTACAAAGCCGCCTCATTCCTAGTTCCCTCTTTATTTTCTAGGCAACCATTGCCATGCATACCCCCCAATAGTCCGGTCACCAAAGCATCAACCATGAAGAATTCTTTCATGTGAACATAGCACTTTGCACCCAACCATCGATACCGTCATGGTAGGTGAACTAGAAGAGAGTTCAGGGTGCTAGCTCCATAAATGGTTACTCGACATTTGTGAAGCTTCATCATAGTTGAGCAACATCCCTTCCAACCTCGAGAGTCTCCCAATTGGGTGGGAGAGCAAATTCCAAATGCCCAATAAACCAACCGCTTTGTGATATCATGTATGACCCAATTGTAGAATGTTTCGAATCACTGAGCTGGAGATGCAGCTCACATACCTCAAATGGGCTAGGAAACACAATGCATGATTGCTCATGTGAGTTGTTTGAAATATGGATGGAACCAATCCCCTCTGCAGAAATAATAAATATAAATAGAATATTTCTTAGCCCTTCTTGTTGTGTTGGACAATCCGGTCATAGAGCTCCTTCCGCCACATCTTTTGCTCCTCATATGCCTTGCTCATTTGTTGCGCTTTATAATACGCACTATCGTCTCGTTGTGTGACCACAACCAAGTCATGTACATGGGGTTGATCCGATATGAGGCCGCACATGCCAGGATCATCACTCTACACCAAACAACACCAATTACAAATGTAAGTCTACCATCAAAACTCCCTACTCCTTACAAGAGTGGCATTAAGGCATTTGTTCCCTTATTTTAAGGAACACCACCATGATGCTAACTCACATCACATCATGTTCAATACATTCTTTTTTACCTTGAAAATAAGAAAGTACACATAATCACTAATGCAAATACTCATGTTGCATTGTAGAGAAATATTTCATATTTTGACATATATGTAGAGTTTGTTGATTTGATATCCTATAGCTGTTATACAATTGAAGTGTGTCTCACATTGTGGTTTTATTGGAAGAATTCTCACTTAATAATTTCAACTCAAAAATTCAAATCATCAATTTGCCTAAAAATTTACAATCGTCACAATTGTAAAGATTAATAATTGTGATGATACTAATAGGACTCATGTAGTCTAAGATAATCCAATAATCATGTATAAATTCACACTACACTCATGTCTTTCCTTAAACCATGTTCCCATTTTAACATCCAATCATCACATTTTTCATTAAAAACCAAAAACACAATTGGAGCAAATAAATATACAAGAAAAAGCATTACCTTGTAAGCAGTGTGTGCTGCAAATCCACACAATTTAGGTCCATAAACTTCTTTTGCTTGAGATACAACCCATGGCCTACAAAACAATAATAGCCACATCTTCAAAAAGTAAAACAAATAAAGTAATAATCATTGTAAGCAAATCTAATGTTGTCAAGATGAAAAGTACTCCATGCAATATGCTAGGGAATCTAATGGGTGTATTCCACAACCTTTGTCACTTCATTGTTGACATGCACCCATTACAATCCATAGTACACCTAATGGAGTACGCTACCTAATAATCCCAATCCAACTTCAACTCCCTCATGAGTACTCTAACCTGATAACCACAAAACATTTATGTCCATCTATCCAGAAATAATAAGGGCATCACAAGCCTCATAGCCCCAACTATCATTGCCCATTCAACTCTCATTGACCATTCTTAACCCTCATTGCCCCTCTCAACCCTTAGAGAATAGATATTATTGACCTCTCTCTAGGAAAAAAAGAACGGCTTCATTTAATGAAGATTAAGAATGGCCACTCAATTCCCCTAAAGGTGAAGAATGAGCTCTAGGATCAAATTTCTAGGTTAAATGACCATTCTTAATCTTC
Organism: Bryoerythrophyllum caledonicum; assembly: GCA_963971425.1. NCBI lineage: Eukaryota > Viridiplantae > Streptophyta > Bryopsida > Pottiales > Pottiaceae > Bryoerythrophyllum > Bryoerythrophyllum caledonicum. Next base: position 21,012,847 of record OZ020515.1, read on the forward strand.
ATAAATTCACATGGGTGGTCACAACATAGAAAATGCCTCCCATTGGACCTTACAAATCCTCTCAAGCATTCTCAATCTTCACATAATTCCCCTCTTGAGAAGGCTATAACACCCCATAATAAATTCATCCAAAAAACCAAAAGACCTAAGACACCAACCTTATATGTATTACATGTCATAGTAAACAAGGTACTCAAGACGTGTAATGGATGCTCACCACCACCATGTTGCTTCAAAGTTAGAATGCATCCACTATATGCCTTAGAGTACCATCTTCAAAGCCAACTTTGCATTTCAAAACATCAAAAAAAAAATTCTTATAGATGTAGAGAGAGAAGCACAAGGGAGAGAGAGCGAAGCACAAGGTAAAGAGAGAGAGAAGCACAAGGTAGAGAGAGAGAAGCACAAGGTAGAGAGCGAAGCACAAGGTAGAGAGAGAGAAGCACAAGGTAGAGAGCGAAGCACAAGGTAACAAGGTAGAGAGAGAGAAGCACAAGGTAGGGAGAGAAACGCAAAGTAGAGAGAGAGAAGCACGAGGTAGAGCGAGAGAGAGAAGCACAAGGTAGAGCAAGAGAAGCACAAGGTAGAGCAAGAGAAGCACAAGGTAGAGCGAGAGAGAGAAGCACAAGGTAGAGCGAGAGAGAAGCACAAGGTAGAGCGAGAGAGAGAGAAGCACAAGGTAGAGAGTGAAGCACAAGGTAGAGAGAGAGAAGCACAAGGTAGAGAGGGAGAAGCACAAGGTAACAAGGTAGAGAGAGAAGCACAAGGTAGGGAGAGAAACGTAAAGTAGAGAGAGAAGCACAAGGTAGGGAGAGAAATGCAAGGTGGAGAGAGAGAAGCACAAGGTGGAGAGAGGGAGAAGCACAAGGTAGAGAGAGAAGCACAAGGTGGAGAGACGGAGAAGCACAAGGTAGAGAGAGAAGCACAAGGTAGAGCGAGAGAGAGAAGCACAAGGTAGAGCGAGAGAGAGAAGCACAAGGTAGAGCGAGAGAGAGAGAAGCACAAGGTAGAGAGTGAAGCACAAGGTAGAGAGAGAGAAGCACAAGGTAGAGAGGGAGAAGCACAAGGTAACAAGGTAGAGAGAGAAGCACAAGGTAGGGAGAGAAACGTAAAGTAGAGAGAGAAGCACAAGGTTGGGAGAGAAATGCAAGGTGGAGAGAGAGAAGCACAAGATGGAGAGAGGGAGAAGCACAAGGTAGAGAGAGAAGCACAAGGTGGAGAGAGGGTGAAGCACAAGGTAGAGAGAGAAGCACAAGGTAACAAGGTAGAGAGAAGCACAAGGTAGGGAGAGAAATGCAAGGTGGAGAGAGAGAAGCACAAGGTGGAGAGGGAGAAGCACAAGGTAGAGAGAGAAGCACAAGGTAACAAGGTAGAGAGAAGCACAAGGTAACAAGGTAGAGAGAAGCACAAGGTAGAGAGAGAAGCACAAGGTAGGGAGAGAAACGCAAGGTAGAGAGAGAAGCACAGGGTAGGGAGAGAAACGCAAGGTGGAGAGAGAAGCACAAGGTAGGGAGAGAGAAGCACAAGGTAGGGAGAGAGAAGCACAAGGTAGGGAGAGAGAAACGCAAGGTATAGAGAGAGGGAGAGAGAGCAACTCACCTCCCATCAGGGGAAACAACGAAGCGGCTCGAGGACGTGAGCCAGCGCAAGGCCTTGAAAGCGCACTCGGCATCGCGGAACAAGGCGTACGCGGTGGCCGTGACGTGGAACTCCGGGACGGGCAAGACGTGCACCGCGCACATGCCGTCGGTGTGCGCCGCGAGCAGCTGCAGGGCATCAAACGCCGAGGTGTCCACCTCCATATTCTCCACCACCAGCACCCGCCCGCGCGTCCGCTCCTCCTCGTCCAGCGCCGCCCACTCGTCCGCCTTCCCCCGCTGCTGCTGCTGCTGCTGCTGCGCCACTGCGGCCTCCTCCGTCTCTTCGTCCTCGCTGTTGTTGTCGTCGTCGTCGTTGTCCTTCCGCCCCGCCATGCTCATCAGCTCCATCGCCGCCTGCGGGGAGGACATGGCGCTGTCCTCTGCGTCGTTCTTGTGGTACTTGTTCTGGATGTCGCGGAACTTCTCCGCGATGGACACCTTGTTCTCCTTGTACTTCTTGTTCACGGTCGCCCTTGCTTCCACTTCCGGCTCCGAGCTGTCGTCGTTTTGCGCTTCTTGGTTCAGGTCGCCAATTATCAGGAGCGTCTTCCGCTTCCCGGTGCTGCTGGGAGGCTCGCCTCGCGTTTCGGAGATGGTGTCGTGGTGCGACTGCTCCTCCTCCTCTTCCTCCTCCTCGTCGCGTGCTTGCTCCTCCTCGTCGTGTGCTTGCTCCTCCTCGTCGTGTGCTTGCTCCTCCTCGTCGTGTGCTTGCTCCTCCTCGTCGTGTGCTTGCTCCTCCTCGTCGTGTGCTTGCTCCTCCTCGTCGTGTGCTTGCTCCTCCTCGTCGTGTGCTTGCTCCTCCTCGGCGTGTGCTTGCTCCTCCTCGGCGTGTGCTTGCTCTAGTTCCTCCTCCGGTTGCTCTAGTTCCTCCTCCGGTTGCTCCTCCGGTTGCTCCTCCTCAACGCGGGGTCGCTTCTTGGATCCTCTTAGGTTGCTCCGTGGATTGCTTGGCAGCGTAGCTTCTATTGGAGGATTGTGGTTTTGCGCGTTGGAAGTCTGGTTCTTAGGAGGATTCTTCCGCGGTCGGCCTGCCTTGCGTTTCAGCGGCTTTGGATGCCGAGTCTCCGGTGCAGCGGCGGACGGCGATGGCGTGGGAGGCTCGGGATCGGCGGCTTTGGGAGGCTCTGGAGGTGCAGCTACGGGTTCTTTTCGCTTCAACGGGACCGATTTCGGCTTGACTACTTTGTCGAATTTTGAGCGTAAGGGATCCGGAACGGGATCCTCGAGCTGAATCAGCTTGCGTTTCGTAACCTGTTTTCTAACAAACTGCTTGCCTATTTTCTGGAGACTATCCTTGTGAGCGTCGACTGCGGGTGAGGTGACTGCGGAAGGATTCTTCTGCGCCGTCTTGAGTTTCACTCGTTCCCCTAGCGATTGCACGATGTTATCCGGTTGCTTGGGGGACTCGGTTGCGGGAGGCGACGCCGCGGCAGGAGGAGGAGCAGCAGCAGCAGCAGCTTCAGGAGTTGCTGCAGCGTCAGGTTTCCTCTGCGCCTTCTTCAATTTCACCCGCTCCGCTAACGATTGCGTCACTTCAACTGTCTCCGAGACCTTCACGGCTTTCGTCTTCGACTTCGAGGTTAGTTTCATCCGCTTCTTCACGGGCCCGGTCGGACGAGGAGCAGTGTCGTCCTCCTCTCTGGGAGCCTCGACATGATTAGTGACTTCGGGCGCTGCCGCCTCCTTCGCCTTCTCAGTGACTTCGGGCGCTGCTGCCTGCTTCGCCTTCCCCCTCACAATTCGCTTCTTCACGCCAGCTTGTGGCGCGCCTCTCAGCACTCTCCGTTCCGCTGCGACGCTCACATCGCCATTCCCTGTTGCGACGTCTTCGTCACCCTCAGCTGGTTTCGATTGCTTCTTGACGGGACCGGTCGGACGAGGAGCAGTGTCGTCCTCCTCTCTGGGAGCCTCGACATGATTAGTGACTTCGGGCGCTGCTGCCTCCTTCGCTCTCCCTTTCACAATTCGCTTCTTCACGCCAGCTTGTGGCGCGCCTCTCAGCACTCTCCGTTCCGCTGCAACGCCCTCATCGCCATTCCCTGCTGCGACGTCTTCGTCACCCTCAGCTGGAGCCCGATGAGCATTTTGATCCTTAGGAGCACTAGTCTCTACCCTATCGTTGTCGTCCGCGGCTTGGACGGCTGCTTGCATGATACGTTTCTTCTTAGAACCTATGGGCAACGATTTCGCCCTAGCCAGCTCCGGCGCGGTCTGAGTCGGCGCTTCCACAGGCGGGGACGGCTCTCTAGACGGCTGTTTCTTCGACGGAGCGAGCTCCAGGCTCGGTGAGGGAGTCCTTGGCCTCGGCAACACCACAGCCTTGGATGGCGCAACGCTCTTGGGAGGAGCACTCTTGGGGGCCCTCTTGGTCCCGTTCTTGACCAGCTTCCGTCGCGGCTGATCTCCAGGACCGGGCAAGCTTTCAAGCAAGTTCTTCACCATGAGATCGTCCTCGGGGCGCTCAAGAGACAAAAAGCATACATCTCCACAGCCGATAACGGTCATCTCCCGCTTCTTCGGCCCGTCCAGCCAGAATACCGTGAACCGGCAGAGGCACTCTTCGCCATCATCCTTGAAAGAATGCGTCCTCTTGGCAATCTGTCCACAGCGTTTCACCACATATGCTCATCTCAACATGTTACATAGCCATCTGGAACGAAAAGCTGGGAAAGGATGACTTACCGCAGTGACCTCGCAGTCGTAGTATTTCCGGTCCTCGTCATCGTCCAGGCACCCGCAAATCTTCTGGCCCTCGTACACTCTCCGGCACTGCGAATCCTGGAGCTGCACCGACCTCACCCTCACCCTCGACCTCAGCTTCGCCGGGTCGCGCAAGTCAGATCTATGGAACGTCTCGTCCTCCTCCTCATCAAAGTCATTGAAATGGACAACGATCAGGTCCTTGGACTCCGCGGAGATTCGCAACGTCCCGTCATACCAAGCCTCGTCTGCGCTACATCGCATTTCCAGATTGCTCTCCCCCTCGTCCACCATCTTCCCCGCTCCAGGTACTCTCCCAAACCCGTCACTAGAAAATTTGACTCGATCCTCTCCCACCTTCATCAACACAAATATTAAAAAAATCAAACCTGTTGCGTCTCTCACCAGCTTCTCTCTACCTCATTACCACAGCAGGTTCGTCCAAAATAAATAAAAACAACTTCGTTTCAATGAACTCAGTTTTTAACTTTTTTGACAGGCGAATCTTTCCTCGAAACGCGTGACTAACCTGCTACGGTGCTGCAGAAAAGCTCCTCCCAGCGCGTCACCTCCGGCCCCCTCCGCTGCGCGCCATCCCGCTCCCGTCTGCGGAATATTCTTCCCCAAGCCCAACACTGAGGTAAGACGTTCGCAACCCAAACTGAGTTTCCTCACTACGCTAGAAAGACAACAAGCACCTCCCTTTAAACCCTGAAAGGAAACGCAATCACCATCAAACCACGCGAGTGCCAGTACTATTCACTCATTCACTTCTCAGTACTGTTCACTTATCACTCATGAGGAGAAGGGAAGAAGGGCCCTACCGATGAGGAGTTCCACTTGCCGCAAGCACCGCCTCTACCAGTTGTGCAGAGCTAGGACGCTAGAAGGTCGGAGGAAGAGATCGATAGGAGGAACTGTCGGTGGGCTGCTGCTGCCCTAGCTAGTTGCGAGGAGAAGCACAGACGTGTGTGGTGATGCTCCAGGAAAGAAAGTGTTGCTTTCAGGCTGCCACTGGGTCTTGGGGACGGGGACTCTGGAAGAAGTCAAGGCTACAGGTTGCTAGGCGAGTTCCCTCGAATTGATATTCTTTCGTCCGAAAATGCCTCGGATGCCCACTTGCTTCTGGCATTTCCTTTCTGTCCAATGGCACGTGAGTGGGTTTAGAGATGTTTGCATTAAAATATGTGATACTAATGTGCTCCGATCAAGTGGGTGAAACGATAGAGTTGTTTGTAGAATCATAATGAGTCACACTGTAACAGGACACTGGTCATTTTTATTCAAAGTATTGCATTGAGAATGATGTCTAGTGTTAGTTATACTATTTGACTTAACCCCTGAAGGCCCAAGTGTTCTCCAAGGAGACTTTTACAGTCTTTAGAGCATCTCCACCCCACCAGCCAACCGGGCCACGCCAGGCTGGGGGACTCGGGGGGAAGCCAGGCCATGCAAGGAGTTTGCCGAGCAGCTGGTGCACCGCAACCGGGAAAAGTCCTTGCCAGAACGTCAGGCCGGAAAATTATGATTGTCGCCCAACTGGTCGTGCCACGTGGCTCCTTGGGATTGGTCCTCCTAGACGGGGAATTTTGGTGAGCGGATGGCAAAAGTCTTGAGTTTGGCGGGTCGAGCATGGTGGGTGCAGGCGGACCAGACCGGGTTGCCGAGACTGTCAATCACGGTGGGGGGAAATCATGGAATTGGCGCGCTAGGCCGGTGTTTTTACCGAGGCCCCGTGCCCCGGTGGAGATGCTCTTAGAAGGCCTCTTGGGCCTGGAGGGGTTGAACATACTATAGCTTTTTATTTTTTGATGAATTTTCTTACCGACTATGGTCATGAAAGAACTCTACACTTGTGACTATGGACATATTTGTTGTAGGTGAAAATATTCACCTTGAATAAAAGTTCGTAGCCTTTCAAAAATATCATGATTAGAGTAGTATTCACATATATCACTCTTTACTTCTCTTCTTTCTATTTATAATAATATATCTACTGCATATTGTAAAAGAGGAGGGGCCAAAACCTGGTCAATACTCGGCAATCCATTGTGCCACGTGGTGATACCCGGCCTACCCCGACATTGACCTTCCTTGACACGTGGCAATACCTAGGTAGAAGAGGGAGGGACATACCTCGTGATGAAAAGCGGGGATACCTAGGTGATATCCAGGGATAGCTAGGTGATACTACCATAAGAGGCGGCACATGTGGTATTTACTTTGATCTCTTTTACTTTTACTTTTACAATTTTAGTTAACATCCATAAACTTACATTACTCTTTGGGGACAATGGGTCGGTATATTAGTATGATCTACTAGAGTGTTACCCGTGTCCTCCGGACACAACATTTTAATGTGTTGAGTCCCCACCTCGGCCCGTCCCCCGTCGCCGTCGCCATCGCCGTCCCCATCCCCGCCCCGTCTTTTTATCCAAAACCCTAACTTTTAGCTTTTCATTTTATCCAAAACCCTAACTTTTGGATGAAGAACATGTCAATCCAGGATGAAGAACACGTCAATGAATAACTTTTATAGATTGTGTCGAATGGATGAACGGGTCGAGCTTGGTTGAAAAAGAGACGCGTCGATGAAAAACACTAAAAGCTAAAAGTTGAAAGTTAGGGTTTTGGATAAAATGAAAAGCTAAAAGTTAGGGTTTTGGATAAAATGACGGGGCAGGGACGGGGGGGGACGGGGGACGAGGGACAAGGGACAAGGGGACAAGGACGAGGGGGGCAATGGATTGGAAGGAAAGGGCTAGGGGACGGGGAGGTGGGGACTCAACACAAAAAAATGTTGGATCCGGAGGTCACGGGTAACACTCTAGTATGATAATAAAAGAGAAAGGGATATACGGAGTGATTGAACCCAAGGATACCTAGGTGATACCTGCCATAGGAGACAACAAATCATGGCATTTACTTTTATTATTTTTACTTTCAATTTTACAATTTTAGTTAAGCCCTAGTAGCCCAAGACATCTTTATATCCAAAACACTTCAAAACTACTCGTTCTAGTGCAATAAGTAAGGAGGGAAACAAAAACTTTCTATTTCTACATCTAACCATAGGATCTAAATTACAAGTAAGTCTTAATCTACATTGTCATTAGAAAGGTCTTCACCACATCTTATAGTAGAAAAAATGAAATGTAAAAAATATGAAGATCCTTAAGTTTTATGTCAAAACGAAGAAGTTTTTTTGGTACCTTGTTCAACAATGTGTGACAATGCATGAAAATGTTTGAATTGGGTTATTGTGCTATTTTTCACTAAAGACAAAAAAAAATTGGACAAAATGAAAGGAAATAATATTACATGCTAGTATTGAAATTTTTACATTTGATAGAGTGTTCTAGCAAAAGTTTTTGGAGTTGCCCAACTTGGCCGCTGTCACTATTTGAAATTCTAAAACCCTATAACTTTTGCATCAAACATCGGATCTAGGAAAAAAATTGTGCTCACATGAAGCTTTTAGTAATGTGCATCTATATGAAAAATCTCAAAGACGAATGTTATTAATTGACACCATAAGGAACTTGCCCAAACCTTCAAGAGTCCCCCAAAGGAACTCTTGGACCTTTAGCGGTTAACTTACCTAACGTCACATTACCTTTTGGTACACTAGATTCTCTATATAATATTCCTTTATATTTTTACTAGCAATTGGCGCTTGCTTTGCAACGCATTATTTCAACCATTTAATGTAGTATTTGTATCACAAAAGAAAAAGAAAAAAAGGTAAAATGATTCATTGCATGGTTGACTATGCAATTAACTCCATGGTTGACTGCACCGTTTATGTAGTTCACTGCACGGTTGACTCCGTGGTTGATTGCTGCGTGGTTCGGTGCATAGATTATGATTTTAGTAGTATGATAATAATAAAATCGCAATAGGCATCATGTGATACCTAGGTGATATCCGCCGTAGAAGGCCACTATGTGTGGCATTTATTTTACTTTTATTTTTATTTTTACTTTTACTTTTATAAATTTAGTTAACTTTCCTTAACTTACATTACACAATCCGCCGCCGCCTCCTTCAATAGCATTCACATAGGTATCCTCGGTTTCCATTGCCGGGTTTGTCTCTTCCTCTTTAACATAGCTACTACCGCATATCAAAGAAGGCCAATATCGGGGTAGGCCAAGTATTGCCATTTGGCGCAACAAATTGCCTCGGTACCTCAGACGGATACCAAGGCGCTGCATCTCCAAATTTCCTCCATGTACAAGGCCAGCACGGAGATGGAGAAGAAGGTGAAGCACTTCCTCGCAGAAGCAGCTCTGACGGTGACGGCCCGGAAGCTGGCTGAGGCAAAGGCCAAGGCTTTCGCAGCTACCCTGATAAAGGTCCGGACGGCCCTGGAATTCCCAATTGACGTAATCAACCGGAGCCGGCTCTTCACTGAACTGGTGGAGAAGAAGGAGAAGGTCACTAGGGCCAACAACATCCGGTTCCTCCTAGATCAAGTGGAGAAGATCGGGCGGACCTGGGAGCAAGAAAAGCTGCTGGTCGACAACATCATTGAGGAGCTTCCGGAAGATCCAGCAGCACCTGGACCGGAAGGTACCACGACCCCAACACGAACTATGGCCCCTCCGGAACCGCCGACCAAGACCACTCCAACTCCGGGCACCTCAGCAAATCCGGAGTCTCTCGACACTCCGTCACCTCGGACACCAACGGATGGTATCTTACCTCCCAATCCGAGTACGAGTGAGATCCTGAAGAAGCTTCCGGATCTTCTGTCGCCACCCAACATGCGTCTGCCAGATCCTCCGGTGGAAGACGACCTCCCGGCCCCACCAAAGTCTGTGTCTCGGAGAGTGGCGCCCAGACTACGGAGTCCATTCGGAAGCTACAGAGACTTGGTCCAGGAGACCAGGTCAGCTTCCGCGCCGGAACCGCAAGCTCCTCCGGTTCTGGAAGGATCACCGGAATAGCCCCCTCCACCGCAGAACGCCAGGACTCCGGTGGCTGGTGTTACTCCAGCGACTGGACCATCGACCCGGAAGACCAACCTTTCGCCTGCAGCGTCGAAGAAGGCGAAGGGCAAACAGCGTGCTCCGGTGAAGATCTCCCCCTTCCGCAGGAGTGGGAGAAATCGGGGCCTAGGTGCTCCGACTTAGGTTAGTTAGGTTTTGTATTTCTTTTGAGGTTTAGATTCCGGACGAGTAGCGATTATCAATGGGGCCCCAAGTGCACCCGGCTGCTGCCGGAATCGATCGCCAGTTGTGTAGTTAGAGTAGGAATTCCGGAGACGGAGCTGTTCCGTGATTTTAGGATCTGAGATCCGATCTGGAACTTTTCGGATTTCTCGGATCTTTAGATAAGATCTAGCGGATTTTCCGTAGGATAGCTAGGAGGAAGGCTAAGTTTAGTAGGGACTTAGTTAGTACTTAGTAGAGAGGTTTTGGAAAAAACCTTTCATCTTGTTCTTCTCACCTGGATATATACGTTAGCCTTTCGTACTAGACTTGCTATCTTGTGCTTGTGGTGTGACGTCTAGAACTTGTGAGCAATGGATCCATTCTTGTGTGTATGGTTGTATGAGTGGTTCTTCCGGAATAGTGTAACTCAATTGTTTTTCCGGAGGGGGAAACTATCTAGGTCAGTGTCTAGAGATCGCCTAGGAGAGCTGGAGAGAGCTATTGCAGAGGTGTTCCTAGTAGTCTCTAGGGTCCGGAAGTAGCCTGGAGGGGAAGAGATGAACTGCAGAGGTATTCCTGGTAATCTCTAGTTCACGGAAGAATCCGTGATAAACTAGATTCCGGTCAGTGCCGGAGTTCTTCCCTAAGATAGGAAAAAGCCTGATATAAAGATCTAGACGGAATACCCATAGCGAACGGTGAGCCTCTATTCCAGATATTTGCAACCGTGCTCACCGGAATGTCGTTGTAGTCCGGACTCGTCTCTGTGTGACCGCATCCGGAAGGCCTTCCGGGTGTCGTGAGAGTCTAAGTCTAGCAACAACAATCAAATCATCAGTTAGCAGTGTAGGGAGAGTGGTGTTCGGTCACTATAAGTTCCGGACAGTGGGTGCCTAGCCACTTTAAGTCACAGGGCAGTGGGAAATCCAACCACTTACACAAAATAGGATCAGTGGACTCCGGCCACTCGCTTAAAAACTCCAGGAGACTCTCTGAGGAGGAACAGAGACAAATCAAACTACCCTCCAGACTTCCGAAAACTACTTTCCGGAAACCATTGTACATAATCCGGACTCCGGAAGGATCCGGATCTACCCTACACAAGGTAAGATTATAGCTAACTTATAAACGACTTGCTGTAATAAGTTTAGTAATCCGGAGTATTTGGAAAAGAACATTAGGTCTCTGTGGGAACGAAACCGGAGCGGTTTTTTTGGAAAGCACTTAGTGACGATTGGGTGCATTCCGGAGGGATATTGTCCCTACAAACTGCAACATGAGGCGACTATCAAGCGAGGACCAAACTAATGTGCTTCGGCTGTAGAGCACGAGCAGCCGACGTCGACAGTGTTTAAATGCATGATATGAAATGGAAATACACAATGTGCAACTTAGAGTTCTTTTTGGGTGCCTACAAGGACAAATTTTGTGAGGCTATCGGATGACACCAATTGAAGCAATTGTGGAAAGGAAACAATGAATGCACTTACAAGCTCCATGAATTCTCCCCACTACCGATATCTAAAATGCCAAAAAGATAGCCAGGGCTCTAGTCTCAAAAGCCCTTTCTCAGTTGATGCCCCGGAGGACAACCACCACGCTCTGATTGCCAAGTGCCTACACTCGGCCACCTCCAAAGAGATGGAATTTTTATATTGCTTACAGAGCATTCAGTGCTGATCTTGGAGGTCGCTTCAAATATGTGCCTTCGTATGCTTTTTAAGAGACTGAGCTCAATGAAAGAGGCAAATTCTTTCTCTGGACTCCATTGGAACAGCAGGGTCGCCACTACCGTAAATTATTCGAACAACATTCCAGTTTGCCTGGGCGCTATCCGCCATGAATTCCTTGAAATTCGGACTGAGAAGGTCATGCCTGTTACAAACTGCATTGAGATTCTGCCATAACACTATCTGAGCTGCCACATCTTCGGACTGCATATCGCAAATAGCAATGGTCATGACCCGACAGTAAGTAGAGTCATACAATGGCAAGCCATTGTGGTCCAAGATTTGACACGTTTGACGTGGTCCAAGATTTGACACGTTTGACGTGGTCAAACATCATCCAAGAGTCTCCTAAATCACCCCCTTGTTGCATCCGCTTCACTAAATCAACTCTACTCCCAAGACCAACCTCGGCCATCTTGAAAATGAAGACTTTATCAGAGCCTGTTCCTTCACCAGGGAAACGATTCTCCTGTATGAAGGCCCAGTTGCTTGACCCCCTAAGTTTGGTGATGATGTCCATGACACCGAATCGGCGAAGGTAACGGAACGTTGTCACTTCATTCCAAATGCTAGGAGAGGACATCAGTTTGAACTTGTCCAAGACGGTGACAAGTTCTTCCAAAGGCAATGTCCTCTGTGGAACACCATCTGGGCATAAGAGTAATTCCCCAAGGAACTCCTTGCTAGCTTCGAGGACAATAGAGGAATTTTTGCCAGCCGGAGTTCGTTCCACCTGGTCGCCAATGAGGCAACGAAGTTTTACAGAGGAGTCCCTGTAGTTCCCTTTCTTCACAGCATGACCATGTGAACCCAAGTGAATACAAGCTCAGGTCACATGGCTTTCGCCAAGAACGTAATATATCTTTGCCGGGCAACATCCATAACAGGTAGGCGGAACGTGACACACAGCGCAGACAACAACGGAATGAAGAGGAGGGTCACAGCTAGGCACAAATGGTGATGCAGAATTCCCCTCCCACTCAGTTTCATTAACTGAGGACGACATGTTCGGACGCTTTATAAAATCACAGGAATCATTGGCGCACTTTAGCTCGCCAAGACATGAAGACATTCGAAAGGTGAGGTGAAACTCAGATTTGATGTGCGAAGTGGAAGTTCGCATCCAAGCGTGGCCATCATCCCGCTTATCCATTCCATGCAGGTGCCCAGCCTTTGTGGAAGGAGGATACTTTCCCAAAGGGGGTAGTTCGAAGATGACATCTCCATTGAAATCTGGAGGGAGAAAATCAACCTTGCGAACTAGAATGGAATTGTAATGTAGTTTTGACAAAATGGACTTCGATCCACGTCGGCTGCTAAGAAGCTGGAGATAGTGGACGATACTATCGGAAGGAGGAAGAGGGGGTTTAAGATTGGCGGGACCAACACGCTGAGATAGTGTGAACTGAGAAACATGGATTGCCGAGTTCAGAAGGGAAGCGCTGGGAGGGGTAGCATGAGGGATGCAGTCGCTGTCGGAATCGTCACTTAGAACGATGACTCCATCATCAGGTTGCTCTAGTTTTACCTTCCAAAGAAGTGGAGTCACATGAGTTGCAGCAGAACATCGACCAAGTGTCAAGTTGGACGATCCGATATCATGTGCATTACTCACAGTCCCATAGACTCGATAGTTTCCACTAGCCAGTAGCCAAGTCTTTGTACCGTCAACAGAGGAAGGCATCTGAGCAACTGTATGGCTGACCTCGTTTGTGACGGGGTCAAGAACACCCATATCAACATGGACACTGTGTTCCAAGAAATGGAAACGAGAGGCCAAATGACATTCAGAAACTGTAGCAAACCCATCTTCTAAAGCAGGAAAAGAAATGGATTAAGCTTGACTAGCAGCCCGAATGAGAATAGATCCACAGTTCAGAACATGTGATGCAGCCATGTGATACAAGAGATTTGGTGAAGAGATTCAAAAGAAGGCAGAGGCTATTGAGGCTAAGGATGCAAAATTATGTGAAGCCTGTGAATGGCAAGATCTTTGGAGGAGACAGAATATAGAGTAAATGTAGATTTAGAGAATGTAATAAGTACAAGGGAGACGTAGTTCAACTAATTCCATAGTAGAGTGGTTAAGATATGCCGCCGTTGAACTGTAGTATTAAAGGTTGAATCATAAAATCCATGAAGAGTACAGTGTTTCAAAACATGTCAAGTAGGAGCACGAAAGAGCGATATAGTGGATTCAAGTATTTTAAAAAGGAGGCTGTCAATATTCATCTCAAGTTGCAGCCTAAATATCCACTAGTTAAAAGAATGGCGGCAAACTCAATTTATTTCATAAAAGTACCACCTCGGTTAGCACAGAGACCGATGCATACCAAATTAAGTGAATCAATGATCGTGGGTTCTACCAGGGATTTCGGCTTGGCAATTAGTAATAATTGTCAGATGAATGGACTTGTCAGATTTATCGGTGGCGGCCGCTATATAGAATTAGAATGAGTAGGGGGTCTCGACTAGAATGGAGGGGTGAACTTGACAGAAAAGGGGAATTGCAATTCAAGGGCTATGCCGAAGAGACGCAGAAAACAAACATTTTTCTTTACGAATAGAAGCAACTGAAACGATCCAGGCAGATTAGGGAGATGAGATCGAGCGACGAGCAATAGATTGGCGGATGTCGGGGACACAGCAAAAGTACTTGAGTTTGAAGGGACACGGAAGGCCAAAGTGGGGGAGGAAGGAGCTAGTTTGATTGATCTTCAGAGATTGTTAGAAAGCAATATAGTAAAAGGTGGTAGTCTCGCGGGGAGCCACAATGGTAGTACAAGTGAGGATGGTGTTGGTGAATGCGGCAGTGTCGATGAGATGGAGCAAGTGTCGCACCGAGGTTAGTGGAACTGACAGCTTCCAAGTTTACAAAGTCTCTAATGATTGCAGACAATTTGCTTATAATTTTCAGCCAAGTCGAAATGATTGCTATTACACGCATTATTTCTGTCGTTTCGATTAGCGTCAATTCCAGTCGGGGTGATGAAAGCTGTAGAGAAGGTCATAGGGTTTCAAATCAACGCTCTAACCCTCGTGCTACTTTCTGTGATCGATCTACTGCCTCGTAAGAGATGACTCCGTTTTCAGACTCTAAGCGGCCGTCATAGTTTTGCGTGCTCTAATTGTGTTGACGTGATCGCAGAAGAACGAGATCTTCATAGTTTGGCGATAGAGGAAGCCAACGTTGGGGGGAGCTTGGCGGCTGTCATCGAGGGTATGTAACTCTTGTCTCTTTATTTCTTATTGTCATGTTTCCAGATTTGGTCACGACTTTGGTGTCCAGGCTTGCGAGGAGAGTGAACTGAGTCAGTAGAGGCAAAGTCGTTCGATTTCTCGGAAGTAGGGTTAGCATAGGTCGTTAGACAACAATGCACCGCCGTAAAGAAGCAGCCCCAGGTGCATCATATTTTAAGCGGCCGTCATAATTTTGCATGCTCAAATTGTGTTCAAGTGAACGCAGAAGAACGTGATCCTAATAGTTTGGCGATAGAGGACGCCGACTTAAGGGGCAGCTCGCCGGCTGTCATCGACGATATGTAACTCTTGTCGCTTTTCATCTCATTGTCATGTTTTCAGATTAGGTCTCGACTGTGGAGTTGTTGCTTGCAAGGTGAGTGAAATGAGTCAGTATAGGCAAAGTCGGTTGATTTCTCGGAAATAGGGTTAGCAGAGGTTGCGGCGCCAACAAGGGGCTGCTCATGTTACCAGCTCCCAGATGCCGACATTCGCAGCGCGAGAGCGCCTGCACCTGGAGGTTGCCGACATCGGCAGCCCCCTACTGGCGTCGCGACCCTTGCTGGTAGCGGTGGTAGCGGCGCCAGCAGGGGGCTACCGATGTCGGCAGCTCCCAGGTGCCGCCCACTGTAAAGCTCCTCTAAATTTGACCCCACGATATCCGCAACGTACAGCACGTCGTCGTCATCAACGTCCACAAATGCGCTTCCCTGCACAAGATCTGACGACCGATTGCTCCCCCCGATGTCCACGATGAACAACCCATTTGTCCCCGACCCGCCTCGCTACTACTGTTGGCACTTCGGCTCAGCACGGCGCCGACGCCCACGCTCCAGCAGTACCCGCACTGGTGAGCTCTGACGTTGCGTGCAAGGAGCGTCACACCGGTATGTGCATCGGCCATCAAAGTAGAGAACTCCGACGGGATCCTAGATGTAGTGGCAGTCAAACTAGCCGGAAAGAGGAAGGGCTCTGGGATGCAGTTCCGGACAAAATCTTTGGGCAAGGAAGTCACCGCGGTTGCCGCCTAGTGGCGTCGCGACCCTCGCTGGTAGCAGCGCCAGCAAGGGGCTGCCGATGTCGGCAGCTCCCAGGTGCCGCCCACTATAAAGCGCCTCTAGATTCGACGCCACGATATCGGCAACGTACAATACGTCATTGTCGTCGACGTCCACGAATGCGCTTCCCTGCACAAGACTCGACGACCGATCGCTCCCCCCGATGTCCACAATGAACAACCCATTCGTCCCCGACCCGTGGTACCGTGCTCCACTGGAATCCTCTACGCCAACGCTTGCCGTGCTATTACTGTTGGCGCTTCGGCGCAGCACGGCATCGACGTCCACGCACTGGCAGTACCCGCACTGGTGAGCTCCGACGTTGCGTGCAAGTAGCGTCACACCAAGATGTGCATCGGCCATCAAAGCGGAGAACTACGACGGTGCATCGACTGCTAGCGTTGAGACCCTCGCTGGTTGCGGCGCCATCAGGGGGCTGCCTATGTCGGCAGCCTCCAAATGTTGGCGCTCTCGCGCTCGGAGTGACGGCACCTGTGAGCTGCCGACATCGACAGCCCCCTACTGGCGTCACTGAACTCGTGCGAGGTCTAGATTGATCTCTTCATATGCGAATTTTTTATGTTCCCTATCTTTGTTCATAATCTTTGGATTGGTGTCCTTGTTCAGTATTGGAGGAAAGAAAAGAGGAGGCTACAGCCCCGGCTTCTGGTGGTTCATCCCATCAGTCACAGCCTAAAATCTTTGAAGAAGATAGTTCTTAAGTTGCTTCCAATCTGAATTCTGAAGATAACTGGGGAGGGAAATGGATAAGTTGGTCGTCATGGAGTCAGCCAACAGCAGTATAATCCTTGACGAACGGCGATTCAAGCCAAGAAACAAGTCAAAGCTTAGTATTCCCCTATGCTGAATATTGCCTCTTGTTGCGGTGAGACCATACTTAAAAAACGATGTTATGGCTCTTGGAGCTCAGTTTGTGACCACAGGCTATATGGATGGCCACGGTGTGTTCTACGTTGTGATCCATGATAATGAGGGCAGATCGCAGGAAGTGACCCATGATATTAAAGAAAAATGGAGCCCAATGTGGATTAAGGCTGACGAAGAGTTCAAGATTGAGTTAATGAAAGAAGAGGTATAGAAGCAGTTCTCGGGAAAAATGTTCTTTGTGTGGGACGATAATCACAGGCTCGCAGCGTGGTTACCTATAATTAATAGAGATCACAGCAGTGACCCAGTGTGGCATTATGTGGTGGAGTCAATTATTCTTGAAGTTGATGGTCAGGTGGGGCGCCTCCAAACTGCACTTCACCAAGTGAATTGGTACACTTCTAGACCAAATAGTAATGATTTTTCTTGCTTTCTACTTCTCTTACTGTTGTTCCTCTAAAATGCAAGAGGAACCAAACTAGACACGTAAAACTTAACCTCGTCCACAAGTTCTACCGCATGCAAGGAATCGTTGGACAGCCTTTGAAGTTATTTGAAGATTTGGTTTCGAGAGAGGACCTCGCAAGCGTTGATAAGAAGCAAAAGTCTGCAAATCACCACACATGGTACACATTGACAGTTGATGCTCTCATTGGTGTCCTCTATCAGGTACATGTGAAAGCATTCTCTTTTTATCTCATTCTTCCAACACATTGTGCCTTGATTGTAAAGTACACGTCGACTGAATTGATCAACATTACCAGTGCCAACATCGGCAGGTCTGTAGATTGTAATGGTTTCTTTCTGTGCTTCATCTCATCTCCTGTTGACTATGTCGGCACCATCTTCCTTGAGCAAGCCTCTCCACTCGAGCTCTAAATGTTGCAATTACCAATCCCTGTTATTTTTGTCTTCTCCACGTTATTTTTTTTGTTTTTTTGATTGGCATTCCACTATATAGACCCTTAACTAAATAGAAATGCTTTTTGATCGTTTTTGCAACAAGAGTTAGGGGACGCTGTTGCCCATGCTACTAGGAAGTTCAAAGAACAGTTCCCTGAGAAATCTAGCCAATGGAACCGTGGGAAACTTCATGAGGTTATTGGGAAAGTCGTTGCCAAGATTAGGAAGGACCGGTGGTTCAAAGTAATGAAGCGGCTTCCGATTGCTGATCCGAAGCATACACCGCAATTTCTAGGGGAGGTACGAAAGCACTATGAGAACCACGAGGATGAACATGAAATGTCCTAGGAGAAGCTCTGGTACCTTGTGACATCAACCATGGACCCCTCAACGAAGGTCAAGTGGTTGTAGCGTTGGAATATGCCTACATCGCTTCGGGCAGGTGTGCGGTTTCCTTGATCAAAGTTCGCTGACCACTCTTTTCCTGAATGGCTGCACAAGGCAACTTGGTGGGCGCAGGTATGCAATTTCGCTGCGGAATATTTGCAAAAGACTATGTTCGTTGTTCCCTCATTTGTAAAGTTCCATGTTTCCAGATTGCCAATGATGTTGAGGACCTCTTCACTGCCTCGCTATCCGATCTCAATATTACCATCGACTATCACTCGGCTGGTCAATGCGTTGTAAAAAATCTTCCTGATTACGTGGAGGAGATGCGGATCCAGCTATGGGATCTTGCTTTTGTTTAGGACTTCGAGGTTAACAAAACTCATAAGAATAAACAAACGGAGGACCAGATTGGATTGGCCGAGGCGGTTTCAAGAGTTTTGTATAGGTACTACCAATTTGTCCTCCTTTCTCGAAGTGTATTGTCGAAGACTCCTGCATTCTTTCCTGGATACTTGGACAGAAGAAGTGACAATTGCATGATAACCGATGAGATTGCGAAGAGGTGGGGTCAAGAGCATTTCACAACTTGGGGTTGGTATTTAGATTGCCCTATGAATTGCCCTCCGTCATTTGAGATTTCACTAAGGAACGGGATACAACCAGCCTTGATTGGCACAGAGGTACTTGTGCACCCGCCCGCCTCCGACGCCACAACATCGAAGCCCCGGGTGTCAAAGCGCAAAATGGAAGAGGAGGCAAAGAAAAAAGTTGTAGCGGAAATTACCCTGAAGGCGGCAGCTGAGGCGGAAGCAAAAATTCTATTTCATTAGAGGCGGTGGCAGTGGAATCCAACCGGAAGACAACGCTCGAACCAATGATGATGGCAACAAGCGATATGGATTTAGATGTTGCCGTCCCCAAGTTCGCTCCGCTGTTTAGTCCGCCACAGCCTTCAACTTGTCCGGAGGAACCGGCTGCGATCGTAGACGTTGGACTTCTGATTCCCAACCCTATCATCTCTAAAATGCAGAAGAAACGTGCGATTCGACGAAGCCCAAAACCAAGCCATCCACCTCTGTTCGATCTTGTGTTTTCGTAGCCAACTCCAGTATCAGAAATATTATTGAGGCTCTGCCCAACGTTCATCCAAACCTTCAAGAACTCAACGACTTTGCCTTCCAAGTACTCTTCTCATTTACTTAGAATTTAGTTTCAATTACCATTACAATATTTGTTACTGATTTCGTGTTCTGTACTCATTATGCAATTTGTTTGTACACCGGTTCATTCAACGCCGATGTCGGTAGCTCGATTATGCGAAGGAAATACTCCTTCCGTGTAATTCCTCAAGCATTGCCGACATCAGCACCTGATTTTCATGCACTGTCCGTCACTCTCCTTGTGTTTTGTTTTTATTTTTTTCACTGCTTTCAATATGTCCCGTAATTTCTTTCATTCTTTGCTATCTTCTATTTGGTTTTTGTTATTCGAGCTCAGGCCTTGTCTTTTTTATATATAAAGCCTCTTCGTTTTTCAGGTTAAGGAAGAAACTGGGACACTCTCTCTCTCTGCAAAGTGCCGGCATAGCGGCTTTGATTTGATTCTCGGAGATTTGAAGGACGGCATGACGGTTCCGGGGGTCTTAGAAAACTCTGGTCTCATCCCAATATGGAATGACTATGCTGTCGAGGACACAGAGACGCTTTTTGAGTTCGCGGAGCATTTTCTTCAAGCGAAGGGGGCTGTTCTTTTGTTTGTCCCCAACGTTCCCAGCATCAAAGCGGATGTTCTCTCATTCGCGACCGCTTATAGCTTTTAGCCGATTCGTGAGTGGTGGGGAATCAACGACCTCCCCTTGTCGTCTTTCTTCTCTCGTACTGTCTAGGTATAACACGATTTTCTGTTTTGTTGAATTCTTGGATTATGGTCATCAATTTCATACTCTTTGCACTCTTATCTCATTTCGAGAGCAGACGCTTCAAAGTACAACTCTGTATTCATGAGAACCTTGGACCTGACAACTTTCACATTGCCGTAAACGATGACCACAACGAGTTCGGCATGGGAGTGGGGGATTCGGATGTCGTGTTCAACTTTACTTCAAAAGAATCCCAATCGATGAACGACTCGGTTCTGTGGAGGGGCCCCCGTGAAAAAGACGTAGCATTCATTGAGATGTTCATTGAGGCACTTACGAAACGTGGCTCCATTGTCCTCGATGCATTTGCTTCCGTTGGTAATTTCTAATCCTTCTCATTGAAGATGCATTATTGGTCAGTAATTTGAACTTCGTCTTCCTCTTCGATCATTGAATCTTGTGTTCCCAATGCACGGAATTCCGTAAGAGCTTGCAAATCAGCGGGCCGGCATATCGTAGCCCTTGACGACGACATTACAGTCTTTAACGCAAAATTGAAGCCTTTTCTTCAAGGGCGGCCTCCCATACCTCAAGTTTCCTCTGTTGCTGATGCTCGTCCGCTTATTGAAGTGGACGTCCCGATTCGGAGAGTTGCAAAGAGAACTAGATTGAGTACGTAAGTTTGATAATTCGATGATATACAATATTGTAACTCTTCATTTTGTCCATAACTATTCTATGGTTCACATCGTCAGGTTGATTGTGCAACTGTTATCTCCTGACCGTGACTTCAACATGACGCCTTGGGATGCGGCAACTGCCACTATGCAGGCTCTGGCTCGATCTCCGTCTTCGACTTCTTCTGTTCCAAGTTTCGACTGTCGTGTTCGACGTTTCATTGATGATGAAGCCGACGTGGAGATTTGTGGCCTCTGACCTTCCACAAACACTTCGAAGGATTCCTACTTCTGACCACACTTTTGATTACATCTCTGTTTAGGATCGGAATTTGAAGTACATCTTTTGGTTCTGATTTCATCCTACCACATAGTATACTGACAAGCGCACACAATCAATTTCTGAACCTTCTGTGTGTTTTATTTCTCTGCTTACTTTTCATAACTTCCTTTATTCAACATGTTTTTTTGGCACAATTTACTAAAAACTCATAGTCGGTTTGTATATACCTCAATGCTTCATATGCAATTCAGTAGCCTCCAATACATGATATTTTCCTAAACAGGTGAGACTGACAATCCTTCTAATCATGAAATCTAATATTCATTGGATCTAAGCCCATGTCTTCTCATACTTGGTTCATGAATGCGCGTGTGAATCCGTTCCCATTATCCATACCCTTTGACGACTAATGCGCTGCTTTTGACCGTGTTGGTTAATGTAGCTCTTACATGTTTAACCACACTATTTTGATTATAAGTGCTATAAGTTTTTACTCTTGATGAATATTTTTACCAACTATGTTTACAATGATCACTCTCTTTATGATAGTATTGATAGTTGTGCCCTCGGTAAAAATCTTCTTCGAAAGTAAAAAGTTATTGCATTACCAAAAATATTAGTGTGGTTACACTAAATATCATCTTTAGTGTATTGGGCTGCTTTGCATACTGAAGCCCGAAAGTACTTAAGAGTTCATCCCACTTCACGAGTCTAATTATGTAAAGTGTATAAACTTATCAGCTCAGGTACTAAGTATGACAAAAGCGTGATTAACTTTATGGTTAATCACGTCCCACTTAAGACTTCATTTCAACGTCGTTATATCATTATAAACCTATGGTATTTCCAAATGTTTAGCAGTTTATCCAAATTACCGTTTCTGACCCCACGGCTATATGGTATTTACAATACTGTCGTAGTTAAGATGCCCTATATCGTTTTTACCCCTCACCTTGTTATTATAAAACTTCGTTCATATTAACGCCAATTGCTCGTGTAATCCCACGGCTATAGGGCCCTACCCTTTTTTATCTTCACTTTCACCTTTACTTTTTTAAACCCTTTTCTGTGAATTTCTTCCTTCTTTATAACTTTTTCTTAACATTTTTATACATTTTTATTGGCCTCTTTATTAAATGCTTTGATACTTTTACTTTGGCCTCAAAAGTTCACATTTTTCTCTTTTTTACACTCGCAAACCTAGGCTCGCAGCTCGTAGCTCGCATAATTAGAAAAATAGCAATCCCCGTCGGTGCTCCAATAGTATGTCGGCATTCTTCTTCAAAATATATCTTCAAAATCCTTGTACTGCTCCAGGATACTTCCTTGAACGATCTTACGAACGCCCTTGCTTCAATGAATAAGGATTTCATCATTTGCGGTTTGCTAACACATTTGCTAACATGTTTTCCAACATTAGAAACTAAAATTAGAAACTCAAGAAAAAAATCATTGCAAATCTTTAGATTGTAGAAAAAGTCTTGATCACTATAGTAAGAAGAAGAACTTGGGTCATCAATGGAGACCGGCTTGAATAGTGTGTCTGTTCACTTGACCACTAAGACAATCCCCACCGGACAAAAAAATTAGTAGTATGGAACAACTTCCTCCTCGCGAGGGTAGCTAACTAAAGTAAGGTAAGCCTCCCCATAACCAACAAAAACCCATAGCCAACGCCTACAAAATTGGGGTATATCCAACCCTCTTCCATCCCATTACCACCAACTCAGCTCCAAATGGAGGTATGCTATTACTCAAGACCCTTACTTTTGGTCGTTGCTTATGGGGGGTACCCACTGCTGACCACCCACTAAACACGGCTGCACAGTTTGAAAATTCATAACTAATTCAGTTTTCATCGAAAAAATATGAAATCACTTGGGTTGGAATTGCAATTCTATTGGCTATCACTAAAAAATACTAGTATAATCTCCTCTCTCCATATATGCACATTCCTTAACTTGTGGGTTCTAGGGGGGCTTACCTCACTTCTTGGACGACTTCAAAATTTTATCAGTATCTTCTATATCACTGTACAGCGTGGACACCTTCTCACTACTGTCGCACCCAAGCAAACTCAAGTCCCAAATCTACCAGAGATGAAGATCCAATTTTACCCGCCCTTTCCAACATGTACTGCTCCCGTACATTCAACATCCCCAGGCGGCATTCATCCTTATACGACCCATATTCATCCATATCACGTACATTCATCCACACATTACGTACATTCATCACATTCATCCCGATATTCCATACATTCATCATAATATTACGTAAATTCATCCCCAGCATTCATCGCAATAGAGGCTTGAGTTTCTTCGCTTGAAGGAGAAGTGCGCTCGAGGTGCCAGTGGCGTCGACGTTGCTTCTGGAGGCGAGACAAGTCGCCGGCGGTGCTTCCTCGCACTCTGCTTCGGAGGTCGGTTGGTGCGCGCTGCCGGAGTGTGCAGAGGAGGATATATGCTGCTGGTGCGTCGGGGCGGGCAGCATTTGAGGGAGGCGATTCGGGGTTTGGTATCGGTCAGGGTTTTGAGTAGTTCGGCGGCGATGGAGTTGGAGGTGTTGGAGACGCAGGTCGGGATCGTGGGTTCGGGGCCGGCGGCGCACACGGCGGCCGTGTACTGCGCGCGGGCGGAGCTGCAGCCCGTGATGCTGGAGGGGTGGCTGGCGAACGGGATCGCGGCGGGCGGGCAGTTGACGACCACGACGGACGTGGAGAATTTCCCAGGGTTTCCCGAGGGTATTCTCGGGCATGAGCTCACGGACAAGTTTCGCGCGCAGAGCGTCAGGTTCGGGACGCGAGTGTACTCTGAGACGGTGGAGCGCGTGGACTTTTCGTCGCGCCCGTTCAAGCTGTTCACGGGTAGCAAGGAGATTCGGGCGCAGACGGTGATTATTGCGACGGGCGCCGTGGCGAAGCGGCTCAACTTTCCGGGGTCCGGGGAGGATGACGAGGGGTATTGGAATCGCGGGATTTCGGCCTGTGCTGTGTGCGACGGCGCTGCGCCGATCTTTCGGAACAAGCCGCTGGCGGTGATTGGCGGGGGGGACTCGGCGATGGAGGAGGCGAATTTCTTGACCAAGTATGCGTCGAAGGTGTATCTGATTCATCGGCGGGACACGTTCCGGGCGAGCAGGATCATGCAGGCGCGCGCGTTGGCGAACCCTAAGATTGAGGTGGTGTGGAACAGCACGGTGACGGAGGCGAAGGGAAACAAGCGCGGGTTGTTGTCGGAGCTGAAGGTCAAGAACCTGATGAGCGGGGAGGAGACGATCCTGGAGGTGAGCGGGCTGTTCTTTGCGATCGGGCACGAGCCGGCGTCCAAGTTCCTCGGCGGACAGGTCGAGTCGGACGCGGATGGTTACGTGGTGACGAAGCCGGGCACCACGCAGACGGGCGTTGCGGGAGTTTTCGCAGCGGGTGACGTGCAGGATAAGAAGTACCGGCAGGCCATCACGGCCGCGGGGACGGGATGCATGGCGGCATTGGAGGCGGAGCACTACCTGCAGGAGCACGGGATGCAGGAAGGCAAATCTGAGGAGGGTGCCATTGGACAGCCTGCTGTGGATTCCAATGGTGCTGGAAAGGGACCTTCAGTTGTCGTCGAGAAGCCAATGATGATGGCGAACGGAATAAGCAAGGTGTAGAGGAAGGCGGATTAACCACCTCAAGGCGGAGCGAGGAGGAGCTCAATGTAGATTTTGCACTGAAGTCTGATTCCAACCACACATCAGCTTGCTGGAAGTCTTTTTTGAAGGCTCGATGTTGTCCACCTATTTGTCCACATACGACCATCTACTAATATTTCCTGGAAGCGACAACTGTTTAGGTTTCTATACATCGGTTGTTGCCAGCCTCTGGAGAGGCCCATTTGGTGGTATATGCTGTACAGGGCTATGGCAGGCACCTCCACCTCTCTGGCAGATTGCGAGGGGGCGAGAGGAGATTCAAAGAATCTGGCGGTCGTTGGCCTCTCCACAATTATGAGTTTTCCGCCTTTCCAGAAATGTGAGAATTCTGTACTCGTGCCTGGGCTTACGTACTTTTTATTGGATACTGATATGGTAGCGGTATCTACAGTGACTGAATAGTGAAGAGTAAGGTGATTGTTGTATGAGCTTTGCCATTTTCTGCTGTCAGTTTCTGGTGATCTAGGAGGGATTGTAACCATTCAGGTTATTGATACGACCACGAGATTCAGTGGTTCCTAATTCGCATCTGGTGAGCGTGGCCTTCTGTTCCTTCGTTTCTTGATTGTTTGCTTGTGCCAGTGGTGTGGATTTGGGATTGTGGTTGACGCAGCAGCCAGAGTACCTTAACAGTCAGTCTTCGTTGTTACACATCATAGAATTGCAAATTTTGATGCCCTCGGCCTCTTTTTTGGGCCTCTAATTTTGATGACCTTGGGCCTTTTATTGAGAAAACCAAACTCAGGTTGGGATGATTGAACATGTACTACAACTTTCTAACTACAACTCCAACTCTATTATATCCAAAGGATTTAACCCGGAAATGCCCCTCTGAGATGAGATATTATGAAACTCATTCAAACATCTCTCAACTGATCTTCAAGTTTATTGTAGAAGGACAGGATAAGTTTTTTGCTTTCCCCATGGACATGGTTAGCATATTTTGACTCAACAAAATGGCATAATGTACATATTGGTCTGGTTAAGACACCCCTTGTACGAACCAATTTTTTTTTTAACATAGTGGTTTTGGACACAATGGGTATCGCCTAGGTATTACATGAGTATTTTCTAGATATTACAAGGGTATGACCTTGGGATTACATGGGTATTACCATACAAATATTTTATATTTTCCATCTGGACACCCTCCTTTTCGAATTATTATGTACAAACCCGACCAACATGTAGAGTATACAAGACTATATGCGGGAATGTACATAGGAATGTACGCGTAGAAGCAGCCAAGTGTCTTGCAGTTGTAGCTTCGTTGTGAGGTGTTCAAGGTTTATGGGTCAGTGCAGTCAAATGCAATTTATGGAGTCAGTGGAGTTAGTGTGGTTTGTGGAGTTAGTGTAGATACAACTCCCGTTGGTTGTTTAAGGGTTGAGCATAGTCACCTATTATGCGAAGGAAACTTGTACATTAACATGGCTAGCTTTTAGGTTTGATGGGAATAGTGAAACTCATAATGGAAATAGCGTAGGAAAATCTTCAATAAGCCTTGCACGTATGGGCAAGAGGAAAATACAAATTGATAAAAGAAATAGCACAAAATTGGCAATGTGAGAATTGCCAATAAGAAACAAACATCACCATAAGCAACCTTGTCCCTCCATACTCCAAAAGTGTTGCCCTTCACTAAGATAGAATGTGAAAAATGGTACTTTTTCTTAACTTTTGTGACCAGATTGACTCACCCACTACAAAAGTGCTTGAAATATTGAGGAAGGTGCGACAAATTTGTTACCAATGGATTCACAATCGCTGCGTGTAAATGCACATCTATTTGCATGTCACGCTTCTAAAAAAAACTGAAATGCCCAGTCGTGATTTCCTGCCGATCATTCCAACGACCCTTATATCTCACAATGTCCTCGGGACACGAACGTTATGGGATCTCACAAGCTTTCGCCGTCATGGGATTCTAGGATGGGCAACAACCCGACATGGCATTACGCGGGTGAGGCCCTCGCGGTCTCGGACCATGAGATGCCCAACACGGAGGGCATCTCTAAGTAATTTTGCATTTTCGAGTTTGAATGCACAAAAATGCCAATGCTTCTGGAAACCACCCACTTAACAAATAGAGCCATCACAGCATAACTCTTCAGAGAACAAGATGTTAATCTGCAAACTTGTACAGACAAAAGTTAAAAGTGGTAGTGCCAGGTCAGACCTTATAAAAGCGCATCTGGTGCAAGGAGAGCACACTCCGAAGTTACATCCGCGCTACACTGATTTTGATGTTTATTGTCATGGGCAGTAAATGACTTCTAAATGTAAATATAAGTTTTCACTCTTGATGAATATTTTTACCAGCCATGTCCACTATGATCCCCCCTTTGAGTAGTATAGATTGTTGTGCTCTTAGTAAAAACTTACAGCATTTACAAGTCATTTACTGCCCATGACACTAAACATCAAAATTAGTGTACTCCTTCTATAAAAGAGAAAGAGAAACATTCAAACCCACTTCCATCCCCAAAAGCAAAGCTTGCCGGAGAACGACTCGAGCAAACACGGAACATGTAATAATGTCTCAGAAACACAAGCTAGAAAAGAAAAAGGGTAGACACAAAGTGCATAAAATGATAGATCTTTCTATAATTTCTTCTCAGAGAGTTGTGCATAGTTCCTTTTGCAAAAGATGATAGACCTTTCTATAATTTTCTAGCTTGTGTTCCTGAGATATTCTTACTCTCTACTTTGAAAAGTTTAAGATTTTCTACAAGACGTAAAATCCAAAACAACTTGCATACTTCAGTTATTTCTTCTTCTTCGTACGAGAAAGCCTTTTTTGGCCTATTGCTACATGTTGCATCACTTTAATTGAAGGAATTCCTACCTTTTTTTTTGAACGAAGGACCAATTAATCTCTAAGTGAGATTCTGTAAATAAGCGTCTCTTTCATTTGCGTTGCATACTATATAATTGCATGTATATCTTCACAGATTAAGAGCTAGCCTTACATAGACACTCGAAGGATTTAGAATTTGGTACCATCTCTTGTTTGGTTAAATCCATACTTGCCTAGCCAGTCAAAGGTGACTACAGTCAACCCTCCCATAAGTTACAGCCAAATCTAGCACTGGTGGATGGAGGTGGTAAGAACTTAGTAGAGGCTCAAAGTTAGTGATGGATTTAGTAGAGATTTGGTTACTTTAGCCCAAGTGTATTGCTCCAAAAGTGCCACTCTATCCCATAGGGCAATTGACCAAATCAAGTAATGGACCCACACAACAACAGAGCACTTCCCGGAATCATGACATCATACGACAGACTCTATAGAACTGACATGGCCATCAGATTATTATGCACCTGATTATTGGATCTCTTTATTTCATGTAGTCAAATCTCACGCGAGGTGGGCCTCTTTTTTCTGCCTTTTTTAATTTCGGGGGTCCAAAAGGTTTTTTGGAATTTTTTTTTGCCAAATTTAGGTCCTACTGCCCCAACTTACCCTTGGAGGGCTCACTTGGGTCTAAATTTCGCCCCCCTCCAACATAAAAATAGGGGCTAGGTTTTGTCCACACCCCCTTCCCGTACCATCCGTCTATATGGTTTAAAGAGATCTCTCATTATGCAGGAATTGTGACATTAGAAGACAGTCAACCCTTCCGGACATTCCTTGCGTCTTCAAGCTAAGAATGAAGTGCTCATGTTGTGAAGTGGTGTCATTGAACATGGTTAGAAATTAGCCGAGGATATAGTTAGCTGAGGTCATAAGTTAGTGGCATTATAACTTATGAGAGGTATAACTTATGGTAGGGATGACTGTACAGTACATGGTAACGAGAGAAAGCTCCGCCATGACTTTCCGACAGAAATATGCCTGTGACTGAAACCCATGAGCCAGGACCACAGTCGGATACTTGCGCTCACCTTCGTCGACATAAAACTATCTGCCAATCTACTTCACATCTAAATACTGTATCGACAGTCACCACTTCATCGTTCTTCAGGCTCCTCGGAACATTTACCTGCAACTCAATCAAAAGAATTATCTCAATCTGAACGAGATTTGCACACATATGCTTTCTTGCCTATTTTTGTTGCGGAAAGCTCACCGCCACAAAGTTTGACCTTCCGCTGAAGGTGCCAGAAACGCAGAACTCCAACCGCATCACAAGTACTATGATACTTGGTGCAGATAAGTGAAACAGTGGCAGCTTTTGAAGACCATAATTTACTGATCGCTTATGATTGTCGTCGGTGAATCAGGCCCGGGTTCGAGGGTGAGTCCGCGAGATGAGGGGTCGTGTAAAAAAACGCTGCAGATATGAAGGAAAGCTATAGATTCTAGATCCACTTCAGACGCACAATGTGATAACCAAACGGAGCTTCATCTCCCATATATGGTCCCTAAAAGTCCGGGTTGGGCTCCTCATGTCCACACCAGTTTCACGGTAAAATCTAATTTGGTTCCTAACCAAACCATTTGGTTACCCTTTTCTGGTTTACCTTTTTAACCCCTAAATTACCAAGCCATTTTCAAACCACAAACGCTTCAAAACTGTTTCAATGCTATGAGTAAGGAAGAAAACCAAAAATTTTATTTCTAGGTTTTAACCATAGGATCTCAATAAAAACTTATTCAATAACATACTCACAAAATTTCATAAACTTTGACCGCACGGATTGAAAGATTATAGTGTTAGAAGTACACAAAAGGGTTCATTTTCTTCCTTGTGTTTAGTGGTTCATTAGACTTTGACTTCACTTGGTGTCAAATTTTTGCACTACACATGGTCTAAATTCACTACCAACATGTTAAGCATGATATCAGTTCCTTGTACACCTATTTTGAGAGGTAAACAAAGTGTGTAGCATATTCAAAAAAATTGTGCAAGGAGTGGAGGTTCAAAAATTGTCAATTTATGTGGAGAGGAAGAAGATTTTTTGGTACCTTGCCCGACAATGAGTGACAATGTGTGAGTATGTTTTACTTGGATTAATATTCTATTTTTCACTAAATACAAGAGATGTTTCTTGACAATATGAAAGGAAATAATATTATTTGCTACCATTGAAAATCTCACATTCAATAGAGTGTCCTAGCAAAAGTTTTTGGAGTTGCCCGAAGTGCTTGCTTTGCCCATTTAAATTTTAAAACCCTATAACATTTTCATGACATGTTGGATTTAGGAAAAAATTGGATTCATTCAAAGCTTTTAGTAATGTCTATCTATAGTAAAAATTTCAAAAAATAATGTTATAAACTGACAGAGTAGGAACATGCCCGAACCTTCAAAAGTCCCCCAAGGGGACTCTTGGTCTTTTAGGGGTTAATCATATTAGTAATTCATCCATGACCCATTGTTCACATTGAGTTCCTACAACATTCCCATCTTGTTCCTATTGCGTTCATGGATTGTTCCCATAGGGTTCCTAGACCATTCCTGTGACATTTCTAACGCATTGCCGATTATTACCTACCATGTTCCCCATGTGTTCCCTTGTGTGTTTCCCAGCCTTCCCCATTGGTCCCAATGCGTTCCCCACGTTTCCAAAGAGTTCCCAACACCTTTACACTGGGAACCAATTTATACTTTTAATATTACATCCGAATTTACTTTTCGTTTAGTGGGGCTCACCACAGGGCAAATTGACCCCCTCGTTGGTACTTACCCGAGGGGGCCACAAGGTGGTGGGGCCAAACCTGGCCCCTATTTTGTTTTTGGATGGGGCCCTATTTATAGCAAAGGAGGGTTTTCTAGGATAAACAATGGCCATAGGCCCCAAATTTGTCCAAAAAAATCCAAAAAAGCCTCTGAACCCTCCAAAATAAGAGGGTCAGAAAAATGACCCCATGAAATTAAGATGGGGCCCACATCGGGTAAGTACCAACGAGGGGGTCAATTCGCCCAGAGCGCGTTATGCATGCCCAGCTTCACAGAGTTGCAGACTGAAAGTGAGTCGGACCACAAGATCTCTTCTCGCATCCAAGTAGTTAAGTCTCCGAACTCCACTACAATTGGTCTTTAGTGTTCGAAACACTAATCACAAACCTTAACACTATATGTCAACAACGCCGATAATGTTACAACACTAAATGTCAACATTAACACTAAATGCAGATAATTGTAACTTTGGAATTTTACTACCTCTACATTTAGTGTTATTAAAGACAAAAAACTGTAGGAAATTGGGAAATAATCATTTTAGATTTAAACTTGAATATGTGCCACCATGAGTGACATGTTCCATCATTGGTAGCACAAAAGCACCATTGTGACTAGAGAGCACTGCCATGTTCCGCTTCAGCCCAACGCGTGATTCAAATAACCTGATCGGGCTCCGCTTCCTTGATCGGGCTCCGCTTCCTTGATCGTACTCCGCTTCCTTGCTCGTGCAAGCTCGTGCTCCACTTCAAGCAACACTTAATTCAAACATCACCTTCACCATAAAAACAAACAAAACGAAGCTAGTTAAGAGTTGTTGAGTTTCTTTCAAACCTGACGATGCGAGTGGAGCAATGATGCAGCGATGCGAAGTGGAGCAATGATGGAGCGATGATGCACCGATGCAAAGTGGAGTGATAATGTAGTGATGCAAAGTGGAGCGATGATTGAAAGATGATGCAGGGACGCTTGGAGAGAGCGCCACAGGTCAATGTGCAAGCAGCTACTTTGAATGGAGATCGTGCAACTCCAATTCTGGAGTCTGAGAGAAACGGTGTTAGAGTGTCAACGTGAGTGCATGTGCGCATATGGCGGGCGGCTCATTAATGAGTCTTAACACTAATTGTCTAGAAAAATATAATTAAAGTTGGGTGGTTAAGAGACATTGTAACATAAAATGTAGTGTAACACTAAATACCAATTTTAGTGTAGAGATGTGCGGAGTGAAACAATTTCAGAGGTATCTTGGCACAAATTCTCGGCGCCATGGATCGAAGGCTGGAAAAGGAATCCGATAGGATGCCTTAGATGTAAATTTAATGTACAACGTTTCGACATGCCAAGGGCCAGCCACCTACAGTTTAAAAATAACAGATTCCTTTTTAAAAGTTTGGGGGTAAGGTTGGAATATCTCCACCGGTTAGCGCACTTTACACTTGCATTGGACTTGCTTAACGCTTTAAGGCTGAACGATCATAAATGGGTCGTTTTGGCACAAGAATCTTTGTAGCAAGTGCTACATGCCACCTCTAAGGAAACAATAGACCATGGCTTAGAAGTGGAGGAAGATGGGCATTTATTGAGACCATTGCCGTGACAATTGGTGCAAGCATCGGCGAGCTACAATGATTTCTGTGAAATAAGTTCGTAGACTTTTGTGATGAAATGTATCCAAAGTGTAGATGTCATTCTGCATGATCTAAAATGCTTGTAGATTCTCACTGGCTTGAAAAGCTCATCGGCCTTAAAGGGTTGAGGCCTAATGTCCATTTTAAGGTTGTTTGGGCACACTAACCGTGTAGCAAGTGCTACAAGTCACCTCCAAGGAAATTTGAGGAAAATTGAGAGCAAGATGATGGGCGCCACCAAATTTGATGCAAGCATTGGCGAGCAATAATGATTTCCGTGAAGTGGGGTCACGATCAAACTTACCCTTTGTGTAGATGATGTATTGCAAGATCTATAACACTTGTGGGTTCTTCTAGGCTTTGTGAGCTTGTCGGCCTTAACCCTTAAAGGCCCATTTATCCTTGGGAAGACGTGTTTCATTTCGAATAGGTTCTTAAAATTCAAAAAAGAATCATTTAAAAAAAAATCTTTTACTAGATTGTCCCTAATATGAGCTTCGTGGAAATATTTTTAATTTTTTTTGGATTCAAAGTATGAAAGACATTAAACACGCAATTAAGCAATTATGCACTTGGCCATTTAAAAGTGCACTTGGGAACCACGACGGCCATAGCGCACCAAAAATCCCACATTTGAATTTTTTTTGTCAATTTTGAAAAAAAATTAGAGTTCTTGGATCAATATTGTGTGCAATTAGAAATGTCAATTTAGCAAGATGTTAAATTGCTTTTTCAACAAATTTTTAGTGGAATGTTGTTGAACTTTGATAAATGTCTATTTAATATCATTGTACAAAATTTTGTGAATAGCTTATAAGAATTGTAATGTAGAAAAGATGCAATCATCCAAACATAATTGCCAATTGATATGAAGAAATTCCACATGGTACATGATACATAAGAAGAAGACAAAAAAATAAAGGCATTTATACATGCACTTGGTGATGTAATTAATCAATAGTAAAAACTTATAGCATTTATTATTTACATAGAGTGCCTACACTATACATGATATTTAAAGTAGTACTAAAATTCCACTGCTTGTATGTATAGCGGGAGGAGAGTAGGAAAGGAGAGGAGGGGTACGGGAGAGGAAAGAGGCCCCGGGTTTAGGTTTGGTGGTATTAGGTTGAGGATGGCCGCGGGTTTAGGATTTTGGGGATTTAGGATTCCACGGGTTTCGGGCAACGGCATCGAGTTCAGGACTCCAAATCAACTACCCACAATAGGTGCAGGAGATCGACGGCCAGATCTTGTCTCAGCCAGTCATTGATTTCGAGGCTGGCTGGTCGCGAGGAAGGGTGTGCGCTCGTACACCCGTGCACAGGTGAGAGGGTAGTGTGAGAGAGGGGGTGTGAGCAGCGTCGGATTAGGATTCTGCAGGGGTGGAGTAGCAACAAGGTTTAGGACTCCATGGATGTGTGTGCGCACACTCGTACGGGAGAGGCAAAAGGGAAGTGTGTGAGGGGCGGGGGTGTGAGCAGAGAGAGAGGGTGTGGGCTGCGGCGTAGGGTTTGAGGTGGGTGGGAGGGTTTGAACGGAGGAGGGGAGAGGGTTTGAGCGGCGGAAGAGAGAGGCTGTGAGCGGGGAGAGAGGATTTGATTGGCGGCTGGGAGAGAGGATTTGATTGGCAACTGGGAGAGGGTGTAGGGTTTGAGGGGCAAGGGGGAGAGGGTGTAGGGAGAGGGTCAATCCTTTTGAAGTGTGGAAGAGTTTTGGTGGTTTCTAAACTCAAATTAGAAGTGGTTTTAGCCTCCTTTGAGAAGGAAGAAGGCGAGGGCATGTTGTACCATGAATTCCGGCCACCCTTTTCCTCTTTGAACTAGAAATTTAGAAATTTAGAGTTGTTCAAATCATTAATAGACGGTTGTAGCAAAACTTTTGTCGACCCTCAACAAAAATAGCTTGTCGACCCTCAACAAAAATCATTGAAGATGGCATAATTTTTTTCCTATAGGTCCAACATAAATAAAGATTATACTTACAAGGTACCTTTGAATTATCTTGCATCTTCATACAAAATTTCATGAATTAGAAATACAAATTGCAATCATGGAAATATGCCCAAGACGTGCAAAAATCCACCTCAACACGATTGGTCTATAGAGGTTAAATTTGCCGGCAACTCACTCTTGATCAAGTTTTGAATAAAAACAACCCCTTTACATATTGCAATACTTGCTAGTATCACCAAAACATTTCCCCATACCAAGCTGAGAGCACCCCCTGTAACTCCCTCCAAGAGTCACTCGCACGCTCACACTCCAGGTCGCGAGCCACTTTTTTCAACAAGGTTGGATGACCTATCACCACCACAAACCCCAGAACCAACAATCTTATGTGGGCCAAAACCACCAGCCGCCTACCCCATTTCCGAAATTTTAGGAAGTCAGTTATGATTGGGTGTCAGTTTATAATTGGTTCAAAGCTCTCGGTTTTAAGTCTCTTGCACAAGTGGTCATTAGCACAACTTACTGGGGAAGTAGAGAGTTTTGTTTATCAAGAATGGGTCATGGCTTACTATCCACTTTGAAAATTTGTAGCAATTTCAATATGAAGAAATAAATGGTCACGACAATTGCAATATTCATGAAATCCTATTTTGAATTCCCAAAACAAATTCTTACCACATATACAAACGCTATAAATAGGTCAGCAAGCTTAAGTTGGTAGTTATAGGTCATCCAACCTTAACGGGCCCCACCAACGCACTCACACTCGAAAAACCTTCACTGGCTCCCTGGAAAGTCAAAGTTACACAGAAAGAAGAGGCTTTTTTCCAGTGCCTCCCCTCTCTCATCCTAGCTCATTCCAAAAGTTGTGGCCTTTTGTTTGTATGTGTGGAACCGCAACACCCTTTTGTCTCCATGCGCGGAGCTGAGCACCCTTTCTCTGTATGCGCGCACAAAGTGGAAGTGATCGCCAAGCGCCTTTCCGAGAAAACAAGCCGAAGTGGTTTAGAGTTTCTAAGGCGGAATGTTTCGCCCACTGCTACCAGTCTCCCGGCGACTATTAAAAAAAACCTTGTAAATGTACATTACAGTGACCTTTCAGTGTGAACTGCAGGGGATGCTCCAAGACCGGGCCATTTAGTTGACCACTTCTAAGTGGCGCAAGTAAATCCACCAATTCAAGCTGTCATTCCACAAGACCTGCATCTGAATATCCACAAGATTCACCAACTCCAACAAAGATCCTGAACACGAAACCGATTCTAATTGAAAAAGCAAACATCTATCCAAAAAGCCGCCCGTGCAATAAACGACCTCATCCCCGGGCCCATCATCCATGTCCCTGCAATGAAATTTCCATCCATCTCGACAGAAATCATCCATCAGTGATTCCGGAACAGCCACAAGGAAAGTACTGGCTCAATGCACTCCACACGACGCTCCAGCTTCAGCTTCAGCTTCGCAGTACTACTCCCAACTCGCACTTTCATATAGAGAATGGCATCTGTTCGGACGCCATTTGGTCTAGATTAGGTTACTGGTTTAATACGAGTGTTGAGGTGAAGTCGCCGGAAGCTGTAGTTTGGGTGGAGACTGTTGTGAATTCTCTTGGTAACGCGGGGGTTGTGTTTGGTGTTGTGTTTAGGTTTGGAGATGGGGACATGGGAGGGGAGTGCGGGTGGCTAGGGAGAGGGTGGAGGAGTTGAGGAGTGGGCTAGCGATGGCGGAGGTCGGGAAGCCGTTTAACTGTCCGATATGTTTGGAGCTGGTGTACAAGCCGGTGGTGCAGGGGTGCGGGCACATGTTTTGTTTCTGGTGTGTGCATCGATCGATGAACACCAACACGGTGTCGCACTGCCCGGTGTGCCAGAAGGCGTATGTGCACCTGCCGCGGATCGCTTCGCAGCTGCACCAGCTGCTGCAGGTGGTCCATCAGCGCGAGTACGCCGCGCGGATGCTGGAGGTTGTGGCGGAGGAGCGCGACCAGGGCCTGTTCTCACCGGTGATCGAGTCGCCATCGGTGTTAAACCCTAATCCCAAGGCTATCCTCACGTGCAAGGTGTGCAGCGACGTGATGTACAAGCCCGTAGCGCTCAACTGCGGGCACCTCATGTGCCAGTCGTGCGCCGCGGTGGGCCCCCGCAACGCGTGCGCCCTGTGCGGCGTACCGCACCCGGGCCCGTTTCCGAGCGTGTGCGTCGACCTGGACCAGTTCATGGAGAAGGAGGTCGGCAGCGAGTACGTCCGGAAGAAGACGAACAGCGCCGCCACGGCGTGGAAGTCCGACGTCGACCCCAGCGCGCCCCACAGCCAGATCCACGCCAGCGTCGGCTGCGACGGGTGCGGGATGATGCCGATTCTCGGGAAGCGGTTCCACTGCCTGGATTGCCCGGAGACGTGCGGGTACGACCTGTGTCAGAGCTGCCACGAGCGCGGGACCGCCCTCCCCGGGCGCTTCAACCAGCAGCACACGCCGCGCCACCGCATGGAAGAGCGGTCGCTGCGGAGCCCGTGGATCTTCGTCTGGTCATGGTGAAGCTGCCAGGGATTCCGGCGTCGCCGCAGCAGCAGCAGTGCTACGCGACGCCATTGAAAACTCAGATGCAGGGGCGAACAACCAGGCTGGTTGCTCGTCCCCACGCCCATGAAATGTCTGAAGACTCTTACTTCACAGTGAGGTTCTTTCGTCGACTCCCTTTGGCTGACTAAAAGACGACGAAAGTTTATTTTTTTCCAATATTGTATTGAATCATCTTGAAAGATTTTATCAAGTACTAGAGGTCACTTCGAACCGCTGGTATATATATTACTTTTCTTAGGAAGATCAACATCTAGAGAGCAACTTCGCAATGGCGCCTTTTGTTGATGACTATATACGTAGAAAATCGACGCTCCAGAAGAAGAATTCGTTTGGATACGATGCTAATTGAATCTGTGAAATATGAAAGAACTTGGTGGAGTTTCCTGTGGTTGATGAGCCTATTTGTTTCCTATGAACTTTGCGGTGTCCAGGTTAGACATGATTGATTGGGGCTCACGAACTGGCTTCTGATTTTGAGCGTTGCTCTTGTTGACCGTTTCTCTAGAGTTTGTTGCATATCATTCCCTTCCAGTGTTGATGGTGTGTTTTTTTATGAAGGAAGATACCTGCGGTCAGAAGAACTGTAGCTTATAAGTCAGTGCTCGGCATTCCGCTAATGCACCCGACCAAGACTTGGTCAAGATGGGAGCTACACTGAGTTTGATGTTTAGTGTCATGGGCAGTAAATGACTTTTAAATGCTGTAAGTTTTTACTTTTGATAAGAATTTTTACAAAGAGCACAACAATCTATACTACTCAAAGAGGGGGATCATAGTGGATATGGTCGGTAAAAATATTCATCAAGAGTGAAAACTTGTAGCATTTACAAGTCATTTAGTGCCCATGACACTAATCATCAAAATCAGTGTAGCGGAGGATGGCACTATCTTTAGCGTGTGAAGCTTGTGATGCACACATTCTGCACTCTACACCAAAAGGCACCACGGCCTCGGTGTAGTGGTTTGGGTCATGGCACACCGGTGAGGTGGTTGTGAGTTCAAGTCCTATTGCCAGTGTGGTGCCTACCACCATAGTCCACCCAATTATGGTAGGGGTCCCAAGGCCTCGTTGTGTGGGGACCCACAAAGCCCTTGGGGGAGATGACATGTCGGTTGTCTCTAAGGCAATTAGTGTAGGGAAGCACTTAGTGTAGAAAAGTGTTTACCCTCGAGAGGGGGGAGTAGTTCTATTACACTAGCCTATGTTCCGTGGCCATATGCTTAGTGAAGAGAATGAACAAACACTATATTCACGCCGGTCTCCTTCGGAGACTGGAGTTCTTCTTCTTCTTCACTCTACACTAAAATTGGTATTTAGTATTTGAAATACTAATTACAAACCTTAACACTATATGTCAACAACGTTGAAAATGTTACAATACTAAATGTCACCATTAATACTAAATGTAGAGAATTGTAACTTTGGAGTTTTACTACCTCTACATTTGGTGTTATTATAGACAAAAAAATTGTAGGAAATTGAGAAATAACAATCGAGAACAATGGATCTAGGGTACCGATGGGATAAGTCACTCAATTTAAAAATTGTGCTCTGCTTCCTTGCTCCCACAAGCTCGTGCTCCACTTCAGCCAACACCTAATTCAAACATCACCTTCACCATAAAAATACAGCAAGATGAAGCCAGTTAAAATTTATTGAGTTTCTTTCAAATTTAAATCATAAACTCAGTACACGATGCAAATGGAGCAATAATGCAACGATGCAAAGTGGAGTGATGATGTAGCGATGCAAAGTGGAGCAAAGTGGAGTGATAATGCAGCGATGCAAAATGGAGCGATGATTGAACGATGATGCAACGATGCTTGGAGAGAGCACCACATATCAATGTGCATGCAACCACTTTGTATGGAGATTGTGTAACTCTAGTTTTGGAGTCCGAGAGAAACAGTGCCAGAGTGTCGACGTGAGTGGATGTGCACATACAGTAGGTGGCTCATTAATGAGTCTTAACACTAATTGTCTAGAAAAATATAATTAGAGTTGGGTGGTAAAGAGACGTTGTAAGATTAAATGTAGTGTAACACTAAATACCAATTTTAGTGTACTAAGTTTATGATATAAATTTGTTGAAGCACATTACTGGTCATGCCAATGAGATGCACGAGTCCTCAGTAGACCTGAATCGGTGAGTGTTATTTGGATACCTTGTAAGGCGATGCATTGTAGTGACGATTAAAGCCCGCGGTGTAATACTTTGACGTCCTTCGAACCACTTGGAGCCGATGAGCTCTCGTCACCAAGTGGTGTCCGGCCAAGTGCACATGAGGATTCATCTCCCAGGTATGGTCCCTAAAATCCGGGTTCGGCTCCTCATGCCCACACGATTGGTATGGTTCCTAACCAAACCATTTGGTTACCCAAATGGTTTGGTTAGGAACCATCCCATCTCGTTCCAATTGCATTCATGGAGCGTTCCTATAGAATTTCCAGCCCATTCCCATGAAGTTCCTAATGCGTTCCCAATTATTACCACAACGTTCCCAATGCATTCCCTCTAAGTTCACATGTTGTCTCCCTAGAGTTTCCCAATGCGTTCTCCAACATTCTCCATTGGTCCCAACGTGTTCCCTTGCTCCCGAAGAGTTCCAACGCGTTTACACTTTTATACTTTTAGAATTACATCCAAATTTACTTTTTGTTTAGTGGGACCCACGACTAGTCGTTGGGGCCCGAATGCAGGCTTATCCACACATGTGTGTGAGCTTAGTGTTGGGCATATGATTGCAATCAACTGCAGAAATACAGTCGGACCTCTTCAAATGTTATTGTTTTGAAGCAAAAAAAATCATTACATTTATCAAAAATAACATTTATCAATTTCTCATCCAATATTCATTCATCCAAATTATTCATTCATGAGACCACTTTTCATCCAAAATAGTCATCCTAAATCCTAAACAATGTTTTACTTGGCTAGTTTTACTGCTCTGCACTCTTCTTATTTACTACTCCATAATTTTTCCAACTGAACACTTCGAGAGGTGAAATTAACAAGAGAGGGAGCGGAAAATGTTACAACACTTAACATATAACACTTAGTAGTCTTAATTTTTAGGGAGTGAAAAATTTCATAACATTTATCAAATTATAATATTTATAAAGGTAACGTCTAAAGAATAATTTCTAAAATTACACCTAAAATTTGAGAAAATATAGGACAATAGATAGGAGCAACTTGCAAGGCAGTAAAATGTAATGCAAGGCAGTAAAATTGATCTGGTTAAACATAGTTTAGGATTTAGGGAGATTTTTTTGGATGAGAAATGTCCTAATGGATGAAAACTTGATAGGTGTTATTTTTTAAATGTGTTACGACTTTTTCCGCTCCCGACTAGTAACATTTGAAGAGGGTGGATTGTAGTGTAGAAACGGGCTTTTCTTGCAATTTAAATTTTGGTTTGCATTGTGCCAAAAAAGGGAGAAAAAAAAAACAACCTAGTTTGCCGGGTTGTGGCCAGTGGCGTCGGACCACTTTATTTTAGTGTTATGGATGTTTTGGAGGGTGGGTCTTGTTTTTTTTGGCTCTCTTATTTTGGGGTGAAGAGGCTTTTAAAAAAAAATTATGCCAAATTTGGGGCTTGTGCTACCAATAAACCCTAGGGGTCCCACTATGGTAATTTAAACACCAATAGGGGATTTTTATTTCTTAGAAAAGGGCCCACCGGCATAAAAATAGGGGATATGTTTTGTCCATATCCCCTTCCCAAAAAATCTATAGCATTGAATTATCCCCTGCTAGTAGTATCACATTGAGGAAAATCCACCTTCATGCTTTAATTGCAAATGTAGTGGTTCTTGGAGGAGTTGACCTTGCAACAACGAGTTATTTGAGAACTAGCCAATCTAATGTTACGAAGTCTTTTTATACTTTGATAGTACTATCTTGACAAACTTTGACAATAATTACTAGTAGTAACTAGGTCCAAAGTACAATAGTAGGGAACAAACTAAGGTAAGCCTCCCCATAACCAACAAAAACCCATAGCCAACGCCTATAAAATTGGGGTATATCCAACCCTCTTCCATCCCATTACCACCAACTGAGCTCCAAATGGAGGTTTGCTATTAGTCAAGACCCTTACTTTTGGTCGTTTGTTATGGGGGTACCTACTACAGTAACTGGCCACCCACTAAACATGCTTGCACAATTTGAAAATTCATAACTAATTTAGTTTTCATCGAAAAAATATGAAATCACTTGGGTTGGAATTGTAATTCTACTGGCTATCACTGAAAAATAATAGTATAATTATCTCTTCTCTCCATATATGCACATTCCTTAACTTGTCGGTTTTAGGGAGGCTTACCTTAACGATGTTTAAAAGGCACAGTTCCAGATAGTAATGAAATGGCTTATTCGTTGCAGATAGTTAACTGTTACTCTATGCAACGAAAAAGAATCGGCTTTCATTGTGACATAGAAATGGTGATAACTTCAGCTTCTGTATCGTGAACAAAAAATCTTACAAACTTAATTCTTGCATTGCCGTCAGTCCAGCATGAAAGTTAGTATGAGATGACAGATATCCAGATTGTTTTTAACTCTCTACTCATGTGACTAGTATCTGAGCTACTTCACCAATCATATTCCAACTCTCTTTCGCTGTAAAGTATATTCTCCATGTTATGATCTGGGAATGTACAGGAACTCACATGAATTCATTTGTAGTCAGGCCAGTTATCACTCACACACAATCACTTCCAAGGACATGTCCTGAGATACCCTACAGAGTTCACATGAACTCTGAAGTATGCATGATGCCAGGAACGATACATCTACCAAAAACCACTACGTCATGGCTCGGAGAGTGAATCAGCGAATGAGATGGGTTGATGGAAATTACAAGCTCATAATATCAGTGCGGGTTCAAGTTGGTTCCAAACTTGTCTGCCAAAACATCCCAGAGTGTTCAGGCTTTTGCAGCAGATTCCATAATGTAGCATGAATCATCACTTGTGTGGCGGTTGTCCACACGGCTAGCAAACCTTGTCGGACTCCAAAGGTGGTGTCAGACACGGAACAATGTCTGCACCACCGACAGAGTATCATTCCTTTCAATTACGGTTTCTTGCAACTGGTGTTTCACAAACTTGCAACGAAGGTGTTTCACAAAGTTCGCTGGCGTACAACAATGTTGCTGTTGAAAGAAGACACTTCGATTCAGCTCGACACATGACACAGCTGGACACATGTGACGTAGAAAACTGGCACATGGACGCAAGAAACTGTTACTGATGATATCAAGTCGTTAGAAGTTAAGATATCATACAATGAGTAGTCTGTTACCAAGCTGGGATGCCATCCCAACTGTCTACACACGTCCCTTGTATCGATCTTGTATCTCTGATTCCTCCCATGCGATGAAACAGCACCCTTGTGGCAAACGTCTGTGTGACTCACTGTACGTGTTTGGAGTGTGACGTCGAACTCAGTAGTTGCAGATGATTTCCTAGATGCCTGAGCTAGTGAAAGGACCAGTATATCCATCTGATTCCTGAGCATCCAGTACACGTCCTCAAGAAAAATCACAAGAACTCACAACCTTGGACATGTCCTTAGATGACCTAAGAGCTTACATGATTTCTCAGAACAGTTGCTAAACATGTTCCTATCAACGTCACGTGAACTCAGAAGCTCCTCTTTCACAAGGAATTGGCTTTAAAGTTGAGAAGGGCATGTCCTAAAACTTCACGTGAAATCCCAGAACAGCTGTTGCTGAGCGTTCCTATCAATGTCATGTGAGCGTCCTTCGAACTCGGAACTCCCACCTTCACACAGAGTTGACATTCAGTCGTACTAGAGTTCGTTTCTTACAAATATGGCACTCATTGCAAGTCAGTCTCACGTTAACTGATTGGGTTAACTTTCTCGCAAGTGAACGTCACAGTTGTGGATGTGGTTGAGATTCAGCAATCATGGCTGGTTGCAGAACGGCATGGCTATGGAGTGCAAACTTCGCGCTACTGGTGGTGATGGCTCACACTGTGGTATCGGCGCAGGCCGCGTCGTTCGTCCTGAAATGGAGCCCTGAGGCACACACCGACGGACTGCAAGCATTCGAAGGCGTCCAGGACAACGTTCAGAAGTCCGACCCGGAAGTGAAGCACATCTTCGTGCAAGGCAACAGCTACAGATTCGACATGCCAGTGACGCAACTAGAGCGTGGAAAGTCCGCGAATAGCCAGCGTCAGCGCAATGAGGTGTTCGGAATGGCGGCCAACCAGACCGGCCTCAGAATCCTCAAGGGCGAGTCGTGGCGCATCCGCCACAAGCTCTTCCTCCCGAGGTCGCTGCAGGCCACCACCACGTCCACGCACATCATGCAGCTCGTGAGCACGCTGCCGACGTTGACGCTCTCCCTCCGCCAGCACGCCAACCACACCCCTGCTGCCATCGAGCTCCATGTCTACAACCGGAGCGCTGGAGCTGTCAGCCCCAGAGTCGTCGCGAGCGCTCCCCTCGCGCCCCTTCAGGAGAAGTGGGTCGAGTCGCAGATCACCTTCACTGCCGTCGCCGGCGGCGCCTTTCAGTGGCTCCTCCGAGACGCAGCTACGAACGTCGTGATTGGACAAGGTGAAGGAAGTGGAGACTTCATTCAAGTGGACCGAGTGCGGCCGAAGTGGGGTATCTACCGATCCGTGACCAACACAACGTACGTGCATAACTGTTTCATGCTCATCCGAGACTTGCAAGCTTGGAAGCAAGAGTGAGACTTGTAAATTTGCATCATTATGAACCGCAGCATCAGAAAGTTTCACTTGGCCACCAGATCTCAATCTCTGAAGCTCTCTCTCGCACCTTCGGGAGCATCTTGTGATGATATCTCAAGTTTGGTATAAAAATATATGAGGTCCGATGTTTTGTCAAAGATGTGATTCAGCTTCCCTTGTGCAAAATAACTTCTCCCTTTATTTGACCATTGCCAGTTGGGAATAAAAAATAGAAGTCCAAATTTTGAGCAATACACAGGAATTCTATCCGACGTCGATATCAATCAGTGATGATACAAGCCAGGCCACGATGCTTAATTTTGTACAATATAAC
The DNA here is from genome assembly GCA_963971425.1 of Bryoerythrophyllum caledonicum. NCBI lineage: Eukaryota > Viridiplantae > Streptophyta > Bryopsida > Pottiales > Pottiaceae > Bryoerythrophyllum > Bryoerythrophyllum caledonicum. The sequence goes on from OZ020515.1 coordinate 21,055,918, forward strand.
AAAGATCAGTTACTGTAACAGATCAATGAATCTACTCTCACCAACTCCCTAAAAATCCAAGTATCGAGCGGATCACATACAAAACCTCCATCTAGATTTTTTGTTCTTCTGGACGTCAGTACTTTCAGATTCTTGAGTAATTTCTGAAGCAGGTAGGTTTCGAGGGACCGTCTCAACGACGAACACGCCTTCAGATTCCTTGATGGTGATGCGCTTGTAGTCGCAGCAGTCGTCTGAACTGACGAAGAGCTTCTTCCCGGCGTTGCTGGTGCCCTCCAAGAGAAACTGCTGGTAGGTCCAATCAACGCAGAGTCGCATGGTGTACGCCCCGCCGTCCTCCACATTGGCCAACTTGGCGAAACAGTTCCGGGTCCCCACTTTCACAGTCAGGCCCTGCCCTGTCTCATTAGCTATCACGGTGGCAACCTTGGAGCCCATTCTATTCAAGACACGCTGTACACCAAAACAAGGATCACTGTTGTTGAGGTCCACTGACACCGATTACTGTGACTGAAATCTAGGGTTGCTGAGCAGATGGAGCTCGGAGAGATGCCAACTTTTGAGTCCCCCAGTGCTTAACCCCTGAAGGTGCAGAAAAATGCACTGCGAAGGTGAGAGGAGAAGCCACACTTCCCTCGGCATCAGGAGGGGTTAAATCGTCTCAAGGAACAAGAGTGTCTGCAAACAGTATGTTACAAGTTGCTTGAAATTGTGACGTAATTTGATGCACGTTCTCTAAACATAGACTTTGAGAAAACAGAGGGACATGTGAAATGTCGGTCACTGCACCGTATGAGTGCGCGTTAATCTGCGAAAATCAAAATGGTGCAAACATGAACTGCATAGCCCAGTTCCCGACTGTTAATTACAGCCAAAAATTGGTGCGTGTAACAAGTCGCAGATGGTGTGCAGGACCTGCAACCACCCTTCAACAAGATCATCTGCGACTGTTAATTTCCAGGTCAACAGATTCACTGTTGCATGAACATCTCTTTCCTCGGTGGGCTATATCCATAAATACAGGTGAACCTATTTTGGGTGCTTCCTTGCAGTAGACATCAAGTCACTTAAGAGCCTGCGATGGCAACTATCAGAGTTTCCGTAGGGCTAAGAAAAACGAAACGTAGGTTAGAATTTATGAATTGTTGAGACTTAACGGGATGTCATCCAAACATGTGAATGATAGGAGTTGATGATGGCTAAATGCATGAAGAATGATTGGGTTGACAATTTGCCGAGTTTATGTTTAGTTTATAGCAGAACGACGCAACTCAACTTTGCTGATGGTCAACGTTGAGAGAGGAACCAAGTTCAAGCCGAGAGCTCAAGCAAATTCGGAAATCGATGCCATGTAATGCTTCTTAAATCAGATCTTACACGAGAACTGAATGCAGACTCGACAAGCACAGAAATTCTCTATACGATATTCGGAACACACGAGCATGAAAACAAACCGCATAATCAAGCCGGAAGCAACACATACATAGTGACAACTGAAGAGGCCAAACAAAGAATTATTCAAAAACCAAAAGGTAATGTATTATGATGCATGTACACACGGATGTGTTGAAATGATGCCTGTACAGAACTGAGTCGCTCTCTATCGCTTGTCTACGACCCGTCTACAAGGACTGCAGGTATATAAGAACCTACAAACCTCCCCTTAAACGCAGAACCAGGTGCAGAGTTGACTCCTTCTGGATGTTGTAATCAGCCAGGGTGCGCCCATCCTCCAACTGCTTTCCGGCGAAGATCAACCTCTGTTGGTCGGGAGGAATACCTTCCTTATCCTGAATCTTAGTCTTGACATTGTCGATCGTATCGGAGCTCTCCACCTCAAGAGTTATCGTCTTTCCGGTGAGAGTCTTGACAAAGATCTGCATGCCGCCCCTCAAACGCAAGACAAGGTGCAAGGTGGACTCCTTCTGGATGTTGTAATCAGCAAGCGTCCTGCCATCTTCCAGCTGCTTACCGGCAAAGATAAGGCGCTGCTGGTCAGGCGGAATCCCCTCCTTGTCCTGAATCTTGGTCTTGACATTGTCGATCGTATCGGAGCTCTCAACTTCTAGAGTAATCGTCTTCCCGGTTAAGGTTTTGACGAATATCTGCATACCTCCCCTCAAACGCAACACCAGATGCAAGGTGCTCTCCTTCTGAATGTTGTAGTCCGCTAGGGTTCTCCCATCCTCCAACTGCTTGCCGGCGAAAATCAACCTCTGCTGGTCGGGAGGAATTCCCTCCTTATCTTGGATCTTCGTCTTCACGTTGTCAATGGTGTCGGAGCTCTCCACCTCCAGAGTAATCGTCTTCCCCGTCAAGGTCTTGACAAAAATCTGCATTCCTCCCCTCAAACGCAACACCAGGTGCAGAGTTGACTCCTTCTGGATGTTGTAATCAGCAAGCGTTCTCCCATCCTCCAACTGCTTGCCGGCAAAAATAAGGCGCTGCTGGTCAGGCGGAATTCCCTCCTTATCCTGAATCTTCGTCTTTACGTTATCGATCGTGTCCGAGCTCTCCACCTCAAGAGTGATCGTTTTCCCGGTCAGGGTCTTAACGAATATCTGCATACCTCCCCTCAAACGCAACACCAGGTGCAGAGTTGACTCCTTCTGGATGTTGTAATCCGCTAGGGTTCTCCCATCCTCCAACTGCTTGCCGGCAAAAATAAGGCGCTGCTGGTCAGGTGGAATTCCCTCCTTATCCTGAATCTTCGTCTTCACGTTATCGATCGTGTCCGAGCTCTCAACCTCCAGAGTGATCGTTTTCCCCGTCAGGGTCTTGACGAAAATCTGCATACCTCCCCTCAAACGCAACACCAGATGCAAGGTACTCTCCTTCTGGATGTTGTAGTCCGCTAGAGTTCTCCCATCCTCCAACTGCTTGCCGGCGAAGATCAACCTCTGCTGGTCGGGAGGAATTCCCTCCTTATCTTGGATCTTCGTCTTCACGTTATCGATCGTGTCCGAGCTCTCAACCGCCAGAGTAATCGTCTTTCCCGTCAAGGTCTTGACAAAAATCTGCATTCCTCCCCTCAAACGCAGAACCAGGTGCAGAGTTGACTCCTTCTGGATGTTGTAGTCCGCTAGGGTTCTCCCATCCTCCAACTGCTTGCCGGCGAAGATCAACCTCTGCTGGTCGGGAGGAATTCCCTCCTTATCTTGGATCTTCGTCTTCACGTTATCAATCGTGTCCGAGCTCTCAACCTCCAGGGTTATCGTTTTCCCCGTCAAAGTCTTAACGAAAATCTGCATCCCTCCCCTCAAACGCAGAACCAAATGCAAAGTGCTCTCCTTCTGGATGTTGTAGTCCGCCAGAGTGCGCCCGTCCTCCAACTGCTTCCCAGCAAAGATCAACCTCTGCTGGTCAGGCGGGATCCCCTCCTTGTCCTGGATCTTCGTCTTGACATTATCAATCGTGTCGGAGCTCTCCACCTCCAGAGTAATCGTCTTCCCCGTCAAAGTCTTCACAAAGATCTGCATCTTGAAAACTAAAACAAGACCAAACAGACACAAAACGTGCGCCTCAATAGAATCACTCAAACTAAGCAATATCTCTCTCTTTCTTCTCTAAAAACCTCCGAGCTGAAAGCGAGCTACAAATTGACAAGAGCAGTGACCGAGCTCTGGGGTTTATATCAGAGCTCACGAGGTCTCGAGCGGCGAAAAGATAATGAACGTATGTGGATGATAAGCTGGTTCTCGTTACTATAGTTGTTAAAATCGCACCGTCTTGGATGACCTTCGCGGATGAATGAAGACGTTGCGTGGGTGGGAAGTACCATCTCACTTTTGCTTTAAAGGCAGGGAAGCTGCCAGAAGGTTGCAGAAGCCTTGGGTTCTCGTGCCACGTTGTTGGCGGAGTTGATAATTCAACGGGTGGAAGCTGACGTGGAGCCGGAGGATGTGCAAGGTGATACTTTAACTTTATTGTACAGCATGAGGCCCCGCGAATGAACAGGTGGGTGAAGTTGGGTGACGTTGTATTGCGCGGTGACTTGGTGAGTCGGTGACCGACTTCCACTGCATTTCTGATGGAAGGTCACAGAGAAACATCTCTTTTCTCTGGAACGTTCTGTGCATATTTCTGCGCGGAATTAGGTCGTTATTGGAACAGGAAACTATGCATGGCTCATGTGTTCAAGAAATTTCTTTGTACTGTACAGTACAGTACCCGGCAACAAAGATATGGACACTACACTACTACACTGCTGCCAACTTTGACACCGTCCTGAGGGATTAACCATGAAATTTGTAGCACAAGATCACTTCTATGTTGAAAACATGTGTGCCAAATTTCAAGTCGAGATGATGAATACACAAAAAGATATTCAAAATCCCTCCAACATTTGTAGTTATGAACAAAGTTTCACAGCTGCCAACTTTGACATCCTCCCAAGGATTAAAAGAATTTTTTTTGCCCATGGAATTTTTTAGCATGAGACCATCTTTATGTTGATTACATATGTGTGAAATTTCAAGTCCAAAAGAACCACACAAATAAATATAATTCAAAATCTAGCAACATGTGTAGTTGAGAGCAACATTTCACTCCTCGCCAACTTTGACACACTCCCAAGAATTGATTCTTTTAATTTTTGCCCATGAGACTATCTCTATGTTGATCACAATGTGTGTGGGAGTCTAAAACTCCCACTTGATTGCCCCTACCAAAAAAATTAGCTAAAATGGTGATTTTTAGTTTAGATAACCGGCAAAGTAGTTGGTATTGCATAGAAGTAGGTTGCATAGTAATTAGTGAAAGTATGAGAATGCTTAACTAGTTAATTAGTGTTATAGTGGTGATAATACCGGGCCGTAAAACAACCAAGTTTTATGCCCGGTAAGACTTAAAGGACACGCCCGGGAAAAGTTTTTGGGACAAAGGCGCAAATAATCACTTAGGGCTAAATTAGCTATGTAAGTTTTTATTAAGTAGATAGACTATTTATTAGTTTTCTAGTTTAATTGTTTAGGTTTCCTCTTTTTAGTTTAGTGTTTGTTAGAGACCTAAATTCTTATTTGAGAAAATAGGAGTTTAATTTTATATGAAAAAAAAGATAGAAAGGAGAAACAGAAAAAAATACAAAAATATAAAAAAATATAAAAATTAAAATTAAAAGGCCTGATACCCGGGCTAAGCCGGGTATCGACCAGGTACTAGCCGGGTACCAAGCAGATCTTGGGTACCGAACGGGTACCAGCACCACAAGGATACTACTCGAGTACTCGGGCAAGGGTACACATTGCTTAAGTGACCGCGAAGAAGAGGAGCATACCGTGAAGAAGAAGAACAAATTGTGAAGAAGAAGAGGAGTAGACCGTGATGAAGAGGAGTAAACCGTGAAGAAGAAGAGGAGCAGACCGCGAAGAAGAGGAGCACAACAACGCGTGGAGAAGAGAAGAAAGGAAGAAGAAAAAAAAAAAATGAAGAAGAAGGAGAAGAAGAAGAAGAGAAAGACGTGATCAAGAGGGCAAAGATAGTAGTCAGGAAGAGGAAGGTTTGTAGAGGAAGGGAAGGAGAGTTGTAGCTACCAAGGATTTGTGGAAGATTGTGGTGGAGGGGATTTTAGACATAACGAGGTGGAAATATCTAGGCGGGGAGGCGGTGCAGGGAGGTTCACAACTGCGGTGAGAAGATTCAGAGACTAAACCATGATTGCAAGGAGGTTGGAGGTGCAATAAGGAGGTGGCAAGAATTGTAAACAAGGCACATTCCACAGTTAGTCCATTTCAAACAACATGACTCCACCTATGACATTGAAGCTTTCCAAGATTGATCCTAACAAGTAGGAGGGGACGGAACAAAGAGGAGAGTTGGAGGAAGATCTCACCTGGATAAGGGTTGCATGGGACTATACGAGAAATCTTGGGTCTTCCAATAGGGATATGCATGATGATTAGTCATCCACACAATTAATGTTGTTTGTATTATGTACTATTGCCCCATATATTAACCCCTAAAGGACCAAGTGTCAAAAATGGGCATTTTGAAAGTTCGGTCACGTTCTTATGGTGTCAATTACCAACACTCTTCTTTGAATTTTTTACTATAATAGAAAGGCATTTCCAAGACCTTAGTGGGAAAACTAATTTTTCCTGAATTGGACATTTGATGAAAAAATTACAGGGTTTTGAATTTCAAATGGGGAGAGGGGGCACCTCGGGCACCTCCAAAAACTTTTGCTATGACATTGTGTTGAATGTGAGTTATAAAATACTCACAAGTAATATTATTTCCCTTCATGTTGTCGACAAAAAATCTTGTCTGTAGTGAAAAATAGCATACCAACCTAAGTCAAACATTTTCACACATTGTCACTCATTGTCACTCATTGTTGGGCAAGGTACCAAAAAAATTCTTCTTTTCCACATAAAACCTAGATACCTTTATATTTCATTTTTTATTTTTTCCACAACAATACGTGGTGTAAACCTTCTTATTGACTATTTGGATTATCAATCTAAAACATATTAAGTTCACAAAAAATTAAAGTGTGAATTGGCAAATTTTGAACCTCCATTCCTTGCACAGTTGTTTTGGATATGCTACTCCCGTCCTCTACCTCTAAAAATTGGTGTATTAGGAACTAACATCATGCTTCACAAGATGGTAATGGATTTAGACCTTGTGTAGTGCAAAATTTTGACACCAAGTGAAGTCAAAGTTTGTTGATCCACTGAACATACGGAAGAAAATGAACCATTTTCTTGACTTCAAACACTTTAATCTTTCAATCCGTACAGTCAAAGTTTATGAAATTTAACATATGTATTACTTCATAAGTCTCAATTGAGATCCTACGGTCAGAACTAGATATCAAAGTTTTAGTTTCCTCCTTTGTTCATTGCACAAGAATCCAACAATTTTGAAGTGTTTTTGGTGTAAAACTATCATGGTGCCTTAGAGGTTAAGAAATGAAGAAATGCTCGCATTTTCCACTTGGCGGTCAAAAGCTAAAAGTACTAAGGTAGAGGCACCCAATTCCGATCGGCCACCCAATTCCGATCAGTAGAGTATGCATGGCATGGTGCATGAAAATGGAAAATGCTTGAAATGGTGCATGAAGTGATCCAAAATCGATAACTCAAGATCTGAAAATGCCAGTCATTATCGGCATTGGGTCATGAAGTGTGCAATTTTGGGTTGCTCCATCTCAATTGAACTCTCATTGGTGGCATTGCCTTGAAAGTCAAACAAAGCCGATCGACATTGGGTACCCTCCATGAGTTGGTTATCCATGGCATGTCTTCTCTCTTTTACTCACTCTCACTTGTTGGCATTGGGTGAAGGAGGGCACCAAATCTCACATACTCTACAATTTTATTATGGGCTCCGGTGTTTCTGGGCTTTAAAATTCTATATCAATTCCAAATCTTTGTGATTGAATTTGAAAAAATATTTATTGAGTTTTCATTCCTAATCCCGCATCTTTCTTCATAAATGTTTTTGACATACAATCTCATTTGAGTCCCAAACTGACTTAAGTGATAGGAATTGGGTGCCTCTACCTTAGTGTAACACTAGTAAAGATTGCAGCAGCGCTTGTTGGTCCCTTACGCAAGAAAATGTGCCTAAACAAGCATTTCAAAAGCGAGATAATGTAAAATGAAAATAAAAGCATTCATCTTTCGAACGCTACTTCATGCTCACATAACACAAAAATTCAACCTTCAATTTGAAATCTCAAAACATGGATCCTCATCAAGTGGAGGAGATGACAAACTTCCATCCACCCCACATTTTAAAAACATCCCTTGATAGGATTGTAATAGTATTATGATGTAAAAGCTCGGTACTGAGTAAGCGGATCCATCAACAAGGGGGGTAGTACGAGCCTACTGCACTCTGGCCTGACGCTCTAGAACGAAGGTGCTGTTGTTCACCCAATTTGCACATTTCTAGCGCCTCATAGAAATACTGGCCTCTAAGCATACCAACTCTAGCCTTAGATTGACTTAAGCAAGGACGATCAAGGCATTTTCGAATAAAATGGCAAAGGTTGTTGCGACCCAATGCGGTTGCCATGATTTGATTCTTGGTCAGATGCTTCAGGACGAAATGTATGCGGCACCATCCGAATTCATTGTCGAAGTTCTCACTCTCAGACGATAACATCTCCTGGATTTGTTGGGCGAGGAAGTCAACAACTCGATAGGACAATAACATAACCTGGGTCGTCTGTCTATGATATGGCCCGTCGTCGCTGAATGCAATATGAGTCATCGATTCATCTGCGAGGAGCTCCCAATACTTTCCCATGGCAGCATACTTTGCAACAAACAGAGTAAGCATGCCCGTATTCTCCGAGTAACACAGTGATTCTATTACCGTACGGACACCCCACACCTCGGGATCTTCGGAATTGGGAGCAGTAAAACAAGTGGCAAGTGACATAAACTCCTCTTCGTGAATGAAAAATGAAGCTTCGTTCAACTGATAAGCAGCAACATCGCCTATGACTCGCTCGAGTTGAGAACGACTTCCTTCCGGAAACTGAAAGCCCTGTCAAAACATCAATCATAGCTAGATCAGTAATAAATACATCTCAACCTGATCGATACTGTTATACTGAGCTGTGAATCATTTCTGGCGACTCAGTGTTTCACGACCCAGCAACCTAACACAAGAAAGATAATACTGCAATTCGTGTGTGGTATGATCACTTACAGGAGCAATCCAGCCATCTGCGGTCTCGCAGATTCCGGACAGTTGAGTTATCCACCAAGACAGAATAGGCTCAATCAAGCCTACACATTCAGTGACTTCCAAGATGCCACTACGGGACAGCCTTCCAAAATCGCCTGGTAAGACACACACCCCGCTGGACGACAGATCAATCTTTTCTAATTTCTGCAAGTGGCTGCAATTTGGAATCTCCTTCAAGTTCGTGCAAAGAGATGCATCCAAACGCCACAAGGAAGTCAAATACTGGAGCCCATCCAAGCTTGAAAGATTCTCGCAAAACTTAACGATAAGATGCCGGAGGTGCTGTAACTTCTCAAGGCCATCGACCTTGGACAACCCCTTACATCCAAATACGTCAAGTATCTCTAAGGCAACAAGATCACACAATCCTGGCAATTCCTCGAGGTAAAAACACATCTGAATACTTAAGCTTTTCAAGTTTCTCAGGAACCTGAGCCCACGCACTGTTCTCACGCCTTGGCAAGAATGAAAACGAATCTTCTGCAAACTGGACAAGTTGCTCAGATCCGGAAGATGTTCCAGGTTCATGTCTTCTATTGTGAGCTCGCGCAAGTTGATGCACCCACTAAGAATCAGCGGGTCAAATATATCATGAGGACGATATGGGCTAAAAGACAAATGCAGAACTTGCAGTGCGGTCAATGGAGAGAAGTCCCGTAGGAAAGGTGCACGTTGCTCAATATTTCTCCACCGAAACCAAACAAGATACTCTAGCTTCTCGACTCCCACAAACTTCGTCCCAAGGCCAGGGCACTCAAGAATATCCAAGCTCTTCAAGTATTCCAACCCTTGAACATCAACTTCCTCGAGGTTGAAACACTCATACAATTGCACCATTTCCACATTCGGGCAATGATGTAACTTCGCCTTAATCAAGCTCGTTACCGTACTGTTGTAGAGGCCCAACCTTTCAACATTTGACCATGGTCTTTTGCGAAGCTCAGAGGGTATGTTAGTGCCCTTCAAGTATAGTATCCGTCTCTCGTCAAAACGTCCAGCTTTGGCTTCCTCTCGAGCAAATTCGAGGTATAAATCATGGATTCTGAATTCCAAACGATCTTTTCCTCCAAATTCCTCAAGAAGTCCATTCCTCCTCAAAGCTAACAACTGGAATTTCAGTACCAAGCAAGATGTTAGTATCCTCATCAATCATGCACGCACTCACAAATTGAATGAATCATGACAATATACTTGACCATGTTCACGTCATGTGTGAACGGACGTCTATTACAGGACCACGCTCGACCAATTACCCACGATAGTACAAGTGAATGAATAGCATGAATATCAACACTGTTCAAAGGGCTTACAATGCAAAAAATGTCGTCCTCGGAGCAGTCGTAGAAAATCGTCAACCATTCTACAACGTTGTTTTTCTCTTCAACGAAACCAACAGGAGGGGATGTAGGGACAAAGAGCGCCAAGTCCAAAAATACCTCTTGACTCTTTCGTTTCAATGCATCATAGCCTTGCCTAAGAAGAGAGAAAAGAGGATGGTCTCCCTCATCAAAGTGGTTGAACTTGTGATTGCTCAACCTCTTCAAGCTTGCCAACCATTGCAATGGATCCTCACTAATTTGCCCAAGTTGGATTCCCCAAACCTTCAAAGCTAATGGCAAATATTGATGCGTGCTCGATGCATAGTTCAAGCCACCAACATCTCTCTTTGCAAATTTGCATGCTTCCACGCACCTTTTGATTGAAAATTCCTCCTCTTCGCTGAATTGCTCACGACCACTCACAGCATGAGAAAGAAACAATTTGATGGCATCCTCTTCTTTCAATTCAGGCATCTCCATGCAATCAGTGTCATTCAGATTTAAGCTCTTGAGAACGTCAAGAGATCGTGATGTCACCAAAACTTCGCTGCCTTCTTTGAACCCAACTCGCAAATACATCTTAGCTTCCTCGATATCTCTTTCCCATACATTGTCTAGGACAAGGAACACCATCTGACGTTTCATGCCATCCTTCAAGCTGGTTTTGAGCTGTTCAAACCAAGTCAATGTAAATCAAAGTAATCAACTTGCCTTTTCAATATCCATAATGTAGAAAATTACAACTTGATTCAAGTTTACAATGAAGACTTGAGAAAAAAAACTAAGATACAGAATATGACATGAGTATTTCATGTGAATTAGATATCTTAATGTAATTCAAGCCTTCCACTATTCATACACTTTATTACTTTTGCTGGAAATTCCTCTTCAAAATACAGCTTATTTTGAGCCTATCAATGATCACATTGTGCACAACTGTACCTTCTCAAGGTCATCGGGTGAACGATATGGATCGAAACCCGCAAGTTCCTTCAGAACTTGTTGTCTGAGCTTTGTATGAGTATCACCACCAAACTCCACATGGCATACTTTTCCAGCAAACTCTCCAAATTTTTGTCTACACATGGCCTTTGAGATGGTGCTTTTACCACTACCTCCCATGGCAAATAAACCAACACTTCGACACCCAGATGTTGAAGCAGACGCTACTTTCTCATCCAATCTTTTGCTGATTGCCTGTATTTCGAATCAAAAATCCATTCACAATCATTTAAGATAACAGAAACTTAAAAAGAAAAACTTACTAGACTTCCTCATCGACTTCTAATACGAAGCTGGCTCAGGAGTGTAGGCACAAAAGTGTACTTACCAAAAATACTGTCGAAGAACAGACTTCCGCACTTCATGAACAATATCACAGCATACAAATTTTTGTGATTGAGTCATGAATTATGACCACTTCCCACTATCCAGTGAGGGAAGATAGAAATACTAATAAAATTGATCAATATCCTAGACAACAGAGCTAGAGCATGGTAACAATACCTCACACAACCGTGGCAACGCTTGAACATCGGAGACATCGAAGTTCACATTTACCAATCTGCAAACAGCGGCCACCACATCCTCCCTGTAGCTCACTTCTCCTACACTTGCATTGTATTCCATTCCATTTGTTTTCTTCAAGACTTCTGACAAGGTCTTCATCCAGTTTTCCACATTGATTCTTTTATCTTCATCAGCCCAACCTTGCCATATCCCTTGCCAACGGTTCTGGTTGCCTTCGTCTTTCACTTGGTTTATATTCAGCCCAAAAAACAGAGGCAATAGTTTGAGGCCACTGTTGACCGATGCCTGTGCTTCCACAAACTCGATCAGCTCAATCATAAACCACTTGGAGGAAGAGAAGAATTCCTCTGAAATCACAAGAATAGCTACATGGCATTCTCGCGCTGCCTGAAAGAGTAGTGGGGGGAATATTTCACCCTTGGGCAAACTCTCAGCTTCTTTATCAAAAAAGGGACAATATCCCACACTCTTAAGGTCCTTGCATAGCTGTTCTGTGAAGCCCTTTTGGCCCCTGCTGTGGCACAAGAATATCTCATGCTTCGCAGTCAAGCAGGTGGATGCCCTGAAGAGGAACACAATCAGGCACAATCAGACATTGTAAATTACATGACTATCCTTACACCGTCTCTGTAATCCAGAAGCTAATGACCAATAACATTGAAATTTTCTAGCTCAAAACAAATAACCATGGAACCATGTGATAACTTTATCATGGAATGAGCCCGAGCACACTGTGCTTGAAGTAGATCCCTTACTGTCATGCCCGCAACCATCACAATTAGGCATTTTGATGTGTAATATGCGTCTCATTCGTCAAGCTCATGATCCACGTTTCTTTGTAATGGAAAACAATGAATAACACAACTTCGCTACAGGAAGGAATCCTCACTGCTGACGAATTTCGTGGGGGTCGTTGTCAGTACTTGGCTCGTTCGCCATCGTGCCCTCGCTAGATGTTGCCATGCATCCTTGTCGCTCTGAAGCTCTAGATGTCGTGATTTCGCGGCAATAGGATTCCAGTTGCCAGCCACTATCTGCAACGAGTGAAAACAACCAAGTTAATTGCTGTGCTGCTAAATTTTCTATTATGATTTCCACCAAGATCTCAACAGCGTACTTAAAGTCTAGAAACTTAGCCTAACATATCTCCTCCAATTCCAACGTCAATCTAACCTGCAAGAGTAGGAACATGAACACATCTCATTAGACCATCTTACATACCTTGGTAGATTGCGAGGTGTGAGAGAGAGAGAGAGTATCACGAATTACGATCCTTCCTCCCGTCGGAAGGGAGCAGCAATCACATGATCGGCCACACACTGCCTCGATCTCTAGACAAAACGGCAACCTGGTGATGAAGCCAACAGACCCCCACTCCTACCCTTCTGCAAACCTTCATCACTCAGCTCCAACTCCGCCATGTCTCAAATGTGTCAAGCGTCCTCCCTCTCAAACAACACGACCTCGTCGAAGACAGACAACAACTGGATCTCAAAGTCCTTGCACGCGGACGCGGGATGAAGAGGGTGATGACGTTTCTGGTGTCTGGCAACGGGAAAACGCCCTCACAGTATTTGCATAATTTGGAATACTTTGCGCTACTGCCCCAAATTCCAATACTCTCGCAGTAGCTGCAGCAGCACTGCATGTATGTGTCACCGCTTGCTGTACTTTAGCTCAGTCAGTACTGACCTAGTAGTAGCTATCGCGGCAGTATTGCCCACATGCAGCATCTTGCAATCCGTACTGCAGGAGTTCTCCCACATTCTTCAAATGAATATCACTACAGTAAATTTGATGTTTAGTGTAGGGGACACTAGATGCGAACAAGGACACAAATTGGGAACAATGCAATTAGTGTAAGGACAACGTGTGACACTAAATGTCAACTCCAACACTATCTGAGAACTCTAGTCAAATTCGGAACAATTTCTTTTATACTTGTTGACATTTTGTGTAGAGATCTGAAATTTCAGCAAAAGTGGGAAAGAAAAGTGCAGGAATATTGTTGATTGTCTGCCACTGTGCTGAAAAAAATCCCAGCAACCTTTGGAAGGTCATAAGTCACTCAAATTTTGTCGGAATTGGACATATGAGGAGGTTTTTGACATCTATGGAAAATGTAGATGCCGAAAAACACCTCATACGTCCAATTCGGACAAAAATTGAGCAAGTTAGATGCAATTGAATATCCACGTATGGTTAACCCCTAAGGTACCAAGTGTCAAAAATGGGCTTTTTGAAAGTTCGGTCAGGTTCCTATGATGTCAATTTCCAACATTATTCTTTGAAATTTTTACTATAGAAAGACATTACAAAGACCTTAGTGGGAAAACAATTTTTTCCTAAATTGGACATTTGATGATAAAGTTATAGGGTTTTGAATTATAAATGGGGAGGGCGGGCACCTCGGGCACCTTCAAAAACTTTTGTTAGGACACTCTATTGAAAGTGAGATTTTCAGAACTCGCAAGTAATATTGTTTCCCTTCATATTGTCAAAAAAAAGTTCTTGTCTTCAATGAAAAATAGCATACCAACCCAAGTCAAACATTTTCACACATTGTCACTCATTGTCGAGCAAGGTACCAAAAAAACTTCTTCTTTTCCACATAAAACCTAGGTATCTTTATATTTTTCACTTTTTATTTTTTCCACAACAACATGTAATGTAAACCTTCTTATTAACCATTCGGATTATCAATCGAAAACATATTAAGTTCAAAAAAAAGTAAAGTGTGAATTAACAAATTTCGAGCCTCCACTCCTTGCACACTTGTTTTGAATATGCTACACCCCGTCTCTACCTCTAAAAATTGGTGTGTAAGGAGCTAACATCATGCTTAACAAGATGGTAATAGATTTAGACCTTGTGTAGTAAAATTTTTTGACACCAACTGAAGTCAAAGTATGCTGATCCACTAAACGCAAGGAAGAAAATGAAACATTTGCTTGACTTCAAACACTATAAGCTTTCAACCGGTGCGGTCAAAGTTTATGAAATTTTGTACATGTATTACTTAATAAGCCTTTATTGAGATCCTACGATCAGAACTAAAAATCAAAGTTTTTGTTACCTTCTTTATTCATTGCAGTAGAATCCATTAATTTTGAAGTGTTTTTGGTGTAAAATTGTCACGGTACCTTAGGGGTTAAACATCAAATGAGTGTATTATTGGTGCTCAACACTGTGCTGCAAAAATTCTAGCAACCTTTTGAAGGTCATAAATCACTCAAATTTTTTCCAAATTGGGCATATGAGATGTTTTTTGACATCTACAAGAAATGTAGATCCCAGAAAACACCTCATACGTCCAATTCACGCAAAATTTGAGTGAATTTATGGCATTTGAATATCCACATCTGCGTAAATATGAAATAAGAGTGTTGAAAGTGAACAAATTTGATTTTCATCAAATACCACATCTTTGCTATGGTGAAAGCGTTTGATTTGGGGATTTATGAATACATGAAAAAATAAATTATTTGCAATTAAATGATTGGGTAAATGAAAGCATAAATATGGAAGAAAAATAGAATTGCAACTTAATAATAATAAAAAAACAAAGCGCACAAAAAGAAACATAACCATACAAAAAGAAAGATAAATATAAAATGATAAACTTTAACGTGCTCTAGGTAATTGAGGCACTTCCGATCCTTCAAAATATGTCCGATGTCTTGCAACAATATTTTGAAGGTGTGGAAACAATTGACCAGTAGACCAAGTACCATCTATGTCTAAAGCCAAACCACATCTAATCATAGATTTTATGGCATAAGACATGTTGTCACAATCGACAAGCCAATTCACGTCTTCAATTGCATCAACTGCTAATTGATGAAAAAATCTCTAACCCGGATTGGTAAGTTTGCATTTTCTGGGTAAAATGTAATCCGGGTAAAATGCAAACTTTGGGTCATATCCATTTTAATTGCTCCGGGTAAAAATCTCTTACCCGGATTGGTAAGTTTTCCTCCAAACTTTGGATGAGGAATTTGGAGGAAAACTTAACCCCTAATCTCTTGTGTCCTTTAAAAGATTCAAGAAGCCGTGGATAGAGCCATTGGACCCAATCTGCTCGTTTGGGTCGCCTCTCGGCAGCACCTTTGCTAAGAACTCGTTTACGTTTTCTAGAGTTACTTTGGCTACAAGATATGGTGTCGTTGTTGGGGGTCTCTATAGTTGAAAAAAAACATCCCGTTGTGTTCACCATCGACCCGCTCTGACCATGTTTGTATTTTTTGAGCCCTAAAATGCTTCGGAAACGCTCGTATGGTTTGTGCATTGAGACCGATGAGACCGTGAACGGCCTCATCCTCAATCATCCACGCTTTGACATTCTTTCGGGCATGAATGGTAGAGACTTGTTATAAGGTTGGTGGAGAATTGTTGTTCAAGTAGGCACCTCAAAAATTTCCTAACTTGACTCCAACTTGGAATAACTATGTGTGTGTTCCAAAATAAAACTAAGACTTGGAGGTCTGAACCACAGTCATATTTGATCAACACCTAGCAACAAAAAAAAAACATGAGTAAATGGATTTGTGCTGGACCACCACAAATTTGACTTCAACGTTCTCATGAAAATCTGTATTTTAAATGCACTACGATGTGGACATTATGTTGCCGTTTCCGAAATGGTATGGCAAATGACAATGCAACTAAGAACCAACAACTTATGGACGGATGAAGTATTCTGTTGTTAAAGAGTTCATATGGTCATTACACATCCACTCTTCGTCCGATGGACAACAAACTTGACTTCATTTTTCACTTAGAAACCCATAATATAAATGCACTACGTTCACAAGATTGTGTTCTTGACTCCAAAATGGTATGGCAAGTGACATTACAACCAATAACAAACGACTTGTGGACGGATGAAGTGTTAATTTTCAGAAGTTCATCCGCTTGTAACGTATCCATTCTTTGTCCGATGGAGAATTGCCACATCAACTTAAAATCAAAAAATTGCAAAGAAGAGCGTGGTGTGCTTAGAAATCACTTTCAACTAAAAACGTAAAAGTCAGAAATACTATACTATGTGTAGATACATGTATTGTTATGTGTTTTTAAGTGATGACAAAGGACGACATGTTTGACAAACAACCACATGTTTGACAAACACCCACATGTTTGACAAACATCCACATGTTTGACAAACGGCCACATGCTTGACAAAGGACGACATTCACCAGATAATGTGTGAAGCAAAACTAATGAAGGACAAACATGTGAAATGAAATGGAGAATTTACCTCAAATGATGTTGTGAATTACAAGAAAATCAAACTTGAATGTGCTTCCAAGGTGGATCTGTACAAAAGAAGCCAACTCACAAACCATCATTATCCCACATGGATTACTTGTTGCCGGTCCCTCAAACAAAATATAATCCCATCAAATTCTTGAAGTATCCAAAAAACAAAAGTGCACAAAATACCTTGCCCTAAATACAAAAGAGCTCAAAAAAACCCCAGAATTGTGTAGGAAGGCTTGCAAGACCTTCGGGAAGAAGAGACGGTTGGGAGGGTGGCTTTTTGGGGGAGATAAGAAGGGTGGCTGGAAGTGGAGGCCGGGTAGGCTCCATGGGAGGTAAAGATGTTCATTGTATCAATGAAATTGGCGGCCTATTAATGAAGTTGGCAGCCAACTCATGGTGTGGGAGACGACACTAATTCTCAACTTGTTGGCATATAGTGTAGTGGGGTGACTACACTATTTGTACCACTACACTAAACATCAAATTTAGTGTACACTAAAATTGAGAAATAATGTTATGAAGGGTAACTTAAAATGACTTGTAAATGTTATAAATATTTACTCCTCTAAAATCCAAAATTATTCATTTGTTGTCTTTTATTTATAAACATTTACAAAATATTGGCCATCTTCTTTACTATTGGGCACAATAGGAACGGCCTTTAAAATCCTACTCGTGTCTACCACTGTATACATTCCTTCATAACCATTGGCCCATTTTAATATCACACATTTCACTAAATTGTGGAAACCAATTTCCTCATTCATACGTACCAAACATAGTTCTTTCGTTACATCTCTACCTTCATGTTGGTGCATATTAGTTTTAAACAATAATCGAAGTTGCCCATACAATGTCCTCTGGCTCGTCACTAATTTCCATTTTAATTGTTACATTGCCAAACCACTTGTTCCCATGATAATTTGAAGTTGCACGTATAAACATCGGGGTTTTCTTGTGCCGTATGCTTTGACCTGGACATATTGCAATCGACTTGTATATTTGTAGAATCTACATACGTAAAAAATATAACAAAGATTTTACTATACAAAATTATTCAAATAATAAATGAAAACTATCATCTACAAAGCCCAGCCTATACAAAACTGGCCACCAACGGTCGTATTTTGAATCTTGTATGCATTCAGGCATATCGTCAAATTGAGGAAATTATCATGTCGGAAAACTTCACTAATAGTCTCCCTCGTCTTTGATAATGTTTCTCTACCATTGGAGCCCACTACATTGTTTATTTGTTGAAGAATTTCCACTATTGTATTCATATTTATGTTGACTTGGAATCCAACAAAGACATGATTTCCAGTCTCTAAAGTGTGTCCTTACCAAAAAGAATTAAAAAAAATCAACCACAACTTTGTTGTTCTAGTTTTTTGAACATGACTATAATTGTATTTTATTATTTGAAAATCAGATTAGTACATATCAATAAATAAATAAAAATTAAAAGATTTTTTTTAAAACGCACATGTTTCAAAACCCTGTTGTTTCCAATACGTGGAGAGTATACATCATTACGTGATGCATTATCTTGAAAGCTTCCAACCTTCAATTACACTTCACAATATGGCCAAAAAAGTTTATTTTATTGCTGATCTTGTACCCTATTTTGACCATCGCTATATGCAAATGTTCAAACATGTTTGAATTGTATGCAATAGGAGCCCCCGATTGTTGAATATAAGATGCATAGTGCTTCATATAATGGATCTTTATCAATTTGAAATCTGATGGTTGTCATCTTGTAAGATGGATTCTGAGCAGGTATACGGTTCTGAAACACGTTTGACATTTCTTAGCATTATTAATACAAATATATAAGCAAATTATAAGTACCTCCATTCAAAAAATTTACCTCCACAACTATACCATTGTAAAATAATTTTTCTTTTACAAGATCAGCAATAAAATAAATTTTTTTGTGATAAATTATATAATAAATTTATGTTTCTATCTTGCAAACACTGCACATGAAAATATAGTTTTGGCTTTCAAGCATGCACATTGTATGGTTAGTTCGGACTTGCATGATTGCACGGTGCTAAAAGGCAACAAAGTTTGCATTTGATGTAAAATACCCCCCCTTTGATTTCTTGGAATTCGAAGTAAATGAAATTGTGTCGAATCCTTTATCACTACAAGCCTTCTATCTAACTCAACAATATTATTCCCTTATAAGGTTTTCAATACTTCTTGCACCGCATCCATTAGTGCCTTAAATACATCCAAGACTGCTTGATGAAGCATATCAACGTTGATAGCACAATATGGATTGCCAAAATCCGTATCTCCTCCGGCGAAATTCCATAGCACACACTATTGAACAACAAACACCTCATTACTTCCATGATGTTTAATCAATTTTATCTTAAGAATACATCACTTACACTCTATTCTTTAGATATGATATTAAGTACTCCAAGAAGAATAACAATGTTTGAAAAAATATACTAACCTCCACTGCATGCAATGAATATTGCTTCAAAATTTGTGTTTGTACTCTCTGGGATCCTTGTATCATTCTTTCATAATAACCTTTCATTGTAGATTTTGTACGATATACAACATTTGTCTTTCCAAAGTTGGATAATTCATCTTTTGGACACATGCACATGCAATAAGGATAATTACACTTATTTGTGTCATATGTACAGTACAAGTCACATGCATGTTTAACCACACATGTTTTGTTCATGGTCCATTCTAAAATAATTTTACGTTTAAATCTTTTACATACATTTACAATAATATGCCTTGTGTAAGCATTTTTCCACTTCAATGATTGTTAGTAACGAATACAATTTTTATTTAACTTTCTAAATGCATCCACAATTCATACCCGAATTAAACAAATGATTGTTTCTTAAATCATTTACCCTATGTTAATTTGACATTGATAAACAAGTTCTTACCTTGCATGATTCCTCATGATCATAGACATATGCATATAATCTTGGAAATACTTTTTGTTGATTGCCAAATGGATCAATCAAATCTATTCCATTGCACAAACAAATGCCCACTACAATAAATCATTTTAAATGTTACCCATTTATTCACAATCTATTCTATATGATTTCTTTTGAGACATCTCCTACTCTCTTAAATCAAATAAATCACAATCTAAACATGTAAGCACACAAGAGTAAGAGTTGAAATTTACTTACAAGTAACTAGCATCTTTCAATGGTTATAATATAAGTGCCAAAGATTTTTGAAATGATTCTAAACGTGCAATGGATGTTCGTAATCCAATGTTGAAATCTGGAAATATTGCTAACAAGCAATGGCCTTTGGGTAGATATCTATCTTCACAGGCTATATTTCCAATGCTTAAGTACAGTGGGTGACTAGTTATCTTTCTATCGTTAGATAATGATATCTTATCGCTATGAAGGATTATTGGTGCAATGATTCCCCCTCTATATCCGTTGTTAACATGTTCCTGCATCCCATCATTAAAAGATTTATACACACTTAATAACCACCAAGGGTTTTTCCTATTACACGCCACCATCTAGCTTGACTACAACCAATACAATGGTCACCAATATCTTGCAAGATTGCTTAGTTCACAAATCTGTTAATGACTACCATTTTAGGATTGCATTATTTTTATTTTTATGAAATAGAAGTTTATATTGACTATAACGACAAGCTTGTCTACCATCCAAAAATTACAAAATGCTTCTTGACTACAATAAAGACTTGAAGTCAAATACAACCATTTCCAAATAACCAAATATTACCACAATTTTTTCCAAGTTGGAAAAACCACATAGATGGCAATATTGCTATAATATTCTTGCAATTTAAGTTCTTTTCTATAATATGATAGTGTAAAAAAAATCTCACATGCATTCAGCGCCACCAACTTCTTGTTGCTGTAGTCAAATATTCTCCTATATTTTCCAAGTAGGCAACCATTGTGAAGTTCTCCACTACCATCAACAAAGAAAATTAAGATTCTAATGCAAAAACTGGGTCACGATACCGCAATTGCTCTCCATTGATATCAATTATTTTCCATCCATCTCTCTCATTATAAAAAGATCTTTCATACTTATCAATAGCGTATGTTGATTGGACAGTGAGATCACTTATATTGAAGCTAGGATGTAGTAAAACTTTCCTAAATAACCTATTTATGGAAATATTTGATATGCCTTCTCCTCTCTTGATTGTTCTAATCCAATTTATAAGGCTAAAAGTAGAATCATACTTAATTTGGGTGGAATCATCTTGACCACCCTCTTCAATTTCATCATTAAGGAGATCATCAAATGGCTCCTCTATACCAAATTCAAAAGGTTGTGTATATTGATGAAAATCACTGGCTCCATGTGGTTCAATGGGTTCATATGATACGATATATATACATAAAGAACTTCGGTCCTCGGGGGGGACCAAAGTGAATAGAGTGTTTGTTCGTTCCACCACCAAATCCATGTCCACCGGACATAGATTTAGTAGTATGGAACTACTCCCCCCACTCGAGGGTAGACACTATGGAACCAGTAATCAGTAACCAATTACTAGTAACCAATAACCGCTAATCAGGAGTAGGGATAAGTTGGAGTCACAGGGCTCCATTCCAAAGGATGATTAGTAGAGGTTGAATGTGTGCTTTTAAGGATTCTTAAGAGGCATCATGTGAATCTGGAAGAGGTTGGTTGTTTTCGAGTTTCCGTTTGTGTAGGAGGATGGACATTACATATTGTATAGCGATGGTATTCATATTAGTGAAGGTCTTTTTAATTGAGTTTAAGGGGGATATTAAATGTTTTTTCAAGACTTTTCATAGAGGAAATAAAGGTAGTAGCTCTAGCTCCAGCGGTAATAACGATAAGGGGGTCAACTTTCCATCCAAGAGCACCATTGTTATTAATAAGTGGTTGGTGTTTGTTAATTTTGTTTTTGATTGATTATGAGGAGAATTTGTCATTGCAGTATTTGAATTCAATGAATTGGATAGTGAGGTTTGTATTTATGTGATCTGGAGGGGGATCTTTATATGGTAATCCTTTAACACATAGTATGTCTGGTTTGAATCTAGCATTACAATGACATCTTTGGTTGCCACATGTGCATGGAAGTAGCCATGGGGGGACCGTGTTTTCTTGTGGGTTGTTGTTGAAGGTTCCGGCATTCATAAGTATAAAGCATCATGATTTTTTGGAGGATATTATTAGTTTTTGAATTTTCCAAATTGTTTTATTGTGCCTTTTGACAATTAAGGAGTGTATGTGATGGTTTTGGCATTTAAGGAGTACGTGGAGCCATGTGTCTCGGTCTATGGAGGTGCATATTAGGCATGTAATGGATGGGAATCTTTCAATTTCAAAGAAGAGTTGTTTGTGGGCATTTCCCATATATTGTCATGTACGAAATTTAATGAGGCATGTTTTTTGTGAGTCTGTAATTGTGGGATTTTTCCAAAAATTTGTAGAGAGTTCATTATCAATGTTGTTGTTACCAGTCCATTTGTCTATGTTAGGGAAGCTTTCCGAAATTAAGTCTAAGTTATTAGTATGCTCTTGTTTTTTAAGATATTTATCTATGAATCTAATGGGGCCTTTGTCCGGGGTGTCTTCCATAGCAGAAGTAGAATAAAAGTCCACTAGTATAGAAAAATGTAGAATAAAAGTTTACTCAAGCCATGTAACTCAATTTTTAACTCAAGTTTAAACTCAAGTTAACTCAAGATGTCATTTCATATACACCTCATACAATGAATCAACGTTCGAGAGAGGAGCACTTGTTGTATTCTACTTTGAGAGAGAGGTCAACGTCACATAATCTAGTGGATCCTATTGGTGCTACAGGTCCATGCAATATCCACATTACATCTCTACACAATACCTTCACCATCTGCTTCACAATTTTATCACGAGCATGATGATGACAGTCCAGGGCATAATTAGCACGGTGGTGCGGAGGAGCAGGAGTAGCACTGTGGGGACGAAGACCATGGCGGGGAGCGTGATGATAGACATCACTGTGATTATCAGCCTGGATATGTGAATCACGCACCTAGTTGGGCACGAACAGCGTCGCCATCGACAACCCCTGGTGCTTTTGTATCAGGTGCATCGATTCTGAGACTGTCAACAAGGCCATCAACACACCAGTCGCGTAGAGTTCATCCACCCTCTCATTCTCCTAATCAACGAGATGAGTTTTTTTTTCTTCTTCTTATTTAACAATATCAACGCGCCACCCCTTCCTACAGTGGTTCAAGTGCAGTGGTTCAACGGCAAAGCACTTGGTTTCCGTGTATGCGAGCTCATACCACGGTGAGGAGCTGGAGAGGAGCTGGAGGAGCTGGTGAGGAGTTGGAGGTGTTGCCGAACCTGTAGAGAATCATCCGGGAGGGCTCCATGTGCCACTCAGAGAACTGCAAGTTCTTCTCCATCTCGTCGAGTATGGCTCTACCCCCGCGTGGATGCAGAAGTGGTAAAAAGCGAGCTTAAAGTTCGGAATGTAGGGTTCGGTTGAGTGGCATCGGTAGTGGTTCAACAAAAGGGTAGTAGGTTCTTGCATCATCACATCGACAATCCACCGCTTTCACTGCATAGTTGTCACCAATCCCAGTCCACTATATCCACTCTTTCAAAAACAAATCCCACCTTCTCTTGTCGGGAGAAGAAGTTAGGGCTTTAAAAATGGGCGCCTCTGCTCCGTTCTCTTGGCATTGAGCTTCAGAGAATTATGAAGGTTAGTGTGTTTTGAACTTGTTTTTTTCTAGATGGCCAATGAGTTGGAAGCAGGATGTGATGTTGGAGGTGGTTTAGGATTAAGGGTTTAGTGATTACAACAAAGTATTTCACTGCATAGTTTGATTCATCATTTTGATTGATTGGTGCTCTTTTGAAACTGGTCTGGAGAATGAGTCCAATGCTCCTTTGGCGATGAATCCCTGAGGCTTCTAGCTAGCTCAGCATCCTGTAAAGAGTGATCAATATTGCCCGCTAATCGAGGATTCCACCAGGTTAGTGAGCGGTCCCTTTCTTTCAATCTTTGTCCTTGTCCGTCTATTGGTCTTGTTTTTTCAAATAGTACAATACTATTTGAAAGCTATCGTTTCCGTAAATGAAAAAAAGTTTGTTTCGGTTCTTTTCAAATAAGGGTTGCTCGTTGAACACCTTCGTTCTCAAATTTAGTCAAACCTAATCGTGAGAGGGCGCTGTATTCTCTAGACATGTTCTATTATTCGTGTTGTTGATCTCCAATAAATTCAAGTTAGTTCTCTCTTGCGGAACAAAACTCATCACACTTTTGTCATATTGTGCAGGGTTGAGGCGTTACAAATTGGTAGAGGACCATTGTGCACCAACATTAGGGCTATTCACGTAGTCTCAAAGCACTATACATTTTGTCTTTGCATTTGTATCTAAGGAACCAGTACTTGTTCATTCACATGGTTCTTATGCAATTTATTTTATACATTTTCATATCTCCCCCCGTCATTTATCTGCCAATACTTAGTTTAGGTCTTGTATTACGATTATTCCTATGTATGTAAATTTATTAAAAAACTTTTGTCCATTATCACTTTTCACGCACTTCATTGTTTTTTTGTAGGTTAGTCTAAGATTATTGTTTCCCTATATTTTTTACCTATATTTGTAGGTCAGCCCAAGATTATTGTTTCCCTATAATTGCTAGAAATTAATACATTTGTCCTTGTCCTCAACTTTGAATTTACCTGAAACACACATCTGTTCTTTGTTTATATTGAGATCTTTATATCTCTGCTATTGGACCACTCGAGCGGAATCTCAAGCGAAATGGGATGTCATACAATATTGGATGTTTTAGCAAGTACAATTTCTTGTTGGAGAAACTGTGAGAAGTGAATGGAACTATAAAAGGTCAGTATGAGAAGTGAATGAATATGTATTGAGGTCTTCTTCTAGAATGTTTAGCTCTAGGTGATCTTAGTGCGTGTATCGATACTTTGTAATTTAAGAGTCTTCTAGTGAGATAGTTTTTGATATCCTCTTTGTGACAGGATTGATGAAGCTAATGTTGGCGGTGCTGCGGTCCA
The DNA here is from genome assembly GCA_963971425.1 of Bryoerythrophyllum caledonicum. Classification (NCBI taxonomy): domain Eukaryota; kingdom Viridiplantae; phylum Streptophyta; class Bryopsida; order Pottiales; family Pottiaceae; genus Bryoerythrophyllum; species Bryoerythrophyllum caledonicum. The sequence continues at coordinate 21,080,806 of OZ020515.1, forward strand.
TCTCTGACTCTGAGGGTGACCCTATGCAACGCATGGCGTTCTACTTCGCGGAAGCGCTCTCGGAGCAACTGGCCAACGAGATGGCTCCTTCGTCTCCCAGCAGGGCTAGTACTCCGATGGTTAAGAGCTTCAACTCCGAGGAAGCGGCAACGGCCTCGACGTTGGAGCGAGACATTGCATTCCAGGCGTACTACCAGATTATGCCGTTCCGGAAGCTCACGCACTTCACAGCCAACCAGGGGCTATTCGAGGTGGTCGCAGACTACCCGTGCGTGCACATCGCGGACTTCAACATCCAGAAGGGCCTGGAGTAGCCGTCGTTCATGGAGTCGTTGGCGTTACTCCCACAGGGGTCCCCGAGCCTACGCATTGCGGCGGTGCAGACAAACAGAAGCTAATGCTTGTATTTTAAATTATACTGCTTGATATAAGGGGTATAGAGGACGGTGCTTGATAAGGGTTAGTAAGGGGTGGTGTTGATGTAGTGTATTTTCATATCTCATATCCTTTTGTCATGCTGTTTTAGAAAAAAACGGAGAATAGGTTATGAGAGAAGTTATAAGGAAGCTTCAAGGGGAGGTGCATGATCTAAAAGAGAAGAATTTGTTACTGGAGAGACTCGTGAAGAAACAGTTGTCGGAGCAACGGCACAACATCACATGATGGGAGATCATTCAAGACCATCTAATTAAACTTTTGAAACCTCTGATGTTTGGATTGGATGTGAATAAATGCAAGCCATATGTAAGGGAGAAGGATATTCAAGAACATATCCTGGGATCGTTCAACATTTGTAGGACATTTGTTGAGGTTCGTGACATCTTTGGAAAGGCATGGAAGGAGACGAGACTGCCCCAACATGTAAACAAGTTGGTAACTAATCGGCATGGTCGATACAGTAATATGGCTCAAATTCAATTATTTAAGAACTTAGGCATGCCAAGACCGGATGAGAAATTTGGTGAAGTAAGAGAACCTTGGTTAAACAATTTGAAGCCAATTTATGAAGGTGTAGCATTTACATACTTTGTTGTGTTTTTTTATTTTTGTATATGATTGTAAAATCAAAGTCAATTAACCCCTAAGAGCCCAAGTGTACTTGGGAAGTACGTTTTGGATTTTGGGCATGTACCTTTGACTGGAAAAAATACTCTGATTCTTATGAAAATTTTACACTGCATTGTCCTTTAAGAAATCTATGTGGGGAATTTTTCAAATATGATTTTGGACTCTTGGTTCAAAAGTTATTAGCCTTCAAAGGTCAAAATGGGGACTCTGGACTATTGGGGCAGCCATGTCAACCAATGCAATTTGAGGAGAAAAAAGGGGCAGATTTTGGGACAGAAAGTGCAAGGAAAGGAATCCAGACTTCTATGCACGAAGTCCGAGTACAAAAAGCATTGAAAATTATTAAAAGAGTTGTTAAAATAATTTTTAAAAAAAACAGCAAACAATCAGCTGTCACCTGGCCTGCCAGCATCCCGCGCCAGAAGCGGGCCCGCCAAAAAAAAAAAAAAATTTTTTTTTTTTTTTTTTTTTTTTTTTTTCCCGTCCAGCTGCGAGGGCGGGACAAATTGCCACCTAATTTCAAGCACTGCCCTTTCCCATAATGCTTTATTTATTCCATATATTCATGAAAATGATGGATTTTACTATTTTTAGTCGTTTCTTTTTCTAAAATTAGTGAAAAAATAAATTGAAAGTTTCCACCATTGGGATTCTCAAATGCAACAACTTGTATGAAACAAACAATTTCATATCACTTACGTAGTAATTTTCAACATTTTGTACCCCCTTTCACTAAAGTGTATATTTCTACATCTATTACCCCTCGAATTGACCTCAAAATTTTCACACAAATAGCTAACAACATATAAGTCATATTGGTAAAATATTTTATCACATTTCAATGTAAAAACTAGAAGATATACCTAGTCAAAGTAGGCTGACCTTGCCGGGCAAGGGGGGAAAAAAATCCTTTTCTTTGCACTTCAAACGCTATAATCTTCACATCCGTGCGGTGGATTGCAACCAAATTTGTATTGTAAGTTCATATACGTGTCTATTTTAAGATTGTACGGTTAAAAGTCTAAAATTAGATTGTAATGTTAGATTTCGTTGCCATTTGTTGATGATGGCAGTTTTGGAGTGTTTCATGAGGGAAAATGCGTGGGCTTTTAGGGGTTAATGAATGCACGTAATCACTAGAGGTAGGATGGAGAAGACCCAATGGGTTCAAACGCGGTTTGCAACACCATTCAACACGTGAAGTTCAATAAACACTATTCCTGTACAGAGCCAGTGAAGGTCACCATTGCTCAATTGGCATGGTTCATGTATGTTATGCAATTAGCTATGCATGGTGATAAAATCTAAAGATGTTTAAAGATATTGTGAATAGACAGAGAATTAAGGCCTCGAAACGTTATATTCTTGAGGAATAGCGGCATATCAAGCGTATCCAAGTAATCTACTAGGAGGATTCTTACGCTCAGACGATGAGAGATGAAGATGGGGATGATGATGATGAGGAGAGTGAATATGAGAGGGTTTGTAAAGAGCCCTTTATTATTTATTAATATCCATAGAAATACATGGGCATGGAGTGATTACGATACGGGTGGCAAAATGTACATTGTTCCACATTTAGTATCTATGAATTTCTAGTTTTTAAGCTTCTATGTATGTACATACAAATCGCATGAATTCATAGATAATAGTATGCTTGAATGTACAGATTCCCTAAACTTAAAATCTACGTAATTGATAATTAGAAGTAATGAAGCATTACTACACAAGTACTGCAGAAGAACAGCGCATGTACTATCTCTCTAAACTAATTTATTCTACACAAGGATAGTGCCTATCCAAAACATATACGAGTGCGGTACTCTGTAATGTATGGCAAAGTATAAAAAATTTGTATTGACACAAATACTTTGGCTATATTGACACGAATACTCTGGCAGTATTGTGTGCAAGAGTTAAATTTTGTGAACTGCCGTAGTACTGCGAAAGTACTTACATGTGCAATTTCTCTTGGCAACATTGTGCAAGTACTGTGGCAGTGCTTTGTGCTGGGCAATGTTTTTTCTAGATGGACACTTCCATTCGGGTATCAGGGTACGATGCGGGTATCAATGCGATAGGCGGGTATATTGGCGAGAGAAGGGTATCGGAGGGTACGATAGGTAAGGTGGACGCTTGAAAGTTATCTGCCCACAGCTTGCCTCTTAAAGAGCATCACCAGTACACTGAAAATGATGTTTAGTGTATCCACACTATAGGATTTGGAAGTGTTATATTTACTTTTGATGAAGATCTTTACCGAGAGCACAACTATCTACTCAGAGAGGCGGGTCATTTTAGACATAATTGGAAAAAATATTTATCAAAAGTAAAAGCTTATAATTTATATAAATTAATTTGTGTGGACACTTTAAACATCATTTTTAGTGTAGTGGTGCTGAAACTCGCCCGCAACAAGTCATTTTCAAGGCCTAAAGTAATTAACTGGGGGTGACTTCGCACATGGTGCCTAGCATCCTTCAAGGCTTCCGCTTTGGCTTCCGGGTTATACTCTCGTTGCCTCTTCCACCACCCAAACTTCTGTGCTACACACAGAAAAGCGTTTTCTTCCGCGCACATCGCAAACGCATATTTGCCTTTCCGGAGATAGGATCAGGCTAGGATTTTCGAGATGTCCATAAATCATCTTCATTAAAATTACATGACCTCCAAATGAAAGATGTTTGTTGAAGAATCTTCAATTCAAAGGTATATGCGTTCCTAAGATTTTATACTCCTTTTGTATGTTAAGAGTAAAAATGTGACTGTATATATGGTTCCCCACTGATCTTTAAGGATTAAACGTCAGGCAGCAAAAATCAGATTAGTAATCATGTATTCTTTATAAATCCAAGTAACTAGCAAATATATATCTATATATATATATATATATATATATATATATATATATACATCTTATGTGGACATGAAGAAGCCAATGTTTAACGCAAAAGACATTTAAATTCAGTACAAAGAGATACTACAAATTTTGTTGTTTTTTAGCGCCAATCAATGCACTTGGCTAAGTGTGTAAATTCTTAATTGTGTGTTAGACATCTTTTTTTTTGAGGTCATTTCAATATCTCAACCTTATCATATTCAAATACGACACCATACATGTAGAATATTGTGGCCACTAGTGGCACCTTCTGTTGTTCAAGGGTTAGACTAAGTGCATATACAGAGAAAGCAAATAATGATGTATTTATTTTTTGATGATAGCTAATAGAATTGCAATTTTAGCCCAAGTGATTTCATATTTTCTAGATAATATGTGAATTAGTCATTAATCTTTAAAGGATGTTGCCATGTTTAGCCATTGGCCACCAATAGGTACTCAAGAAGCACCAACAAAAAATAAGGGGTCCTAAATCGGTGGTAATGAGATGGAAGTGGGTTGAACATACCCCAATTTTATAAGTGTTGTTTATAGGTAGTTTTATAAGTGTTGTTTATAGGTAGTTTTTTAAGTGTTGTTTATAGGTAATTTTATAAGTGTTGTTTATGGGTTTAGGTAGCTTACCAAGGGTTACCTTAGATAAGCAGCCATGCCTGACTCTGAAGAGAGGATAAGTTTTGTGGTTTTTGTAATTGGAAACATGTTTGCCGAAGAGATGCTATACGGATTATGTTCACGGTGGGTCAAATGCAGCTGATGTACTTTATTAACCCCTAAGGTACTGTGATAGTTTCACACCAAAAACACTTCAAAATTGTTTGATTCTAATGCAATGAATAAAGAAGGAGACAAAAACTTCAATATCTAGTTTTGATTGTAGGATCTCAAATACAAATTAGTAACATACTCATAAATTTTCATAAATTTTGACCGCACGGATTGAATGATTATAATGTTCAAAGTTAAACAAATGGTTCATTTCCCTCCTGTGTTCAGTGGATGAGCAGACTTTGATTTCACTTGGTGTCAAGTTTTTGCACTACACAAGGTCTAAATCCATTACCATCATGATGTTAGTTCCTTGTACACCAAATTTTAGAGGTAGAGGAGGGGTGTAGCATGTTCGAAACAACTGTGCAAGGAGTGGAGGTTCAAAAATTGTCAATTTGCAGTTTAATTTTTTTGTGAAATCAATATGCTTCAGATTGATAATCCGAATGGTCAATGAGAAGATACACACTACAGATTGTTGTGGGGAAGAAAAAAGTCAAAAATATGAAGATCTCTAAATTTTATGTGGAAAAGAAGAAGTTTTTTTGGTACCTTGCCCGACAATGCGTGACAATATGTGAAAATGTTTGACTTGGGTTAATATGCTATCTTTCACTAAAGACAAAAAAAAATTGACAATATGAAGGAAAAAGATGTTACTTGCTAGTATTGAAAATCTCACATTCAATAGAGTGTCCTAGCAAAAGTTATTGGAGGTGCCCAAAGTGCCCGCTCTCCCCATTTGAAATTTGAAACCCTATAACTTTTTCATTATATGTCGGATTTAGGAATAAATTGTTCTCCCACTGAGGTCTTAGTAATGTCCTTATAAAGTATAAATTTCAGAGTGGAATGTCGGAAATTGACACCATAGGAACCTGTCCGAACTTTTAAAAAGCCCATTTCTGACACTTGGTCCTTTAGGGGTAAAACTCTTAAATAAAGGCCTCAACTTAAAATCATCTGGGAGAACCTTGCAGTTACACTCTGGAATAGTTTGCTACGAGAATCACATATGAGAAGAATCTTCAATTCCAGCCTGGTTTCTATGCTTCCATGTTTCCTAAACCGAGTATTTTTTAGTTCAAAACAATGAAAGTCAAAATTGACCAGTTTTACATCAGTATTGGAATACCGCCGGCTAAGGAGAAACTAATGACTCCAATAGCAAAAAGTCACTCCATCCTGTAATCCTGTGGAGACCCCTCAAGCACGACTCTGTGTGATGCTTGTCAAAACAAATTGTACAGAGGCGTCCAAAAAAGCCCACCCACGCCTTGGAGAGGTTGGAACCGGAAGAGACACCAAGAAGCAATCACAGGGCACGAGCAAGAAACCGGGAGAACCACTTGGCGGATTCCTTGAGTCGTCTCTGTTGGCTGTTGTTGTAGTCCACATAAATCAGCCCAAAGCGCCGAGTGTAGCCCATTGCCCACTCGAAGTTGTCCAGCATTGACCACGCGAAGTATCCACGAACATCTGATCCATTCCTGCACTTGGCCACCAGCAGCGTTACAATCATGTTGCAATGCCTACATGTCACATGGAACTTTGCAACAAGTTCGTGTTACGCTGGCCTTACTTGATAGCGTCATGAACAGAAGACAGGTAATTCTCGTAGAACGAGATGCGGTTCACGTCGTTCAGGAAGTTTTCCGCAGGCACAGAGCTGTTCACGTTGTCAAGGTCGTCCATACCTGATCCCCAAACAAAAATGTAGATCAGTATATCCAAACAACTAGTAGATTCTTTCACCAACAGAAACAAAACTTGAGAGTGGGTCCAATATTTTACCATTTTCCGTGACGAATATCTGCGGGTTTTGATATCGTTGTGTCAACCACACCAACGTCTTTCCAATACCCCAAGGCACGATGAAAAGCCACTCAGATGCCGCCTGGACATGTTGCATGTCAAACACCATCTCACAAGACAATAAAGCTTGAAAATAACCATATGTAATGCACGGAGAAGGCACTCAGTTTGAGATTCAAGGATATTAACGGATTAAAATTTCAAGAACGGCAGGAGATGTGCACCTGGTTCCCAATTTGAGTACCATTCCACGATACTGTCATAAGAAATCAAGCCACCAAGTCAGAAATAGATGAACACCCCCACAGATGGCTAGCAGTTATGACCATGTTCGTTATTCAAGGTTTTTCGGTAACAGTGAGCGCTTTTGTGCAAAACTTTCTACTTGCAAATTCTAAGTTTTTAAACATCGTTCTAAATAACATTTTTTAACATGATTCATGTTAAAATAGGCTCTATTGTGTAATAAAATAGGCTCTATTGTGTAAATAGGCTCTATTGTGTAAAAGCAGCAGGGCATGTTGCTTTCTCACATGAGCAAGAACTGGGTCAAAGAGGGGTGGCAATGTGAAAACCGCAGATAAAATGAATATAGACATCAGTTGCTAGAAGCCTCGTACCTGAAGAAATAAGACCCTGGTCCTGCCAATTGTCGCTGGTGAGCATGTCCTCCGGACGGGTGCCATTAGAAATGAGCCTGCTAGTGTAATGGTTGAGGCCAATGAAATCCAGGGATCCGTTCAGCAACGCCACCTCGCTGGGAGCAAACACCGGCAACCGGTCGCCCACATATGTGCGCATAACCTCCGGGTAATCCCCGCGGTATATCGGATCCAGGAACCTGAGAAAAGAAGGAAGAAACTTAAGATTGGCTTGCATCTAGATCTACCAGGGAAGAGAGAGTGCATCGTACCAGCCCAATTGAAAGAGGAGGTGCCGCTCGGCAGCGTCCTTGTCAGCAGGCGAATCTGTCAGAGGCTCAGCCCACTCGGCGTCCACGGACATGCCCACAACGCCGTTTTGCACGGCCTTGAACTTCTTCTTGTACACATCCACGGCCGCAGCGTGTGCGAGCAGCACGTTGTGGGCCGCAATGTAGGGCTCCGTGGCTGAGTTTCCTATGGGGCATATGCTGCGATCGGAGCATCTCCCGGGCGCGTGAATCCCATCCCCGTACCCAAGCACCGTGAACGATTTGGGCTCGTTGAACGTGATCCAGTGCTTCACCCGGTCGCCGAACGCAGCGAAGCAGGCTTCAGCGTACTGCGCGTAGTCGTTCCTGCACCCAACTGCATATCAGAGAAAAAACAGTTCCTCCCAAGCAAGCATTGAAGGTCGTTGGAAAACTTACACCACCCTGTTGTCGATCCAAGCACCGTAGGCTTCGTAGAGAGACTGCGGGATGTCCCAGTGGTAGAGAGTCACATATGGCTGGATACCTGCAAACCCACATAGCCAATATCAGCTCATGGATTCCTAACCCTAAAACTGCAACAGATTGGGACATGAGCGAACCTCTTCTGAGAAGCTCGTTTATGAGGCTGTTGTAGTATGCCACTCCTTCCTGGTTCACTTCAGGAGTCGATCCACCTGACATAATCGAAAAGTTCATCAGCGCATGTGCAGAAAAACATTCCAGCAATCAAAAACTGACAATGCCTCCTCACCCAGTTTCATAATCCTCGGCCACGCAATGGAGAACCGGTACGCATCCACATTCATGTTCACCAACAACTCGACGTCTTCCAGAAACCTGTGAAACTGGTCGCTCGCGACATCACCAGTCTTTGCATCCAAAATTTTGCCTACAAAATTCCACAAATAGAATATAAAATAAAACACCCCCCACAGTACCCGCTCCAGCCGACAACACAAGGAACCCCCACTGTCCAAGTCTGGTTCCATAAACCCGATCTGCATGAATGCCTATTCTAGTAACTCACAAAACCAATCATTAAACACCTGACCTAGTAATGAAACTCACTAAACCCCAATGTCCCAGTACATCCAACACCTGGACCTAGTAATGAAACAAACTAAAAACTAGAAACTCACCTGGTTGCCGAGAAAATGCGTCCCAGATGCTAGGCTCGCGCCCACTCTCGTTCGCCGCGCCTTCAACCTACTCACCCACACCAAACCTCAAAATCGGCTGGAACCTGGGAAACCAAACAGAAACGGCTCCACGCTACCCACCTGGTACGCAGCCGTGGCGGCTCCGAAGACGAAGTTGCTCGGGAAGAGCGATCGGTGAAACGGATCGCACTGCGTGCCATTCCCCGCGCCGTACTGCCTGCAGGGCAGCACAAACGGGTCGAGGCGCGCGGAGGACATAGCCCCCGGCAGCTGCAGGAACAGCACCAGAATGGGCACCCCCAGGATCAGGAATGCGGTGCACAGCAGCGCGTAGCTGCAGAGCGTCCGGCGCGTCATGGGCGGCACTGCTGCTAGTGTCGGTGCACTCGCCTGCGCATGCTTGGGCTGGATGGTGTGATCGCCGGTGCGGGGGCTGTCCGAAGGGCTGGTTTGCGAAACTGGTGACGCCATGGCTTGAAAGAAGCGTTTTCTCGCATTCATGGCGCGGTCACGAGAAGGGGGGCGAGATTACAGGAGGAGGTGTCGGCAGCGAAGTCTAGTGGAACTGGCGGCGCGCGCATCCGGGCGGGTTTCGTCACGAGTCAGTCTTCCTTGTCGTACAGGACGCCGAGGTTGATATCGGAGTGTCGTTGGGTCTATACCAAGTTGGATTGAGGCACGATACCTTGCACATGGCTCTCCATTTTTCTCGGGCTTCTCGGAATTTCCGGGTATGCATTGAGGATGCTCTTTGTTAAAGGAAGCATGAGGTGGGTAAACGGTTGCATTGCCTCAACTTTGAGGACAAGGCCCAAATTAAGAGTTGGGTTGAGGATGCTCTAATAGAACTCACAGACAACAAAACCCTCAAACCTTCATGAATCCTGAAAACTTAAAAAACCTATACAAAACATGATAATCCGCCAAATATAAATGCCAAATATGTGGAGCTAAAATACACGTGTTTGAACGTAAATGACAAACTGTAGGAATTGGTGATTTTATCGTGGAAATAAAGAAAAATGAGCTTCATTAACATACACATTTCAAAAACCATCAAAGCAACACCTAGAAAGTACCAAAAGCCATACATACAAATGCAATCACATTCCCAATATACATCATCTTCACAAAAAGAAATGAAAACGATAATTAACTACCACAAAATCCAACCAAAAATAAAAAGGATGTTAATACTAATCACTACTTTTGTTAAATTCTATACATTGAATTTTATTAATACTTATAAATATTTTAGCGCTTATTATTAAATGAATTCTGAAATGCATCATTTATTTATTTGCATGAAGTGAATAGCAATAAATATGATTCTAACACATTAAAAATAGTAGGAAAATAATAAACTCATAAAATATTGTTTTTGTTTCATAATTTATATTAATTTGTACCATAAAATATATATAGTAAAATGAAAGATTCAAATCACAAATAACATACTTTCTATGTAATGTATATTATTCTTGTCTTTGTCTACAAGCATGTCTATGTATTTCAAAATGAGCCTACTAACAATTTGTAAAACCATGTTCTTTAAATTTAATAATTAATAATTAATTTTTTGACTTTGAATATACAAGTAATCTATACATTCATGATCTATTAGGCAACTTTTGTATTCTTGTCATTTTTATTTTTAATTGATATAATATGATCATTACATATTATATTCATATAATATCATAAAATAATATTTAAAATAAAAATAAAAATATGATGAATCAACCAATAAAATTATGGTAATATGTTTTTTTAATATGTTCTCATATTTTAATTAAAATTTAAACATAACATGTAATATAATGGTACTCAAATTGACGTGCTTGTTTAAAGTTTAAAGTAACTTAAAGGTTGTGCTTTACTATAAACTACAAAGATTATACTTATTTTGAAATAGTCTGGTCGATACTATATGCAGTGTTTGGTGTAGTCAACGATTGCATCTAAATTTCCAATTGGTTTAGAAACTCAAACTACTGTGGTCCATACAATATCAAAGAATAGTGCAATAGTCTAGTTCTCAATTTCTTCATTCTAAGACACAAATTCTATATTAAAGATGAACATTCCCTTGATTCATGCAGTCATCAAATTATTCATAAACTCATCTTTCGTTTCAATAAAATGCCCGTTTCTTTTTACTTTAATAATATGATTTGATCACTTATGACATCTATTAAATAAGGAGGGACTTTGTGGTCTATTCTTATTGATACAAAAGCCTTGCATGGTGGTTTCTCAATTGAGGTGCAACTCTTTATTCCTTCTCAAAGGGTGCTAATATGAGTTCTACCTTATCCCCTAGAGGACAAAGGCATTTTAAAGGAACCTCTACTCCATTGATTCAAAATAGCCAAAATGAACTTTTGAGATTGTAACTGGAAAATCTTTTGCTAAACTTATACAAGATGATGTCATAAAAATTTTGTGAATTTTGATTTTACGGCCTCAAAGATAAAACGTAATCTAAATAAAAACTAATCAAATCCCCAAACAAACACTTGGTCCTTTAAACTACAAAACAAACAAAACCACACAACTCTTCCAAGCTCCTCCATGAAAAAAATAAAATAAAATAAAATAAAAAGTGAGGTTACCCTAATGAAACAAAAGGCAAGTTCATGGATAGCTCGTTACCGTACGCATCGGTCAGATTCAACACAATGATTTATTTTTCCAAATTACAATGCTTCTGACACAATTGATATCCTCTAGGTATTACACGTGCATCACCTAGATATATCTCATACATTTTCTAGAGTTTTTGGACATCCTTCAATATGAATTAACCCCTAAAGGACCAAGTGTACCTGCATAATACTTATCACTCTGACTGCGATTACCTTTCAATCCGTACAGTCAAAATTCACAAAGCTTTTACCACATCATCTCATGTAAGTTTAGAAGAAGATCCTACGGTTACATTCTTAAAAAGTTCATCTTTGCAGTCTCGAATCAATGGATTAGAAATTCCTCTAAAATACCTTGGTCCTTTCGGGGTTAATTATGTACCAAACTAACCAACGCATTGCCCGGTAAGGTAAGCCTCCCCGTAGCCAATACCTATAAAATTGGGGTATATCCAACCCCCTTCCATCCCATTACCACCACATGAGCTCCAAATGGAGGTTTGCTATTAGTCAAGATCGTTGGTTATGGGGGGTACCTACTGCTGGCCACCCACTAAACATGACTGCACACTTTGAAAATTCATAACTAATTCAGTTTTCATCGGAAAAATATGAAATCACTTGGGTTGGAATTGTAATTCTATTGGCTATCACTGAAAAATGATAGTATAATTATCTCCTCTCTCCATATACGCGCATTCCTTAACTTGTCGGTTTTAGGGGGGCTTTCCTTAATAATGATCAGTGCTCTTTTTCATCGTTTCTCCTCCTCTAGGACGGTTTTCGGCACCGTGCCGCATTTGCGTCCACACCCTCAAAGATTTGAAGCGCCTCGGTGGGCCATCCGCCCATCGCTCACCCAGCCACTTGTTCCCTTCCAGATAAGGAGCCTCCTTGAAAAATCTCCATCCCCGCAAATCCACTGCAAACCCATCTGCAACTGCCTCAGCCTTCAACAGTTCCAACATCACAGCACATCTCCTGTTTCTGCAGCTCAAGCTGGTGATTCACCACTCAAAGGTTTTCATGCAAAGCTGTTGATGTATGCAGGGTCTGTTGCAGTTCACTGTTGGAATGTGAAGTGGGTTGTGTTCAGGCATACTATTTTCATGTGATTGCTGAGATTCCTGGTTGGTTTGTGGGGGTGGTGGAGGTTATTCTCTTCTGGGTTCAGATGAAGTGGTGGTGCGGGTTTGGATTAGGATGAGGGGGGATTGGTTTGTGTTTCTGGGATGAAGTGTGATGAGCGGGAGTTTGGGAGTAACTTTGCTGATCACGTTAGAATATGGATGAATTGACAGCTGGGACAGGTTGATGGTTGATCAGGGATGTGGAGGAAGTATCCGTTTTAGGGTTTTAGTGTTTGGATTAGGTTAAGGAAGCTAATTGTTGCGTGGTTTGAATTGGCAGTGAGATGGAATCTGTCAGATGAGACGATGGCTTGAGTGAGGACGCGGTCGGTTGGCTGGATCGAGAGTACAACCATGTCGCTTGGCGGTGCGCTGCTGCTGCCAGCGTCATCTCTAGTGCAATGCCATGGCGCTCTACGATCGCTGAGTACTAGTGGCGAATCCAAAACACCGCTGCAATGGGAAGGAGCTGGGTTCCGCCATCAGAGAGGTAGTTCTAATGGCCTTGTTCGAAGTCTTTGTTGTGGTTGGGTGTCTTTGTGCTGATCTTGACACTGTTCATCATCTGAATTGGTTGATGAGACAATAGAGTTATTCGCAAGGTCACTCCTTTTTTGATTTGTTACACTGTTATTTGTTTCCTCCAAAAAAAGGAGCTTGGTGATCTTCTAATCAGAATCTTTGGTAATTCTTAGCCATCCTTGATAGTGAAGAATAGTTTGCATGAGAGACTACCAAGAATTTCAGCAGCCTTTTTCCTCATTTGAGCTGATTTTAGATCAATTGAGCACTATCTAGAGCTGTTGTTCCAAATGAAGAAAGAGTGGTATCGGGTGACTTTTCAAATAACTACAATGCTCATAGGATTGATGTTGGTTTTGTTTCAACTGCAGGTTATGTGGGGATGAAGTGGCGGAGAGCACGACCTAGTTCGCTTGTGGCGTCTGCAGTGGCATCCATGGACAGAGAGAGGTCTGTACCAGACAAGAAAGTGCCGTTGTACTCACACAGCCTCCCGGCCATCGAGGCATGGCTCCAGGGCCTGGGTTTTGTGCAGAACAAGGATGACCGAGCCGTGTGGATCATTGAGCGGCCTGATTGGCATGCTCAACTATCCCTTGACACCACCGAACTTTTCATCAGGTATTCAACACCTTCATGTTGCACACTTTCTTAAGAATTAGTGGTGTCCTTTTGTGTGACATTTGAGTTTTTTTGTTAAGTCACCCAAACATTTGATAAGCTACAGTACTGGTCTTTCGATTTATTAAACTATTATTTGTTCACTGTTAATAGCTATCAAGAACTTGGGAGCTCAAGTAATTTTAGCCACCTTTGATAAGGACGAAAGAGAGGTTTTGTTGCACCATGAATCGTAGCCGCCATTTTCCTCGTTGAGCTTATTGTAGATTAATTGAGAGCTATTTAGGGCTGATTTCAATGATTTTAAATGTGGAAAGAGGTCAAATCTCATGGTGTCTTTGCCTTTACAAACATCTCCACTTGAGGCTTCATTTGAGCTGTTGGTGATGGTCTTGCAGGTACCTGAAATCGGGGCCTGGCAATTTGGACCGGGACGTGGAGCGAAAGTTCAGTTATGCCCTGAGCAGAGAGGATGTGGAGAACGCAGTTCTTGGTGGTCCCTAACTTCGAGAATAATTTTCTCACACAGTCGGGTTGTAGGGTAGAATGATTTGCAATGGTTTGGCTGTTTTTTTTGGAATGCGTCTTGGCGCCCTGTTTTGGATTCTCCAGTCATTAATTTCTCTGCGTTTTTGTGGCTTTGTGGAGAGTTTTTCACGCCCAAGCCATTCACTTCCAGAACAGTGGCCAGGATCGCGTCTCAAATTGTAATAAATCCAGTGGATTCCAGTACGTGAATGGATAGTGTGACTTGTATGAACAGTGTTCTCTTGTAAAAGTGTGGGTTCTAGACCCTTGTACACTAGACTTGTAGAATCAAGCAGCCGCATAAAACGCCAGCATTTCAAATGCATCACGTTCGCCAAAGTACTTGATTTTACTCACAGAAATTGGAAGAATCCCGGTACGCTTGAATAAACACCACCCAGATAGAATGTGTGGTGTGCATATATCTGGTAGCATGTTTGGATGATGAAGTAGGAAAGGACAAGGAAGAACCATCCGCGAAGCATGTTCAGCTTAATATCTGAGACGTTGGACGACGCGAATGCAGCTCCTCGGAATGCCACGTCGAAATCCACAACCAACATCAGAGAAGTAGAGCTTGACGTGAGCAACAGCTTGGTACCAAAAGCTCATGGCACCGGTGACGATAAAAAAAACTAGGGACGGCGTCACATGAAAGTGAACTCATATATATATGAGCACGTTCTACATTTAGATAACCTGCAGCTTAAGCCCAGCTGCGAAGTTTCACGAAAGCCAAGTATGTTGATAGTTGAATAACGAAGGTAATTACAGATTACTTAAAAACGTATCCTTAACCCAGCTCCTGATTCCCATTCAAGAGCACCTGGCTTGGAATGAAACCGTTGCTTTTCTTGCAGCGGAGTCGGCTCTGGTCATTTGACCGCACTACTCACCTGGGATAGTATCGCCTGAACTCCGGCAACACTGTTGGCGCCTCCTTGGCCATCGCCTCAATGTGCCCATACAGGGAGTAATATCTGCAGCAACACACCCAAACAATTGCAATTGGCTCAGTCTCGTAGAGATTCAAAGCTCCCCAATCAGGTCACGCTCACTTTCCATCCCAAGCACCCCACGTCAAGCCAAACGAACTGACAGCCGCACTGTTGAAGTATAGTAGCGCTCTTTCCAATGATCTTCATCATCTTGTTTCTCATCCTCTGTACATTCATTCACTCTCTTCACTGTACTGTATACAAGAAAAGCACCCGGTTGCAATTGGCACAGAATCCGAGCAGACACCGGATATGTTCCCTGTCATGACCTTAGAAGGAGAACAGATCTCGAAAGCAAGCTTCGGCAAGAAGAAGCTCATTGCATGCCGTCTCATCATGCTATCCGTTGCTCATGAACTTGTAAATGTTGTGGCAAGATTCACAGACCCTACGATAGCATGGAAAGCACTCAAAGATAGATTTTCGTCAAACGACAACTCGTAAGCCTTGACGCTGATCGGCCAGCTTCACGCACTCAAGATGAATGAAGGCAGCTCCGAAATTGCATATAAAGACATATCGCTTCTAAGCCCATGTCACAAGCATATTAAGTGTGTCTAGAAGTGAAAGTAGGTAGGTCATGCTTAATATGCAATAAAGATCCTACACATGAAATAGCCTTCACCCAAATTATTTTATGAGTATAATATGAACAAATCCAAAAATCAACACATTGAATTGTATCAGATAAATGGCACCAGTTAATCAACACCTTGAACATCACCAGAAACAACACAAAACAATTAGTGTAAACATGAAGATGGTGAGGGTTTTCATTTTCCAATGAGGATTTTTTAAGAAAAATTTAATAGAGGCAAGAACTATGGCAACTTTCAAGTTTAAACTGGTTGTTTCGTACAAATTCTTGAACACAAAGAAAAATGGGATAAATAAAATTAAAAATTAAAATACATTCATAGAAATAACGAACCGTACATTAATGGAAGCAATATATAACATTTATAACATGGAAATACGAACTCAATTGTATGACATTGGAGGAAAAGGCATACCCTCTCAATTTTGTTGGAATTGCCAAGATGCATTTTTGAAATCACCAACTTGTACTAACTTAGAAGGCACTTTAGAGGTCCAATGATGCTCATCCATTGTATAGCAACACTCTTCAACAATTTTTGAACTTTGATCATCATTTAAATAATTAGGTTTTGAAACTAAGCAAATTTTTTGGGGGAGTAGGCAAAGTAGGCAATAGTTACCTTCAAGAGATCCTCAAATGTTAGCCATAATGTTTATCTTATCCATCACCTTGATGATTAGATTGGCCATATGGCCAAAACAAGGTTGACCTTTCTTTAATGGAACAAAATCAACTTGAGTCACAACCTGAGTCACAACCTCCGTTTCATTTCCTTGGAAAAAAGAACAATCATCTGCACCAAAGCACATCAACTTTTGCGTTACGTCTATTGAATTCAAGCTGCCTCTTGTTGCCAAGACACTCATGATGATCGAAAGAGACTGTCAACAATTATCCTATCCATTTATAGCTTTCAAATCTTGAATACCAAATGTATTCAACTCTAGTCTTGCATTAGATAATAATGGATTACAATGTGTAATCAATTGTCTACTCTCGTGGTGTCATCGACTATAACAACAAAAAATCCGGCGCAACACATCATGTTCTTCATGCAATCTAGCACCACAAAATACATGTGTCTAGCCATGATACAACATCCCTCATTTGTCCAATGATATGGAGGCAGTTCATGCATATTACAAAATGAATACTACTAAAGTCCAACATGGAATTCATGTATGGTTCTGTCGCAAGCCAACAGTTAAAACATAATTGCAAACTATATTTTTTTCTTTTGTAGGATACGATTGTAAATCAATTGTTCAGTTGTTGAGTAGGATGCTTTGCAACATAGATCAACATGTTCTTTTTGGAAGCCAAACACTTTCTGTAGTTCTATATTGTGTGCTATTTTGGCTCCATTTAATAATAATAATCGTGTTTTACATCTACATAGAGAATATGCTTCACCATGAGCATCATCCATTTCAAGCTAAAGACCATCTCTACTAAGAGCACCTTTGTCGCCCATTTCATTTGAAACTTGCAGGTTTTGCTCATAACTAGGTTTTTAAAAATAAAAACAGCTGCAAACCTACAAAATCAATTTGCTCGCCTTCATCATCAGAGAGACGAATGTAAGAAACCTACTAGTTTGCGTTAAAATTATCCTTCAAATTTGAGGAGACTGAAGAATCATATGACAACAATAGAACGGATGGAATTTTGACTAAAAAAAGAATGGTATTGCCCTGAGTAGATCTAGATGGACTTGTCTCGCCGATACAACTAGTGTCTACGGACATGCATACGTATATCTGGCCTCTTGCGAGCAAAAAAAACAATTTGATAGCATCAAAGAGTCCGCAATCAACCTTGCAATTCAACAGAGCTGACCAATCTAGGGTGCCATAAGCAGGAAAACGATATACAAATTTTGGAATGAAATGTGCTCAGTAACGAGTATCTACAATCAACTTTGATTATCCAAGGGTCGCTATGCTTGAATCTGCCGGGTTGTATGATAATTGATAAAACGTCTCCGATCTCACTGTGTTGTGCGCGCATGTCTTTACGTAATTTTGTATCTCTAAACTTGACTAAAGTGCATATATCCACTATGCATCAAACTCCTTTCCAATTGCACCTTTTTCTTGCCGCCTTGCTCTACTTGAATTTTGCATCATATTCAACAATGTTTAAGATGTTTAGCACAAAAATTTACACTGCAAGATAAGGGGTAGGTGTGTTTTTGATACAAGACAATTAGGAAATGGACCCATGTGAAGCCATTCCTTTACCCATAATACAATAGAGGAGCAAATGTAGTTTTGTAAATCACTGCATACAATCACTATCAAGGATTACAAGTACATAATTAATTGGATGGGCAAAGACGAGGTGCTCCACCGTGTTTCTAAGCTTTATGAGTATACAATTACAACATTTTTTGAGCATTTTTGAGGATTAAAGAATGCAAACTTGGTAGAGGCTTGTCAATAGGAGTAAAATGAAAAGATTTGGCCAAAGATGAAGATGTTTCAAATTTATTGAAAATATGTTTGACCAATAAGACTTGATTTTGAAAGCAAAAGTAGGTGTTTACAAATGTCAAACTTGAATGCGGATGCACACGTTCACAATGAATCTTTAACTACACTCGAATTATTTAAAGTTTTTGAGTATTCTAAAGAAGTTGGTGTTAAATATTTTTTAAAGTTTTTATGTGAGTTGGTTCTTTACCTATTATTGGATTCAGTTCTTTATTTAACAATGAGTCCAAGGACCCAAAAAACAACAAACTGAATATTAGAAAACATTGTTATAATTGGATTTAACAATTTATAGATGTCTACAATATTGTCTTACTACACTAATATAGTTGATTGATATATTGTGTAAGAAAAAATTAATAGCCCAAATTGTCGGCCCTAAAATTTTTACAACCATGGTCATAAAATCTTTACCTAAAACAACTTTGGCATACTTTACTGTAATATCTACCCTAAATTCTAATGTAAGTTACATGTTTGATTAATCTTGTTGTCAAAGTGATTGTTAAGCTAAGCATGATGGCTAATATTAAAGATCTCTTCAAGGTCACTTACAATTATTTTTCCAAATCTTTGAAGGAATATTTAGAGTTCCATAAGTGAGTTGTTTTAATGGAGGTTAGAAACCTTAAATTGTTAAAGAGTGTTGCTACCTGGTTAATGAGAGTCATCACACCTCTAAAATTGATAATTATTCTATTTTTGGATTTTGGCTAATTCTTGGTGTTGACTTATTTTATTTCTTGTGCTGATTCCTTGTATTTGGAAGTTGGTAGTGAAAATTTGCTACTTCTTTGTATTGTCTTGACTTATTTTGTTTGTATTAATTTCTTGTACTGTACTTGGAAGTTGCTAGTGAGTATGTGCTAATTTTTTTATATTTTTACATATGGCTGTGTGAGAAAAAAATTTGGGTAAAGGCTGCAGCTTTGTAATCTTGCATACAAGACCCTTATTGCATATTGGGCATGACCCTTATTGCATATTGTGTAGTGGACCTAGAAGCGTGATGGTATGTGTGTAGTTTTGTTGTTGGTATCCTTAAGGTTCAAAGAAGTATCTTTAAGATATACCTTGATAAAGAAAAGGGCTTGAGTGCACTGACTTTTATCATTTCCATCAATTGATTGTTTGCTCTTATGAACAAATTCATTTGAAGTGATTTAGTGACATGAATGAGCCTAAAAATAATTAACATTTTTGTAGGGCGCTAAAGATAGCGATTTTGTAAAGGCACAATATGATGGGTAGCATATCACACGCTAAGTATATGCATCCCTCGCAAGATCCATGCAACAAGAGTGATCACATTAGTCTCATTTCCACTGTGAATGATGGAATTTGTTTGTAATGCTTATGCTTTCGTACATAACCCTAAATTTGACTCCTATTCTGACCTTGATCTTGTAAAAGATGTCCAAGAGATTGTCATGGCGTCGAACAGAGGTTTCCTAAGTACATAGTGATAGATGTAGTGGAAATAGTTAATCCACAATATTGGCTCCAAGATAATGCCGAGGTTTCCTTTTCAAAACACTTGGATGTCATGAAGTCCTATTGTGGAGAATCTCCGTGGATTAGAGAGGTTAAAGAAACTTAAACCTCCAATCCTTGACCAGTACATGTTGAAGTTGCAATACTTATTGATTGAATTTGTCACGAGACGTGGCATCGAGGGCCTCTCCGCAACGTAGTGTTTTAGCGTAGATTAGTTTGTTATTAATCTATGGGTTAAGGGACGTACGGCAACGCATCGTATTCATCCGTGGATGATTTCCATATACTAAAAGTTGTATGTGTGTGCGTATAGTGCTACACACGTCCTTGACTTGACGTCTTTGTCAAGTCAAGCTTTGTGAGTGAGTTTGAAAGTGTTTAGTGATTACCTTTGCTTGTAAGTGATTGTTTATCATTAGTAAAGGCTCCGCATTCTTATATACTGCTTGCACTCGTTGATTCTCCGTTTGTGGACTGCGAGATGTTTGACTACTCTTGTGATTTACTAGTCATTCACTTTACAAAGACCCTCCCACATTCCTCTCTTTAGTTCTAGAATTTGAGCTTGCGTGAATTTATGAAAATTTTGAGTGTTGACATTGATATTGTAGAGTGCTTCAAGAGATAACCATTGCGTAGTTATCATCCAATAAAAAATTCATCCGTAGTCAATTTTCATCCATTTTTTGGGAATTCATCTACTATGAATAGTTTTCATCCACTTTGGATGAAATTTTAATTTGGATAGAATTCATTAACTTTGAGTTAATATCTTCCAAAACATTTTTATTTTTTGAATTTCAACTTTGGATTCGAGCTCTTCATAGGGATTTCTACTTGGTAGGAAAGAAAAAATTTAGTGAAAAAAATGTTTCCAAAACCACATTTTTGTGGGTTGTTTAAAAAAAGATTAGTGTCTAAACTTTGGAGGTATGTTACTAGGGCAATTTAACTCGGTTTCAATAAAATGTGCGCCTATATTTAGGCCATTTCATCGTTAATCAAATTTTGATACTAGATTGGTGGTAAGCGCATTTGTCCTGTGCTAGCCGGAGGTGATGACCGGTGAACCACAAAGTATGGTGGTTTTGCAGGTGCAAGTTGCATGTTCGTACCCTTATCCTTTAGACGGTACCTGTAGATAGGTCCCGGGGTGGTTTTTGTTTATGGTGAGTACCCGGAGTTGGTATTACCGCTCCCCTTCACCAGACCATCCAGAGAGAGTGCTTCCACCATAGACTTTGGGCGAGGGTCGGACACCAACAAGGCTTTTGAGCCTATTTTGACATTAGGCACCAATCGTAGGCTTTAGATTTCGGGTGTGGGTACGTTTAATGACATGGAGGACGATCGCCGTTAGGTCGTACGCAACTAGTCCTCGGGATGGGCTAGAGACATCTCTTTGCCCGATTCGCAGCTCCGATTCTGAACCTGGATGAAGGAGAAGCGCCAACGGACGCCGTCATTTAAGGACTGGTATACATTCGAGCTCTTGCTCCAAGATTTGGATCTGGAAGACCTACAAACATACGGGGGGTGGACCACGTAGCACGAGGCAAAGTTATGCCCGTTGAAGAGTACTAGCGCTAGTGTGTAGAGTTGGTGACGGCGCTCCAAGAAAGTGCGGTTGCTTGACTCTTGACTTCCACCAAGGAGCCCAAAGTGGAAGAGAGTTTCTTTGGTGAGGACTCTAGGAGGAAGGGTATTTCCATTGTGTGCGAATAGGCTAGCCACACGTGCGGCATTGGTGGCGGTTGGCAATCCGCGAGTCTTCGATCCACTAGCGCTGTTCATGGCACATCTAGAGATAAAATACGAGGGGTTCATGCATGATGAGATGTAGAGCATCTAGGATTTTTGCTTGGAGAAGGAGGATATTCCACTCACTATGTGTATCCGATTGGCGCGGTTGTCAACGGTGGCTGGTGATGTGTTCACGGAGTGCCAACAAGTGAAGATCTTCATCTCCAAGCTGGATGATCGAATGGTGGAGTTGATGAGTCTCCATCTTCTTTTTTAGTATCACTTTAGCGCCACTTCAACGCAGATGTTTGCCGAGGTGGAAGCGCTCAAAAGAGCGGTCGGCGTGAGCGAGGCCACAGATTTGGTCACATATTGCTGGAGACTTCAAAGCCCAAGAAGCTTGCTACAGCTACTGGTAACTTGGCGGAGGCACAAGTTGACAAGGTTGTATAATGTTAGGCTTGTGAAGAGGCGGCTCACACCAAGGGGGAGCCTAATTGCTCAAAGAATAAAGGGGCAAGCATAGTGAGGGGCAAGCATAGTGAAGGGCAAGCGAAAGACCGAGACATCCAAGCCTGTAGAGAAGGCTGGAGGCAAGGGGAAGAAGCCTGTGACATGCTCTCACTGTGGCAAGTTTGGCCATAGTGATGAGAACTGTTTTTCTCTTTACCCGTAGAAACCCCCAAGTTCTTCAAGTGTTGGATGGGATGCAGTGAAGACTCTTCAAGCCGGACTGATAGAGTTGAAGAAGCAGAGAGTGCGGTGGCCTCTTTGGGGCAAGTGGCTGATACATGGCCTCCGATGAGGGATCAAGGCTCATTCTCAGCCCTAGATCGTGACTTGCATGGCGTTTTGAGGGAGGTGGTGGCAACAGTTGCCACTCGTGCTCAGACTACCACACACGCGGTGGCGCCTTCTTCCACTGTGTCGGGTAGTAGCGGTCGTCCACGCCATACGGGTTTGCTAGATCACAATGGTCAATCTCGACTACCTCTTTTGTTTAGCATTGCGAATGCGGGGACTTCTCAACATATTGCCCTCCAACATATTGCCCTCCAACAATATTGCCCTCCAACAATATTGCCGTCAAACATATTGCCCTCCAACAATGGCAAGGTGGCCATGCCATTGTTGGAGGTGTTACAAACACTGACGGCTCATCCACCAAGGAGAATCTGGTAGCAATGTGGGCCAAGTTGGCGGCGGAGGCTATTTCCGCGTTTGACGCCAATGCGACTTCCACACCTATAGAGCAGCTATTCGGAGATCAAACCTTGATCTCTGGAGTAGTTTATTTGTCTGACATTGCGGCCAAGTCAGCACGGGAGTGATGCAGTATACTTCCAAGGGTGGTACATTTGGTGAATGACGTCGGAGTCATGGTGGTGGGCCGTACGGACCGCAATTCCATCCAAGCTACCCCCCTCTGTGCCATGATGGACTCCGGAGCTCAGCAAGTGATGATAGGCAAGTAGCTCGCTTAGGATTTGGGTCTGGATATTTCGGACCTCAAGCCTTGCCTATTTACGATTATTACATCAGTGAGGAGGCACGGAGAAGGCCATGGGATACACGCAATTCCGTTGCAGTTGATGTTTGGCGTGGGATCTAGTCCATTATTTGCCCACATATCTCTACCAAGTAGCAATCACCGGTTGTTCGGTCGTAGCTAGATAAAGGATTTTTTTACCGGCTAGGGGGGGCACTTGAGGGTGTACTACATGTATTTTTTTTTGTGTATTTGATGTTGGTTAGAAATCTCAATCTATGTGGTTATTGATTTTTCTATTCACGACAAATTGGCAATGCTATCAAATTAGCAAACAACAATGGAAGCCGCTTATGACGTAAATCCACTCATGAAACTATTTACAAGTATCTACAAGTATTTTATATCATGCAAAGTAACATCTATGCTTTGGATACATTTTAGCACAAAAAATTTCACAAAAATCACTACGGCTCACCAATGCTTGCACCAATTGTTGTAGCAATGGTCTCAATAGATGCCCATCTTCCTCCAACTCAAAGTCATGGTCTACTTTTCCCTTCGAGGTGGCCTGAAACACTTGCCACATAGGTTCTTGTGCCAAAACGACCCATGTATGCTCGTTCGGCCTTTAAGTTACAAGATTCCTACCTAAACCACCAGTTGCTCGTACAAATCTGGACGCAAGCGCGACTGGACGCGAACGCGCGACAACGGCACCTTCATGCTCAAGTTGATCCCGAAGCTCTCGCTCATGTCCAAATCCTCGGGACTCGGCACCGAAATGTCGAACGCGTGCACAATCTGCGCCACGGCGAGGTTGACAAGCAGCGACCCGAGCGGCATCCCGGGGCACCGACGCCGCCCGCTCCCGAACGCGAGCAGCTCGAAGTGGCCGCCTTTGAGGTCGATCTCCGGCGTCCTCAGGAACCGCTCGGGGTCGAACTCCAGGGGATTCTCCCAGTTGGCCGGGTCGCGCCCAATGGCCCAGGTGTTGACGAACACGCGCGTGCGTGCGGGGATGTCGTACCCCTCGATCTGGGTGGGCTGGGCGCTCTCGTGCGGGATGAGGAGCGGGGCCACCGGATGCAGCCGGAATGTCTCCTTCACCACGGCGGCCAGGTAGGGGAGGTGCGGGAGGTCCGACTCGCGGACGTGACGGGAGGTGCCGACTACGGTGTCGAGCTCGGATTGGAGGCGCTGCATCACTGAGTGGTGGCGGAGGAGCTCGCCCAGGATCCATTCGATCGTCACGGACGGCGTGTCGGTTCCCGCGATGAATAGCTCCTGCGCGAGCATGTGAAACATGTGTTTAGTATTCAGATTGCACAGATATCAGGGTTGTCTCCTCAGCGTTCACAGAAGTTGATATTAGGGTCGGGGTTTGTGGTATACGAGAGCGAGGAGTCGAGGAACATCTCCTGCGCGAACCTGGAAATCTGTTTAGAATTCAGACGATATTTAGGATGTCGAGCGTGTAGGACTTACGAGGGTGAGGACTTTGATGGTGTTGTCGTCGAGGTACTGCCCGTCCTCGCCGGGGGACGTGAGCATAATGTCCATGAAATCTTGGCTGGCTTCGTTCGTGTTGCGCTTCTGACGGTGCTCCCGGAGCAAGGATTCAAGGAGAGCGTCAGCCTGTTTGGCCATCTTCGCCATAGCGCGCTCCTCGCTCGAGAGAAGGCGCGTCACGGGCCGGAGGAAGGGCAGAAAGTCCGCCAGGAAAATGTAGCCCACCCATGTGAGCAACTTGTGAAACATCTTTTGGAACTCGCGTGCAGATTCCTGGTCAGCTAGGTCCTTCCCAAAGAACCTGCAGAAAGAGTAGCCATAAATCAGCAAGTGCGGAGAAATGAATTCACGCAAGAAATCAATGAGGAGGACCAGCCATGAATCCACGACTGAAGTGAGAGAGAGATTCCCGTGCGAGAACTACATGGGAGAATTACCGTTTTTGGGCTACAGTGCGAGTGATCACGTTCATGGTCATGGCGGAAACTGCCGAGTTCAGATTCGCATAATTCCCGTTATCAGAAGAGGCATCCTCGACGAGGCTGCACACCATGCGCTGCATCTCCTCGTCGCGCACGCCCTTGAGGAATTGCATGCGCTTCGGCGACATGAGCTCCGTGGCCACCAGTCTGCGCAAGTTGCGAAAGTACGCCCCGAGGCGCGCCGACCCGATGCCGCGCCGGATCTTCTCCCTGTCGTTGTAATACGCGAAGTACTCCATGTTGATGGTTTGCGGGTGCGAGGCGAAGTTGTGGTCCTGCGTCATGAGCACCTCCTTGGCCAGCCGCGGCGAGCTCACTACCAGCCCTGGGAACGATCCCAGCTGGATGTGCACCAGGGGCCCGTACTTCTGGGCCAGCCTCGCCATTTGCTCGTGCGGATTCTCGCCGAGGAAGGGCAGGTACCCCAGGACTGGCACCCCGGAGGGACCCGGAGGTAGCCTCAACTTCTTCGACTTCCTGGTCGTGGAAATCATCAAGAGCAGCACGGAGAGCGCCACCAGGAGCGTCCCCGAGGTCGGAGATTCGTGGTAGAGTCTGTGCAGGCCGAGGGAGAGGAGAATCCCTCCACTCGCCATCGCCATCAGCTGCACCATCTTCGCAGGCTCAAATCCTTGAAGAAATGGGTACTCTACCAGTTGCGAGCCACCATCTTCGCACCAATCCGAGGTGAAGCTCTTCTGTATAAGCTCACAGTCGAATCCTTGAAGAAGTGGATCTCTAGCAGTGGTTCCAGTATGAGGTGAAGCTCTTCTATGTAAGCCCACTTATTTCACAGATAGCGGTTTCTAGAGAAACAAGGGTTTATCTATTTCACATGTGCGTTGGAAGGGTTGCTGGCAAGCAATAAGAGGCCGCATGTTGCTTGTGCCTCTGAACTCCCCTCTACAACAGCTCCGTTTGTCTTACCAAAATTTACCAAGTCCATCCCTCGTATCTACCACAATATCAGATAGTTTCCTTTATAGGAACAACACTCGAAATGTGGTGTTATAAAGGAAACCGACTATACATAAGGTAAGCCCTTCCATAACCAACCAAAACCCATAGCTAACGCCTATAAAATTGGGGTATATCCAACCCACTTCCATCCCATTAGAGCACCACCAACTCAGTTCCAAATGGAGGTTTGCTATTAGTCAAGACCCTTACTTTTGGTTGTTGGTTGTGGGGGTACCTACTGCTGGCCACCCACTAAACATGGCTGTACAGTTTGAAAATTCATAACTAATTCAATTTTCATTGGAAAAATATGAAACCACTTGGGTTCGAATTGTAATTCTTTTGGCTATCATTGAAAAGTAATAGTATAATTATATCCTCTCTCCATATATGCTCATCCCTTAACTTGTCGGTTTAAGGAGGACTTACCTTCTATCATCAAGTGGATTATGTGGCTTGCTAGAGGAGTGAACAACCCAACGACGTTTGACGGCTTTTGAACGAGAGTGTCTTTTCGGCTTTGATTTTTCGGAGTAACTCGAATGGTGTGCGAACAGGTGACAACTCGATCATGCTAGGCTCTGTTTCTCTGGCGAGATAGCACATGGAATTTCACTTTGGAAGCCATATGGAGGCTTCAGCGAGCATAGAAGTTTCTTGCCTGACTTTGTTACTCACATTCTAGAGTTTTTTAAAAAGTCTTTCCAGAAGAGGAAATAAAGGAGAAAGGGATCATGAGATTTGAACACGGAAAAAGAGTGAGCATGAGGAATTTTATGCTTTTTTTTCGTGCTCTTTAACCCATTAAGGCCAAGTTGGCTATGGCTGATGGAAAATCTATGAGTGTAGTAGATGATATTCCTCAAAGTCTATTAGGGTTGTAGATTTGACTATCAGCCATAGTCAGCCCGGCCTTAAAGGATTAATGACAATCATGAGTAGCAATGGCAATCAATGCTCTTGGGCCCTTCCCAATGCTATCTATTATTTCCCCATAGTATCCGAGCTTTGACTAAAACGTTTCCTATATATCGTGTGGGTGCATTAGTGATGTGGATAAAAATGATGTGGACCACATCAATCCTGGTTTTGGAATTAAAATTAATATGGACACATTTTAACATGTGTCACGCAGCTCATTGCCACCTCACCGCTGCTCATTTCCTAATATCTTCCACTCCTTGTTGTTCAGAGCCACCTCTTCACCACTTTTTGCCGCTTGTCCATCACTTCACATTAATTTTTGTGTCAACAATTTTGGAACAACCCACACTAATTTTTGAGGTGCATGATTTGATGTGAATTGAGAATTGAGGCAGACCATTGTAGTTTGGGTTTCCTAAAATTAGAGCAGGTATTTTGAAATACTTTGGTCCACACTATATACAATGAACGGTGTAATATTTTTTCTACACCTTTTCTAATCGAAGTCACCTTTTCTCGGATCCTGAATATGATCATATAGAAGGCATTGACCTATTGGGTCACCCCCTTTCACTTTCAAGAATAATCTAATGGGATTTGTTGTTAATCCTTTAGTGCCCATGTAACTAGTGTTTGGTCTCTAAATGTGTCAAACCTCATTTCCCATGAAATCTAACAGCAATATACATTACGAAGTTCAAAGTTTATATTTCTACATACATTACACACATTTTACAAAAATTGGATCATGATTTGGAGTTACATAACTCTTGAAAACTTAGGGATATATTGCCAAATATGTTCAAGACACTCAAATACAATAAAACCCTATAAATATAATAACGCATACTATGTGGTATTCATACTTTAACCCCTAAAGGACCAATGTCCCCTCGGGGGATATTTTGAGTTTGGATAAGGTACCACGTTCTCAATTTGAGGCATTATTCTCTGAGATTTTTTATTTAATGGACAACTTTTGATTAGCTTTGCGTAGACACAAATTTCGTAGAATTCCGACTTACGGTTCAAAAGTTACAATTTATTTTCACTTACATATACAAATAGTGCAGCAGTTTAGTGTGACATATCACAAATACTGTCACTAAACTTTAATAACTTCTAAATTCAATAGAAATTCGAGTTTTTGTCCATTTAAAAGAAAGAAAATGTATTTTTGGAAAGGATCTTTGCATCTACCATACGGATTTGTGAATTTCAAAAATTTGAGAAGGATATGATATATGCAAAATATAAAGTGTATTGTTGACTCTCAGTACATAGTTGCATTGTAGGATTTTTTAGGACATCTTCTACACCTCTTCTACTTCTAAAATTTGGTGCACATGTGCCTAACATGATCCTTTTCAAGTTAACATAATAAATTCACGGCCTGTTGTGCAAAAAGTTGCCATAGAAGGTGGTCGAAGTTTGTTGAAGGTGTTTAGTATGACCTCAAAAAGAGATTATGTCTCACTTCAAAGGCCGATATCTTTCAATCCGTGCGGTCAAACTTACCAAAATTTTCACCTCACACATATAAGTCTAGTACAAGATCCTACGGTTAAATTTTCAAAAAAATGGTTTTGTATCATTTTGTGTTGAATGTGCTGAAAATGGCAGTTTTGGAGTGTTTTTGAGGAAAGATTGCCTTGGTCCTTTAGGGGTTAAATGAAAGAGGTTCCATTGTGCACTAATATACGGTCCCACCATGGCTACTCCTGTGTACTTGTGAACAAAGATGCCAGTGCAAATCTAGGTTTAAATTAGATCTAATATGTGTCCGTGGCATACCATACAACCATCCCCTTGCCAAAAGCCTCCAACCCAAACACCACCATTAATGAGGGAATGAGTCGTAGAGTGAGGAAATGTTGATTGCCTAGGTCATTGATATAAACAAGCTTTGCCTCATGGTTATAAGGTCAATGTGAGATACTTCGGAGTTTGGTTCTTTTCACAGTATATTTCACCATCGTCACGTTTACAATTGTAGAACCATTAGAGCTAAGGCGGTCATTTTATGAACAAGGTTAAAGTCCGGCAGTTACTGAACATCCTTGTATAGTATTTTATCATTGCCAATGTCTGTGATGTACGTTTCATTTACACGATGATAGTCATAGGATGTTATTTGATAGATATGTGTAATAGAAAAGATATTAGTCGTAGAGAGGCAAAGCCCTTAACTATAAAGAGGGTGAAGCTAAAAACAATAGCGCAATGGAGGTGCTGCAACACGATGTAAGATCTAGATCTAAGCCTAACCAAATGAATGTGTTTACTACATAATTATAGAGATAAACGTAAATAAACCAAAACTTAGCATCTCCATGCCGAATCTCCTCTAAACCCAGGGTATGCTCCAGGTTTAGCCTGCTCTCATTTGTGCTAAAAAAAAAAGACAAGGTGAGTTACAAATCCGGAAAGTTTTCCAGGATCTGGGAGTTAAGGCCTGGGTTTGATGGCAGCCGCGTAGAATAGGGAATGGGTTGGCTTGTGGTCCCTAAACCGAGCGGCCAGAAACTTCACGCCGCTTTCGTTTCTCGTGGAGCAAGATCACGTGGATCACGAAAAGAGAATCAGCTCCTCTAATTCAAGCTTCAGTATTATTCTCCGCCTCTAAATCAAGCCCCTTCCACATCCACCACCCTGACTTTTAAGCGCCGGTTTTTCAGGAGAAGCAATTACGTCTATCTTAAAATTCACAAGATACAGGACAAACACAACATCCGCATCCTGGATCGTTTACGTTTATCTCTAATAACACAAGAATTTTGTATTTGTAACACCCTCCCTGAATCCGGAGAAGAGTATATGTACAGTGGGGTGACACCCAAATTGGCACCTTGTGCAATTCCAGGGATAGTGCCCACACTGCTTCCAACTTTGACACCCTCCCGAGCGCTAGAAAATTGTTATTTATACATGAAATTTTAGACACAAAATCACTGTTATGTTGAAAACATGTGTACCAAATTTCAAAGCTAGAAAATTGATACAAAAAAAGATATTCAAGATTTACTAACAAGGGGTAGCTGTAAGAAATGTTTCACAGCTGCCAACTTTGACACCCTCCCAAGGATTGAAGAAATTTTTTTTTCTCATAAAATTTCTGGAGTAGAAACACCTTTATGTTGTTTACACATGTGAAAAAATTCAAGTCCAAAAGACCCACAAAAAAAATGATATTCCAAATCTACCAACAGGTGTAGTTGTGAGAAACAAAGGGGAGAATCGTTTCACAACTTCCAACTTTGACAGCCTCCTTAGGGCTGAGAATCTGTTATTTCAATATGAAATTTTTGTCACATGATCTTTATGATGTTGATCACATGTATGAAAATTTTCAAGGCCAAAAGATACACAAAAAAATAGTTATTCTAAATCTACCAACGTGTATGTCCTCCATTAGCATCAATCACTGCTTGTAACCTTGAGGGCACATAATTCATAATTGAAGGAGCTTTGTTTCACTAATTGACTTCCACTCTCTTTCAAGAACTACCTTCAACCCATCTATGTTTCTAGGACATGCCTTGTTACGTTGTACTGCATCTTTTAGAATCTTCCACAAGTTCTCAATTGGATTGAGATCGGGAGAGTTTGCAGGCCATTTGTGCTTTTCAAGAAGGCGCAGTTGTCTCCATTCTTCACATATTTTGCTACGATGGACGGGTGCGCCATCTTCCATGAGCACTGCATGTGGAACTTTAACCATGAAATGAAATAATTCCCCTACGTAAACCACTTCCACAAAATCCTTTGTAGAGCGTCAATCTTTAAGCATAAGAACAAGTTTTGACTTTTGGCCTCCAGCAAATGCGCCCCAAACCATCAAGGAAGTCCATCCACTTTTAAAAGTAGGAACTATACAATTTGATGAATACCGCTCATATGCAGTTCTCCAAACACGAACTTGTCTCGAATTCTTCCCAATATCAAAGGTAGATTCATCTGTCCAAAGAATACGCTCCTAATATTCTGTGCTCCATCCACAGTACTTCTGAGCAAAAACCAGCCTTTGATATATGTGACGAGGTGTCAAAAAAGATTTTTTGACTGCAATTGGACTCAAAATGTCACTTCTATGTAAGAGCCTTTGAATGGTACATCCACACACTGGAGTAGGGCATACACTAGCAATCTCTAATACTGACGCGCAACGGTTATAATTTGAAAAACGCAAAATACTACGCACATCTCTATCACTAAGTTTTGTAGTGTGACTTCCACCACAAGGTTCGTGCTTGTAAGTTCCATTTTGTCTAAATTTTTCACCAACCTCTTAATTGTTCTAACGGGAACTTTGATAGTGGCTGCAATTTGAACTTGAGTACTCCCTCCCTAACTCATACCTATAATGCGTCCACGAATTTCATCGGAAATTGCCATCTGAAATATGTTGAACTTTCTTTTACTAGGCTAACAGAACTTTAAACTCTCCTTAACAACATTAACAATTTCATACAGAATCAGTCACTCAATCACAGCATTTAGTCCATTAGACATAACCACA
The DNA here is from genome assembly GCA_963971425.1 of Bryoerythrophyllum caledonicum. NCBI lineage: Eukaryota > Viridiplantae > Streptophyta > Bryopsida > Pottiales > Pottiaceae > Bryoerythrophyllum > Bryoerythrophyllum caledonicum. The sequence continues at coordinate 21,112,104 of OZ020515.1, forward strand.
TGCACATCATTCAGTCTAGTAAGAATAACCACATACACATTACTCAACATGCATAAGCAAGCATGACTAAATTACTCATGCATCACATCACTCATACAACACATCACTCCATGTCTCACACATAACACATTCTTTCTTTGTGCTCTCACCATTACTCCAACATCCAATGATCACAAATCACATGCAACATTCCCTTAAGTTTACACAATAGTGCTCAATTGATATTTAGAGGATGACACTTCGTCATGTGTGTATGATGCAAGTGGTTTCTTCTTGATGTGACAACTCCACACTTCTACATTTGGATGTTATTGATTTTTCTAAGATGCATTTATGATTAGACATTGTGTCAAATGGATAAGTTCAATGAGGAAGCATGAGGTGTCAAAGATATTTCAATATTTTCACCATGTCCTTGAATTGGTTATTGTCATTACACACGTTGGTAGATTTAAAGTAACTATTTTTTTGTGTATCTTTTGGCCTTGAAAATTTTCATACATGTGATCAACATCATAAAGATCATGTGACAAAAATTTCATATTGAAATAACAGATTCTCAGCCCTAAGGAGGCTGTCAAAGTTGGAAGTTGTGAAACGATTCTCCCCTTTGTTTCTCACAACTACACCTGTTGGTAGATTTGGAATATCATTTTTTTTGTGGGTCTTTCGGACTTGAATTTTTTCACATGTGTAAACAACATAAAGGTGTTTCTACTCCAGAAATTTTATGAGAAAAAAAATTTCTTCAATCCTTGGGAGGGTGTCAAAGTTGGCAGCTGTGAAACATTTCTTACAGCTACCCCTTGTTAGTAAATCTTGAATATCTTTTTTTGTATCAATTTTCTAGCTTTGAAATTTGGTACACATGTTTTCAACATAACAGTGATTTTGTGTCTAAAATTTCATGTATAAATAACAATTTTCTAGCGCTCGGGAGGGTGTCAAAGTTGGAAGCAGTGTGGGCACTATCCCTGGAATTGCACAAGGTGCCAATTTGGGTGTCACCCGACTGTACAATTTGTCATAAGAAAATCGACAGTTTTAAGGATTGACAAATGTTTGCCAAATTGAAATTTAGAAGTTGCTTGCACGACTTGAATTTGAGACGGCCTAATGCTTTTGGAAGCATGTCGGCCGATTGGCAATTAGTAGGAGTGTAAAAAATGGTGACAAAACCTCTTTCAACCATGTCCCGAACAAAATTGAGATGAATCTCAACGTGTTTGGTTTTGGAATGGAATTGTGGATTTTTGGAAATCTGAATTGCGCTTTGATTGTCACACATGAGCTGAATGGATTTTTTTCTGTCGAATCTCAATTCTTGAAATAAAATTTGAATCCACCTTGTTTCTTTTGTAGCCTCGACAAGGGAACGAAACTCGGATTCGGTAGATGACAATGCGATGCATGTTTGCTTCTTTGTGTTCCACATGACTAGAGTATTGTTGATCATGAAAACATAAGCTCTACACTAAAGATGGCATTTAGTGTAATGGTACGAATAGTGTAATTACCCTAGTACACTATTCGTGAATAAGTTGGCAATTAGTATTAGCCGCCATTGTCATTCATAATAACCCCCAATCATCCACCTACCTTAGTACACTATTTCTAAAATAATTGATAGTTGGTTTTAATTTCCAATCAACCACCTACTGAAGCATATAAATTTGTTAAGAAGTCCATAAAATAATATTGACCCCCAATCAACCACCTACCGACCGTCATGCATTTATTCTCCTCGTCTCATCGTCAACCTCATCCTTTTTTTATTTTTGAATAATTGTATATATTTTATGTATATTTGATGTATATGAAATATATAATTGATGTGTATTTGATGTATGTTAAATAATTTATCTATATTTCATGAATGTTTAGTTTATATATTTGTATTTGATGAATGATTACTAAATATCTAATGAACATTAAATTCGTATTTACTAAATATTTAAATAATTCTTGTATGAATATTTAATGAATATTTTAAGATTACAATGAATATTTAATTAAAAATAATATTAAAACAATATTAAATTAATATTAAAGCAGTATTGAAATAATAAAAATTTGATATTCATTATATATAAATAATGAATAGTTGATATTTAAATAATAAGTAATGTATGCTTATTTAATAGTATGTAAATAACATTTAAATATGTAAATGATAACTTATGAATATTCAATGAGTATACAATGAATATTTTAAAAATATTTAATGAATGTTTTATGACTATTTATGAATATTTTTGAATAATTAATAAATATGTAATTGATATTCACTTTGTATTTCATGAATATGTATTGAATATTTAAATGATATTCAGTTAGTATTTAAAATATTTGTAATAAATATTCAAATAGTATTTAGTTAATATTTAATTAATACGTAATTGATATTTAATGAATATTTGTGAATATTTTATGAATATAGACTATATATCATGATTTTTATGAGTATTTAAATATTTTAAATATATAATATAGTACTTTTGTATATTTGTAAGTTTTGTGAATATTTAGTTTTTATATATATTCATTTATCATGATCCATGATTATCTAATGTTCGTTTTTTACCAATTTCATTATTTAATAATTTTTATTTTAGTATCCAATATTATACTTAATGAACATTTAATGTATGTTTATTTATTTATTTATTATTTTTAAATATATATATATATCTATGTTTTTTTAATTTTCCAATATATCTTTCTTCTTTCACTTTCCTTTGAATTCCAATTTCTTATTTTTCCAATCTTATATTTGCAAATTCATTTCCTTTCATATGCACATTCTATTTTTTTCTATTTTTGGGATTTCTTTTTTGTTCCATATCTACGTTATATTTTTTCCAATCTTTCTTTTGCAAATTGGTTTTTTTTTCAATACACTCGTAACCTTCTTTACTTTGATGCTCGAAATGTGCACGTAATCATTTTCTATGTTTCATACACTAAATGTCTACATGTAAAAAAACCTAAGTTCCACTATTTACTAGAATTGACATTTAGTGTAGTAGTTGACCTTTTGTGTATTGTTTTGTCACTACACTAATTGTAAAGTTGACAATTAGTGTATGGGTTCGCATTTAGTGTCCACTACACTAAATGCCATCTTTAGTATAGTGGACTTGCATTGGTCTATATTTCCCCCCCAATCAGCGTCACTGTATCCAAGGAAGGAAAGAGTGTTGGATCGGGGATAGAAAAGACCATGAGATGTGGTCCACCGCACATATCTTATAATTTTTTTTGCTGCCTATAGATGTGCAATTTGTTAAGCAGAATTGTACCTTGATAAAAGGTTAACAACCAAAGTAAGATCCGACGTGTGGTAGTAAGGAAGGACAATTTATCGATAAGGGATTAGTAGCTAGTTACTAGGATCAACATCGGGAGTGTCGATTTGTGCAAAAGTCACGAATCCAGCTGGTAATGGCGTCTGGATCGAATTGCAGTCTTGCATTCCATATTCAATAAGTATGAATTATGCATATTTGGTTTGATGAATGTTGATTCCTTGTGGAAATAATGTGTAGTCAATACCAAGAAACATGGAAACGAGACCGAGATAGGTAATCTTCTATCGGGAATGGAACCTCTCCGGAAGCCATGAGATTTTGATCCTGAAATTGGTAGTAATAAAAACATCGTCAACATATAGAATGAGAAGGATATATAGGTGCTCGCAGCATAGAAAATATAGATTATTGTCGGCATGAGTTAGTTGAAGGTCGTGTTTGCAAAGCCCCCTACTAATCTCACATTTCTAGTTCCTTGCGGATTGTTTGACGCCATGTACCGATCGGTGTAGTTTACATACTAGGTGTTCTTGTCCTTAAACAATGTGCCCATGCAATTAATGGATATATACTTTCTCTTCTAAGTGACTGTTGAGGTAAGCGCTTTTGACATCCATGTGATGGATATCCCAACCCATAGTTCCTGCACGAGTGGTGATGATCTTGACGGTGTTGTATTTGGCTACTAATGCAAAAGTTTCATGATAGTCTTTACCTTCTACTTGTTGGAAACCTTTGGCGACTAGACGCGCTAAGTATCTTTCAGGAATATTGCCCTTGGCCGGTTTCAACTTGAACACCCATTTGGATGAGATGGCGTTATGTACAAGAGGTAATTTTTTTAGTGTCCATGTCTTCATATCCTACAAGCTATCAATTTCCTCACGCATTGCTTGGACCCAATTGGGGTTGTCTAATGCTTCTTTATAAATGGGGTGTGAATCCTCTGTACTGCCTACAAAACCTTTGAGTCTCACCGAAGGTTGTTTAATACGATTGGAACAACAGAGAGGTGCTGATGGGTGGCTTGGTGATGGATCCTTGATTGATGTGTGCCACGGAATGATGGAGTGAGGTTCTGACGGCGTTGTAGTCATGTGGGGTGAAGGTGGAGGTGACAGGGGGAAATGTTGATGTGTCATGTCTTGAGGTTGAGTATTATTGATAACGGGATTGGATACTTGTCTAGGGTCCATTCAAGGGATCACTCATTTGAAGTGACCTTGTCTAACTTCAGATAACGGGGAAATGTTGGAGGAGGTGTGGCATGAATTTCCCTCATCGATCTTAATATCCCTAGAAAGTTGAAATGATAATGCGATGTAGGCAATAGCATCTATATCCTCTAGTGGATTCATCTAAACCAAGAAGAATACAACTAGACAATTTAGAAGACATTTTGAACCTTTAACTTTTTGGAATGTGGACAAAAACTCGTATACCAAATATACGAAGCTGGGATAAATTGGATTTCACACCGGAGAAAGCTTCTTCTGGTGTCATATTGATTAAAGCACAATTAGGGACCCGATTAATAATATAAGTGGTGGTCTTGATAGCCTCGGACCATAAGTAAGATGGGATGTTGTGTTGAAAGCAAAGACATTGGGCCATCTCAACTATAGATCGGTTCTTGCGCTCCAAAACACCATTGCTTTGAGGGGTGTATTACAGTGTAAGTTCATAGTGAATGCCAGAATCAATGAAGAGTTGTTGAAAGGCCAAGGACCCATATTTGGTGCCGTTGTCCGTACGAAGTGTAATAATCTTCTTTCTTGTCTGATTTTCTATGCGGTTTTTAAATTTTTTGAATTCGTCACTAACTCTATCCTTGGTTTTTATTAATGAAACCCAAATTTTTCAACAATAATCGTTAATTAAAGTAACAAAATATCTAGCGCCATTGAATGATGGTTTTTGGATGGAACTACATATATCACTATGAAGAACTTGAAGGATGCCGGTAGTCTAATAAGTACTTGGGGAGAAAGAAAAACGTGCTTGTTTGCCTTGTTGGCATGTTTGACAAATGATGTCTACATAAGGTAACTTGGGTAAGCCTCTCACTATACTTTGATGAGACATGGTGTGTAACGTCTTGAAATTAATGTGACCAAGCCTTTTGTGCCAAAGAAGTATTTGAATTGCATCCAGTCACTAACTTGTTCAAAGTGGGCCTCATGAACCAATGAGAGGTCTAATTGATATAAGCCTCTATGCATCCTAGTTCCATGACCAATAATGTCTTATATATGTTCATCTCTCATCAACACCTCCTTGCGGTTAAATTGGACATTGCACCCCTCATCCGCAATACGCCCAACCAATGATAAATTGCGACAAATCCCAGGCACATTAAGAACGTTCTTAAACTGCTTGTATTTCCCACCTGGAAAATTAATGCTTACATTTTCTTTTCGTCCCATTCTATGTACCTCTCCACCGACAGCTAACATAGAGGTACTGTTAGTACATGCTTGGAAATTTTGTACTAGGTTTTGGTCCTCGGTGACATGATGTGTGGCTATCAAATCTAACACCCATGTCGGTCTCTCATTACCTATTGCGGTGTTTGCTTCTATCTCATTGAGCTCACACAAATATGTTTCCAAAATACTTCCTGCACTCTCGCTACCACTATGGGAGGATTCAGAGTGAGGTTTTGGATTTTTACCTTTTAAAAGTGCGTTTGCCTCGGCCTTGTATTGTAGGTGCTTTGTTTGAGTCTGCCCTCCAGAGACTCAACCCGGTCAATGGCTTTTCAAAGCTCACAGTCCAGGGCATAATGCCCGGGTTCACCGCAGTAGTGGCAACATGGAGTCTCGTCATTGCTCGACAGTCCTATGGTACCAGCAAGTCTTCCTCGAGAATACCGCCGGCGGTCATGGATCACGCCGCCTTGGGGATAACACCGTTGGGTTGCGTTGCCTGTTGCTCTTTTGTTCTCTTGCCTTCCTTGTTCAATTTGTTGATCCCAACCGGGGTCATGTTTGTGACGACTTGTGCTGTCTCTCCCGCGCCGCTCCTACGAATCTCTGTTGTTCGACTTGCTTGTCTTGTTTTTACATCGGGATCCGGATTGCAACTTCTTCTTGAACACTACTGCTTCAGTGTCTCCTTCCTTGTCTGTATGCATTTCTCAGTTACATTTCTTTGTCTAAAAGTTGTGACTAAATCTCCAGGAATGACCATAAGTAATCCCTTCATGTCTGTGTCCTGCAGAATAGTTTGTATACGGACATCAACGAGTTAAGCAACATCAAAGTGCACAGATCTTCAGGTATTTCTACCTCCATACCCTTAAGTTGATCCATCGTGTCTTTAACTTTAGTGATGTATTGCTCCATGCTTGTGGCTTCTTCCTTGCGCAATGATACTAACTTTTGAAAAAACATGAGTTTGCGTGATCCAGATTTGGATTGATAGCGATCTCTCAACCCTGTCCACAAGTGATGTATTAACTTAAGGGTATGGAGGTAGAAAACTGTAACCTGTAGACAACTGGTACAACGGAATCTTTGACAGAGTCCATGATTGCTTGTAAGGCAATTCTTCTCCCTTCTTGCTTTATCTCGTTTGCATTCCAAGATGCAACTATAGTGTAGTAGATCCACATTCCGTTTCTCTCTAGTATGCGCTCTAGTTTGAATGACCACACTCTATAGTTACCCGGTCCATCTAACCTACTGGTCTGTGGAATCGTGATTTCTATGTCTCTTCTACCGCCTTGAGAAGTGGTGTGTGGTGAGGAAGTAATGTGTGGCCCTGACTACTCCACAACTATCTTGTTGGTCTCTTCTGTAGTTGTCATGTTGAATGCACACTACAGATCTAAATCTAAACTCTGCTTCTATACACTAGGTCTAAACTACACACTAGATCTAAACTCTGCGCTCTGATACCATGATAGATATGTGTAGTAGAGAAGATATTAGCTGCAGAGAGGCGAAGCCCTTAAGTATAACAAGGGTGAAGCTAAAAGCCGTAGCACGACGGAGGTGCTGCAACACGATGTAAGATCTTGATCTAAGCCTAACCAAATGAATGTGTTTACTATACAATGAAAACACAAGGATTTTGTGTTAGCAACATGATTCCACTTAGAATATGTAAATGTAGTCAATGTTACTGTAAATTAGTGCTGAAATGAATGAAACTATGATCACCGGGTAGTGGATGAAATTTATACGTCCTACCTCTAGTTGTGATTAAACAGAAATGGACATGCAATGTCGACACAACCCGTCAACAGTGTATTGTGGAACCCTAATCTGCCACTCCATGAAGCCACGATGGAAACCACTAGCCTAAACCACCAGTGTGTACAACCACGTCAGTTTTAGTTGATGGGAATGTTACATATTACTGAAATGACAGCCTGGAAGCCGTCAATTTCCATAGGAAAACTCATAGAAATAAGAAACATTGTTTTCTCCAACAAAGAGCTCACAAAGTGCGAAAAATGACACAAATGTTGTTTTATAGGCAAGGGTGAGAGTCAACTAGGCTAGTATGAAAAATTTGTCACAAAGGATTTAAGGCCGTAGCCAAGAGTGTTCTCTTATTACCTAGTGCCAACCTAGCTTTGATTTTGAATTTGTGATGATGGAATGTGATTGTTGACTTTGTTAGAATTACAAGACTCTTAATTTTTTTTTAAATTCCGCCTTATGGTTTGATGAGGAGAGGTATGTCTGTCATTACTACGTACATGTCACAGGTATCTCAAATCGGACAAACATACTTCTTTTGGGAGGTTCACAAGGTAAAATACTTTGATAATTTTGGGACACATTCATACCATAATGTGTTTATACATTATGATTGAAAATTCTAGATCAGAAACTTAAATTGACTTTTATTGGTTAAAAATAAGCTTATTTTTTCACAACTCTTATATTAGAGGATAATGTTGATTTTTGCTTCAAATTCTTATCCAATCTTTTACACCATACAAAACTCTATTTTGACACATAAAATGTTCCTAAAAATTTAATTTTTCCATTCTTTTCTTTAAAACCTAGTTCTTGGTGCCCTAATTCAACATATATATTCCATAGTATACATGGTAAATTTTTGCACCCTTTGTAGTATACAATGTACTTTGTCTTGATTTTGAATTGGGCCACCTACTAAACGACAATTGTTCAATCAACATAAAGTCCAAAAAATCAGCACCTTTTCCAAAATATCTTCTATTCACCTAACATTTTATTGGCTAAGATTTCTTCAAATTTTTTCAATGGGCGTTTGACATTCAACAACGAATTTAGAAAGGGCTCCAAAACAAATGTACTACAGAGTATATTTTTTTGTCCAAAGTGAGGAACCTTTAGTGGAGTCCCCCCAGACGTTTGTTTATTTGACGTTGCTAAACCCCCTAATTCTAGTAATGGTTCAATTCAAAAAACTCACAAACTGCAAAAATAGACTTAGTCAAGTACCATTGAACAAAAGAGAAGCAAATATCAACCTCTCTAATATGAAATCAGTGCACTAGGCTGGAAAGTAGATCTTCAAATAGTAATTACAACTAGAGGTAGGATATCTACCTATATAATAGGCGTCAGTCAGTCTATCTGCCGCTCCCTAATCCTAACCCTAAACCCTAACCCTAACCCTAACCCTAAAACCCTAAACCCTAAATTTTAAACCCTAACTCGCCGGAACATGCACGTTGTTGTTGGTGATTGCCGTGTGGATTTGGACAACCGTATATTTCGAGAGTGGCTCCTGGCGCTGGGGAAGGACTAGCTCGAGAAGGTGAAGGATGACATGATCAGGTGTCCACGGGCGATGATTGTCGGCAATCACAATTTGTATGGCTTGATCAATGGAGGAATGGCTAACGTCGAAGCAAATGCGCACGAGTACTTCAACAGTTGTGCCATCCTTGCCGCATGGAATGACGACGCTTCATGGCTCAACACAGGACGTACCGAGGGATGCAAATTGCAATCTAAAATATAATATGTCAGACAAATATTATTCCGAGGAGCACTAATAAAAAGCCTTCCCCAGTCAGAACGACAGATACTAATACTAGTTGATCAATAATAAGCGTGAATACTTTACCGCCTTGAAAGCCAACAATGGGACTCCAGAGGTGCTAAAATTCAATTTGCATGAAATGCACGAGGTATTCGGGTTTGAGATACGAGATTCCAATTTGCACACATTACATGAACATTCTCTAACAATCAAGTCATGATTTCGATATGTAGAATTCTTGGAAAAGCTTGGAATACAACACAATATACATCATATACAATAATATACAGTGAATATGTAGACGCAGGCTCTGTAGTGTGACAGACAAGTGCACATTGATTTTTGTCTCCAATTTTGAATGTCCTTTATTTTAGAGAGAATGCTCATTGTGTTGTGATTGATTCTCTCTCTCCTCACATACAGAATCTTCACTTTGATTTGTGTAAGGTGAGAATATTTTTGTATACAGTCAAGTAGAAGAGAGCTAAAAGATATCAATAATGGTGTATTGATATTTTCTTCACATATGTTCTGTCAATGCGAAATCATCAACCTAGTACACATGTGAACCGCTCTTGTTCGAAGTCATGGATTAAGTTCCGGTCAACGGTGCAGTTGCATGTTGTAAGGTTAGATATCAATGGTACATTCTATTTCCATCAAATTCAGTGCAAAGAAAAACAAATGAAAAATTCTTGTATTTTCATAAACAGGTCCCAGGCGGTATAGGGTTAATTTGGAGCTGTCAAAGAGTGAATGGGTGGAAATGGGGCGGATATAGGACCAAGTGTAGGGTGGCGGTGATAGGAAGGTGGCGGTGGTGGGCACGCCTACCTTAAATCCTATTCACGACGATGTCCATTATCAGGCGTATTCATTTGTGAGCCTTGATAGAAATAGACAGAAACGGAAGCAGATGGACGATCAGACGATTGCATCAGTGAAATCCCAGATAATTCCAGATATCTGACGCCTGCCAGTCCCCCAACTGTAAAGGAACCCAAAGTAAATGCCAGGATATGATTCAGAGGCTGTCTCACCTGGTGTCACATGCACCTGCGTAGAATCTGCAAACGACCAGTTAGTTACACGTTCCGAGCTGTACCAGCACGAGAAGTGCCCTGAATCATGTCGCTCTGTCCTATCATGATTCACAGCAGCACACCATGAATGCAACTCGAATGGCACCTTACAGTACTGGAGCACCATGTCCATGTGGAATACTACTCAGGGTTGCTTGGAAAGACAATCGGGAACAGAGGTCAGAAAGAAGTTACTACGGAAACAACGCTTTAATGCTGACAAAGTCGTGATGATGCTGTAGTGATTCAGTCTTTGATCCAATGCAAGTAGTCGGAGTGCGACTACTCGGGCTTTTCAACATCGGCGTATGCGGACTCGGTGACCTTGGCTTCCTCCTCGGCGACGTCCTTCTCGGTCTTGCGGCCCTTCTTGCACTTGTAGTAGACGCTCATGAAGGTGCCCACGGCCTTGTACTTGTCACGGCACTTCTGGTAGAGGGAGGCGTCGAACATACGCCAGAAATCACGCTCGTTGAGTTCCGAGACGGCGTACTGGGGCTGGAAGCAGTGATTCTCAATCATCCATTGCTCCATCTTCTTCACCGCCGCTACCCCGTCGTACTCCTCGCCCTTGAACACGCAGCGCGGCGTGTAGTACACTCCCACGTCCGTGTACATCTGCGCATAGGGAGTGTCGCCCGGGCGTCCAGCATACTCGAATCCAGGCTCCGGGGAAATCTGGGTCCTCATTGGGTGCTTGAACAGACGGTGGGGACACAGCCAGACTGGATACACCTGCAGCAGAGGGAAACGATGAGGATATCAGGAAATGGTCCCCGTATCAGATGAAGACATGAATTCGTAACAGGAAGCGTAGTACCTCAAACTCTCGGTCGCTGAACTCAAGCGCGTCGCCAACCTTGTAGGACGGCACAAGCATATCCTGGATGACGTGACGCTCATGGTAGTAGTTGCGAATGGCATCGCCCTGCACACGCAGAAAGATTCTCAGAAACCAGGAGCTGAAACCATTTGTACTGTTCAGAAACCCCCCCCCCCCCCCCCTCTTTTTCATTTTGAATTTGACAAGAATCAGCTCTCAAGGAGAGAAAAGTAGCGGACATTCATGAACTCTTTCTTCACTCTCAAAGGCAGGTAGAACTACTTCGACTTGAGTTTTAGAGACCACCACGTACTTCCATATATACAAATGAAAGATCACCGAGCTCTTCGATCGATCTAGTACCTACTTAGAGAGAGGGAAGAGTAGTCAAAAGCGGGGTTGATCTTATTGAAACTCTATAGTAAGCAATTCGATTTACCTGAGTGGCTTTCAGGAAGGAGACTTTGGGTGGCATCATCCATCCAAACAGGTAACGGAACCAGAACTGGTCAGCGAACGGAAGGATGAGCTTGCCCTCCCAGTAAAGGCAGCGAGTGTGGCGATGGTAGTAGTCTCTCGTGGGAATGTACTCAACGAATTCACCTCTCTTTAGCGCCGTCTCTGCATGTTGGTAGAACCATGGCTTGAACCACCATCCTTGCTGCACCAAGACAAAAGCACAACGATCATTGGCAAATTCAAAATCAACGCCACCTCAAACGCGCGTAGCCCTCATGGTAATCTGGATGTGATCCAACACAGAAAACAACTGCTCTGAAACTCGGCTCCACAGACTCATATAGGAAATCAAAATCAACGGCACCACGAGTAAGGGCACTTGGGATGAGTTTGAGAGATTCTCATGAGACCTTGGATGGAGACACACATGATTTAACACAGAAAATGACTGCTCTAAGACCTATTTCGCTATCCTACAATCAACAGAAGAGTGCAGAGATCATCATCGTCGTCGTCACTATCGTTTACTATACGAAAGATGACATTAAGTTGGAGTGAACGTACGCTGTTGATAGTGTTGCCCCTGCGCTTGGCCTCCTCGGCGGAGGCGTAGCGCCCGGTCATCATCACGGCGTTAGTCTCGCTGTAGATCATTGCCTCAACAAAATCCGGAACCTTTTCGGGATTGTCCTGGTCGCCATCACGGGGGCAGTACGAGTCGTTGTAGGCCTGCGCAAGCTCCTGCAGGTTGCCGACCACGGGCTGGTAGGTCACCTTCATGTAGGGTCCGACCTCGATGAGCTTAATCTCTGCGGCCACCAGCAGGCCCAGGGTGCCCTGCGACCATGGAATGCCGTAGAACAAGTCCTTGAACTCGTTGTCAGCCGTGGCGCGCACCAGACGCCCGTCCGAGAGAATGATCTCGTACGCGACGCATGTGTCCGCGAACAGGCCGTAGATGTGAGAGCTCCCCTCGATTCCGTAGCCGTTGATGAGCCCTCCCACTGTCAGATCGTCCAGCTCCGCGACCACGGCCAGGGACAGGCCCATGGGTACGGTCATCCTCGAAATTTGCCCCATGTTCACCAGCGGCTCCACGCGCGCGATCATGTTCTCCCTGTCGATCTCCAGGATCTGGCAAACATACAGTTATTCAATCGGAGATCAATCCAAAAGGGTTTAACCCAGATCAAGAGCCAGGAAAAAGATGGCGACAGATAAGACTACAATGAGCCATTCTCGAAGGAGACGATATAGACGACATAATTCAGAGGCAGACGTGGTTACAAGAGCAATGAGCCACACGATGAGCTGGGAAACACAAAACCCTGGGCATGCATTGAGGCAAGGAGACGAGGGCAATGGCGAGTGGCAGGGGCGTGATCAGGCACCTGGTTGAAATCATTGAGATCGACTTCGAAGTGGCGGGCGCGCTTGTAGTCCACATTGCGCATGCCGACGGCGATCCAGGGGCGACGGGCGGTGCACACGAGGCCGTCCTTGGCGGGATCCCGCTCCTTGAGCCTCTTGATGACCTTCTCGACGTTCTCGTCGTGCTCCTTCTGCCGCTTCTTTTCGGACTTCCAGGCGGACCATTGCTCGCTGAACCACGCGACCGTGTCGAAGCTCTTGGAGACGGGCAGCACCACCAAGATGACGAGAATCCACCGAAACTGCACCGCCCAGTCTACCCATGAGCTCGCCCTCTTGGGCCGCAGTGGCCGCTCCAAGTCCGACATTGCAACTCTCCCCCCCCTCTCTGCAACCAAAAAACCCACCACGTCAACTCAACAGAGCTTCACCACGACTCCAAAACACCCAAAAACACCGAGCATGGGAAGACCTCAATGTGACCTCAAAAACGCACCAAAACGAGTGAGATTTCGACCAAACGACGCCGGATAAGCGCACGCACCAGGCCAGCGTCGAATGCTCTCCAGCTCCTCGCATGCACGCGAGAGAACCAGCACTACGAGCTCGCTCGAAATGAGCAATTTCAGGAGCGCTCTGCGCTCTGAGCTGCATTCTACCTCGCCACATAACCTCAAACCGTCACACAACCAGAATCCCAAAACCGTTACATAACCTCAAACCTTCCGCCTCTACTCAGATTGTACATCTCCTCGAGTCCTATCTACCGAAACGTAAAATAACGTCGGTTGCCCTTTTCCATCGCCGTCCTCATCCTTCGTTGACGGCTTTAGGGTAGCAAACGAATGTCCCACAAAATTAGTATCTACCAAAATAGTTGATTTCTAAAGTGATAAGGTTTTTGGTCCTCTCCACTTGTGAATATCTATGTTATTAGCTGGAGAGATGTTTGATTTTGTAGATTCCATGCGGTGGCGGTTTTTGGGTACGGCGACCATTTTGAGGACGGGTTTGTGACCTGGTCCCGGTCATGCCCAACGGAGATTGCTAAAGATGGGGGTGCACAGCCTTGCGACTTGGCTCTATTTAAAGTTACAAAAATTAGCTCTCATTGTTATTTTAAAATTAGCACTACAGGCTAACACACCCTCCATTTCACCAAAAATTGTGATACTATTAAGGTGTGACAATTTTGGTAATATCACATTTGAGGTAGAATTTGATATTATTAAAAAAGATCAATTTTTATTTATTAAAGAAACATAAAATAACAATAAAACAACAATGTCTCACATGCAAGATTTTGCAACCGGATCAATCACCATCACTCACAAAAACTCAAATGACATGACCAAGAACACTTTAGCAAAGTACATTCCATGACAAGAGAATGACTAGATTATGTACCAACACATGACTAAAGATGATGATCTTGATAAAACATCACATGACCAACAACGACTACTAACAATAACTACTAGCAATGACATATACAAGGAATAACTCAATGGCTTACAAAAATAAAACAATTAAAAAAATATTGAGTATCAAATAAGAGACTTGGATGATTTGAAATAGAGAAAAATGCAAATGCTTAAATAACAAATAAAAACATCATAATGATTCATTAAAGTCAAATGAAGACCTTTCACTAGACACTAAAAAACCTCTAATGTCACATTGCTTTTTTGATGCTGATGTTAAATAAGCAACTTCAATTCAAATGAGTTTGTCGTAGATTCTTTCCAGAGCTAACAACTCTCCGGTATTAAAAAGTTTAGAACCTTGACTAGCCATAAAATTTAAAACATCTTTTGCACGCATTTATGCATCATCCAATTTTACAACTCTAGGCTCAACATCATTAATCCATCAACAATATCTTCTTCCACTACATCATTTGAGACTTCCTGTTCATTTTGTACCAATTGAATAAGTTGTTGAGTATAGTACTCTATCTCAAATTCATCTTCTCCTTCCATATTGACATATTCTTTTGGACAAAGTTTCTCCAAGGATTTACCATGAACGTCGGAGCCTAGGTTTAACACTCCAATTAGAGTTCCCAACTCTAAAACTGCCTCCTCCATCCTCATCTTCACGCATTCATCAAGGTTCTGAATATCTGCATTACAGTTTGTAGATAGTATAGCGGATTTTCTCCAACAATTCTTGATAGTGTGATTATCTAACTCATGCCATGCTCCTACACACCATAGCATAGCTTCATAAAGATTAACATTTAATTTCCCTAAATCCTCAACCAAGCCTCTATCAAATTGCTGCAATGTCCAAATAACAAGTTTTTGTTTGTAGCACATCTTAAAAGCATCAATCATCCTCTGATCTAAAGTTGAACAATAGAAGTGACATTGGGAGGAAGAAACAAATAGTGTTATGAGAAAGCACAAATGCATTAAAACCATCAATCACTTTTTTTACCTTCCCATGAATATCATGGTTTCCTGCATTATCTATAATAATGCAGATCTTCCTCTCCTTCAACGCCATGCTCCAATTTTCACCTTTCACCAAAGAAGTGATTGTACTACTAGTGTAATAGTGCACAACACTGTTTGGATCAAATTGACGAGGAAAACACCTTGGATGCATCAACTTGTGAATAAAGACAATCTTCAACCGTTCCTTGGCTGAGATGTTAATACAAAGCTCCAAAGTGACGCGGTCCTTCTTCTTCTTACTTCCTTTAACTTTCCCAATATTCAATGTCTTGCAAGGAGGAGCTTTGTAGTACAAACATGTGTCATCAAAATTGAAGACATCCTCGGGGTCATAATTTTTCAAAATTGACAGCACCTTCGCCATAGTCAGTACTACTCCTACTGCATCCGCATCTCCAGCTTTGCCATGGAAATAATGACATGCAATTCCGTGCCGCACTTTAAAATTTTGCAACCACTCGTGCGAAATCTTAAAGTTGGAGTCAAAAATGTCAAATGGTTCTCTCAACTCATCAGCCTTATGCACGAGCACATCATCTGTAACCACTCCCCTCCGCGCTCTTACATGTCCAAACCATAACACCAAGGCCTTCTCAAGTTGCGGCCATTTTCCATCTCGAGCACGCCGCACAGTGTCTTCACACACACTTGTCCCTACATTGAGCCACTTCTCCTTTGCACCTAAAATCTTAGAAATTGTGGTGCAATCCACAAGCTTCAATCCATGTTGACTCACCATGTATTGCGCAAGTTCTCCATGCTTCAAAAATGGTTGAGCTCTGTAAACTTCACAAATTTTCTTTTTGTCAGAGGCAGATAAATCCACACGTTGACGCTTACTTGTGGAATTACTTGCCATTGAAAACACCTCCTTCTACTAAACCATTTCTCAAATATAACATTAAAAAATCCAACAAATTCTCACAAAAACTGAGGTGAATTTCACAAAAAACGAGTCACTAGAGAACATTTACAACAACCTCACGATCTGAACCAAACACAAAACTGAAGAGTAATAGTGAGAGAAGAAACTAACGCCTTAATCTAGCATTGCTAAGGCATTTCTAAGGTGAAGGAGGTGATGCAATGTGGAGAGGCAGGGTTTCTGTGAGGTGTAGTAGAGAAACTTGATGTTTGCTCATGTGGCAATGAAAGGAAAATTCTCATGGCAATGGGGGACGGAGAATGGCAATGGGGAATGGTGATAGGGGGGATGGTGGTGGGGGGCCGGGGAATCGCAACAAGCACGTTGCAATAGGCAGCGCCTCCGTCTGACAACGCATGTACATGTTTTTATTAATTAATTAATCAATTAATTTTTGTAACTAGAAATCCAATTTCGATAATAACACAGTCACAAATGGATTTTGAAAAAAAAAGTGACATTATCAAGGGTGATAGTGATTCTAATAAGGGAGTTTTATATTAAAAAAATTGATTTTGAGGTTTTGGGTGACAATATCAAGGTGTTCTATTAACAAGTGTGATATTGTCAAGGTTAGCCTGTAATTATGTCTCTCTACATAATAAAGGGGATGGGACTAAGCCCAGTGATAACATGTGGCGGTACCTCCCTTTGTATTATCCCAAGTATACAAAAGTAAATGGCGGATGTCTAAAGTACATGGTGGATATCTAAAGTAATAACAGGTATTTAAATTAAATGACTAGTATCTAAAGTAAATAATGGGTACAATTGATTTGGCTTTGAAGGTCTATTAGTATTTAATAACCATGAAAAAATATTATTTTAATTGATTGAAATTAGTTCTATTCAACCTTGTGACTTACCTCTGATTAAATGTGCTAGTATGAATTGATTATAGTGTGTTACTATTAGGGGCAGTTTACACTATTGACCATGAGGATTGGCCGAGAGAAATCATTTATTTTCATGGTCATGGCTCTTAGCCTAGAGTTGTGACTATGAAAAATCAAAAAATATTTTTTGAGTGTCTTGGTCACTTCTTATAATGTAAAGTGGATTTGGACGAGGACAAGTGTCGATTGATTTTATTAATCTGGATTTTTTTTAAATGCGGAGGACAATAATTAAAAAAATGTAGAGGAAAAATGATTTCATCATGCGGGTTTTTTTTAATAAAAAACAGAAAAAACAAATAAAACAAATTTCAGCCAATCACTGATTTTTAGCCCAACGGTTCCTTAGTTATCGTCGAATTGACCTCTTTACCTCAACCTGACGGAAATTCCATTGGACCAAAAAACATTATCCACTCAATAGAAAATAACATATTTAGATGACCTCAAATTCCGTGGTCAATCTCCTATTTTCAAGATAGTATAAAGCAAACTTGGACCGGAACTACTTCTTCGGCCAATCACAAATTTTAGAGGGCCGTGGTCAATCTCCATGGTCCATAGTGTAAACTGCACCTCAGATTGTGCCTCGGTAGTATTGTAGTTCCTAGCATCTTACAGAGTACCCTATTAGCGTGTTCTTGAAGTAGACGCTTGAAGCCACAAACCCAAAAAGTGATGAGACTAGTAAAATGCATTCAATAGAATTGGAGGGATCTCTTTATTTAATGTAGGTAGATGTCACAGAGGGTGGGCGAGGGATAGGCCTTTCTCTTCTGTTTTTTTATAATTTCGAGGGTCCAGAAGTTTTTTTGGATTTTTTTTGCCAAATTTGGGGCATGTGGCCATAATGTATCTTTAGAGGACCCACCTTGGTCTAAATAGGGCCCCCCTCCAACACAAAAATAGGAGCCAGGTTTTGTCCACAACCTCCTTCCCGTACCATCCGTCTGTATGGTTCAAAAGAGATCCGAATTGGAGTGGCATATCCTATACTACGCTATCAAAAGAAAATGATCAAAACATATGTATGGCATGGTCTATGCTGCCAACGAAGGGCCTAGACTTTAGGCTTCGATGGTGGAAGCGTTGTCTTATGTTTTGTGAGTGAGATGAATTTACCTTAGCTGGACTTGTTTGGAATGAGGTTTGATGTGTAGTCCACCTCATTTGAATGATGTCACCATTACACTAATAATGGTAATTTGTGTTTGCAACATTAATTATGAACCTTGGAGCGAATTGAGATCAGTTTACTACAAGAGAAAGAAGCCATGGGATTTCTCAAACATGATGAGGTCTTGGAGAAGGTTAAGGTGGTGAAGGTGGTTGTTCCTTCCTATACCGCTGACACGGGTGCCTTGTGCTTCAAATGTAGGAAGCTAGGACATTAGAAAAATGATTGTAAGAAAGGTAAGACTTCCACACCCCAGGCTCGAGGTTTCTGCTTTGGTTGTGATGCCAAGGGGCACGCGGAGGCCAATTGTTGGAAGCTTCATCCGGAGTTGATGCCTTCCGGGAGCAAGGGAGCAAAAGTTTGAGGCAATGATAAGGAGTCCAAAGCCAATTGAGGAGAAAAGAGAAATTGAAAGGCCAAGTTCGCGGAGTTAGAGGCAAAGATGGAAGCAATGAATGCCAACACTACGGTGAAAGATGGAAGTCTCCAGGGAACTCCTAGTTTTCACGTCGGGGGCGGTTTTTGTTCCGTGGATGATGAATTTGAGGAATTTAGCTTGAGTGGCATCGCACTTACCATCAAGGATGGCACACGGGAGGCCTATGCCTTCATACGGAGCCAAACACCACTTTCCAAGGCGGTTCCACGTGGAGTTAGTTCAACTCTAGATCCTCAACATGGAAAGGATAACCGACAAGCACAGTTGCCCGAGTCCTTCACTTTGGAGGAGATGGTGACCACGTTGTCCATGGTGCCTCTACCACGATTGGTGGCGACATCCAAACGACCCTCACCGTAAGTTGGAAGACAAACGGGAGTTCATGAGGCAACTATGGAAGCAACAACCTCGGTATGTGAAACTTCTTTGTTTTTTGCTGAGGTATTGTCACATGATGGCTTTAGTGTGGCAGAGGTTTTCAAGCTGGCGGCCTCAATGTGTAAGTTGGGCAACTCCATGGCTGTCAAGGTCTTGAAGACAGTGGTGATTGAGGTGGAGGCATAGGAGAGCCAGAGTGACAACAATGAGGGGCTGCTTTCAACAGCCATGTGTATAAAGACAATAGTCGCCAGACCCCCGATTGAGAGGTCATCCATTATACCTGGTGTGGTGGTGGTTGACAACTCCCAAGGTATTTTTCAACTTGTTGGGTTTAAGGGGAGGATTTTTGTACCTTGACGTGTGCTTTTAGATTCAAGAGCTCAACCTTTGATGTTGGGAGCATCAACTATTGAAGGGTTGGATTTGACTAGGGATACTTTGGAGAAGTGTCCATGGACAATTAGCACATCCATGGGGGTACATAGCAAACTACAGGCATCACAAAAGTTGAGTTGGAGTTGCAAGTCAATCATGGAGATGTGGCAGATGCAAGCTCCATGAAGGTGAACTCAATTGTCACGGAGGCCAAGTCATATGATGTCTTGGTGGGCTCGGTGGTGCTATATCCAATGGAATTCACTTTAGATTTCTGGAAGGAGCCACCAAGCTGTAGACCAAGATGGCAAGCAGGAGATGGATGGAAGGCTCACCTACCAGCTCGATTTGTTCGAGTTCTTACTGAAACCTTGCTGACATGTTTGCCTTTTCTGGATGTATCAATGTGAAACCTTCATGGTTTTAGGCAGGTTTTGAGGATTCCCCTATTGCTAACCATACTTTAGAGGAAGTGAATGTCCATATGGGCAACACGAGTGATGGAGAGGTAGAGGGATATCAACTTGGGATGAAGGCGGCGTGGAGCAACACCACCCAATTGAGGGAGGCGGCTGAGTTAGTAGTGGGAGAACCATGGCAACATTCTATGCTACCATAGATGCAACAGGAGTTCGGAGTTGAGCAAGACCGAGGGCCTCCTATGGACACTTCTACCATCCATTGAAAAGCACCAACCGATGGCATCATGTTGTTGGAGCTCTTTGGAAGAATTGGCACAAGATTGGCAACTATTTTATAAGTAGGGATCAAAGTCAAGCGTTACATTTACGTGGACGTGGATGAAGCTGCAAAGCATGTAGCCAAACCTGACTCATGGAAACTGAGGACACAATTCCCAAAATTGTTGGCCATTAATGCCATTAAAACCTCCTTCTCTACACTTGTGGGTGATAATTCTTTGCTACCAGACGATGACATTCACCATGTGGATCATTGTTAATCGGAGATTTGGACTTATTGTAAGGTCCCGGTAGTAATTTTTTGATGTTACTAAGTAGTTATGGCTAAAAAATAAAAGTGTGGATGAATCTGGACAGTGGATGAAACTGTCTAGACTTAAGATAAAATTGTCCGGATATAGATGTCATCCGTCCAGATATCTCTCATCCACTATGGAAGATTAGGGTTTGGAGGGGGTAGAGAGCCGCCCTCTTGGACTTTGGAGCTCTGTCTTTTTTCTAGTCTCTTCGTGTTTAGCAACCTAGAGTGTGGAGGTGTGGTTAGAGAGCTAGGAAGTGAAGGTATTGTGTGGATCTAAAGTTGTAGTGAGTATGGAAGTGGATATGGAAGTTTGAGGAAGTAAAGCAAGACTTGCTACTCTTTATTGGGTATTTGTATTATGTTGTGAACGTCTGAGTAGACCTTGTTGTCCAAAGAACATTTGTGGAGAAACTTGGTTATGGATATTGTAGATCCGGCTTGAATACATCATATTTGAGATAGATCTAGCCCAATCCACTAAACCCTACACATTTCAAGTAGGTTAGAGTGAGAAACACGTCTGGATTTGTTGCGGGTGTACTCTGATTCGTTGTAGTCCAGTGTGAAAACACTAGATCTGTGAATAAAACCTAAGAAAAACAACACAAACAAAGTTCCAACAAACTCTAGATTCAGATCTAGATTTGAATCTAGATCAAATCCGGAGTTTTAGACTCAGTAAAAGTCCGGTTCCGAACTTTTGTCATACAGCTTAGAGCTTCAGTTTGAATGAGCGTAGAGAAGACTTTTTAAGTGAACTTGAGGTGGAAATCTCCCTTTAACAGTCATGTTGACCTTGTCATTGTAGGATGGCCTTGCCAAGGCATGCCTATGGCAGAAAATCAAAACGAATTGAAGGACTCCCGTTCTTCTAGATTCTTTGATATGATTTGCATGCTACAGTTGCTTCAAACTTCTTAGAAACAACCCCGAGATTATATTGTGGAGAACGTGCCGGTGGTGAGCAATTCGAGGTCTAGGACATTGGAAAGTATGCACGGCATCCATCAGACTCCGGATTTGCTAGTTTTAATTGATGCGGGTGCAATGGGGTCAAGAGCACATCGACCAGGCTTGTGGACAAACCTCGCACCGACCGAGTTGCTACGGTCCATAGTGGGTCGCATTAAACGGCCGGATGTGTACGTGAATGATATTCTAGATCCTCACAGGACACCATGACGCGTCTATCACAATGACCAAACACCCATGGTGGTGGTTAACTGCAAGAGAGAACTACACAGGACTTTGCCCCCAAGGATTAGTTTTGCACGGTCTTATGCTTTTAAGGATAATGGCCGTGGGCTTGTACGGGATTCATTGTGATAGGAGATGGTGGAGCCTAATGCAGATTCTGAGCGGGAGAGAGCCATGGGCTTTTCCACTGGCACCACTAATGTGCATGGGATTTCTTAGCTAGAGCGACGGATTTTACTTGGTTAGGCAATGGATTTAAATTGCTTAGTACGGATTGTATCTTTAGTGGTTGCCAAACAAAAGCATTTTGCTTCTAGCTTGACTACTTGCATGGGCTATTATGAGTTGCGGACGGCAGGAGAACCACTCGTCTCTGTCAAGGTGACAAACAAAGTGGTTGGGGGCAAGAGGGCCTTGGCACCTCATTTATGGAATATGTGGGGTGCGGCAAATCTTTTTGCAATGCCCAAGGCAAAGGATCTTCACCAAGGGCTGAGATTGGCTCACAAAAGGATGGATTTGGAGGAGGTCGCGGGGAAGATGTTTTTGGAAGAGCAGACGGCCTCTCAAATGGAGGAAATTGGTAGTCTTAGCATGTTGGAGGGACTTGGAAGCATGGTGGATGTGCGGAAAGGTGGGCCTTCCTCAATTGGCATCCAATAGCAACCAAAGGTGGGCCTTCCTCAATTGGCATCCAATAGCAACCAAAGGTAGAGAAGCCTGCTCCAAAGGAACCAAAGGAGGCAGTGACCAAGGAAACTCAGAAATCGATAGTTGGCTCGGCAGATGGAGCAGTAGAGGTAGAGGAATAAGATTTTCCCAAGGAGTAGATGGATTGTTTTGCGTTTATTTTGCACGATTTGGGATTGATGAAGGGACAAGAGGTATGTATTAAGCTGATAGATGAAGCACCAATTTATCGGAAGCCATTCAAGTATAGCGACATCGAACGAAGGTTGATTTGCGCTCGTAAAGAGGAATTAGTGGCAGCAGGGCTAGTGGAGTTGGTGCCACCAAATTGTGAGTATGCATCGGCGACGGTTATGCCATCCAAGAAGGATATCTATGGTAATTGGACTGAAAAGAGGATGTGTGGTGATTATAGGAGGATTAATAAATTTACTAAATCAGACCGTTATGCCATGCCAACTCCGGAGGAAAATTTTGAGGCCATTGGTCATGCTGAGGTATTGAGTACATTGGATTTATACTCTAGATACCACCTAATAGGACTAGAAGATGAGGACAAGGAGAAGACCACGTTCTTGGACATTGATATGGATGGAAAAGACTGGTTGTTCTAGTGGAAGTTCTTGCCATTTGGATTGAACAACGCATCAACAAAATTCCAGAGGGTTATGAACCGGGTATTCTCAGGCTTGGACTTTGTGAGATGCTACATTGATGATATCATTTTCTTTAGCAAGAATCGAAAGCACTATAGATTACACTTGATGGAGGTGTTTGCTAGATTAAGACTGCACAGTTTAAAGTTGCATCGTCATAAGTGTAAATTCTTCTTCGATTGTATTGAGTATTTAGGCCACATTATATATCCAAGTGGATAGAGTGTGGTAGCTAGCAAGGTGGACGTGGTGATGTCTATTCCCTGACCACGAGATGCTAGTAGGCTACGGACCTTCTTGTGCTTGTGTAACTATTATAGAAAGTTTGTAAAGACTTTCAGTGCTCTTGCAAAACCATTGACCATGTTGACAAGGAATGATCAACCTTGGATGTAGGAAAATGAGCAAGAGATGGCTTTTCAACAATTAAAGGACCATTTGGCATCAACATTGATACTTCAAAGGCCAATAGTAGGGAGGACTTACTAGCTACACAGAGATAGGAGCGCGTTGGAGATTGGCGTAGTATTGACGCAAATGGATGATGATGGGAAGGAGTTTGTGATTGCGTATAGTAGTTGGTCCAACAACAATGTAGAGGCTTAGTATAGCTCATATGAAGGAGAGTGATTGGGTGCCATTTGGATAATTGTCCATTTCAAATATTATCTTTATGGTAACGGAGTATTGTTTGTGACTGATCATCAACCGTTGAAGTGGTTGATGGAACTTGACAAGCTAATAGCGAAACCGACGTGGTGGGCCTTGATGTTGATAGAGTACGACTTCAAAGTAGTTCACACAGCAAAGTTGATGAATATGGATGCTGACGGCCTTAGCCGTAATCCTGTTTGAAACCAGGAGGATGTCACATGCGCTAGGTGGCACAGTAAAGGTGAAGCTGATTCGATGCTAGGTTGGCATTGTTCTGCGTTTCTTAATGACCATGTAGGAGATCCCACTGGAGAAGCTATTGTGGCCACGGTAGATGAGGATGGAGGTAAGGAGTTTTAGGGCGCCAAAATCATCTTCGAAAATATGAATGTATTGCATTTTCTAAAAGATGGAGAAGTGGTGCCATCATGGTCCACTAAGGAGAGAGATCGAGTCTTGCAGATTTATTCATGCACAAGAAGGTAAAAGTAAGAAGTAAATGTGGAAGTAGAAGATGGAAAAAAATAGTAGAAGTCAAGGATAAATGGATCAATGTCAAAAATACAAATCAAAGAATACAATAAACATTGAATAGAGGTAAAAAATAAGGTAAAAAGGAAGATAAATATGCCTCGCTCAAGGCAACAGATTTTTGTGTTACTAAACAAGCAATAACTCAATTGTTTAGGATCCAATTGAGGCGTGCCTAGAACACAAGAGAAGTTGACTTCACGATCTGTAACCCCCCAAAAGCGCAACTTCCAATTCGTTGTGAGTTGTCTGTACTAGCCGATCAAAGTTGGTGCTTTTAATCAACGTGGCAGCAAACCTCCCTTCACTAAAACGGCTACAACTTCTTCGTTATTGATATGGTGTAGATGTGTTTGGTGCTTTAAAAAGTTGATTTCAAGATCTCACTTCTCTCAAAAATTTAACTGCCAATGCTATGTATCTAGCAAGATATATGCAACAAAAATTGCATGTGTAGAAAATAAATAAGATTGGAACCAAATTGACATGGCTTTGCCTGAGAGATGCGGAGAGTGGCTGCCTAAGACCTCTTAACCACCACAAGGTGGCCTAAGGGTGGCGGCTACATCTCCACAGTTAAAACCAACAATCTCTAACCAAGATCAATGGTCCAAATTAACTCAAAGTCCTAAATCTGATTATAAGGCTAGACATACACAAAACGACTAAACTAAAGAAATTTTGACAAAACTAACATCACCAATATGTTCAAAACACATTTAAACCTCGTGATTGATAATTCATAAATTCAAATCCGAGTTTTAAATCACCAAAAACCAATTGGTTCCTTAATATAATTGTTTATTTTGCTTGCAACTATATATATATATATATATTTTTTTTTTTATCTTCTATTTTTCTCTTTTCACTTTAACATAAGTGCCATACAATTTGAAGTGTCAATCTAACTTTTTGACTAGCTAAATCAAACACTAAACTACTAACTTGAACTACATAAAACAAAATACTAATAATAATTCACTAATGGGTTCTATGTCTCTTTTGCTTCTCGCAAGTCTAATTTTCTATTAATAACTCTAATTTTATCCTCCGCACTAATTAAAGGCTAGATGGAGCCCTTCTAACTCAAAAACTCTAGGTAACACTACGTGGTGCTATTAATCACAAACCTAACCACTAATTGCAACTAATGAGGTTGTCAATTACTAACTAATTACTAACCAAAATTGTGGCGCTTTTAAGCACTCACAAGAGGACTCACCTAGCTAGAGTGTGGCCGGACGGTAACAAGAAGGTGGTGTCGGGTTCAACAGAGAGGGTGAAGCTGATCAAGCACGCTCATGAGGATCTAGGACACTTTGGAGTGCGAGGGACCTATAGTTTGCTACAAATTCACTATTGTTGGCAAGAGATGCAGTCACAAATCCAAGCTTTGGTTGCTCGGTCTATGGTGTGTGATTCGGTGCGAGCGTCTTTTAACGCTCCGATGCCACAATTGCAACTATTCCTAATTATGGGCTTGGGACATAGGTGGAGCTTGGATTTTGTAGGACCATTGCTAGTGACACCTTGAACCATCAAATATGTGTTGGTGATCATTGAACTTTTCTCAAAATGGATAGAGTTGATTGCATTGCCTGACATGTTCAGTGAAGGGGTCGCTTACTCTATTCTTGTTCATGTTCTAAGTTGCTTTGGAGTTCCAGCGGACGTACTCACTAACCAAGGGAGAGAATTCTTGGGTAACTTTCAGATGTTGTGTGAGCAAGGGATGATTGATCAATGCACTACTTCGAGGGATCACCCCTAAGTAGATGGATTGGCCGAGCCCATGGTGCAAACCGTCAAGTGGGGGCTTCGGAAGTACAACTTGGAGAAGGGACACCACCAAGATTGAGATTTGTACTTGCCGTGGAAAGCAATGGACTATCGGTATAGCAAACATGCATCCTTGGCGTCATTTTTACCTTACTATCTATGTTTGGAAGGCACCCGATTTTACTGAAGGCCATTCAAGCAAATGTTGACACTATATTGGCTAACATGGATAATCGAGACACAAGGGCTCAAGTGTGTGAGCAACGTGCAGATTTGTTCAAAAGGGTGATGCCTATGGCATCTGAAAACATCTCAATTGCTCACCATCGGGATACGTTGCCCTATGCTACAATGTGGAGAAGTGACTATACACCGCAAGTGCGTCGTTTCACGCCTAGAGACTCTATGTATTTACAGCAACCATCATCCACCACCTTGGATGTGACAACATGATGGATAATTTTTAGATTTTTGAAGTGAAGGACTTAGGGGTGTTAATATTCGAGAGTAGTGATGGTAAGATGTGGAAGGATTACACACGCAATTGCGCGCCTTGCCACTTGCCACTAATTGATGGAACTGTGCACCCTAGCCTCTCTCACATCTCCGTTGGATTGTGTTGTAGATTATGTGGTGGCGCCAAACGGGAGTCACAATGGTTATTTGTGATTTCTGTTCTACGGGGTGGCATTTTGAATGCTTAAGTCCACCTCTTTCGGAGGTACGAGTGGGTCAATGGTCTTGTCCAGAGTATTTAGCACATTGAGGGTCTAAATATACAAAGCCTAACATTCAAAATGTTTTAGAAGCGATTAACGATGGGGCTCTACTTACATCCAATCTACCCTTTTCTATGGAGTCTGTTAGCGTCTTTTCATGTGGATCACATTGACTCAATGGCCTTGAGAGGTTTTCATTCACAATTATCATTCAGTTGTATACAATTGTGTGGTTCACCGGTATGAAAGGTGCTTCAGCACGGGCAAAAGGGGCAAGTATAGGGGTACTTGTAGACCGTTTACTACTTCTTGGTGTATGAGGTTATGAGTCATTTATTTCTTTTCTCTAAGTCTAAATTGCTCATAGAGTATAAGTGTGTGTTGTTTCATTGTTTAACGGAGGTAATGGTGGTGGATTTGTCACCGCTACTCCGGATTTGTCTTTGATTGTGCGCTTTCACTTGATTAGCACGATGTTATCTTGGCACGATGCGGTTGTGGACGACAACTGTCACATTCGGCGCGCCGGAGGTTTTGTGGAGGTTGATTTATGTGTTGTAAATCAACTAGGAGGTTAAGTGGCCAAAGGAAGACCTAGATTCTAGCTCAAGTTGGTAATTAGAGTTAGTATTAGGATATTGGTAGTGTCTTTTGACACCTCATTTGGGACTTGGAGTCCAAATGACCTCCACGTGTAGTTGAAGGAGACTCGTCTTTCTCAAGTTGAGTCTACCACATGATGAAGTGAGGGAGTGTGTATGTACGTGTACTTCATTAGCTTCATTGTTATTATGCGATCATTATTTAAGAATGGCATTGACTTGACTTTGTTGTATGTTTCCAAGTGGGTTTCACTTGTTTTCTTAGTAAATGGGCACTTAGAAACCGCTTATTACTTTTTGGCGTATGAGGTTATGAGTCATTTATTTATTTTTCCTCAATCTAGATTGTTGATAGTACGTAAGTGTGTTGTTTTGTTGTTTAACGAAGGTAACGGTGGTGGTTTTGTCACCGTTACTCCGGACTTGTCTCTAACTGTGCATTCTCACCTGATTACCTTGATGTTAACATGGCACAATGCGGTTGTTCACGACAATAGATTTTTTTTGGTAACACTAAAAATACCTTAGTTTCTACACATTCTTATTTTAAAAACAAGAAGAATTGCCAAGAACTTTCTTTCATTACTACCCGCTGTTATAAAATACAATAGTATACTCTATGGTATTAATATAATTCATCTCAATACTACCCTGCACATTTGTTCCAAATTCAAACTTTTGATTAAAGCATTATGAGTTTTTCTCTATTAGTCCAAAAAAATAAAGATTTTCTTCCTTACAAATAACCCGTATTTTTATTTTTTCTAAAATTTTCAACTATTGATCTTCAGAATTTGATTTTCAAGAGCCTATCCAAATTGATTTGCACCTAACAAGTACAAATTGTCCTTTAGGGGTTAATCAAAGGAGTAGAGATTCATATGAAATGCCTTGGTCCTCTTGGAATTAAATTGTTGTCAACCTTGGTTTGATGTTATTTCTCGCACAATTATCCACCCAAATTATTTTTATCTCGTGATGGTGATAGATATTGGGCTCACAAACTCGTGGTTTTGTCAAAATATAGACTAAATAATTATTGATCCAATGAACCTTTTGGGCAATTTTGATGGTACATTCAAATAATGGAATGCACTATCAAATAGACTACCAACTCACATCCCATTTTTGAAAATAACTTGAGGTTTGCTTGGTACAACAACAATTTCATAAGAACATGTGGCTTCGGTGCAAAACAAATATTTGCTCTCTACAACAACAATCTTCTATTACAACAACATCCATCAAGTTGAATTGTCACCCAACATGACACCCCATCCATCTCTTTCAAGTAACAACCATAATCCACCTTTACCATCTCTTTCATGTAACAACCATAATCCACCTTTACCATTATAACGGCCATTGAAAAAAGAACACTCTATATACAACAAACAAACAAGGCTATTAAAAGGGAGTTGATTGTACACATGGAAGCACTTTATCCATCAAGCATAATCCATCAAGGTATTGTATACAATTGTCACTTTTTGGCACCTACCAACCAAAGTAAATATTTTCCAAATCACTATGGTTTAGGCACAATGCATATCACCTAGATTAATGGATGACTTGTTGCATAGATACCACTTAGGCATCACAAAGGGTATAACCTAGGCATTACAAAGGGTATAACCTAGGCATTACAAAGGGTATAACCTAGGCATTACAAAGGGTATAACCTAGGCATCACAAAGGATATAATCTAGGCATTTCAAAGGGTATAACCTAGGCATTACAAAGGGTATAACCTAGGCATTACAAAGCATATCACCTCGGCATTACATGGGTATCACTAAGGCATGCCATGGGTATCACCTTAACAAATCTCTTAGAATTTTCCAATTTTTTGGACGTTCTCCATCGTGAATTATTTATGTACAAAACTGCCTGGCACGTAGGCTATGTAGAAGGTTAAACCAAGCACAATAACATGACATTATAAATGTTCCAACAAGTCATCCATTATCGTTTATGAATATCTTTGAATACCTATGTATAACTACAAATTAGGGGATTCCAATTCATCTACAAATCTCTAAATACAAACACCGTTAATACATAGGTATTGGATGGATATGTACAAGTTATAAAATGAGTTCAAGACGTTATTAGAAGACATCAGTAAATCTTCTAAAATGAGGATGATTTATTGAGATTCTTTTGCTTCTGCCAAAAATTTAAAAATTAAAGAATTAAAGAGACAATTTGAGAGTATGAAAAGTTGAGACAAAGAAATTACTGGTGAGAACAACAAAGCTTGCCTTAAGTTTATGTGTACCCAACATCTAACATGAGATACTGCACCAGCATTTTCCACGCCATCGCCACAGAATGGTATGATTTTCTGTTGATCATTCACACCTGTCATCATCACTGTCGTCATTTCAAAAACATATGGATCATCAAGTCCTGAGACAGATTTGCATTGAGATGGTGGAAGGTAAGAGTGAAAAAACCTTCCTCAGCCAGTTAAATCAAAGAAAACCTGGTCACAAATCCAAAACGAAACATGACTCACAACAGAAGATGGAGAGTGGAGTGCCGCATCCCACGTGAGTGGATGTTGTTGATCACTCCCACCTCTCATCATCTCGAATGCAACCTGTCGTCATTTCACAATGAAGCAGGGTGCATCATCAAGTCCTGAGGCAGATTTGCATTTGAGATGGTGGAAGGTGAGAGTGAAAAAAGCATCCTCAGCCAGTTGAATTAGAGAAAACCTGGTCACAAATCCAACTTGCTCAGAAAAGTCAGCTGAGAAGAGGTATTAGAGGCAACAACACCAACATCCAGAACGAAACATGACTCACAACAGAAGATGGAGAGTGGAGTGCCGCATCCCACGTGAGTGAATGTTGTTGATCACTCCCACCTCTCATCATCTCGAATGCAACCTGTCGTCATTTCACAATGAAGCAGGGTGCATCATCAAGTCCTGAGGCAGATTTGCATTTGAAATGGTGGAAGGTGAGAGTGAAAAAACCATCCTCAGCCAGTTGAATTAGAGAAAACCTGGTCACAAATCCAACTTGCTCAGAAAAGTCAGCTGAGAAGTGGATATTAGAGGCAACAACATCAACATCCAGAACGAAACATGACTCACAACAGAAGATGGAGAGTGGAGTGCCGCATCCCACGTGAGTGAATGTTGTTGATCACTCCCACCTCTCATCATCTCGAATGCAACCTGTCGTCATTTCATAATGAAGCAGGGTGTTTCATCAAGTCCTGAGACAGATTTGCATTTGAGATGGTGGAAGGTGAGATTGATAAAATCCTGCTCCTGCACTAAATTAACGCATATACCCTAATCCAACCTCCTTTCCGTCATCGCTTGAATACATGCGCAAAAAATTCTAAACCAGGAGCGACACATCTCCAGGTAGAAATTACTCGCCACAGCCACACCCAAAGAATACATGCGTCACCCAAAATACACCTAAACACGGCGATACTCACAACATCCAAAACTCGCCTAAACAAGGCGATACACACAACATCCAGAACACACAAAAGAAAGCGATACTCACGACATCCAAAACAAACATGCCATCACAAATGACATCAAAACTCGCCTACAGAAGGCGATGCTCACAACATCCAAAAGAAATATTCCGAATTACAAACGGGTCGATCGGTACATTGAAATACTCTTCAAAAAACTCAAAGAAAGCACGTAAGAGAAAAAGCACGGAAAAAACATCAACACGACGGAACCCCAGAATAGAAACCATGGTCCACAAGCAAACCAACACCCAAAGTCTCAACGCTCATCACAAGCAAACACTCCATGCCTGATGTTTTGTTGCCAGAGAGACGGCCTATGTACGCGCACAAATGACTTGGGCTCAATAATTTGGCTTCGAAGCTTCCCTGGGACACGGAAACGAAGACCAAATCAAAGGATATACTCCGACTGGGAAGGGAACCTGGGGAACTCGGCGAGAGCGCCAAGGTTTTGTAGCCAACGCCTGGCTATGGCGATTACCGACCTAGCAAGCGGCAGCCATGCTCTCGAATGAGCCTCTGGTTCGAGATTTCGAGGTTTATCTGAGGAATTTCGGGTTTTCGAGGTAGTTTTGGTGGAGATTTGGAGGAGGTGTGGTTTTGCTCGTAGAAAGGTTTGTGGGTTTGTGGTGAGGAGCACGTGGTGTGGTTTTGCAGCCAATGCCCTGGCTATGGCGATCGTAAGTCAAGGAAGCCGAATCCCTGCTCTTGATTGAGCTCTTGAATGCGTTTGTCGCGTTTTTCTGGTGGAGTTTTGGAGTTGTAGTTTTCTTGGTAGAAGAGTTTGTGAGGAGTGAGATGGCGGAGGAGCGGGGTTCCAAGGACGTGACCGCTGCTGCGGAGCCGGTCGAGGTGAGCTTGGAAGGGTGGTCGACGAGGGTGGAGGATTTGCTCGACAAGGACGATGAGGAGGGCGCCGTGAAGCTGCTCGAGGATGTCATCGCCAAGCTCTCGCTCGCGAAGAATGGTGAATCCAATCTGGGTCTGGCCGCCGCCATGAGCGACTTGGGCAGGTTGTATGGCACCCGCGGCATGTCGCTCAAGGCGGACCAACTCCTCAGCGAGTCTCTTCTTGTGCGCAAGCGCGCTGAAGAAGCTCCGCGTGTCGAGGATGATGACCTTTCCTGGTACCAATTCTCAACAATCCGTTGTGTTAAGGTCTTAAATCGCAATTTTCCTCTTAAGAATCCGGAACGTCGTTGATTTTCTTGTGTTTAAGTCTTAATTCACATGTTTTTGGACCCATGAATCCGTAACGTCGTTGAGTTCTATGCTTAATTTACATGTCTTTGGACCCTTGAATCCGCAACTTCGTTAAGTTTCATGTCTAAATTCTCCTGGCCACGCTTAAAAATCCGTTCCGTTTTGTGTGTTTAGGTCTTACTTTGTTTAGTAATTCGCTCTGATTTCAGGGAAGATGTGGCCGAAGAGAGCATAAGTAGCAAAGTTGGTGTCAAACAAACCGGAATCTCGCAACCCTCGCATTCCGACAGAGTGCAAGGTGCTAGGAATCCAAGCACTGCCGCGGTTTGTGATGAAGACGGTAAACATTCACGCCTCATCTTCCAGTTGTAATGCAATTTTCTTTTCTGGTTTGGAAAGCATTTAGTCACTTGGACCACTCGCATTGATGTCAGATTGGGAAGCTGCTGTGCCGAGCTTGTTGGCGTCGCCTTCCGTGTTGCCGCCAGTGTCGCACAAGACGCCCGAGAAGAAGGTGGAGACGACCCCGAAGCAGAAGCAACGAGGGCGCGGCGCGTTCACGTATGGCGGCTCCGGGAACTTGTACAGCGATCAGACTGAGGAGGACCGCATGGCGCTCCACGAATCCTCCTCCGGCGCAGGAAACGACCATTGTAGGTTTCCCAAACTACTACACCAGGCAAGCGCTGAGAAAAACTAGAGCATGCGGATCCACCAGTTCATGCGCATGGAGGCTTATGGGTTGTCTGCTTTTGCAGGGGACGGAGGCGCCGAGCATGTGCTCCTGATCGATGGGTTCTCGCCGTTGACACAGACCAAGGATTTGGAGGATCTGCTGCGGCCTTACTCTAGTAAAGTTAGTATTCGTTGGATCGATGACACAAGCGCTGCAGCCGTGTTCCGCACACCTGCTCTAGGTACTTCCTCCTCCCATCATGTGGTTTGTTCCAACTTCAAAGTGACCATGATTGATAAACTGTGGTAGAGTCCACATCTGGAGAGGTCATAGTTTAATTGGTTTCTTATGAAGAGATTAGTCAGTAGCACCTGGAATGAATCCTCCACTCTCCAGCAGCAGTTATGTTTTGTGACTTGTTTTGCTTACTTCGAGGTTGAGCTGAATGGGGGCATGATTGTGTGAGCTCACATCTGGAATGGCCATAGTTTTTGGACGTTTGATGAATTTCTTAGTCAGTAGCACCTGTAATTAGTTTAGTTGCAGGTTAAGTTTTGCACTTGGTTATGTGACTGGTTTTCCTCAGATGATGGGTGCTTTGTAATGAATGATAAGCGCTCCTTCAGCTGTTTTCTTTACTGTGCTTGTGATTTGCAGCCCGGCAAGCTTTGGCAGGGACTCATGATCCACGGTTCAAGGTGCACAAGTACACTGAAGCGGCTACAGGGCTTGGAAACCCCATCTCGTTGTCCGTAGCAGGTGAGTGACCACAATCCTTGGGATAATGTAGTGAATAATAGAGTTCTTTGTAACGAACCCCTCTTTTGACTACTCGTTCCCCTATAAACGAGCTTGGTGGACTCTAAACGTGGTGGTCTTTAAACGGAAGGCAAAATCAGTTTCAGTCGTCTTTTGAGGGTGAAGAAAGAGTTTGCATGAGATCAACCCTGATGAATTGTAGCCGCCTTTCTCTTCTTTGAGCTGATTTTAGATTGAATTGAGAACAATTCAGAGCTTATTTTTATGAAAATAGAGGGGGTTGGCTTTTTGAATCTTCGAATGGCATTACAAATAACTCTAGTGTTGGTACTTCTGGGTGAGATACCATTGATCTTATTGAATCTGTGAGTGACTTTATATATATATTTTTAGTGTCTTTCTTGTGTGGTTTTTTGGTTTCTGAATGTGGTCGTTGTTGTTGGTGCAGATTTGGAGCCACCAGCTCCGAGGCCCGCGACCACAGCGCGAGTGGCACAGCGCATGATAGCGGGCGCGTTGAGCAGGCAAGGCATCAGCAGCCAGAGCTTGAGGGCCAAGACCAAGGCGAATGCGGAGCAGGCGTTGGCTGAGGAGGCGGCGAGGAAGCAG
The DNA here is from genome assembly GCA_963971425.1 of Bryoerythrophyllum caledonicum. NCBI lineage: Eukaryota > Viridiplantae > Streptophyta > Bryopsida > Pottiales > Pottiaceae > Bryoerythrophyllum > Bryoerythrophyllum caledonicum. Next base: position 21,146,383 of record OZ020515.1, read on the forward strand.
CGCTTGCTCAACCGGCAGCAGCTGCGCGACGAAGCCTGGGGCGACGACTGATGAGGAGGTTCGGCATCATCCTTTGTCGACAAGACGTGCAGTTGCAGAGGTTGTGATTCCTCTATTGATTACAGAATTGAACCACCCTGTTTTCATTGTGCTCTTCTGGATCTGGAGGTTATGCTTCTGCCCCCTAGATCATTCACGAGCCATGTTCTCTAGGCCAATACCACCTCATTTCAGAGCTTGCAAATGATCTTCGTTGGTTGGAAGAGATGAGTTGAGGTTTCAGGAGACGACTCATCATTTTAAAACAGGTTGATTTGTAGAGTATGTCACGGTGTATGCAGAACTATAATCTTGTAAGTGCAATTCTATATATTTGTGCAGTCAGCCAACGTTTGAATAAGAGGCTCCCTTCTTTTTTTTTTGTTAATTTGGGAAACCTGCTCAAAGGAGAGAAGAAGGCGACTATCTTGGTACCTCATGCACTCACTCTCAAACGCAACCAACATTTATTTTGCTTTGGGTTTAGACACCAGTCTACAAGTGTTGATCAAACAACTATTTAGAGTGCGGTATTAAAAACAGGGGTGTCTTATTAAAACTTTGGGTGACTTACAAATAAGTCTATGCTATTAGAGTTTTCTTGAAAGTATGAGTTTTAAAGGGTGGCTACCTTGTGTCAGCCAAAAAGACCCGGTGCAGCACCCTTTATGGACCTTGTGTCTTTCTCTATTCACCAAAGCAGGGTGAGATTTAAATACGGCAATATTTGCAGGGTGAAAGTTCTCACCTTCCATATTTTATGGGCCACGCGCATGGAACAAGCTAATGTAACCAAATTAGTAATTTGGAGTCACCAGTGTGACCTTGCATCTATGTTTGGAAGGTGACTGTGCCTAGATGATTAACCCTGTAGCATGTTGGTTGGCTGACAAAGGACCATAATCTATGGAATAAATCCCAAAGTTAACCAAACCACCATGTTTCTAAAAAATAAGTGGACTTTCAGGTGTAGAACCCCTGTCAGCGTTTTGGGGTGACAGTCAGGGTTTAAACCCTGAGTACTTTGACGAAAAGTCTATTGTGTGAGTGAATCACATCCTGTAACTAATAAGGCTTTTTGAAAGCTGCATTGGCCTTTTTGAAGGCTGCATTGGCGGTTTAATGACATCTATTGTAGTGGTTTCAAGTAGGGCAGCCACCAAATAGGCTGCCTAGGTGTCTACGTTGCTATTATCACCAATAAGGTGCTAGAGCCAATAATTACGTTTTTGGAAACTAAATATGTTTTTCGAAATTCCAATGCTTGTTTATGAAGGTATTAATATCGGTTTCAGGGAGCAGTGGCACAGGTTGTGGTGGACACTGGCCAGATTCTATGACACTAATGTGTCACAGCTTACATAATACTTTGGAAATCATGGTCTATGTAGATTACAGGAAAAATACCATACACCACTGCTACAAGTAGGTCCGGGAGTTGAAGTTATTGGTTTAGGGGCAACCTACCATAATGCGGTGCACAATGCATTTCACATGATCAGCTATTTCAACAAAGGTCAATACACTTGTGAAGTTTGCAGAAAAGAAACATGATTTATTTCGTACATGGAATAGGAAAAGAAGTGATATGCAACCCACATACAGGTCAGAACGCAAAATTGCTGTGACGCAATGGACCCCTCTTCAAGTGACAATAAAAAATAAAATATATATATATATACACAGGCAACGAACAACTGCTACAAAACCAAACCCTAATCCCTAAACCTAGGGTCCATGATCCGACGAACTCACTAGACAAAATTCATGAAAAAAAAGCTAAGTTTGGTTGGCTAGCTTCACAGGAGAAAGTTGCAACCTAAATGAAACTGATCAGGTCTCTGTTGTGTCTTCATCGTCGCCCATTGCTGGGCCGTCTTCGTAATCTCCATTCGCAGCTTCGCCATCGACATAGTTTCCGGCGGACTTCCGCTTCCGAGGCGTCGCTGCACCGGAGCTTTTCCTCTTATCAAGTTTCTTGGCGTCTTGGTCCTTTCGAAAAGCTGCCACAATTGGATAAGTTTGAGCACATACCAGTTAAACTCGACACACACAGAAAGAGTTAGTCACCCAAAGTTTGCCCCTATTTTGATTCATTACACTAATATTCGATCACTCGAAAAAGTTACTAGATCAATAGAGGAGCTTCGTGGTCTTCCAATTCAAGAGATTGGTGGTATCTAAACTCAAGTCAAAAGGTGTTTTAGCCGGAGCCGTCTCTGAAATTGAAGATGTTTGCATGGGAAACTACCCGCCTCTCATTCCTTACAATGTTTCTTTAATTATTTGAAAAATCACGAAACGGATGAGAATGAGCAAACTGACCTGCAAGGCAACGCATCAGAGGCTCGGAAAACTCAGGAAAGTCCAACTCCTCCACAGCCTTCAGCACGTCGTCGGCATTGATAGTTTGTCGCTTTGATTCCCGACATATTTCATTTGCACTGCATTCCCGCATTCCCACAAATCATTACACTCCAACCACATAATGCAATTTAAAAACAACAAATCCATAAGAAAGTCAGCACCACTAATCCACAAAACTAGACTTTCAAATTTCCATCCGCACAAACACGCTCTACACGCAGCACACACATAATCTCACATCCAAAACTCGACAATAGACACCACCATCAGCTACCACATATTTTCCCTTAAACCAAAATCAAATAGTAAAACATGAAAACCTCTCAAAAACTCATTCTAAAATTTAAAAAAAAGAATGAAGTCATCTCCGAAATCATCTTCATTCTCAGAAACTGTTTAGCCGGACGACGCAAAACTCATCAAGCTTCCATGCAGCTCGAGTGTAAGACTCATCAGTTTTTCTTAAGCAGGCAGAGAGAGAGAGAAAACACAAAACACATACGTCGCAGAGAGAAAGTGGATGAAGATTTTCGCGCTCTCCGAGAAAGCGACCAGCGCGTCCTTGTTGACGGCGACGTCGCGCTCCTCACCGTAGTGCGCGAGCGCGAGCTCCTGCAGCTTGGACTTCACGACGCGCTTCACGTTCGCCTGCGGCAGGTCCTCGCTCTCGCCCTGCGGCCCCGCTCCGCCCCCCATCGCTCCCCAAAACCCTAGCTCCCAAACCACGAACGAGCGGGTCAAGCCCACACTCCAAACAACGCAAACTCTCCCCGCCCACTGGCGATCCTTCCGCACCCAATTCTACAATCGCCCCCTCCTCGTCATTCCAATCCCGGATGACGCTTCAGGGTACGAGTGCTATGGATTGTTGGTGCAGAGGGGCGAAAATTGACGCTGCAAGAGCGGAGCTTTGCGCGCGCGGCGTTGTGAGATGGAGCGCGCGAGCACGAGCTTGGTTTTCCTTCTTCTGTTCATACCCTGATTATGTTGATGATTATATCTGGTCGATTTTGATGCCCGGTGGTGTGCCCATATACTTGCCCGTGCCCGTGACTGAATACGTGATCTTGGGCCCACTTCAGACCAGCGACTGGACAATAGGGAAATCTACAAACAGAATAGACTATGTTGGATATCATCTTGGCATCTGGTACACTTGACTTTTGTCTGGTCGCTGGTGTAAAATGAGTTTGGTGGTGGTTCACTTTGACCTTTTTTATGTCCCCTTTTTACTATACCATAAAATCCTTAGTATGAGGTATATTCTTAGAGTTGTGATATTAAGGTGGGTTACAAACATTTAGATTCTTAGTTTTAAATATATATTTTATTAGAACATCTTCTCAATAGGGAAATGTGATAGTGGAGTCCTTTAGTCTTGAGTCAATATCATGGTGGTCTTGAGGTTAGGGTGGGTACCATAATTAAGCCTAAATTTTTTGATTGTATCTTACCAAAAAACACTTTAAAAGTACTTATTCTAGCGCAAAGAGTGAGAAAGAAAAATTGAGTCTTTATTTTCATCTACAACCGTAAAACGGATATTCAACTAAATGTGGAAAAAACGATTAATTGTGGACCAAATTAGATACTTGTGACAACCCTAAACACCTACTAGATTGTCCTAAAATATACAATAATTATTTGTATGGGTGAAGGATATTCAGAATCTACGGAGGATTGTTAAAATGTCGCGTGACTTCTCTTCTCGAGGGGCAGCCAACCATGAGGGTGCGTTGACGACCTTTACTCTTCGTCTTCCGTACCGCAGAGATATAGTAGGAGGAATTCAAATCCAAGTGTCGGCGGGCAACCGAGACGTACTGTTCGAGGATAGGGTGAAACTAACCGTGATGGAGGATGGCGTCATGCCCAAAGTCCGCGATCATGAGCATAAAATTCTTTTGAATAAAGGACTCAAATCCTGCGACTATTGGAGACATGCATTGGATAGGGGATAAAGGTTTGTAAGCACAAGGAGGCTGGATATGATTAGAAATGAGCTTCATACAAAACAATGAAGCCGGCGGTTGACAACACTTTGACAAACAAAAACGATTGCATATATGAGAAATAGTCAAAATGTTTGCATATAAGAGAAATAGTCGAAACGTTTGCATATATTGTATCAAGTGTATAGTCGCAGTCGGCAAGGAGCCGACAAGAACACTCTCTTCTATCCAGAAAGAGACCTCGCCATCTAATAACCAAGAATAGTACTAACAGTGCGATCTGACAATAATTGAGTCCTATGATTAGGGTTAAGCATCACTCCATCGGCTGGTAGCCGATGAAATAAGAATTAGTCCTCATCTCCACAATTAACTGAGATGCCACCAGCTTCCGGAGTTGCAATTGCAGCGCTCGTTGCCTCAGGCGGAATACGGTGAGAACTAGGAGGGTCTTTCTTAGTGTGCGACGGATAGCGGTGCAAGTAAAGAACAATTTTGCAGTTTCGTACCTCTGAAAGACAAGGTTCCCTTTGCCATCTCCTAGTCCAGCATTCCCTCGCGACAATCTTCTTTGATTCCTTCTTCCCTGACATGGGCATCCACCATTCGACTTTTGAAATTCTCGTAGAAATCTCCGGGAGTCAGATTAACGCATTCAAGAACTTGGCCCATCCACACGGGAAGGTAATGACCGTTGCAAGGACGGCAGAGGACGAAACCACTAAGTAAAACGTCTCGAAATGGATTGAACGACAGCTTTGGACGGCTCAATTCAGAGCCACAGAAAGGATATACGTCGGGGTCATCCTCAGGGGTAATGTCCGGAATTCCAATGACGTCAACTGGCGACGCAGAGCCGCGAGCATGATCGCGAATCTAGTTTGAAGTAGGCGAGAATCCTTCCCAGAGAAACTCCCGATTTGGTGGCAGGGGACCAGAAATAAGTTGATGGATATGCTCCCAGTACAAAATGTAGGGGCCATATCCGCTGCATATTTCTTGTCCCGGGACATGCCGGTCTTCCATAACTCAATATATTTGGCAATTCTGTTCTTGATGAAGGATTGCTTCTCGCTGACTCCAGTGGCCCGAGCAACCTCCTTCTCAAGGTTTTTGTTGTTCAAGTTAACTCGGACGTCTCTTCAGAGGGGCTTAAGTGGAACTGGCTTTGGATCTCCAACAGGTAGGCATGGATTTCCGTACTCATCCACGGTCCACATCTTGACAGGCTTACCTGAAGGAGTCCAAGTAGAGTTAGTCGCCTGCGTTGAATGAGAATATGAACTTATAACAAAAACGTTTAGGTTCATCGGCGGGCCGCGGATGGAGAAGGTAGACTACAAAGGTGGAGATAGCGGAAGGGAGATAGGAATAGGAGTATTTCCACCTTGAATGGCTTACTTGGAGGAAGCCAGGATGAATCAATCGCCCACTTCTTATATCTGATGACCGGCCATCCAACGTCATCTCCTTCCTCCTCCACGTAAAACTTGAATAGGTACATCTCTCCAAGTTCCACAATCTTGTTACTGCCGTCATGATGATATCCAACAATATAACTCTTAAAATCCGCAACCTCTTAGACAAGTTCCGGAATGAACGCGGCAGTCTTCTGCAAGTCCATGAAGGCTTTCATGAGGTCAGCCAAATAGTAAGTATTATTTCGTTTGATGAGTTTCGAAAGGTAACTAAAATGTGCGTCAATATCCTCATGAGTGTGGCCAACAATCAAGAATCCCACAATGACCTCCTTGAAAAAATTTCTAGCTGTAAGAAGCGAGCAAAACGCCATGAGGAACCCATTCTTGTTATCCATGGCGGAGTTATGAAGCTGGAGAAACAACTTCCGAGGAAGCGGGATTTGTGGTCTATTAGGAGGAGCATTGGGGAACGAATTTCCTCTAGATTCTAGAATTGGGGACAAACATCTGGACTTCCCATGAAGTAGAGCATTGTGGGAAGGCGTTCTCACTAACTTCCAGATTTTAACATCGAATCCGGAAGGAAATGAAGAAAAAATTAAAAAAATTAGGTAGTTAGTTTAGCTATAGTAGCATAAACAGTTTCATAGAAGAAGTAAGGTAATAATGCTGAGCCGGAATCTTTAAAAGAGGTAGTAAGAGCGTTTTCCTGGAAGTTGCAAAACCGGAGTATGGCGGCAGCCGGATCCGGAAACGCCATTATGACGCATAACGGTATCCGTACAACGTGTCAGATATATAAGCGACTGCTAGCCCTGGGCACCATTCTTTTAGGGTTTCCAGCAGTCTCAGCTCTCTTTTTTTCCGCGCATTTTCTTAGGGTTTTTAGGTCCGATCTTCGTATGGAAATGTAGAACAGAGACAGCGTAGCACGACGGACTTGGTGAGGTCAGTGCGTGTAGGATTTCCGGTCACCATTGCGAGGCACAAGTTCATGGAGAGGTGGGCTCGGATGGCGGGCAAGAAGGGCAAGGCTCTAGCAGGCGGAACCCTATTGCTGCTGAAGGTGACGCCAAAGATTCCAAATCCGGACAAGACCTACAGGGTTTTGGAGAGCTTCCTCGAGATAATGGGGTGCGCAGGCCTCCTTGGGGTGCTCTGGGCTTTCCAAAGCGAGACCATGGTGGCGGAGCTCCTGGGGAAACCACCGAGCCAGTACGAGAAGCGCATTCGGGCGCATCCGGAGGTCTGGACTACGTCGCTTTGGAGCGACACCTATAGACTCCGGGCAAGAACGATCAAGGTGGTGGAACACGACAACAACATCTTGAAGGACGAGTTTCACTCGAAGGCAAATCCTAAAGACGGGTACGTATTCAGCGACCTCACCGACCCGGATGCGAGGTTAGTGATGGCCTTCTTTAACCCTATATTCCACCCCGAAAAACCTAAACAGATAGTAGCCAAGCTAGCTAGCCTGATACTAGGGTCGATGAGAGGGAAGCTGTCCTTCGATTGGGGAGCCATCATGGACGAACAGATAGATCGCATAGTCAAGAACCTGCCGAAAGCCCGGAAAATCCCAACAGCCCTCTCCACCTACGTAGCCCACATGAATGCGAAGCAGAAAATGCTGAGTCCGGAGGAGTAGGACGAATATAACAGCCTACTCAGCATCCAGACATACGGAGGAATGAAGACGGATGAGGAGCAGGAAGTTTTGGAGGACTCTGAGACGGAGAAGTCATCGTCCCCTCATACACAGAAGATCCCGGAAGTAGAGTCGTTCGGTTCAGAAGACTCCGGAAGCCGCTGGAATCTGCCGGCCTTTGTCAATAGTAGAACCTCAAAGCCCGACCGAGGCACCACCACCCGAAGAAGCGGGAGAAGAACGATTTACGACCGCATCAGAACCGGGACCAATGTCGACCCCAAATATCATTGGCGACATTCCGGTGGACATCAATGAGCTTTGCAGACATATGGTATGGCGGACCCGGATCCAAGAAGGAAACATCCGAGAACGACATGCCATGATCCTGGCCGTCATGGAGGGGTAGATATGGAGTGTTTTAATGACCTCATTCCGCAACTCACGTGGATGAAGGCCAAGGAGAGCTCCATCACGAGGCTGGAGCAGGAAAACACCACCGTCACTCAGACCAACACCCGGCTTTGGGCGCTGGTACGACAGGCGGAGGCCGCACGAAATATAGCCCATCAAGCGAGAGTTGTGGCGGAAGCGAAGGTCCGGGCAACCACTCAGACCTTAACGGAAATTCGTGCAGCGCTGGACTTTCTAGTGGATACTGTCAACCGAGCTCTTCTCTACACTGAGAGCTTGGAGAAGAACGAGAAGCTTAGCAGGGGGCAGATCATCCGGTTCCTCTTGGGCCACAGCCGGAAGATGGAGAGCACCTGGAGCAAAATGCAAGAGCTGGCGAAAGATCTCGCTGCCGCGGCCTCACCAGTACCAGAAGCTCCAGTTCTGGACGCAGCACCTCCGGCTCCAGACATTGTAGGTTCATCCGGAACCACTGCAGGTCCATCTGGATCTCCATCCTGACCGGAAGCCGGATCTCCGCCCAGACCCACAACAGGCTCTTCACCCGGACCTGCAGCCGGCACACCTAAGACCCCTACCGGAGGCTTCAACGACCTCGTGGGAACTCCGGATTTCAATTCTCTGATGAGTTGGAATGGGGTGGCCTTCCCGAGTACGGAGAGTATTCAGAAGTGGCAGGACACACCAGGAGATCCTTCGCAAATATCCCCGTTGTCCTTCCAGATTTCGTCAGAGTCTCCGTCTCTAGTTCCACCGAAGATGGCCCCTTCACCTGGAAGCTCTGCAGCGATGCCCATGGACGTTAGCCCTAGCGGAAGCTTCCGGGACCTCCCGAGCATTGAGGTCCGGACAGCTGCTCCACCAGCCCGGACAGCCATAGTAGAAGATCCGGAAACGCCTTCCGGACCAAGGACGTAGGTACCTGCCTCAGTCCCCGAGCCACCAGCTACCATTCCGGCACTTCCGGAAGCCAGCGCAGCACCAGCGAAGGTAATCCCTACGCGCCGCAGTAGTAGGAGGAAGAACCAGGTTACACCATAGATAGGGACCTCTAGTGCTTAAGTTTGATAGCGACTAACGATGGGGCTCAGGGTTGCACCCGGCTATCACTCAGTAGGCTAAAGGAAACCGTAAATTAGGTTTTGTGTTAGATCTGAGAAAACCGAATCTGAGATCTGGAATTTCCAGATCTGAGTTTTATATTCCGGATTTCTAGGGATAAGATCCCTTTTTACTTTAAGATAGGATTTTCCGGATTTCCAGCTGATAGGATAGGATTTAGGATCAGGAGTTAGTGGTTACTTAATAGATGAGCCTTAGTCGGCTCATGGTCTTGTTTTCTCTTTCATGAAGAGTATTTTCTGTTAGTATATTTTCTCTTCTTGAACTTATGGTGATGGAGTACCAGTTTGTGGATAGAGAATAAGATCCATTGTGGTTGATGTCTAGTGAATTAGTTCTTGGATGTGAAGTGGTACAAGGATTGCACCTAGTACAACCGGTTGGGACTTGCTTTGGGAGAGTGCCCGGAAAAGCTGAAGGAGAGGTTAGGTAGAGTCTGACGATCCATAGTGACCGGAAGAAGCTTGGAGGGGGAGGGAGGGTACTGCAGGTGGTGAGCCTGGTAGCTCCCAGGGCACGGAGAATCCGTGTGAACCTGGATTCCGGTTGCGGCCGGAATTTCCCCTTACGATAGAGGGAAAAGTCTGAGGTGTATGTCTAGAAGGAAGTCTATGTGCAAATCCACCACACGCATCTCATAGAACCACTAAGCATCAACTGGAATGTCGTTGTAGTCCGGACAAACCTCAGAGTGACCGTATCCGGAAGGCCTTCTGGTTGATGTGAGAGAGTGAATCCGGAAGCAACAAACCAACTACCGGTTAGCGAAGTAGGAAGAGTGGGTTGTCCAACCACTATAAGTTCCGGGGCAGTGGGTGTCTAGCCACTTTAAGTCACAAGACAGTGGGGAATCCGGCCACGTACACAAAACATGATCAGTGGTATCCGGCCACTCGGTTAAAAACTCCGGAAGAAAACTCTGTCTGATACTATCCGGAACCCGGAAGGGGCCGGAAGTTGAAAGAAGGAACATCCAAATTCCGAAAGGATCCGGATGAGTAGATCGAGGGATGAAAAGGAACGCTAACTGGTAGATGATAGGATGGTAATAGTTAGTTGCCTTATCAATTAAGAAAGAAATAATAGGTCTCTGTGGGAACGAATATAGAGCGGATATTCTGGATACATTTAGCTCCAATTAAGTGCTATCCGGAGGAATACTCACTCTACGAACTGCTACTAGCATCAAAGAAATGATTGAGGGGTGGACCGGTGAATAACTCCTTGGACTCTCGTAGAGGGCGCCTCTCTAATGCTCTTAGAACATGGCAGAGTAAAGAGATGGTGAAATTCGAATCCCTTGGCCATAACAACGTCGAGTAATGAGCGTAGGTACCATCGCCGTGTCCATGTGTAAGCATGCCGGTACATGAAATTGGAATCTGACCGAGCCCGGCGGTGGCTCTGGTAATCCTCTACATTCTAGGAATGGCCGTCTTAGAGGTATCCATCTTGTCATGAATTATGCAAAGGAACTCAGACGGGTATTGAATAGACTGAGCCGACCAGCCGGAGTAAATATTTCTACATGCCCTTTGGTAGTTTAGGTGCCTGTTCTTGTCATCCGTGAGTCCTTGCCACTCGTCTGACCCACGAGGATATTTTGCGATAAACTCACCCAGGAAGTCACACTCCATGCACCTGGAGAAGTTGCTGCCCACAGACTTTACTACTACATTTATGAAGAATCTCTTCTTTATGTTACTCACCGCAAATTGCAAAATTGGCTTGGCATTGCATTCAACGTTAACCTAGATGAGACAATTTCAAGGATTATTCAATATTATAGAAAGACAATGGTGTCATTGATAAGCCGAGTAGGCAATGAATGAGTTCCGTCGGCGGGCCGCCAACGGAGCTCACTAAAGGCCTAGACAAGACAAACAACGTTAAATACAACAAAAGGCAAAAGTGAAGACAATACTTACAAAGTTGGCCATATCACATAAGTGATTCCAATTCATAGCCGCGGGAAGGACCTTCAACGCCGCGACCCTCTTATTTCGGATGACATGGAACTCATTTGGCATCTGATCCGCACTGTCGTTGATAATGCTAGATATGGTACCACGAGCCTGAACGGTGTGAGGCTTGGACCGCACTATGCCTGCGTTACCGTGGCTGCCATTCAGGCGACCGATCTTTGAATCATATTTGTAGTTGTAATATGCAAACTTCAACACGCCGTGAATGTTATACCAAGCGACTTCACAAACATCGACACCCATGAGGGTGATGTATAATTTTCAAAATCCAGGATTTTGGTGAAGTTGATCCGCAACAGCATAGGCCGTTTCACGTCGTTGTTCGAAGCTTGACGCGTAGTACTTCCTTCGAAGCTTTCGGCTATCTTCCCAACAAAATAATTGGCGGCATCGTTTCTTACGACACCTTTTTGCGCTAACAAGGCGGCACTCATCTGGATCATGAAGGCGCCGGAACTTGGAGACCGACACATCGACCTTCGGCAAAAGCTTTCGACGAATACCCCTGTAAGGATCCTTAGGCACACCCTCAAGCCCGTCATCCTCGCAAGCAGCTTGACTATGCACTGAGCATAATGTAAGGCACTCAGAAAGAAATCGACCACCTTCAAGGCACGTGTGAGTTAAGCGCCAACGCATCGTTGTCATCTGAAGATCCTCGTCCTCAGAGTCAAAGAGGACCCCAACATCAATGTCTTCTAAAATCTCTAAATCGCATGCCTCATGGGGCAAGTACACTTGGATCATGGCACGCCCAACAGAAGCAAAGTTGTCATCTAGGAGCTGGTAGTACTTGTTCCGCCATAGTGATCGGTCTGGGAACGACTTCAGATCACATAAACCATCGAGGGTGGCGGGTGAATTCTCAGAAGAGTGATAATTATGTTGTCGGCGGCCCGCCGATGAGATATCTTCGTCACTTCCAGCGGCCATTACGATGTCCGACTCGGATCCTTCCATATAACAATTGGCCCCATGATTATTATTGTCCTCATATACCCTATCGGAACGGTTGTCGTCGTCCGATGCTTCAATGTCAGTATCACTCAATGTAGAGTCAAGTAGGACCACCTCCATGCCGTCGCGAAGGTCCAGAAAATCTTGGATGGGCTTGAGGTCTTCAATTACGACAGAAGGTTTCTCCGCAGGCTCCTGTGTAAGTTCATCAATGTCAACGTAAGGCCTAAGATCAACGGCCTCCCAGTTGATCCACTGACCTTCGCAGTCCCGCAGAATGGAAACGCCATCCACAGGAAATGGAATAGGCATCTCCAATGCATCAGACACTTCAATAACCTTCACACGTATAATCCATGGGTGCCTGAGAACGACTCTCTCGACAATTGCCCTACCAGCAAAGTAGAGGCCGGAATGAGTGAGAGCAACAACAACACCTCTCCGGGGACTCCATCGTCTAGATTTTATGTTCCATATGAACGACAGCATGGGTTCAGGATCCATGCTATTGCACTGATATGAAATCACTTGAGACAAAGGATAAGTGAAATTTGGCAGCAACAATGATTTCGTCGGCCGCCCGCCGACAAGGGTGGCTCTAAAATCTCGAAGTTGATGAATCTGACCAACAACCACACCAATCCCTGTATTAGCTTTAGAGTTGCTGGGCAATGGGTCATATAAACACTGCCATCGACTGCCCGCCGATGGTTGAATGTTACACATAAAGTGTACCATGTGAAGGATATGACAGGCATCCGCCGAGTGGATATTATCATCCGCCGACGGACTTCGGAACAAAAACAAAATTGGTGGGCACATAGTTGGTTGTACATGATTTCTAATGAATAATCTAATACAATTTACTGCTGGTTACCTGACAGTGAATAACCAAGCATATTCAGGTGAAGGAGAGATAAAAAAGGGACCCATGTTGGACGAGTGATAACGGACTTGTGCATGACCAGATATATGGACTCGTGACAAAAGGAGTCTAAAAGAATGATTATCAATTGTGAGCGTCAGAAGGCAAAGCATTGAATAAGAGGCGTGCGAGTCCAGAAATGACGAGGAAGTTACAGGGGTTGAGTTCATATACTGACCATCATGCGAACTTTATCACGCAAACTTCAAATTTGAAATTAGCCGCCAAAATCGATCAACGACACCCGCTCAAGGACTGTCGTGAGCGTGCCAAATTTTGCAGATTCAAAATGGAACGAGGTGACAAGATGAAATCAAATCAGTCAAAGTGACATCGTAGGTGTAGGACCCTATACTCAAGGCCAAATGATAGCCGAGGCGACATTTATGATGTCACTTCAATTCGAGGTATCGTGGCCCCAAAACCCCGCATTGCTGCCATGAGTTGCTATCAGAGTAGCACAAATTTATGCAGAGAAAAAAGTTGTGAGCTGCAAACTGACGCCGTAAAGAGCAAAGAACCAGATGTAAAACGAACAAAACCAGATCTTAAAACGACAAATCAAAACCTCTGAATGAGTAAATACAGAAATTGGGGAACCTTTGGAGAGGAAAAAAAAAGAGCAAGGAAATTAGCACTAATCCAAAGAATCTTTGAGACTGCTAGGAGAAAATATGGTGATACAATCGAAACTTAAAGCGGTGCAGGAGAAAGATCCACTGTCCAAGAGAAGGCTGCAGAAACGAGCGCCGAATTCAACATAAATCAAGCGATAGAGGAGACAGCGCCACAAGAAAGAAAGCGGTGCAAAAAACTGTTAACGAGAAAAAATGTTCTCAAAACCTAGGTAGCAAATCCAGCAAAATCCACTAACACACTATAGCCAACAAATTAACGCAACAAAGCGGAAGCTGAAGACAAAACCCTAAACTCCGCTTTCTGTAAAAACTACTGCACCGACACAGCAACGAAATAGCTTATGACAAACAGTTGAGAAGTAGAACTCCGCTCTTCTACATTCACTTCATGCAACTGACATCAGCAGAAAACACGCTCCATGGTACAATAAAAACAGAGGAAAGAGCTGCTTCGCAAGCAACACTTACGAACTGCATGAAAGCACAACGCATCCCAATCAAACATACACGCAAAAAAATCAAAACAAACCCTAGGTTCAAACAAACGCGAACGAAACCAGTCAGGTCGACACGATGAAAAGCGATAGAAGAAAGAAAGAAAGAAAGCGGTCCAAATACAAGGAGAAATGGAAACCTAATCAGCAAATCCAGGAAATGAGAAGAATGAAAACATACAAAGTAAAAGTAAAAGAGATGGACATGCCTCAAATCGCTGAAATCCAAAAACCTGAAGTATGACACAACCAAATCGGTACAAGCACCACTAGAGTTGCGTCGATTGAAGAGACACCACTTGTCTCTGTGTGACCGGAAATGTGAAAACCGCCAATACAACGAATACAACGAATACAACCATCGACACAACAAAACATGACCTACGCATCTCAAACGCGCTTCTTGCAAGTGAATGTACATTATTATATCGCCCGGCAGAAGCAACCGGAAGAAGTAAATCAATGTCATGATCAACATCACTCCTCTACTCGTCAACGATTTTTTCCTACAGAAAACTTAGCGTTGCAAAACTGACCCGGCTAATTCTGCAGAGAGCTCAGATCATCGATCGCAACCGGCTTCACAAGAATCCCACTGGTCACATCTCACGGACGACAACTTCTCAACGCAACCAGCAAGTTCGGAAGCTCAGCGTTGTTAAACTGGACCGGCTAAACCTTCAGAAAGCTCAAATTGTCGCTTACAACCGGCTTCACATGAATCCCACTTCTCACATTTCAAGTAATTCTCAAGCACGTTCCCGACCGCGGAGTATCGTTGGCATGTCAATATCAGTACCTGAAGTTGACGTGGGCTTCCCAGGTTTGCCCGAACTTCCACCCCTTGCCCACCACGTTGCGCGAAACCACGGAGCGCCCGTTACCTGTCGTGACGGCGAACGTCAAAGGCCCGCTGAGCTTCTTCCGGACCGTCCACAGGGCGCCCCAGTTGCGGTACATGAAATACCATCCCGAGGTACTGGCTCTTGATCCTCACCGCCCGAACGTCGCCCGCCCCGCCAACGTTGTGGATCAGCACCTCCAGGAACCACGGGTTCCCTCCTATCGTGAACCGGATCCCGCCTCGCTTCGCGCACCGCACCCTGTGGGATCAAACGATCGACGTCAGGAAGGAGCCATAGCAAACGATGAGGACTCCGCACAGCTGCTGCGTGACTTACTTTTTGTAGTAGACTGGGGCGACGCCGCCTTCTCTTCGGGCTAAGGTCAGGAAGGCCGGCATTGGCAGGTCGAAGTGCGCCGTTGGAGGGTCGCACCACCCGCCAGTGGAGCCTCGTGGGCAGAAATTTGTGGCAGTCACAGTGATGATCCGCTGGTAGCACGCGCCGCAAGCCGCGCCGCCCCGGAACAGAGGCGAGCTCAGCGCCGCCGTCATGGACCCGTACCCGAGTTTGTACGTGTTCTGGTACCCGCACGCACCCCCCTACGTACCGGCGCCGTTCGGCGAGCCGTAGAATGTAATGTGGCCACCAGATTTCCACCTCTGCGCGCCAGTTGACGAAGGCAGAGCCAGCCCCATCAACACCGCCACCACAAACGTCGCACCAACCTTCGTCGCAGCCATCTTCAGGATCTTCTCGCACCTAACACAATCGACACAAATCATCAGTTAACATCACTGATATTCATCAACATCATTGGAATCAACATCAATAATGCAACAAGTATATTATAACCACCACAAAACAAATCTCTCATAATGCCGTTGTGCTCTGATATGCTAATTCTTGAAGTTGACATGTTTTCGAGACAAAGTCATGCAAAACCCGAAGCACATCCCGCCCTATCTTATTGCAACAATAAACATCACACATGATCAAACTATCCCGAAAGTACAGCACATCATAGATTCAACATAATTAAAACAACACTTCTCATACCAAACTACACAAATTCCCAATCACCTAGAGCTGAGCTCCCGCATTCCGAAACGACCACCGTTCCACCAAAACTCAAGGTACTGGACGCACATCATTAACTCTCACAAACGTCGTCAACTTGATACCAGACGGTACGTTTGTCAAACCCATGCTAAACTACATGAATCTGCTCAAACCAGAGTCATGCAAAACTAGAAATCCACAACGCTCCATACCATAACATCAAGTACATCACAAGGAACAGCATAATTCAAACTTCAATATTCAAGATTCAAACCCATGCATGAAATCGCCCATCATCATGCAGGACCGCAAACCCTAAACTCACAGCATGAATTCAGGAAGATTTAGTCCTATCAAAAGAAGCAGCAGCAGCTGCCGATTAACATGGTGACGAGATTAAATGGTGCCAAATGGCCCTCCGCATGCATGCAAGAGTCTACAATTGCCCGCGCTCGCTTTGGCTTCAATGCCCGGACATACAGAAGCTAAATGCGGGCGACGCGCCAAAAACTCGCGGGCGCGGGTCGCATTGGCGCTGCGGACATTGTTTTGTGACGCCCTGGCTCGGAGTCAATTTCCGATGTCGTTGTCGCAAATATCTTGCGCGTGGAAAATGATTGTTTACTCTCATTCAACACAATTTTCTTGAATTTCCATCGCCTACACTTCACTGATTTTGGAATTTGGTGTTAAGCAAAGTAAATGAATTATAAATGCAATAAGTTTTTACTCTAGACAAATCTTTATACAAACCATGTTTGCAGAGATCCCCTCTTCGAATAGTATAGATAGTTGTGCTCATAGTAAAAATCTCCATTAAAAATAAAAATTGTAGTATTTCCTAATTGATTAGTGTGGTTACACAAAATTCTAAAATTAGTGGTCACTATGGACATTACGTGTCGAACTAATTATTTTTCCAAATCATAGTCGTTCAAACACCATGGGTATCAATGGGTATCACCTAGACAATACATGGAGAAATCTCTTGAAATATCCAAAATTCTTAGACATTCTCATCCTGAATTAGTTGTGTACTAGAATTAATTATGTATAAAACTGACCAGTGCGTAGGGTGATGATAGAGGTGACGGTAAAATCGCGTGAAGAATTCCCTGCAGTAAAGATTTTCACTTGGGAGAAAACATGAAATTTCCTACAAACGGATTCATTAGACACACTTTTCATTTCTTATTTTTATTTATATTTATTTGGATTGGGAGGCCTTTGAGATATTTGGAGTGGGTGACCTGATTTAGGAATCTCTGTCTCATGGTACAGTTTGGACCTGAAGAGGTTGAGTGTGGTCAATTTTCTGGATACGGATCTTCTCTACTTCGACTGTCTTGAGACCGCCAAAGATAAGTTTCCGTGACATGCACAATGACATACTGACATGGATTACATCGAACCCAAGAAATCTGCGAATTTGTGTGAGGCTCAGCTAACCATCTTCAGTTGATTCCTAGTTAGTTATTTATAATACACTCAAAATTTCAAGTAGTGTCAAAAATTCTAATAGTCTTGTTTAATTATAATTGTCAACCAATGGAAGTTACTAGTGTCACCAATAACAAAAGCCAATAACGTGTTTGATTGGTCCGACGAGGTGCTTTATGCAACATATATAAAATTTGTCACTATTGTAGATGAGGGGATTCGCTTATCATAACACAAAATGCTATATATTACTAATCATAATCATTTTTTGTTTGTAGAACAAAACACTCCCAATTATTGTGACTTGTTAGTGTGAAACTTGTAATTGTAAAATGTGGCACAGACAATAGAATTTCCTCGCATTATATTGAATTAAAATATTCTTGAATTCATTTATTTTTATTATTTTTATTGATAATTGAAGAAACAAAGTCCCTTTCTTCTAAGAAACAAAGGCAATAAAACTGATTTTTATGAGAGTTGAAGAGGGAGCAAGCGTATCATTTGGCAATGCTCTAATAGCATATTGATGCAAATACCCTTTGTGTTGGTCACTTTTGTACATAATTAACTCACAATAGAGACTTTTCAAAAAAATTGGAAAACTCAAGGGATTTGTTCAAGATGATACATGTGTAAAGCTAAGGTGAGAGTCATGGAATATTTAGATGATACTCATGTAATACCTAGGTGATACCCATTGTGTTCAAACCACTGTGAATTGGAACTTTCATTGGAAGGGAGTGTCCAAAATTGACTGATGTGTACAGTGAGTCCCCATTAATCTCCTGAAAAGAGAAAGAAGCAAAGGAAAAGGCATGTGGCACAAATTTACTATCCGCAATGCTCATTTTTGGTACCTACCTACAATTAGTAGTAATTCCTTTTCCAAATCGCAATGGTTTGGACACAATGAATATCACCTAGAAATTACATGGGTATTACTTAGGCATTAAACTTGTATCACCTTGGCATTGCATAGGTATCACCTTGGTAAATCTCATGAAATTTCCAAATTTTTTGGACATTCTCCAATATGAATTACGATAGGGATGGATAAATGAAGTTGGGAAATTACAAATCTAGCTGCAGAGATAGGTACTTTCAATACCAAGTTAGGTACAACCTGGATCCAAAGAAGGTATGATTTCCCTCAACGGTGTCGTTTGTTGACATCGCGCCATGCTCGGGCCACTTCGAATTCAACGATTCGCGACAAGAGCTATAGTGGTGAACAACAGTATTCAAAGAATGAGGCATCTCTGAGATGTGTGTTGACTGTAGAATAGTTTGTGGGTTGGTAAGAGATATTTTGGGCCAGCTTTAATTAGTACACCACATGGCACCTAATTAACATTGACTCCTTTAAAATTTGTCACTTGTAGAGATTATACATGCAAAAATCATGAAGGGGTGTATACAACTTATATGCACATAAGTTATATTCACCACTATCTTCTCATTTCATGTGCACTTGTGAGGCTTTTTATTGTGGTTTTTTTTGTAAGATTTGGAGAGGCCTTAAGTGACATGCTATGGCTCCTAGAAGGTCTGAGAATCAACATAGGGCAGTTCTTGAGATGTATGAGCAAGGAAATTCATGTGACCAGATTTTTGCAATTTTGGGCATTCCTCGAAGCACTTCTTTTGACATAGTGCAAATATTTCGTGAAAGAGAGAGCCTAACAAACAAAACTTCACCTAGTAGACTTAGAATTTTTAATGAAAGTCATGATTGTTACATTGTGAAGAGAGTCATGATTGTTACATTGTGATGAGATTAAATGATCGAAATACAAGTAGAACGGCAGCTATATGAAGGGTGGTACGATATGAGGGCATACAATTCAGTGATGATACAGTCATAAGAGTCTTTGAAGGCAAGGGTTGAGAGCATGTGTGAAGACCAAGAAGCCACTTTTGACAAAGAAACATCGAGCATGTTGTTTGCAGTGGGCAAAAAAGTGCAAGCATGCAGTTTGGGAGTTTTGGGCTCGTGTCATTTTCTCTGATGAGTCCAAATTCAATCTTTTTGGTTCAAATGGGCGTCAGTATTGTTGGAGAAAGAGTGGGAAAGGTCTTTAGATCAACATGTGTAATCTACAATCAAACATGGAGGAGGAAACATAATGGTTTGGGGTTGTATGAGTTGGAAAGGAGTTGGCAAGTTTCATCTAATCGAAGGAAAGATGGATAAATATGTATATCGCAAGAGTTTAGAGACAAAACTTATGGGCACTATACAGATGCAAGGTTTAGAAGAGGATGGGATTATTTTCCAACATGACAAATTGACAATGATCCAAACATATTGCACCTTATATTGTAGATTGGTTGCATACTCAAAAATTCCAGCTTACTGGACACCTTCCACAATCACCCGACTTCAATGTAATAGAACATCATTGGAATGAAGTAGATCGTTGTCTAAGACTGAAAGGAAACTCACCACTGAAAGCGACTTATGGGAGAAGATCCAAGAAATTTGGTACAATATAGAGCCTGATATTGTTAGGAAGTTGATTTGTTCTATGCCTCAAAGAGCTCTTCATGTCTATCAAGCAAGAGGTGGCTACACATGGTGGTAGTGTTTGTGAGTGCTTATAAGTTGAATCATTGAGTTGTAAAGGTGTTTACTACTATAGTCTTGTTTTCTATTGTTGATATGCAATAAAAATCAGTTTGAGCAATAAGAATTGTACAAGCTTGTTGCACATTTGAATTATTGTGTATTATTCTAGTTCATATTTTCATTGAAGACTTTGTGCTTTGAGCTTGTTGCAACTGTATGCGCTTGTGGTTGTGTTCTTGCTATTTTACGAGAGTTCATGTAGATTTGGTAGTTGATTTTCCAAAAAATCTCTCTTTGGATGACTATTTCTGCTTGCCACTAAGGTAGAGGCACTCAATTCCAATCACTTAAGCCAGTTGGGGACTCAAATGACATTGTATGTCAAAAACATTTATATAGAAAGATGCAGAATTAGGAATGAAACTCAACAAATATTTTTTCAAATTTAATCACAAAGATTTGGAATTGATATAGAATTTAAAAGCCCATAAACCACCGGAGCCCATAATCAAATTGTAGAGTAGGTGAGATTTAGCGCCCTCCTTTGCCCAATGCCAACAAGTGAGTGAGTAAAAGAGAGAAGACATGCCATAGATAACCAACTCATGGAGGGCCTTGTTCGACTTTCGAGGCAATGCCACCAATGAGAGCTCAATTGAGGTGGAGCAACCCAAAATTGCACACTGCATGACCCAATGCCGATAATGACTCATGTTTTCATATTTTGAATTATCGGATTTGGGTCACTTCAAGTACCATTTCATGCATTTGCCATTTTCATGCACCATGCCATGCATACTCTACTGATCGGAAGTGGGTGACCGATCAGAATTAGGTGCCTCTAAGTTGGAAGAGATGAATCAGGCAACGCCCGTGTCATATGCTAATTAAGAGCTCCTCCAGTTTCTCCGTCGCCCTCGCGCCGGCGGTCTGCAGGCAAACAGCGCTCCACTATAAATAATCTCTCATAAACCTGGAAAAAACCAGTGATCTCCCTGGAACCGATGCGGTCTCTCGAGAGTGTGACATGAGCGCTTCACAGGAGCACGACTTCAGTTGAACAGCTTCGCTTACTCGACCCTGAGATGGCTGCTGCGATGAAGGTTGCTTTTTTGATGTTGTTTCTCGGCCTGGCGGTGCCGTCAGTGATTGAAGCACAGAGTTGGAAATCCGGCGGCCACATTACGTTCTACGGCTCGCCGAACGGTGGCGGGACGCAGGCGGGTGCCTGTGGGTACCAGAACACGTATAAGCTCGGGTACGGGTCCATGACGGCGGCGCTGAGCGTGTCTCTGTTCCAGGGAGGTGCCGCTTGCGGCGCGTGCTACCAGCTGCGGTGCGCGCCCGTGAGGCGCACTCGTACCGCGCGCAACTGGTGCTACAGCTACTCGCGGACCATCACGGTAACGGCGACCAATCTGTGCCCGCCGGGCTCCACTGGCGGGTGGTGCAACTGGGGCAAGGCGCACTTCGACCTGCCGATGCCGGCCTTCCTGACCTTAGCTCGAAGAGAAGGCGGCGTCGCTCCAGTCTACTACAGAAAGTGAGTTTCATGTCTTCTACCGTGCATACCTCTGACTATCTCAGTACTTGTCCATTCGCTGACTAGATATACTCTGCAGGGTGCGGTGCGCGAAGAGAGGTGGGATCCGGTTCACGGTCGGAGGGAACCCGTGGTTCCTGATGGTGCTGATCCACAACGTGGGCGGCGCGGGTGATGTGAGGGCGGTGAGGATCAAGGGCCAGAACACGGGATGGTACCCAATGTACCGCAACTGGGGCGCGCTGTGGACGGTCCGGAAGAAGCTCACCGGAACTCTGACGTTCGCCGTCACGACAAGCGACAGGCGCACTGTTGTAACGCGGTCTGTGCGCGCCGGCTGGAGGTTTGGGCAGACGTGGGAGGGCTCCAACTTCAGATAATGATCATGACTGATGCTCCGGGGCTTGGGACGCGCCTGCCGCGGAATCTGTATCGCTGGTTGGCCGCCTGACGTCCGTGCGAAGCGAAGCTCTTTGAAGCCGGTTGCAAGCGATCCTGCTTTCTTGTACGAGCTGGTTGTTTGCGACTCCGAGCTTCTGTCACGCAATAGTCACATCTTTTCCAGAGTAGGTCTTTGGTAGGAAACTTCGTTTGGTTTTGGGCATCTTTAGGATATGTTTCGAAAACATTGAACCAGCTTATGATTCTGCTGCTGGTTGTATTATTATATTTTTGGAAAACCAGATACCCGAACTTCAGCCGCAGGGTATTACCATTTGTTAAGAGCATTGGCTAAAAGTCATGTCTAATCACTGCTTCCCAAGCATTTGTCAACAGGTGCACTTTTGAAAGTGGTCTCATTGTTAAAGAATTTGTTGTTTCTTTGCCATGCGGCCGCCTACACTTGAGGTGCTTTGATATGCTTTTTAGTGTGCGCCTACACTTCTTTGACATGCTGCCGCCTACTGAACAAAAAACTGCCCTGAGGGCGTCACCAACTCCCGAGAGCGTCACAACAAGCTCCACAGATGGGTGGCAAAAGCACAAGTTTTGTTTGCTCCAATGCTGCGACGCCGACATCCAGTCTTGCGTCAATTTGCAATGGCCCAGTAGAGCATCATAGTTGTCACATGAACCAAGCTCTCTTCCCAATCACTCCTCAGCACCAGACCACCCACCTTGTCTGCATCATCGTCTCTTCACTCTCCCAAAAGAGCATTATCGACGGTAATTTCCGTTAAGAGTGCATTAGCTCGGAGACTGACAGGAAACCCACCAGTGCTGCATCCAAACCAGAAGCAACTGAACTTCTTTTGTGGAGCATAGCAAGTGCACGCGCAGGTTTGACATTCTTCTCTCCACAATTGATCTGAGAAGTGACCTCGAGAAGTCACTTCGAAAAGGCGATCTTCCGATTTAACGTTTGCTTTTGGGTCTCTCCAGGAGAGAAGGAGGGCTGCGCCGGCCAAGGCGGTAGTGCAAGACCTAGGCGGCACGCGCGGGGCAGGGCAGCAAGCTGCTGGGTGGCTCCGCACCCGAGAAAATTGAGATTAATATCATGAGGTGCGATGCCCCTCATATCAGATATTAAGCTGATCAGAACAGATACTACACGTGATCTTAGACAAATGGCCGAGGTTGGAATGAATGATCGTCCAGGCCTGCCCCTTATTGTACTCTCCAGACCGCGTCCCTGATGCCCGTCCTCATGGGGCAAATGCTAAAATGTCCTCGCAAATCAAGGCTTTACTCTGCTGTGGAAGATTTCCAGCGGCGGGGTTTTCAGTTGGTTGCGCTGGTGGACTACCAAGATTCTCTGCCTAATCAAGTGGTGCATCTCGTATTCTGCACCATTCTGTTCTGACTATTTCGAAAGGAACGGATCACTGAATTTACTGGTGTGAAATGAATCAGTCATATTGCAAAGTTGGCCTGCTGGACTGGGCTGCTTTCGCCACACGAATCAGCACTTCTCAACTTGCTGTGGAATCTCAATCAACGATCCGAGGACTCTCAATATCGACTAGCATGACGAACTCGCCTCCAATCAAGTGAGTAGTTATAGCCAAATTCTCTTTTAATATGCAACTTGTATAATTCTAATGCAATTTGGCAAAGTAGCATGTTGTGTTCCGTTGTGTTGCAGAGATGCAGACAGTAAGCCTTGGTGTCGACAAGGCCAGTGTTCTCTAGACTCTAGCAACCTCAGCTGCGTTTTTCATCATGTTTGAATGGTGTTTACGAACCCTTAGGTTCTCAAAGGTTGAACCGTGAAGTGTAAGACCAACGATTATGTTATAATACTTATTCATGCACCTACATTGTCTCTTGACGTTGAGTCCCAATGCCCACTACTATCATGGGTGTTACAGAAGTGTACCATTATTTGGTAGCATTCTGATGGGTATGAGGCGAGCGAGGAGGGTAGTAGGAGAAGGAATCGTGTATATATGGTCTATGGCTGCTCTGAGGCAGGTGACACAAATGTGCCTGGAAGAATTTCTCTTTCCAGTACCTGCCTCAGGAGTCGTGTGTTTGTACAGCAGTGGCGCTAGACTCACATACTAAGCTTCAGATTAAGTATGGCAAGCAATGGAGATGTAGAGTTAGACGACGGTTATGTCCCTCTCTGCAAATGGTTGACGCTCTTCGATCACCTACGGCAGTCGGCAACCGACCAGTAAATAGAAGTTATATGAAATTCCTGTCCTGAAAACAATCTAGAATAAGCACGTCTTCTATGACGATACTTCTGGAAGAGAAGCTCGCAGTTCAACAGCTGGCGCCAGTGAATCGCTTTGTGTAATAGAAAGAGGCTCAAGGAAGTTACAAGAGGTTACCAAGATAGGATCTTCAGATTAGGACATCGGATCGTTTATATTATCAAGAGGCATCGAATTGAACTTATGCAGCTCTTGTAGCAAGAGTTCCCTTCTCGGTGGTGTGGGAAAATGTCCGCAAATACCCGCAACTCACTGTCTGCAGCAACAGCAAGCACTTGAACAGCGTCGTTACAGTATGTGTCTCGCGAGAACCAGGATATAATTCATCTCAACGTCTCCTTCGACAGGCACATGATCTCTGGGGCGGGCCGGCTCAGTCCTAACATCATGGCCTAACATATTGAGGAGGATACTTCCATCATCGACTACCATACCAGTAACAGGTAGCAAAACACAAGATGCTCATCGAGGTTTGGCGAAGGAGCAATAAGCTCGTTGTACTGATCCCTTGAGTGGTGGATGCAATCCATGCACAACTGCATCGATCTGCAACCGCTGGCATGCCATCAGCTATTTATCCCACTCCTTTTGGTGGCTTCTCTCGCAACAGGATGGTATAAGTAAGTGGATCGAACTGTGAGAGGAGTTTATAACGAAGCCAAGTGCGAAGCCCAGAGCGAGCTACTTTTTCGCCTTTTACTGAAGAATACCGTGCGCTTGGCACACTCACTGGCATCCACCGTTTTTTGGATAGCCCCTTCTGGAACTCAGCCAACGCAATTCAAGTCTGGATCACGATCTATCTGTAACAATGCCGATGTCTTCAAAATGCAGTTGAAGAGAGGGAAAAAACCATGCTTGATCATCACAGACCTACCAGAGGCTGCTGTTCTCCAATGCCTTAGAATTAGAGGAGTACGATATGGAGGCTGGGCTCTTGAAAATGACCAGGTTCCTCTCTACAAATATCTGTAGATCGCCAGCAAGCTAAGGCCCGCTTTACACTGCGGTCGAGAACTCCACCGCCCAAAAATTCAAGGGAAATGGAGCAATATGATTGGAGAACAATTTGTTCTTCACCGGATTGGGTTTATACTATGGCCAAGACTTGACCGGTGACGAACTTCAAGCATGGATGAAAAAATTACATGGATGCCTATGTGGCAACACCTTTTTGAAGAGTTCCTCTCCTTCGGATTAGTTTCTTGTCCAACCTCAACCCCCTGGACAAGAAACCAAATTACTAGAGAAGAAGAACTTACTTAAAATACTCTTTCCCCCTGCAAATTCGCACTTCTGTTCCAAGTCCTCTAATACAACTTGCATAACCAGAGAGGTGTTTCTCTTTGGCTTTGCATTACTTTGCCAAATTTTTCAGTTACCAAAGCACTCTTGGTGAGATCTCTAATATTTCTGCATAGATGATTAGTTTGATGTTTCTAAAAAAATCTAAACTTTTCTGAATTTTACTGCACCTCAAGTTCTTGCTTCTTCTTCTACAAATGTTTTTTTTTTTAAAAAATTGATGGGTAAGTTGCGCATTTTTGTGTAGTTTATGTGGTACAAATTTTAAGTTAGCTTGATCAGTAATGAGTGAGTTACTTGCATTTTAGTAAAGGGGTTCTCCATATTTGCAAATTTTTATTGCTATTGATTTTCAATTGTTCTTTAATTGTGAATGACATGATTGTGGGGCTTGTGTTTCAGGTAGGAGTTTACTTCTTGTTACTTTTTCTTTGTAAAGATGGCTAGTGTAGGAATCCGTTTCTACAAGGTTTCGGATATAACCTTGAAATCCAATAAACGAAGGAGGAAAATTCAAAAATTAGTGAATAGAGTAGTGCAGAATAGTAGATCTAGGTAGAAATAAGGAATAAGGATTTTGGGCCTAACCGGAATTGTTAAACAACGTTATCTTAAGCACATTTTTGGAAACTAGACGTCCGGAGCATTTGGAGAATGTCCGGTATATTCCGGATAATAACCAGATCCAGAAACGACATCATGAGCACGACATCATTGAGAGATGTCTGTACGTCGTGTCATATATAAAAAGTGTCAGAAAAAGGAAAGCGTTACCATTCTTCTTTGTCGTTTACTACTTTCTTTCTCTTTCTTCTTCTGCCTTTCGTCTTCTACTATAATAGTCCGAAATTGTTCCGGTAGTACCGTAGTTGAGGGTTTTTTCTGAATTCACTGCGTGCAAGCGTGATCAGAGGGATTGTGTGGTATTGAGAGCTTAGTTTTTGGGCCATGGCTGAAGGAAGGACTACTCGGACAAACAAGGGCTCAACGGAGACTCTGGGCACCGCTGTGGCTCCGGCCATTCAGAGGATTTAGCCGGTAATACCAACGGATCCGGAAGAGCTCGGAGTCCTCAAGCACTTTCTTGGTGTGATGGGGTGTCAAGGACTATTGGATGTCGCTTGGGGCGTGAAGGACGAGCAGTTGGTGACAGAGTTGACAGGAGCTCCGGACAACAAGTACGAAGGGTCGATCCGGGCCCTTCCGGAAACCTGGGGAGTGCCGGAGTGGCAGAGCACCTACCAACTCCAGGACGGGATGGTGAAGGTGGCTGAGCTGAAGGACGAGTTTTTGGAGCAAGAGTTCACCCAAGATACGGACCCCAAAGACGGCTTCGGCGCAGAAGATCTGCGCCTCAAGGATGCGCGGATCGTGGTCCTATTCCTTAACCCAATCTTCCACCCGGAGAAGCCAAAGGGGGTCGTCTCTAGGTGGACGGCGGCGTTCCTGGGAGCAATGAGGGGAAAGATCTTGGTGGACTAGGCCTCGTTATTAAGCGACATGGTCGAGCAGATGGTAAAAAGCCTCCAGAAGGTGAAGAAATCCGGGACTCCCCTACCCTCGTACATAGTCCACCTCTACACTCATCACGAGATGTTGACATCTCCGGAGCAAGACGCCTATGAAGAGCTCTTGAGCATCTTCAATTATGGAGGGCCGGAGCGAGAGTTTGAAAAGGAGGAAACGAAGGTGTCAGGCCCACCTCCGGTCGCCCATACCCGGAAGAGGAGCCGGTCGGTACAAAGAGAACCAGAGCCGACCGGTCCAAGCCAATTGGATGAGACGCATGAGAAGCCAAAAATGACCGGACCATCACCACGAGCAGGCCGGGTGCCACGGGCGGAACCTCCTAAGCTCACCGGAGTAGTAGGGATAGACATCATGGAACTCATCAACCATGTGGCTTAGCAGGTTGCCCTGCTCAACGTGACACACGAGGATGGCGTGGAAATCAACGACTAGATCCGACAACAATGGGGAGTTGAGGAGTTGCTCGACATTATTCCTCGGATCACGGAGCTCAAGAACCACATGCTCCGGCTATAGACGATGGAGGACTAGTAGGCTACGATCATTTCGAGTCGGGGCAAAATCCAAGAACAGTTGGAAAGGACGGAGACAGCGGTGGCGGAAGTATAGGCAGTGTCGAAGGAGGAAGAGGATCGGGCGAATGCCTCAACTCGGGCTTTGGGAGAGGACCAGACGGCGCTTGACTTTCTGGTCGACATCGTCAACCGGAGCCTCCTCTTCACGGAGAGGCTGGAGAAGGAGGACAAGCTGAACAAGGTGCAGATCATCCGGTTCCTCCACGATCACAGTCGGAAGATGGGGAAAACCTAGGTCCGGATGCAAAAACTGGTGGGAAACATGTCTCCGGAAGGGCCAGAAACTCGGGGTACCCAAGCATCGAACGGCATGACTACCCCAATATGGGTCACGACCACTCAGGATGTCGAAAGGCCCTCAGAAGTGCATCTAGAGAGCTTCGGAAAGCGTAAGGAGGTATTGACAACTCCGGAACTTGCCTCTCCAATGAGTTGGAGTAACTATACCCTACCGAGTATGGGAACACTCAAAGAGCTCGAGAAGATGCTTCCGGAAGGACTCTCTCTAGAGACTCCCTTGCCTTCCTACTCACACCTAGCTCACCCACTTCCAACCGCCAGAAGACTACGCCATCAATGGGGAGGCGCCTGGTGGAAGGTCCTCCTCGCCGGAGTGCGAGCTTCTGAGACTTCCTCGGAAGACAAGTTGGGGTTGTAGAGGACTCGCCAACTGGGGCAGTCTCGAAGACTGAGTCTCCACCGATAGCTCCTGAATCCAGATCTCGGAGCCGGCAGCCGGAAGCAGCACTTGGTAATGCAGACACCGGAAAGATAAGAGTGGAGGAATCGCCTAGGCGTAAAATCCTGGGGCTGAAGGGTGTTCAGAACACGCCCTAGTTAGATTTTGGAATAGGGTTAGGAAATTTTTAGTTACTTAGGTTTAGTAGCGATTAACGATGGGGCTCTCAGCTGCACCCGGCTACCAAACCCTAGACTAGAATTTTTTACATACTTTAAGATTTAGAAACGGTAAATCCGAATCTGAGATCCAAAAAAATTGGATGTGGGCCAGGGATTATCGGACTTCTCCAAGTAGCAGGTTAGGACCTTTTTGTTGTTAGGATAAGATTTTCCGGATTTCTTGCGGATAAGGTAGAATCAAGATTAGGAAGTTACTTATCTTGTATTTAGTAGATGAGTTTTAGGAAACTCATCATCTTGTTTCTCTTGCTGAGAACATTTTTCAACCTATCACATGTGTTGATTATCTTAAACTTGTGGTGTTGAGTGTTTTCTTGTAAGGAACAGATCCATTGTGGTTGTGGTGTGGTGATTTAGTTCTTTCGTGGTGAGTGTTAGAGTATTTGTATTTGAGGTAGCCGGTTGGGACTTGGATCTGGAGAACGCCCGGAAGAGTTGGAAAAGAGTTTTGAGAGAAGTCTGATACTCTCCAGGGTCCAGAGGTAGCCAGGAGGGGAAGAGACGTATTGCTGAGGTGTGCCTTGTAGTCTCTAGGGGACGGAAGCTCCGTGTGAACCCGAATTCCGATTGAGGCTGGGATCTACCCCTACGATAGGAAAAAAGCCTGATGTATATGTCTAGAAGGAAATCTTCTTTGCAAACTGTAAGGCTTATTGGGTAGAACCACCATAGTACGGACCGCGATGTCGTTGTAGTCCGGACTCGTCTCTGCGTGACCGCATCCGGATAGCTATCCGGATGTTGTGAGAGTGTAGGTCCAATAGCAACAACGGTTCACCGGTTAGCAGAGTAGGGAGAGTGGATGTCTAGCCACTTTAAGTTACGAGGCTTTGGGTGTCTAGCCACTTTAAGTTAGGAGACAGTGGGAAATCCGGCCACTTACGCAAACATGATCTGTGGCCTTCCGGTCACTTGTTTAAACCGTCCGGAAGAGTCTCTGAGGAGGAACAGAGATAAATAAAACTCCCTTCCAGCAGTCCAAAAATTAATTCCAGAAGCTGTTGCAAGAAGTCCGGAATCCGGAAGGTTTCAAGTTGAGCAATAGAATAAGTAGGAAATCTAACCCGTGGAGTAGTGTTTGGTAGTTAGTTTTTGTAGTTTATTCAGAAAAGAATAATAGGTCTATGTGGAAACGACACCGGAGCGGTTTACTTTGGAAGCATTTAATGTCAATTAAGTGTCTTCCGGAGGAATACTGACCTGAAAACTTGCAACAGCTAGTTTCCAACAACCGTTGGCTTCCAGCCAAGAGGAAGAATATGTAAGAGTTGATAAATTTTACAGTCCTTCAATTCAAAGTGAAAGTGCCTTCAGAAGCTATAGTGAGCATCCCTCATAGACTACCACAGCCATGATTGGAGAAAGTGTGCCACAAGAGAACAAAATGGATGTTGGACGGAAGGAAGTACATGAACACAAAGATTGTCAGATTGTTGAATCCACCAAGAAAGGAAGAAGTGGGCTGTCAAAGAGGAAGACTCCAGTAAAGAAGAGAGTCAAAACAAAGAAGAAAGCCAAGACAATGAAGGTTGAAGAAGAAGACATAGAGGAGGAGAAGAAGAAGAACTGGTTAGACAATGAAGTTGAGCAACTTATTTCAATTCGAGGTGAAATGCACGCAGAATTTGAAAGAAATGCTAAAAAACAAGGTATGCTCTTCATTCATTGTGACTTCATTTTTTGTAAGATTACAAGTACTTTAATTTTGAAAATAATTTTAGCGCTTGTAAATTTCTATTGATTTGGCAATATCCAATTTTAATATACAATAACATTAAATAGATACATTCTTTCTTTTTACAACATGGTACATTTTTACAGATGTGGATACGTGGATTTGACTTGGAGCACGAATGCTTGCAACAATTCCTAAATTCTCCCGCACTCCTGAAGGATGTCGAAAGAAGTTTGAAACCATTTTCAAGTCTTACAAACAGGACAAGCTTCTTAATTCAATCTTGGGGAACGACAGACATGTAAGTTTTATGACTCTTTAGATCAATGGTGGCATCAAGCGGAATCTGTTATGAAACATGTGAGTGCAACCACAAAGGACAATATAGATGGTGGTATATAAGATGCAAGTGAAGATGTCGCCCGTGATGATTCTCAAGATTTATTACATGATCATACCTCGCAATCTAAATCTTCACCACCTCCAAGGAAGGCCAAATTCTAAGATCAAGCTTTACTTTATTTTGGGAAATGGTAGACAATGGAAGAACAATATTGGAGCATTTCAGTAAAACAAACGAATTGCTATAGAAGGTAGATCTCCAAATGGATCGTCTCATTAACAAACTCTAGCTATCATCTATGTTATCATTTAAGTTTATAGGAAATGTTACCATGGATGTTTTCTCAAGATGGTCCATATAATAGTTCTTGGCCAACATCATGTGAGTTCGAGTAGCTTCCTAAAACATGGCTTTGATCATGTCTTCACGATGTTGTCTTGTTTCATTTCTAATATCCATGTCTTCAAAGTTAGTTGTGTCATTTTCCACAAAATCATTGAATTCTACTTGCATCACTTCTTGTTAGATGCTCCTCATTTCAAGTATGTTGGCTTGAAGTGCATGGAACATATCTCCATTGTTGAATACACCAAATGCCTTTGTTCTAGCCTTTTTCATATCTTCTTCTGTAGTCTTTGCCCAATCCAAATCAAATTATTCTCCATGAATAATGCATAAATTGTGAAGACACAAGCAAGCTGTAACAATATCAAGAATATTTCTAAGTGGCATATCAATCCTCATTAATAATATCCTCCATCTCCCCTTTAAAATGCCAAAAGCACGCTCAACAGCCATTCTAGTACTAGACTAAATAAAATTCCAATGTGCCTTCTTTCTTGATAAACCTACTTTTTCTACCTTGAAAGGTGAATAGAACCATGGACGCATTGAATATGCAGCATTTTCAATTAATTTGTAAGGTAAAAATGTTGCCGATATGGTTTTTTTTCCAATATCTAATTTTTGGAATAAAGTCCAATCATGTACACTTCCAGCCCAACCGAAGTCATAGTCCCAAAACTTGCACTGATAATCTACAACACCTTGCAAGAATACCGAATAAAATCCTTTTCTACAATAGTAGGAAGTCGGATCTACACTTAGAGCAATAATCGGAATGTGACTACCATCTACTGCTCCAAGAATATAATGAATTCCATGGAAACTTTCAAACTTTGCACAAATTTGCTTCCTTCGAGGCAAAGTAAGTCTTTGAAAAACCAATGGTTTTAAAAGAATTCTAATTCCTTCACAAGTTTCTCTAACAATGTTTGAAGCACTTGGTGTTGACATTCCATATAAATCGGCAAGTGTTTGCAAAACATCACCAGAACCCAATCGATGCAAAGTTAAAGAAATTCTATCTTCAATTGGAATGCAACGTCTCCATCGTGTATCTTTCTTGCTTAAAATGGATGAAAGCAAATTGCACAAGTATAAAAATGTAGGTCTACTCACCCGGATACAATTCTTGAAATTTTTTGCACTATAAGATCCAAGAAGAAATTGTGAAACAAATCTATATGGCCGATCAAATGCCCATACTTTCTTAGACTCCTTGCTCCCAAATATAAAAAATGCCATCATCATAAATGATACATTGTGTTGATGTATAATGACTTTTTGAACCGCCATAGTTGAAACAATAACATGCTTGAAAACCATAAGAATTGCAAGAGCAAGTAAAATCTTTTATCTCCTACCATCCATAATGCTAGATTGATATAAAATAAATGAGAAATTGGAGAGGAGGAACAAGAAGAAAACATGTACTATATAGTGAAGAAGAGTAGTTTTTCATACAATGAATATGGGATATCTCTTTTCCATCTTTGACTATGTTTTCTATACAAGAAGTAAATCAAATCCGGTGTACTAAAATGGGCCTCCAAATTACATTGTATATTGAGTATATGTGAAATTTTTATCACAAATAGTAGACAAGTAGATGCACATTTTCCAACAAGTCTTACTACATTTAAACACCTTATGCAAAAGATATAGATTTTCAAAGTTGACTGTAGCCCAAAAACTCTATGCTAGATTATTATTTCTATACAAGAAGTAGAGTTAACCCGGTGTAATAAATGGCTCTCAAAATTACATTGTATTCATGTGAACTTTTTACCACACAAACTAGACAAGTAGGACCATTTTTTCCAACAAATTTTACTACATTTCAACACTTGATGTAAAATGTATAGATTTTAAAAGTGATTGCAGCAAAAAACGCATGGGGGACCTTATAACATTAAGTAGACATTGGGAGGTATCCATCCTTTGTTCAAAGAAATCAAAAGCCAATTTGAAAAATGATTTTTCATCTACAAAGAGTTGGTGCATTGAAGAAATCAAAAGGAAAAGACAAGATGATATAGGCAAAAAGCCGGAAGGAAATAAAGTAAAACAACTTATTTTGATGGTACATGTTTTATTTAGAACAAGTACATCCCTCGTTGTCATCAACTGGCCGGGGCAATCCCAAGTTAAATAAACGTATGTAAATGAAAAAATCAAATTTACCCATTATATACGTATTATGTACTACATATACCTATTATTCACTTTAAATACCCATTATTTATTTCATATACGTGTTATTGTCTTTAGATAACTATCATTTATTTTTATGTACCCGAGGTAGTATATTGTGTAGTTTCAATATGTTGGAAATTATGGTTTTATTTTTCTATTTTTGATACATAATACAATTTTTAAACTCAATAAGCCAAATTTGAATAAAAGGGCACTTTAAAGGATTCCTCCAAAGGACACATATGGAGGATTCTTTCAAAAAAGTTCACATTCAATTCAAAAGGCACATTTCATTCAAATGGCAAATCCAAAGGTCACGTGACCGGGAGCGACGGACAGAGTGACGCCTTTTATATAGGTAGATAGTTTCTTTTGAGTTTGACCTTATATTTGGACATCAATTGTTGTCGAGGTATATCTTATCTTTATTTTTATATTTATATTGAAATCTTTTGAGATTTCTTTTTCACACTCTTCCAATGTGCAAAAATCATTTCATTTCTATTAGTTGGGTCAGTTATTGTCCACATAAAAAAACAATGTCCATACTAATTTATTTTTTCAAAATATGTGTTATTTTTCATATTTCATTTTTATATTTATTGTATTGAAAATATTGTATACCAACTTCATATCATTTTACAACATGATCTCAAGAAGGGTTGAAACAATATTGATTTTATGTCAATACTAGGATTTCTACCCGTTGTCCCGACGGGGAGAGCGGAGGGTGGTGTGTTAAATGTACGTTTGTATGTTTTGTATTTTAAAACTTGTAAGCTCAAATCGAATCTAAATGGAAAAGTACTTATATTTTTTGAGTGCATGTAAACGTTATCCTAGATTAAATCCACTCCAAAAATAAAGTACTTTTGCTTCACATTTGCATTTTGATCGACCTTTTGTGCACATAAGTATCACTTGCCTAATGTAGGAGGAGAAAATCCTTCACATCAAGAGGTCAAAATCAAGAGTCATTAGGTTACTACCTAATATCAAGAGTCAAGAAGAGTGCATCACCGGGCCCCACCCTTCACATCAAGAGGTCAAAATCAAGAAAGAAAGGTCATGTGACCGGGAGCGGTAGACACACTGACGCCTTTTATATAGGTAGATTGATATGGAATGTGATTATGACCCATATGGAATCTATGTGACCATAAGAAACATATATCTTTGATATATTTTACATATGAACAAAAGTGCCTTCTATTTTCCTGATGTACTTTTGATAAATAAATTTTGAACAACCAAATCAGTTTTTTTTTGTAGTATAAAAATTATAAAGTACAACCCACAGTAAGCACATAGATGTGTTGTTACTTAAACTAGTGTCAGCATCAACAAGCCTTATGTGGTATTTGAAGAAAAGGCAAGCAAATAATTAAAAGGTTTGAAACATATCAATTATAACATGGTTGTGTGTGCTAACAACACGTATTTTGTATTCATGTGATATTTTTACCACACAAACTAGACAAGTAGGGGCTTTTTTCCCAACAACTGTTACTACATTTGGACATTTGATGCAAATGATATAAATTTTTGTAGTTCAACAGAGCCCACAATGTATATAATATGTCCATGGTGACCATTAGAAATTGTGGTTTCCATTGGCTTACATAAACTTTCTTGGTGGTGAAGTTCACCGGTGGTCTTCACCTTATGAAGTTGGCCAGTGGACTTCACCGTTGGGTGTTTACACTACTAACCCGTCAAGACTTCTTCATGCATTACTTTATTCTTTTTCTATCTTGTCCAACATCCACCGCCCGCCTCAAATAACCATGTCTTGGCCGAGACTTCTTGACCGGCCGGTGGAGTTCTCCACCATAGTGTAAAACGGGCCTTACTTGTGCTTGATGAAGTGTGGTTGGGAACATTGAAGAGAAATCCTTGTCTGTCATTCATTGGCTCGCACATGAAGCTCCCATGTTCTGGAGGGCCCTAGTAGCTTACACACATTCAATTCCCATGGATGATATGACAATATCTCTCTCAGCCTAGCTGTCCATCTTTAAATGCTGATTTGCTACACTGAAGTAACTTTGTATAGTACTAGAGTACTGTACTGGTGCAAGTTGATTTGAGCTGCCAGCCTGCAGCCAAATTGATCATAATCCACTCAAGTCTCATCTCAAACAAGGCTATGTATGTTAGGCTTCAGGTATTACCCTGCATGACCAACAGATTAACCCTTAATCGTAAGTAGGAAACTGTGTATGCAGGCACGATTTTACTCTGCAGGCGCTTACTTTAGTCTGTAGAATACAGAAAATGTATTAAGATCTAGCAAGATTTCCACTTTTGAATTGAAGATTCTTCAGCCAACATTTTTAATTTGGAGGTCATTTCAATATCTCAACCTAATCATGTTCAAATACAAAACATTATGTGTAGAATATTGTGGCCACCAATGGCACCTTATGACGTTTAAGGGTTAAGCAATGTACACATAAAAAGAACCCAAGTAACAATACATTTAATTTTCAGTGATAGCCAATAGAATTAAAATCTCAATTCAAGTGATTTCATATTTTTCTGATGAGACTACTTGGGTCCAACATGCCAAACATAACAAATAAATAAAAACTTGACCATGTGGCAAAATCATCCAATGGGTTGAATAAGCTAATTATAAGCCTGCTCTGAACTACAGTAACCTCTACCTATCTGCAGCTGGAGAGCTGCTTTTCCAGCTGCTTTTGTTTACTCAGGTTGACCCTGGTTGAAGAGCAGTACATTTCTCATTATGCAAAGGAACATGGTAGTACGGCGGAAAGAGACAGGACTAGAGCAGATTGATGGAGCAGTAACTGATGGCAGTGGAGCCTCTAAATGGTCCTCATCATGACTCACACCTCACAAATGGCAAAGCAAGTGTAGGTGGTGATGCATTACAAAGTTAGTGGGGGCAAAACCAAACCCACACCATAGCCAATCCAGGCTCACCATCTCATCACATCGCCCACATTACAATCCACATTAGTTCAACTCTCACACTGGTAAACAACTTCATGCTCAATAACCCCTTCACGCATGTCATTTACCATACATAAGCAATTGTGTAACAAAAACTCAAACTGGGTTTAAATGCTAAAACCAGTCAGGTTTTTACTACCATTAAAGCACTTGATATCTAGAGAGAAATATAATCGCATCGTATGAGCACCATCAACCATCATAAAAGCACGATGAAACTCACCCATCCACTTTACAGCTTCATCTTTTCCCTCCACCGTGCACCAACCATGTCCAAAGCATTGCCTAGAAAGATACCCAACAAGTAACCCTCCATTTCCATCACAAAAAGAGGGATTGGAATGTGCACAGTACCAATATGAACAATCATACCCATTCTCAGGCCGCTGTACAGTACACCAAAACCAAGACTCACTGTAGTTGCACAGTCAATCAAGCAACTCCCCATTAGAGGATACTTCTCACTAGTCAAACTCTCTCTAGTGTTGTTAGGTTTTGAAGCGTTCACGTTGAACGCGCGAGAGAGAACTTGATCATTAGAGGATAATTCTCACTAATTTGCATGCTTAACTTACTAATTTGCATGCTTAACTTGCGTTGATAGGTTTAGAAGCGTTCACGTTGCTCGAGCAACTCACCATTAGAGGATAGTTCTCACTCGTCAACTCACTAATTTGCATGCTTTATTTGTGTTGTGAGGTTTTGAAGCGTTCATGTTGCACGAGCGAGAGTGGGGGGGATCGGAGGCGAAGAGGATTGCGGTCGCGATGTCGTGGTTGTACGACGATTGATTCGCCATAAAAGAGGTTGGTGAGAGGATGCGATGAGAGGAGGTAGGAAGCAAGAGGAGGAGGAGGAGGAGGATGGGGCGGCATAGCCGGAGGGAGAGCTGGTAGGAAGTGATCATGTCTGGTTTGTTTCCGCCGGCGCGGCGGTTGCAGCAGCAGAGTGGGAGCAAGCCGCCGATTAATCCGAACGTCTTGGTGATCGTGATCATCTTGAGCGTGGTGTTCATCTGCTCCGGGGTGTTGCATATCTTAGCGCGGTGTCTAGGGAGGCGAGGGCGGGCTAGTGCGGCGCCGGGCGCGTTTAACAGTCCCGGGAGCTCCATCCGGGGGCAATTGCAGCACTTGTTCTCGCTCCACGACTCGGGAGTGGAGCAGGTGTTCATCGACGCGCTGCCGGTGTTTCTGTACGGGTCGATCCGCGGGTTGAAAGACAGTGCGGACTGCGCGGTGTGCTTGAGCGAGTTCGCGAACGAGGACCGGCTGCGGTTGCTGCCCAAGTGCAAGCACGCGTTCCACGTCGAGTGCATCGATACATGGCTGCTGTCGAACTCGACGTGCCCGCTGTGCCGCCGGAGCTTGGTGCTGGAGGCGGAGCCTGGCGTAGAGGCGAGCAGCGCCGCGTGCGCGGAGGGCGCGCAGGTCGGGAGCCAGTCGCAGCGCCATGGCAGCTTCCGGGGGAGCTTTCGCGCGAGTGTGCGCGGGAGCTTTCGGTTTCTTGCGGACGCAGTGGCGCCACTCGTGCGAAACCCTAGCCGAGAGCTGGCGGAGCCGGAGGAGACGACGTCGCCTCCGATGACTCCCGGACCGACTGTGAGCGTGACGGAGCGCGACGGCTCCGAGAAGGTGCTGCGCGTGGAGCTCGGGAAGGTGAACACGGACGCGAGGCGCATCGCGCGGGACGAAGGGAGCTCCCGAGGGCCGCGCTCCTACTCCATGGGCTCGTACGAGTACGTTGTGGATTTCGCCGGCTTAGGGCTTTCAGTGCAGCCTAGGGACGCGAGGCCGACGCACAGACACACGCTCTCGGATGGCACTCCTGAGCTCGCAAGCGCCAGCCACACGCCGGGCCAGGAGGACATGTTCTGGGCGCGGCGCGGGCTGGAGACGCCGCACAACTTGTCTCGGGTTAGAGAAATGATGACTCCGAGTCCCGCATGGTTGTTTGAATCTCCGAGTCAGGTGGAGAGCACACCACAGGTCGAAGATGGCGCAGAGATTCAGCCGTTGTCCGAGAAAAGAAGTGCGGACGATGCGGCAGCGGATCAGGAGGCGGATTTGGCTCCCTCGTTGTCTCTCAGGCTCTTCCCTGATGCGGACAAGATTGAGGCTCTGCAACAGACGCCGCAGGAGATGGTAACGGTGTTGCGGAAGGACAAGGCGTGGGAGGTGTCGGTTGATGTCGCGGTTCCTTCGACTTCAGAAGGCAGCGGGAAGTCGACGTCCTCGTCGTCGAAGAAATCATCTCCGTTGAATTGGCTGAGAGGGCGCGGCAGGCGGTTGGTGTACTCCGCAGCTAGTCCTTCATCGACAAACGTACAATCTCCGGAAAGCAAAGTCACGTAAACTTCTGTGTTCATGTTCGGAGGTTCGAGTTTTGATACAGGTTAGGATTTTTTCTTTTTGTGTAGGGAGCTCTGTATATTGCCGCCGAAGTTGGCGAAAGACCTTGTAAATTCATTTTCAGAGCTCGGTTTGCTCGATTGGTGCGTGCACCTTTCCGGTTGCTCGTTGGGTGCAGGCACCAATCTACGCAGGCACGCTCTTCTTCACTTATCTTTTGAATCCTGATGACAGGACTGAGCACATTTGACTTGTGATGTGCAGTCTTTGCTAAGTGCTGCCTAGAAATACGTGCTTTGACTACGACGCATGTGGTGTTGGTCAGGAACTCTGACTCCTGTATGGTCAGCATCTAGTTGCAATGGTAAGAACCTTGATTTTGATAAAAGCTTAGCTGTTTATTTAGTATACCCACTATTACAGACTTGGCACTAGCTGTACGAGGAAGGTTGTACATCCATCAGAACATGTAGCATATTTCTCAGCTTCACACATGAGCTAACTAGACATCTCCAAAGCGTTGGTTCCTTGGGATTATGCAGTCATTGGTCGCTATGGTACTGTGGCACTGAAAGCTACTGAGTGTCATGAGTTGAGGGTGGGCTTTTAGTGACAAGATTTGCGATTCCAGTTATAATACTGGAAACTGTGTTGCGAGCGATTTCCTTGACGCTCCGTCCTTCAGGTGTGACAACACCAGGATCCATTTGAGGCTTGAGAAGCACCTGCAACAGGCGCTCTTTGAGTGTGTACACTTTACCTTGGGACGATTGGCACCAAGATTTTATCAACAGGTTGGTGTACCTTTATGCATCCATCAACTTTGTCGTCGAAAATCTGGTACCCTTTTGGCGCTTCTGCTAGCGGCAAGGTGTGGGTGATGACTATGGTTGGGTCAATCTCTCCAGACTCAATCATAGGTAATAAAATAGGCCCGTTGTCAGGATGGGGTCAGCCACAATGAGCGAGTAATCATAATAATCAACTGAAGGCTGAAAATTCTCTTACCAGTACTTCTGAAGGTAGACTTGACCGCCGGCCATGGTAAGACCCTTCTCCATGAACGCTCCAAGGTTGAAATGGCTGCAGAGTAATCATCAAAAAGTCAGAGACCGTTCTAGAAAAACATGATTGATGTGGGAAGTTGAGGATCTTCTTTACTTGGAATAGCCGACGTAATCACCCACGATACCAATGCGACCTCCCTTGCGCACACAGTAGATAAGCTCGTTCACAATCTCTGAAGTGTCAGTCTCCATCCCCAAGGTTACTTCCACTTTGTGAAGTGGGTTCTGCAAATGATGATACTTCGTCTCAGAACAAAAAACAGTATACTGATGACTGCTCATGTGAAGCTTTCTAGACACGCACAAGCACATTTCAAAATAAGAAAAAGATGGTCCACCTGGTTGCCAACCAAAAGTTAGGTGATGTATAATTCAAAGGGTACCTGCACATAATGGAAACCAGCTGCTTCAATTGCAACATCCGGACCATGAGGGAATAACTTCCGCAACTCCTCGTAGACTTTCTTGTCCTTGCGGTTGATGGTCTCCACCTTGGGCAGCTTCTGCTTGATGTGGTCGAGTCGGTACTGAATGGCGTCGATGAGGACTACACGGTTGGCTCCGCGAGCAAATGCAGAGTTGGCAGCCTGCATTCCCACTGCAAACCACAAAGATTACATGCATATCTATAATACAAATGACAGTAGGTTTGTCTCCCACAACCGTTTGAAGGCGGAACATGTCCAAGATTTTTCTAGTACGAGTGATCTCAGCGAGGGGCAATTTCTGTGAGTTGTAATCAAGTTTTTATAACTAGTGTAATTGAATCCTGCCGCATACGCAGTCTAGTGGTTATTATGCATGTGCTCAATTACACCTGTGGAAGCTAAGTAACAATAAGTACTTAATAAACATTTGGTCCCACAGCACTTGTTGATTCCGATAAGAATTGTCTAAACTGGCTGAAATTTCAAAACCTCAAGAGTCAATTTGAACAATCCTTGTTACAAATCACCAGCCAGTTTTGGACAAGATTTCCGATAGTAATTTTAGACAAACTAGTCTAATTGAGCAAGAAAAATGTGCGCTATCAGAAGTTGACTTATCACTATCAAATGTAATCATCTTCAAACTATTTCTAGGATACGTTGCTTGAGTGACGCAACCAGACTCATGGCACGTTGACATGGAGATGCGTCCAATAACAATGATGCCAGAGAAAGAATATATTCACACCAATGCACCAATAACGAAGATTGCCCTGCTTCGAATGAGAAAGAATGGGAAAGAAAAAATCTAGTAGAGAATCTTATAGTAGCATCCCGATAGTTTACCATTCTTTGCATGGAGTAAAATTAACATAACATCAAGTACCTAGATCCAAAACAAAATAGTAGAAGAGCAAACTTGAAAAGGGGGAAGAAAGACAAGGGTCCTGTAAGAAGTAAAAAACTGTGGACTCCATCAAATCAGAGATCAAGTCCTTATCCAGCTACCGAATGTTATGAGACTGGTAGCATTAAACAATTTTCGTAACATACCTGGTCCAGCGCCCCAGATGGCCACATTGTCACCTTCGCCCACCCGGGCAAGCTCGTTGGCATGCCACCCAGTCGGTAAGATATCAGAGAGGAAAATCACTTGCTCATCCGTCATACCCTCTGGCACCTTGAGGCAGTTGTTGTCCGCTATTCATAATTTTAAGCCAAAAAGCAAGAGGTCAGAATCACTAGTAAAATGGTTCCAAAAACCATGTTAGAAACACTATTTTACTATGGCTTCTCTTCCAAACGTTTTTCTACATGACATAATTTTTCTCATCGATATTAGTAGTATATCTGTGTTAATTTGAAAATTGCAAATTATACGAGATCTTGAATACTCACCCAATGGGACCCGGCCGTATTCTGCTTGACCGCCTTGGAAGCCTCCAGTAAGGTGAGAGTATCCATAAAGTCCTGCGGTTCTGCCATAGACAACCCGAATTGTTAAAATGGTAATTAGAGTCATTCAGCATTTAGTGTCACTATTCATCTATATTAATGACTGCTTATATCTCACACAAAGTACAATCCATACCTTGTTGATAATTAGTGACACTAGTACCTCAGGTTGACAAATAGAATTGTGCAAGACAAGTAGAATTTGTGACCCTATTTATCATTTTTAATGAAGTAGTGAATACTTCTCAGCTGCAACTTGAATTTCTTGAAAAGGTCGGATTTTCAGTAGAACTTGGGCAGTAATTTTACCTGTCGCCGTACAACGCATTCATCTCCTTGCTGGGGTTGGTAGATTCACAGAGAGAGAAACTCTGCTCCTTGCAAGCCCAGCACTTGAAACAGGCAATCAAGCCAGAGGCAACCACACGGTCTCCTGTTCAGAAACACACATCAAAAAAGAGTTACATCAACAAGTTACAATAACTAGTTGAAAGTGGAGAGCTTAGGTTGTGATCATGAATTAGTCCCTTCTTGAGGTTCGTCACTTCTGGACCGACATCCTCCACGACTCCCATGAACTCATGCCCCACCACGTCCCCGGCATGAACCCCACGTACATGTGGAGGTCGGAGCCACAAATGCACGTTGTGGTCACTTTGAGCACCACATCTCCCTTCAGGAGAACCAGCCAATTCATCCAATAAGCATAGATCGAAACCTCAAATCGATCACCATTGAAAAGATGGTCAAACTACCAGATCTATACTGGTCAGAGATCGTCTCTCTCAGTATCAACGTATGGACCCTGTCAATCCAATTTAAACGCTTCAT
Organism: Bryoerythrophyllum caledonicum; assembly: GCA_963971425.1. Lineage (NCBI taxonomy): Eukaryota > Viridiplantae > Streptophyta > Bryopsida > Pottiales > Pottiaceae > Bryoerythrophyllum > Bryoerythrophyllum caledonicum. The sequence goes on from OZ020515.1 coordinate 21,188,468, forward strand.
TCGAAAGATAACACTTACAGGATCCGTCACCAAAGGCATGGGTCGCTCCACAACTTTCATATCTTTCTGTGAAAACAAAATTCAACACCTTCAGTTAAGAGCTCACTGGAAAGCCTGAAAAAACAACGCACTAGTAACTTGCTGGATTGCAGTAATAGCACAGAATTACTATCGCCATATAGGTTATAATGGCCAATCCTGTTATTTTGGCCCCTGAAAATAGTTTGGCATATGACAAGTTTCCATGGCTTACATCTAATTAGTGTAGCTCCTCACTAACTAGGATTGGCCAATGTAACCAATGTGGCGCTTACTTCAGAAAGCGTGTTAAGTCAATGCAGATTCATCAAAGCTTGAACTTGAAGGCTGCAACACCTCACCTTGCCGTGAAACTCCACGGCACGCATCGTGCGCTGCGGATCCTGCTTGGGAAGCACGTTGATAGTGGGCGTCTCCAGCTGCTCCGGATTCTTCAGCACCGTGTAGTCGAGAGGGACGTCCTTCGGCTCGATCACCTCACTCGTCGCCATAGCTGCCGAAATCCTAGATCACAAGTTCGAAAATTGTTAAAAGTGGGGGCGCTTTCAAACCCAGGCTGAGAAATCAAGTGGAGTCTCCTGGCTTATAGAGATCACGTGCGGCCACGCGGATATGGTGATAACAAAAGAGCAGCGAGTTGGCATCCTATTGCATGCTTGCCACCATGTGCAATTGCATGACGGAGACGAAGATGGTACAGATTCCGAGGCAGAAATGCTGGATAAGTCTTCTCCCCTTTTCTGGTTTGTGTTCCCGCACTGTTGTGTGTTTTGACACAATTGGTAATTGATGATGTGAAGCGTTTGAGAGGATGTATGTTGGAAACTAAAAAGCAGTAGTTCTGATGGGAGGGAGGGCTTCTTCATAGGAACCAGGTGCTGGATGCAGGGTTCGATGTGAATTATGCAGGTTATGGTTGGTGTATGGGTTGGCTCATTCTCCGACGCTTGTCAACTTACAAGTGGAAGACCTGTTAGAGCATCTCCACCCCGCCACAACAACCCAGCAAATGGGGTGGAGATGCCGTGGCGGGGTGGCACGGCCGCCCCACCGCATGCTGGTGAACAGCAAAACGGGGCGGGGTTTCTCCGTGACAGGGCCCTGTCGACGGGGAACTTCGGTAGTTCCCCGGGGCCCCGTCTGCCCACAAGGCACGGCCGGCCACGGCTGCCCTGGCTCACGGCCACTGGGCTGGCACACAGCCAGTGGGCCGTGGCTGGCTGTCGTTCACTGACGGGTGTGGGGGGGAGACGGGAACCCCCCTCCCATTTCCTCTCACCATCGCCATCTCCACCCTTTGCTGTGGGCGTTTCCCCGCAAGGGGTGGAGATGCTCTTACATGGGCTTCTTGGGTTGCCATTTGGACTCCACAAGTTGGTGCTCACGAATGAAATCATATTGCACTCTTCAAAGCCCAGGGCGAATTGACCCCTCGTTGGTACTTACCCGGGGTGGGTCTTGTCTTAATTGCATGGGGTCGTTTTTCTGGCCCTCTTATTTTGGGGGTCTAGAGGCTTTTTTTGGATAATTTTGGACAAATTTGGGGCCCACGGCCATTGCTTATCCGAAGGGGCTCTCCCTTGCTATAATTAGGGCCCCATCCAAAAACAAAATAGGGGCTAGGTTTGGCCCCACCACCTCGTGGCCCCTCGAGTAAGTACCAACGAGGGGGTCAATTCGCCTTGGGCTTCTTCAAATGCATGTATTTTGGAATCCATGCCATTAAAGTTTACAAAAAAAATTGGGTACATCTTTGTAGTAGTGAAATTTAACATCCTATGGTTGAAAGTAGTAAAAACGTGTTTCAAATAAAATTGTGACGTCTCATCTTAGAGAGTCAATTTTGGGGTGGTTTTGATGAAACATGGTATGGGACCTAAGAGCATCTCCACCCTGGGCGGGGAAAATCCCTACATGAGGCTGAGAGATGCCAATCAGGGGTGGGGATGTAATTCAACGTACAGTACATGACTTTTCTACACCGCGGGCTTCAAAGGCCTCCCCGGTTAATCGGTTCATCATTCGCGGCTGCTAGTCACACCTCATGTTGCTTTAATGACTCTCATTGCTCTTACTACAACTCACGTCAGTCCATGGGGCGTCACTAAACTAGCTATCATGAACACGGAATTCTGGCGTGTTCCGGTATATTGTGAGTTTTTGGCGTTTGCGAGGGGGGACAATACCAACTCCAACGAGAGGACACCGAGACGCTACTCGCGGTGGAGGAACTTTGCCAAATCGAGACGCTAATACAACAAATCTATCAATATTGTATTTAACTATTTCTCGACCATGAGCTGAATTCTAGACTATGGACTAAAATAAAGATCCGGAGATATGCCAGATAAAAGATAGTATAGCATAAAATTTGATGAGTTTAGAGTACTTTTCAAGCAATAAATGCATCACTAACGACAGACAAGAAGGAAAAAATGGCTAGAACAACCAAATCTGAGGTTAGACTATACTTGAGTCCGCAACATGCAACCGGATATCTCCGGTTGAATGTCAAAGTAGGCTTGAGAAGAAGAACCGAGTCCTGAAAACATAAATTGTTGGATATACTGTACATCACAAGGTTGCCCATGTATAGAATCACATGTGAACTTGGGAAAACTGAGACACAGTTGCCGACATAAAATACTCACAATTGATCTATGGGTGAAAGTCAGCTAGGGTTACTCACTTTTGGGCAAAAAAAATATACCTCCAAGTATATTTTTCCGCAGCCCTTTGTAAACCAGCCCCATGAATGAGAACCGTCCATTTTCTGTACCTCGGGTAATTGTGGCCGTTGTGTAGATTTTAGATGGGAGTTAATGGTCAACAACGCCGCATTCAATTGAATGTGTGGCGGGAAGACACGTGGCGTGGCAATTAATCGGTTTGTGCGAATTTCGAGGGGGATCTGGCTGGCCGGTTCCTGATTCGGAGCTCTCATTCTTCGTGTGTGCAGCTGTGGATGTGTGCTCGGCGAAGAGGGTTAAGGGTGTTGTGAGATTTGGCGACCACATCTGGAGTTCGCATGTGCGCAATCGGGCATTGCAGGCATTAGCGAGGCGATTGTGCGATCAAAGTAGAGAGTAGGTCGACCCTCTCGCCTGGCGGCACATTACGGCTGCAGATTTGGAATCAAGGCAGGGTGCGTCAAGGCTATTACTACGAGTCAAGGCTTTAGGGTGTGCTGTAGATTTGGAGTCAAGGCAGGGAGCGTGTCCTAGATGCACGTTTGGGCTATTACTGTAAGTATCAGCTTTCCACAAATTTCCAAGATTTTCTGCTTTCATTGTAAGGGCGTCGTGTTTTTTAGCAATGAACTGTTGGTAGACGGTATCGCGCTAATTCTCTCGGTTTAGGGCTTGTAGTAGAATGCTAGAAGATGTAAGATCTGGGCTCACAAATGAATCAATTTCTGTGGGCACATATTGTGGAGCAGCGGTGGAGCTGACGCTGGTTTAGGGTGGAGCTGACGCTGGTGTGCCAGATTGCACAGAGGGTGCATGTTTTTCTCGTCCATATGCGCTGGGTAAGTGCTTTTCTTGCTCCAGATTTCTACTCTAGACTTAAGGGTTTAGGGTGTATGTAGTAGATAGATGTTACTTCTTTCTGGTTTACAGTCCGCTTGGAAACCTCGGAGAGGGTTAGGGAGACTATGAGATGAGAGAGGAAGACAAGATGTGGGTTTACTGGACCTGTGTTTTTCAGCTGCCCGTGTCATCTTAACACTATCTACTCCATGCTATGTGCAGGGTTGAGAGCGGCTGCATCGATGTCTTTGCAAGGTCGATGGAGGGCGGTCATCTCGTACAGGTCGAGAGGACACGTTTCGGGCTCCAACACTACCATATGAAGCTCTATTGTACTGTAGGTGCGCGCTGGGAGGTGCGGGGAGATTGAGGTTCGTGCTCTCTTCGTGGACATTATTTTTGTATAGGGATGAAGGTTATATTCAATTTGTTGGATTACTTGGTGTTGGTGCTCAGATGTTTCATGTCGCCTATGACAGATCCTATGACTTACTTCTGGTCTTTGCCGACACAGGTTTCACTGTAGATGGAGATGTTGTATGATCAGCCCCCATGCTGATGAGTTCGGCCTAGCATACTTGGAAGGTGGTGAAGACAAGCTCCACGTGAAGAATGACAAAGGTTTCAGGCATGTACTGTCTTTCTTGCGATTAGGTCCGTGTATGTGCAAAACCAGTGTAGTTTCCCATTACAACTTAGTATAATGCCATGGAAATTAGAATTTACAATTCACTACAGCTATATAGCCAAGGATGAATTCATACGTCAAATGAATGTGGATGAGGATGTGGTGTTGAGGATTGGACGTGGATGAAGCTGTGATGTTCAGGGTTACCTTCGGACGTGGTTGTATAGCCGGGTATGTACCTTACTTGAGTAGGTTTTATACCCTGATAGGTTGTATATCTGGGTAGGTTGTATATCCGGGTAGGTTGTCATGTTACATACGTGGAGTTGTATACACGGGTAGCTTGTATACTTGGGTATGGGTGTATACTCGGGTTGGATATATACCTGCTTATAAAATGTATACCCGGGTGTATGATGTATACCCGGGTCTTTTCTTAGTTAAGGGTGCGTATTCTTCCCTGATTGTGTGTATGCTTCGGTTTAGGTGTATATTCTTACCTGATTGTGTGTATGCTTTGATTTAGGTGTGTATTCTTCCCTGATTGTGTGTATGCTTCGGTGACGGTGTGCATTCTTCCCTGATTGTGTGTATGCTTCGGTGACGGTGTGTATACATTGTAGTATACTATATTGCAATAACTTTACTATGACACATGTCATTGTAGTATTTTGAGGTCCACTTTATGTTGTGGTATCAACCTTGTGGGTCGTGATTCCGAGGCGTTGAAGCACGAGTCGACATGGGAAGGCAGCCGTGATGGTAACGGATGCTAACCCAATAGATATTTCAAGGTCGATCCCAAGCCGTGTTTGGACAAAGCGTCCCCGTGTTCACAGTAGTTCCTCTACACCTTCGAGGTAAGCACCAAAGTTTGTACATGGGATGAATTGCACTTTATTAGTGTATTGCTCGTTGAAGTCCTAAACTTATGAAGTTGTTCAAGATGAATGCCCTTCCATCCCTTGATTGTGAGTGCAGTAATATACATGTCGTACTCAAACTCTCTATTATGTATGACACTCTTGTATACTGCTGTGTATATGTCACACACATGTATTCTGTATACTTGGCACTATAGTATATTAGAGAGTCTGCTATGCATATTGTAGTTGATTTTCATTTTGGTCAGAATTTGGTAGCTTCCCTGTGGTATCTGTCTTCAGTTTATAACGTCCTCTATATGTAATTGTATTAGGTGTGAATAAGCATAGCAACTTTGTTGGACGGACATGGGGAGGCAGGAGAAGAAGCAAAAGCGGGTGGCTAAGAAGACAAAATTGTCCATTGCGAAGAGCGTCTCGCGCTCGGAGGAGATGGGTGAGAGCGATGATGACTCCAAGGAAGAGTCGGAGGAGGAAGAAGAAGAGGAGGAGGAAGAAGAGGAAGATGAGGAGGAAGAAGAAGAAGAGGAGGAAGAGGATAAGGTCGTCAATCTTGACGACAATGCGGAGGAGAAGGACTCTACGCTTGAGGACATTGACAGTGCCTTAGGAGTGTTGTTGAGAGGTCCGCCTCCCCGTGCAATCACGTACGACATGTTTCGGGACGATTATAGGCTTCACGCTGGTGGTCTGAATCCACACAAGTACCATGAGAAGAATGGCGCGGGCGAGAATGATCTCGTTGAGATCTTTGGACCAAAGGGTGGGGGGAAGTCCGGGTATTCATATCGGAAGGTGTCCGACAGCGCCATACTGAAGGCCATTGATAGGTATTACTGTATATGTTATCAAAAGGCGGGGGGGCCGCCAGGAAAGTTTATGGGTCGGCACTTTGCACTTGGGGTGGTTGCAGAGGTGGTGAAGGGGATGGAGGTGGACTGGGCAGGGTATGCCTTTGTCACCAATACTACTCAGAGGTCTACATGGCACAAGAAGGTGTTGCGCTTGGCGAAGGAGAAGACAAGTCTAACAAGCAAGGGCCTTGCTGAAATTCTTGAGGAAGATGGATTGCTCACGTGTTTGGAAGGGGGAAATTCTGTGAAGCACGGGGGTGTCGACCCTCTTTCGGGGATGTTGGATGTGAAGCCATCTCAGAGCTCCTCGTCATGGACATGTCTGAAGAAGAAGGAGGTTCAGGAATTCCTCACCTTGGTGAAGTTGGAGACTGTAGCTGCTAGGAAGGAGCTGGAAACCGTGAAAAATGATCACGAGAGTCTCCTGCAGCAAATCCTTGGTCAGGGTCAGCTGGTTTCTACCATGGAAGCAACAGTGAATGCTGCCAAGAAGCGTATGGGTGAGTGCAAGGATGACACCCAGATGCAGCACTTCATGTTGCAGGACGATTTCTACAGCGACATGTATAGGCAAGCTGGCGACCAGCTTGGCATCCTCAAGGCCAACTTGGATTGCAAAGTGGAGTTGATTTCCAGGATGGAATGAAGAGTTCGAATCTTAGGGACGCAGGCAAAAGGACTGGTGAAGCTCGGTGGGATGTTGAAGACAAGATACAACGGTTTAGGGATTTTTCCACATCCCATGGTGTACCTCGATGAGGTGGATGGTACCTCGTGGAATACATTGAAGTGGAGGACATGCGCGGTTTGCGACCTTCCCTTTCCTCACAACCACATCCAAGTATGCAGTTGCCTGCATGTATATCACCCCTGGTGTGCAACGCTGTGGTTCCAGTCGAGTGCAAAATGTGCATCAAAGGATTGCGGACTTGTGCATCCCGAGTGGTACAAGAGCAATGGATTTGAAGAGCTGCCTGACGACCTTGATCATGAGGCTCAAATCCAAAATTGTGAGTTGTCAAGAGTTCTGGCGATTTCAACGCGCACAGTGGCAACAAAGAAGACCTGCCCTACAGTTGGTAAGTCTTTCCATGTATAACTAGGGCTAATTTTGTCTGTGGTATACTTACATACCAATGTAAACCTGGGGTGGGTATACTTCGGAATTCGGAGAATGTAGAGTGGGTTTGGATCTATAGATAAGGTGGGTGCAGTCTGTGTAGGGGTGTATGCGTGGGTTTAAGAGTGTGTTGAGGTATATTATCGGTTTTTGGATATATTGTAAGTGTGGATATTCTCTTCATCTGGGTGTATGCACGGACCTCCGTGGATGTCTATCTGGATGGGGTTTGGAGAATAGTGATGGAGAATGTATACTTTGATGTATCAGTAGGGTGCGTAGTGTGGGCTGTCTAACAGGGCTACTTAGGGAGGGCTTAATACATGGGTGGAATGTAAATAAGTGAATAGTGTATATTTGGGTGGGTGTATTCCCTCCGTGGGTGTGAGCCAAATAAACCGCCCCTAAAGGGTGGCTTATCTTGAACACAAGATCCTAATATGGGGCCTCGTTGCTTGTGTAACCAACCTCAGCCATTCATACACAACTTATACAAGCATGGCGACACATCTCATGTTCACTTGGGTTCCTTGTGGTTAACTAGTGAGGTGGTGACTTAATCCAGCCTTCTAATTGAACCCACCTTTGAACAAGTGTAACTTTCACTCTAGGGCCCCGAATGCAACGTTTCCAACTCTTATGGGTTCAATTCATCATTCCGAACTTGATTAGACCCTTACGAATCAGTTTCAGGCTTAGGTGTGACCCTGGGACCAGTTGGCAGCAGACAGGCTTCCCTACTTCCTACAATTTATAATCCTAATTATCTCCTCGACTCTAACTCCGATTCTTGTGTTTGTTTTTTCTAACCTATCAGTTTTTTATGCTTAACATGATGGCAGCCTTCAATTAATCATTTGACTCGACCCTGGACCTCACAGCCAGCGACCAGCAGCGCACCTTCAACATACATCTTTACTCAAAAGTTGTAGCCAAGCATTCACATGCACGCCCATATACTTCATATGATTAACCTCCTTAACACTAAGCTACTCATGAGCATCCAACTGCGTTCTCTTATTTTTATAGAGTGATCACCTAGTTAAGTTGAATTGATTGTAACCCTAATTCTAGTGAAATTTTGACAGCGCTTCCGCGCGACGTATGAGACTTGAAAAATTAGGGTTTCTCAAGCACGCGGAATTGATTACTAGAGAGGGGGAAGGAGAGCTCCCTGGTTTGGTTCAATTCACCCTCCTTCCTTCAGTTCTTCGTGATCTTCGTGTGCTTCTGTCCAGCTCCTCTTCGTGTTCTTCGTCTCTTCGTGATCTTCGTGATGCCCTGGTGCAGCTCCTCTTCGTATTCTTTGTCTCTTCGTGCAGCTTCTCTTCTCTTCGTGATCTTCTTCCCTTCGTAATCTTCGTGATGCCCTGGTGCAGCTCCTCTTCGTGTTCTTCGTCTCTTCGTGCAGCTCCTCTTCTCTTCGTGATCTTCTTCCCTTCGTGATCTTCGTGATGCCCTGGTGCAGCTCCTCTTCGTGTTCTTCGTCTCTTCGTGCAGCTCCTCTTATCTTCGTGATCTTCTTCCCTTCGTGATCTTCGTGATGCCCTGGTGCAGCTCCTCTTCGTGTTCTTCGTCTCTTCGTGATCTTCGTGATTCCTTTCTCACAGTGGCCGGGGCTTCCGGCTCTCACACTCCCTGTTCTCACACCCTCTCTCTCCCTACGCTCGTCCCTCAATTTTTTCTCCAACTGCCTCGACCTTCGACCAGAGATTCTCTCCAGCCTTGCTCTCCTGCGTTCCCATGGGCGTTCCCCGCCGCCTTTTGCCTCCCTCTCTTCATGGCCACCTCTTACAACGTCTATTAACCCTATGACTACTAATTCCGTGCCACCCTTGCATTTAACAAAAGTGGGTGTCCCACTAACCAAGGAATATCTAAATCTAAACTTGACCCCATGCCACATGGGTGTGCATGATCTCCAATAAGTGAGCCATTAAGTTAATTCCAAGGTTGCTAAATCAATTAATCTACCTAGATTGAATTCCCCTTGCTTGGGATAATTCCTAACTTTCCCTAATGATCGACGAGGGGTTTGCCCCACCTTTTGGACTCTTCCAACCATTTTTTAAGGGGCTTTTAAACCTCCTTCTTTTTTCCTTCCCCTCGCCATCGTTTCTCTCATTCTCCTAATTTTTACCTTCGTGATTTCCTCATCATGACCAATTTCGGTCCATGACTCGGTAGGAGGTAATTTCTTCCCCACAACTTTACTTTTCTTCCTTTTCTATTGTTTTTGTTTTTTTTGTTTTTTTTCCTTTTCTAACCTTCTCTTCATTTTTTCCTTCCTAATTATTTTTTTGGTTAACTTAATAAAATCCGTGGTCACCATAGAGTGGCTCCTATTTAAGGAATTAGTGAACGGAAAGGCCATTTAGCCATATTGATCAAAAATCATGGGTTAATCCTATTGGATTACCCACTTCAACTACTAGTTGAACCTAACACAATTGATGTGCGGTCCATTCATCCTCGGGAGTCGTTTTGGCGGCTCACAATGGGGTATAAAGAATTGTAACGGGTGTACATTTGATAGGGGTGTATACCCGCAGTGGGGTATATAGAACTGTTTTGCATGTATATTTGATAGGGGTGTATACCATCAGTGGGATATATAGAACTTTATTGGATATATATTTGACAGGGGTGTATATCCTTGGTGGAATATATTCAACTGTATCGAGTATGTATTTGATAGGGGTGTATACCCTTGATGGGGTATATAGAACAGTTTAGGATTAAGGCCATTGATAGGTGTATATAATCAGGTGGAGTATACAGAACTGCACGGGTATACATTTGGGTAGGGGTGTAACCTTGGGTGTGTAGTGCATGACTCTTTCGGGTGTATATTTGATTGGGGCGTATACTCGGGTGGGGTATAGTTTCCTGTACGAGATGTATATTTGGGTCTTGTCACTTGTACTTGGATGGGGTATTTTATTCTACGAATTGTCAACTTGGGTGGAATGTATACCTGGGCTTTATGTGTAGGGTGCGTGACTGGGATGTGATGCCGAGGGTTGTATACTTGGTTGTAGACTTAAGACTCCGCTGCTTTGCATCTCTATGGGTCATATTTGTATACTAATGTGATGGAAAGTCTTCAGATGCTCACGCATGGGTTTTGTTGGACATTGGGGACTATAGGTACATCCCATGTGGAGCATAGCCCCAATTCAACCACCACGGGCACACACAACGCTGGTGAGACTAGCCAGGTCAGGGTCAATCGTGTGACTAGCTGTGACTCTCGACCTGGAGGTACTCCCGAGTTCCCGGTGCTTGACCCTACTCTTTTCTCAACGGGCGCATTGAAGGCGCCGGCCTTGGATGATGCAGTTAGCACCCCACGTCGAGTGCTGTACAACTCAAAGAAGGACGACGTTGTTTTCACCACTCCGATGATCTTGTACCTATCACCAGGTGTTGGTGGTGGAAGAACTCCTCGGACAGCTGTGGACCTTGCCGCACAACCAAGTTCCTCTCCACCTGTCTTAATGTGTATGTCACCAATGAAAGGTGCAGCCTCACCTACGCCTGCACCAGTGGACTTCATGAAGCAGCCTATGCCAGCTGAGCGTCCAGCGAAGGAGGTGAAGTCACCTCTGAGTCGTAAGGACATATCTACATACGTGGCAAAATCCAGTAAAGGTACTTATGTTGGGCAGAACGAGAAGGAAGTCCTCACAAAATCAGGTACTCAGAGTCTTTGTATCGATGTCTTGACGTCTTCGTGTCTTTGCCCGTGCTCTCTTCAATCTTATTATGGACGATTCAAGTTTGGTTGACATGTCTATATTAATTGCGACCACCTTGTATCCACAAATTTGTTAAATATTTTGTGGCCGCAGGGAGTGAGCACGTCGACAATGAAGTGGCCAGTTTGGAAGGTGAAGACGAGCTCATGGCGGAGGCACGGCTGATTGCGGAGTGTGGAGACATGATTCAGGGGTTGAAGACAAAGAAGCATAGAAATGCTGTAGGCAGTGGCAAAGACGCTGCTAATGCGGTTGCCGATATAGATTCTCTTGGCACACAGACACGGGCGAAGGAGAAGGGCAAGATGCGTACACGCGGCCATAGAGTTGTTGAGGTGGCGGCCATTGTACATACTACGAAGAAGAAGCCAGGTAAGAGAAAGAATGTTGATGCTGCAGGTACTGAGGATAGAGTGGGGGACGAGGCTGGTGGGACGAAAGCTGGAAAGGTAAAGACTACAAAGACTAAGTAGCGGTATTAGTACATGTGCCTAATAAGAGTTATTGTAGGCAGTGTATGCGGAAAGGGCATTTTCATCTTTTGTAGCCAGACAATGTGCTATGTCACGTTGCATAAGTTTTGACTTTAGTTATGGGGAAGTGGTTCTGATCTTAGCTTGGGCAGTATGTATGGAGACGTGAAGTTGCCATACATACATCGTTTGTATGTCTATTTGCCGAGATTCCATTCGTCTCCTCGGTTCTTCAGTGCAACGCTGACACTTTACTCCCTCCTAATTCTGCGTAATATGTATTGCACTCTAATCAATGGGAGATGGACGTATTTGATTTGTACCTTTGATGTTCTTTTGATTAGTATGTTGATGTATACTGCAGAAGTCTCTATTATTCTACATCATACTATATTATATTGTGGAACACTATAGTATACTGCAGGTCACTGTCATGTATTGCAGTATAGTGTAGCGTACAGTAGTGTACAAGATGTTGTGCTATTTTAGACTTTACTGTGCTCTTGATTTGTATAGGGGACAGAGATCTTGGAGTTATCTTTCAATGATGGGCATCATTGTTAAAATCATTGGCCCCTATCACATCACGGAAGGATACATGCTATGGGTGGTTTTGTAATAGAGATATTGGCTTCATGCATGCAGGGTGTCGGATTTGTACAATGGTCTTATGATTTGTCCGGTGGTCGTGAACGGATTCTCATTGTCGTGGTTGTCACAGAAGACCCACTGATGGGACTGGCTCCTTTCGAGTACATCGTAGAAAATTCATTAAGCAAGGTTGTCTGTGTAGATGTGAATGAAGCTGTGAAACAATTGGATGGTTGCAAAAGATGTGTTTCTGGGTGCGGTGTGGGGAGGAGGAATGTATACGGATGCGCTTTCTTTGCTGCAGATTGTGCCCCGTACACCGAAGATGGCATCCTTCATGAGCACTATGTTGAAATGGTAAGTTTAAATTGTAGAGTATCATAGTTGTGAGCATGGAATTTGTAGGTTTTTTATCATCCCGTTTCTGAAGATTACAATAGGGATTGTTACCTTTGTCATGTTTGGCGCCTCAGGGAAAGTTTATAGAGAGGTTGTTGTTGTCTCTTTGCAGGCGATGGAGGAGAGTATTGTATGGATACCAGATTGTATGAGTACTGTGATAGTGCAGGTTGCTCTAATACAGAGGCTGGGAGATGTATCGGGCATATAAGAAGGACTTTTATAAAGGAATGTGGGTTTGCATGTAAGTGCAACTCTCATTGTAAGAATCGTGTTGTCCAGAAGGGGGTCACGCGGAAGCTCCAAGTTCGTCATTTCAATATATCCTTGAAGTTGAGTGTCCAATAGTCATGCAATTTTCACTCGCGGTCTCGGGTGTGGAAATCCTAATATTCACATTTCATGCTCAACTTCTCGCAGATATGTTGGGTGAACCACCATAAGGGCTGGGGCATAAAGACCTTGGAGGATTTGCCGAAAGGCTCGTTTGTATTCGAATACGTTGGAGAGGTATTGTATAGCGAGGATGTGGACACCCGAAGTCACAGCCAAGGTAAGTACGCTCTTGACTTGGACGCGAATTGGAGATTGGAAGGCCAATGCAGCAACAAGGAGTGCCTCTCAATTGAGGCGAGCAGACTTGGAAACGTCTCCAGATTTCTAAATCATAGGTCATTGCAAATCCGTGTATGAATGACACACCCGTCTATTAAGGTTTTTTTTTAACATCATCGTTTGCATTTAAATATTATTGTCGTCTTCTTCAACGCAGGTGCTTTGATGCAAACTTGTTGGATGTCCCGGTGATCGTGGACTGGCATTTGATAGGCTACTACCACGTATGTAACAACCTTCACTTTTATTGTTATACATGTCCTGAGTTGAAGCCTGTGCTAGTACATCTCTATGTTTGACGTTTCGTTGGTCTGTAAGCAGATAGCGTTCTTTACAAAAGAAAAGGTGTTGGTGGGGGAAGAACTCACATGGGACTATGGAATTGATTTCGAAGATACAACCAACGAGGTGCCTAGTTTTTTGTGTGCATGTGAAAGCGTTGGTTGTCACAACACTCTTGCAATTCGGCGAAGATACCTATGAGTACACCAGAAGTATATTACTAACAACATAGAGTAAATTGCAGAGTATACAAACTACAAAACACTGCATTCTCTTATGTACACATCACAGTGAAGTACTCAATTCTACACCCGGGGATATTATTTATCCTAGAGAACTAGTAAACAACTATAGCAAACTGTTTCATACACATGTTCCGGCAAAATGTATCCTTTAAAACGTGTCCGGATAGTCTGTAATTATTGCGGTTACAAAGTCCACTGTCATTGATGAAACAAGGCCAACATATTGCATCATGTAATATGGTATAATGTATAGTACATTGCATTCCACATTGTTGTTATCTTCTATATATAGTGGGAAGAAGTTTACAACGATATGCTCCACCATGGATACTGTCACTATGCTACAAAGTCGAGCATGCTTGCGGTACCCTATTACACGCAATCTCTAAGCTTTCTTGTGAAGCCTTACAGACCTTCCAATACTGTTTTGGAAAGAGGATCCAGAAGAACCGACTGTGTTTGAAAATGCTAACTATTGCCTGCGGAATACGACCTCAAAAACTCTCCAGAGATGTCCTAATGACATCGATGGTCTAGTCACTAAGTTGGTACACAGGATCACCACCTTTGACCTTGTGTACCGCAGGAACCATCAAGAATTTGCAAGCTAGTACTGATTTCGCATCAACATGGGCTACATGCGATTTACTCAAGAATACATAAGAATTTGGACTAGTACCCCACTTTTGATAATACGTTCCAGCAATGGTGTGTTGTCCAACATCAAATTGACTGCCCCACTTACATGTGAACCTCTCTTGAGGGTAGAAGTCACCTAGGGTTACTCACTTTTGGGCAAAAAAAATATACCCAAAAGTATATTTTTTTTGCCAATAAAACTTGATTTTGCCCAATTTAATGGAAAAAAAAGGTTTTTCTTTAAAAAAATTTATGTTTCAAGATGGATCTATGCATGATGTATCTGATTGGATAAGAAATCAAAGAAAAAATCAACATTGAGTCCTATTTTAGGAGCCTTGAAGAAATATCTTGTTTTTTAGCAATAAAGGTGAAAATAAGTTTTCGATCTAGAATTTTCAATTATAATATATGAACACATTTTGGCATGAATGTGTCCCAAAATTTTTGAAGTATTTGACTTCCTAGAACTCTCAAAATGAGTATATTTGGCAAATGTCATATACTTGTGACAGGTATATACTGATGAAAGATATACCTATATTGGCCAAACCGTAAGTGAGAACTCAACATTTTTGAGGTTCCTAGATTTTAAATCAAGGCAATTATTACATTCCATCAATAGAATTCCAAGATCAATCCCACATTTGCACTATGCAGCAAAAGAAGGTTCGTGACTCTTCTCAAAACCATTTGTGACAATATAAATATACCACCTTAGTGGACTTTCACCCTTGAACAATAGATTTCTGTTGTTGGCACTGGAGGATGTAAAAGTCCACATTCTCGTCGTTGCCCTTCTCTGCATGTATTACAAAGTTGTCGCCGACATCAACCAAGTCTCTAAGGCTCTCATCTGCACGGTACTCCCATGCGTCATCATGTCCCTCATCGCCTTGTGCGTGCTGCATACCCATCCTCGCAAATGTCACAGTTGTCGGTGCTAATTTGACCACAGTCCACGGCTTCACATACGCACCCCGCTCACAGGATAACCAAATTCCATCCAAGCACAATGGACAATAACATGTTAAATAACGTACCAACAACGACGTCAAGTCGGCAACAGAAACCGCTCGTATGGAATGGAATTGTCGTGACCCAGGAATGGTATTGCACCCATGTGTGTATCGCCGATCCACTGCATCCACTGCAACAAAATGAAAGTATCGCCATGAAACTATTTTATTGACACCAACCGATCTCTCCACCAAGCCTCCCAACTTCTTGTGTAGGAAGTCCACTGCATCCCTCGCATCTTGGAGCTTCTTGGCTAGGTTGTGGAGCTGCTCCATACACAAAGCCCTCTTCACCACCGCCCCAGCTCCGTCCCGCTCACCCTTCCCGTGCCCTGTACCGAAGAAATTCCACTCCATTTGGCAGCCTCCTGTCAGGGCGGGATATCGACTAACAAAATACATGCACCGTGCCCCCTTAAACTATCCTGCAAAGCCATGGCAGGCAACCAACTATGTAAAGTATTGGTAATAATGTTAATGAAGTATAAAATTGAATGGTATCTTAATACACAAGCATGTAATTGCATAATATGGTACAAGTATATGAACGACTGCAACATAGTAGGTGACTGAGACAATATAGTATGTACACAGAACTAGATGATATGTCACTACCCGAAAGGCCAACATAAGAGTATAGAAGTATATATAGTACTCCTTTAAAGTATGTTAGCTATAGAGTTTGCAACTATGAACGACACAAAAGAATACACTTACCCGCACAACCGTCACTCCAAACCCAATGGCGTCGGACCTCCACACCACGGTCGCGAAGCCAATCCCAATGTCTTAGGATGCAATGTTGTACCAACAAAGTGTCGTGTGTCCTATCATCTGATATGTAGAAGTGGGACTCCTTGATCACACTATCTGAAGTAGGTACATACGTGTAGGCAATGTGGACTAACACAGTAATTTGGCTCGATTGCCAATGCATACTTTGAATTTCATTTTGGATATCAAAGGTGTAGTTTTCTGCAAAATCAACATGCAATAGTATAACGTCGCGGGGCAGCTCCTTCATGCTCACCCTGCACTGAACGTCTTGCCACCTTGCCACGAAATTGTGAGTGATGAACTTATGCAATTTAGGCCGCAAGTAGTCAAATAATTCACTCGGACTGGTCTCCATGAAAACCTCACCGATTCGCTTCCTTGGTCTTCCATCGTCACCGACGCCCACTACGTGACTGTCAAAACGCCGCCACTTCAATTGAAATCCTGACGCTCCACTCTCTAGGGGGCAGACTGGCAAGGTATGCCCACCACAATTGGAACAGTCACCCATCAAACACTCCAGGCGGTGGAACTCTTCAGTTGCCTCTTTTGGACACACAACCACCTCCTACATCTTTGTGACTCCATTAAAACTGTTCGCATGCGCCGTTGTCGTGTAGAGAGTCTTTGCTTCAGGAAAACACAGCCTGGGTTCTTGGCTGCACTTAGTTTAGAGAGGGAAAGGGAGAATATGAACTATATAATTTTGTGTCCAAGTCCATATTAACTCATAAGTCCTCATTCAGCATACGAGAAAGGCCTCCAATCTTCAACTTGTATAATAAAACTCAATGTACATATAATAAGACATAATGTAGATGTCTTGTAGAACTTGTCTCCAAAAAACTTAACTGAAAACATTAATTATCCTTAACCTAAATCAAGCCTTAATCAAACTCTGATTAAATTAACTAATTTCACTTAATAATAATTAATTAATAGTTAAGATATTTATATTTAACTAATATGATTAACCTTGATTAATCCACTTAATCTTAGTTAAGCTAATTGATTACAATTAGACTAGTTAATCTTACTTAACACAATTAACCTTGATTAAGATAATTAATTTCCTAACTAACCTCAATTCCACATACCCTTACCCTTACATACCCTAACTACTTCATACCCTTCTCCTATATACCCTTACTCCCTTTGAAATCATTTATCTAACCTCTCATTAAGTATAAACCGAACTCAAACTTTTTTTTAAACTCTTGATTAACCTTCTAATTTAAAATACCACTACGGTTTCATACAAATTTGGAATGAGACGTGCTATAGCTACTTGAAAAGCCACTAAAATACACCACACACACACACCAAATTTCACTTCCAAAAACTCATCTGGCCAGCCGCTATGTGCAATCAAAGTTACTTCTTACAAAAACTCAAGCCAGCTGACCCCTCTTCTTTCAAACTAGTGCTATGACTTCACAAAAGCTTGAAATAGAGCATAAGATAGCTCTTTGAAAAGCTATTTATAGTGTACAAACATTCATCAAAGATGTCATTTAGATATACTTTGTACAACTTGCTACAAGGCTTCAAACCTACTACTCATGAAAACATGGGGCAACAGACCCCCTTGTATTTGACAAAACGCCTTTCACTCATACTTTTAGCTCTAAGACCAAGTCATAGCTTCATAGAGAGCTAACAAGAAGGGCTACGACATATTCAAAAATAAAAACAATCTAACACAAAAACAACCAGAGAGAGCCCCGCAGTCCAGCCCCTTCTTGATAAGGAAGAACCCAACCCCTAAAACGGGGGAATGAGCCAATCACAACTAACCTCAGCCCATTCAAAGGCCACATGGGCATTTTAAACCCCATTGGTTGCCCAAATTTTTCCCCTTATCAACTCTTATCATCCCTCTATCCCTTCTATCCTTTGTATTTTTAAACACTAACAACTTGGTCATCAATCTAAAGACCGGGTTTCTTCAACAACAACAACTAACCACAAATAAATAAAGAGAAATAACAATAAATTGTCTCAACTTCAGCCCCTAGATGGATTAAACATGTAAAAAGTCAAGAATCTCACGAAGAATAGTAGCAATGTAACTTGCTCGCCTTTCACTACCCAAGTGTTTGAACGGGCCTTGAAGCCAAAGACGGTGGCCAAAGTCATTGGACAAGCGGGTTACCATTTGACTTTCATTAGTGTTTTGAAAACACCCTTCAAACACCACTTGATGGCCTTCGATAAACACATCTTCAGCCTCCAAGACGATTACTAAAGTTCTCGCCTCCGGTTGCAAACTTCTTAAAGTTGTCAAAGGAACTTGTTGAAGATCAAATGCGGTACGTGGTTGAACACGACGCTCAGAAGGCGCTACTTCCTCTCGCTCACGTCGCCTTGATGTTGATGGTTGAGAAAGTTGAATTGGATCATTCAGTGAGTGAGCTAAAGAGAACTCCCAATCATCAGGGTCTTGTGAAGCCATACTATCAACCTATAGAAACTAAGAAGATACAATCCAAACTAATAATGGCCTGAAGTAATGCATAAGGCACGGCAACCATCTACCCTTTATATGTTTTTCAATAACTTCATCAAGAAGCTTGCCTTCCCTAACATTCACTTCATGACATTTTTTTAATAGTAAATGGTTAAGCAAATTTAAGTAGCCGTAGATGCCTTTCCATCTAAAAGAAAGTCCACAGTAAAGCCAGATTAAGAAATGAACGACTTATCTGTAGCAGTATAAAACTATTGTGGGCTCGATGATAATCGCCAAGTTGCAGACTTGGTTGGCTGTTATAGCCCGTTTGTTATCCGCCGACTGATTCCGAGTTCGAGTCTCATTGAACTCGTTGAACTGTTCGGGCGGCTGCGGCTTGGCACTTGCTAGTGAGAGCAGGAAAATAAACAGCCAACTGGCCACCTACCTACCCCTAAGCTAGAGTGACAGATGTAGTACATTCAAGCTAGGCTAACAAGCTCCAATTGTTCCCACATTGAATTAAACTGTAGGTCACTCTATGACCACACTTTTTGCATCTACATTTATTTTTTACATACTGTAGATATTTACATCACGATACTGTACACCCCACGTCAACCCCATCGGCACACACCACACATCTACAATGGCACGAGGCCCGAACGTGGAAACCAGATGATACATCTCTCAATGATTGTAGTGCTTGACGTAGCATGTCAAGCTCCACATAGTACCTACAACAACATACATTCCGTTCATTGCACTTCTTCACAAAGTAGGGCCGTAGTCTTTCAAAAGCTCGCATTGAAATGGCCTCGTTTGGATGCAATGCCCTAAATTGATCGTATAGAGAAGCCTGCGTGACAGAGAAGGGAAGTAAATCTCAGTAAAGTGTATAACAAACAACCACACATGTAGCCTTACCAAAGAAGCATGGCAACCGACAAGAACAGTGCATCCTATGAGATTAGAAGATACCCTCTTGAACTGTATATGAATATATTCCCTAGTATATACACACACTGCTTCGTACTTATGAAGTATCTCAATACCCCTTCGAGGTATACGAATAGACCAGGGTTCAGGGTTGTCATACTGGACGGACGTCCGGTACGCCCATCCGTCCGATTCGCCCGTCCGGTAGAACTCTCGCCCGTCCGGGTAAGTCAACTGAGGGTTGACTTATTCGCTTGGTAAAAAACAGGCGACGTGGCAGCCATGTTGGCACCACATAGTTGCCACGTAGGAGAGGGTCATGTTTGAGTAGGATCGGGGACTAATGGCAAGAGGGAGGTGGGGCGGAGACGTCCCCGCCCCATACGGGCAGGGCGGAGACGTCTCCGCCCCTTCATGAGTTAGTTAATAGTGTTTAACTATTGACACTATGTTGGTAAACTAAAATTTATGTTTACTGTAGTATACACTAAATGTGAACCCATACACCAATTGCAAATGAGGCACTTAGTGTAGTGACATAACCGGACACTAAATGTCATTTACTACACTATGTATCAATTTTTGTAGAAATTTATTTATTTCACTTGTGCACATTTAGTGTATCAATAGTGTATCAATAATTATTTGTGCTTGAACAAATGCAAATCTCGGATTTAGAATTTAAGATTTGGACGTATCCAATTTTGATTAAAATATAATGTATGGCAATTGCCAAGTACACATATTTTTCTTCGAAGATGCCGTATTGCCTATTTAACCACCACATGCGAAACTAATGCAGCTAATTAACAAAAAACTATTGTCGGTAACAACATAGAGGCATAGTCCAGTTGTGGGGGGATTTCATTAATGTGTCTAAAACATCTGGCACAGAAGACCGTTCTTCGAGCAGTTGTTTTTGCAACGCTGTAAGTTTTAGCTTCAGGTTTACATATTGCTCCGTGTTTTTGCTGGTGAAGTATGAAGTGTCCCAATCTTCTTTCCAAATTTCTTCACAAATCCAACCCACCGCAAATGCATCTGCTGCCTTGGAGTAGAGGTGTGACCGTTGCATGACTTCAAACGAGTTGGTGGAGTCCCGCGGCCCAAAATATTGGAACAGTTCTGGTGCCACAAACCGTCGCCGCTCTCTCTCTTGTTGAAGCTCCTCCTTGAATTGATAACCATACCTTGATGGCTCATTCTCCACAACCCGACTAGAAAGCCCCCAATTGCAAATTCCGATGTACACTGTATCGGGTTTCCACTCATCAAAGTGGAGCAAAATATTCGATGGAGAGATGTCATTGTGTATATAATTTGCGTCGTGGCATTTTCCCACAATGACAAGCAATGATAGCGCGAGGTTCACTCGATTTTGGCGGTAAATTTTTACCCACCGAAGCTCTTGGATTGACAACCCGGTATTCGGATGCATCTCAATCCGTTCAAATGGCAATGCTTCGTCCACTTTCGAGTCAAACTTGGACCAAAAAGAAGCCAGAGATCCCCCATTCCACCAGAGCGTGTACCCTTCCATAGTTTTCGGATGGATGTACGCAAGTCTAATGATCCCTGGATGCACTACCGGACACCGTCCAGCCTCGTTGATGATGTTTTGGCGCTTCTCCCTCTCGTTCGTGTTGGTTAGAGTCTTTCCGGCAAAGTAAATCCAACTTGGAATGTTTTCCAATTTGGTTATCATCACCTTCCGTACAGCCCCATAGCCACCCACCGCACTCTGCCCTGGCATTGGAATCACTTTAGCGTAACTTTCAAGCCACTTGAAAGTTCCACCAACGTAGTGAGCCAAAATTTGTTCCTCAGTAGTCGCTTTCCAAGGAGCTAGTTTCTTCTTACGGGAAGAAGAACACTATTGAACGAAGCCCTGGATCATCCTCATCTTCGCCACTAGTGCGCGCTCCTCCAGGTTCTAGGTGCTCTCATCCTCCTTCTTCCCCGTGACGTAACACCAGTTCGCAACAATATTGGTGGTCAGTGCGGTCACTTGTGTGTCCAACCACTCCGAATGCAACCAATAATCTGAGAAATTATTAAATTTCTCAGATTTATCAAGGTTTGACATTAATTTGTGTCGCATGTCAACCGTCAACTTGTGGTATCCTTCTTCGTTGTGGTTCAGATAGCTCCTCGTCAACGCCCCTGTCGTCTGGCGGTTGTAAAACTCGACGGCAATCCCTCTACATTCAACCATGTATTCGTGCGGGGGCATGTCCAGATTTGGTGACATCTTCCGCCTCATCCCGCTCGATGACGACGGATTCAATGATCCGGAAGTCAACTCCGTGTTGGTGGACGGAAGAACCGTCTCATCAACATCATCCAAGTCCATAAATATTGGGCGCTTCTCCATCGACCTACTTCCTTCTCCCTCCATATGTGATTGTCAACTCCCTACCGTGGTCGAAATTCCAAGTTGATGGTTTTAAAAAAAACCGCAAAGAGTCTGGGTACAATAAATGGGCCAAGTCCGATCACCCATCAAACTCACTTTCAGGCCGCAAAGCGAACCAACACGTGAGGCCTAGGGAGTGGACTTGGCAGAGAATAAAGACAAAATCTCCCCTATTTATATGGTGTAGGGTTCTTTTTGCGAAGACGTCCCCGCCCCTGCTCGTATGGGGCGGAGACGTCCCCGCCCCTGCCCGGGGACCCTAGACCAGTGCTTCGTCTATCGGCTATATAATATCGTGCACACCCCTAATTGTCCCCGCCTCACATACTCCCTCTTCATCCACCTCTTAATTGAGTTGGTTGTGGACGTCGTGTGAGGACTTCATCCATTCGCATTACATACATTATTCAGATTTTCCCCACCCATGGCCACGCCGGTAAAAATGAATAAAGAAGAACGAGACAAGAGTCGACTACGATCGAGAAACAAGCAGCGGATGAGGTTGCATGTGCTTTGGAATCCTGTTAAATTGGCTTTTAAAGGTTGGGAAGAAGTTCCGGAGCCATGGAGTTTCGAGGATTGCGCAAATTTCACCAAGTGGTGCCATATCGACAAGGCTTTCCCGGAGGAGCGACACAATTATCACCGACGCTTTCACAAGGCAAATTTATGGAAGTGCACCGACGAGGCGTTCAAAAATCGGTGCATTGAAGTATACCAGGTCTTGTACGACATCCCTTATATCAAACGCAACGAAGTAAATCTCTTCCTTGCGTGAGGTGTCCATGCGGAGGTAAAGTTGGGCAAGAGGGTGGATTGGTCCACCTTGAAAGCCATGGGAGATAGCATAAGAGTTCCTTCTCCGGCGAATGGATTGATTCCAATGGGGACACGGAGGTATCCAGAAGGCGGATTGGGCAAATCGATGGCGAAGACTGAATCGATCGACACGTACGAGACCGATCCCTCAAACACGGATACAGACTCTGACGGATCCCACGTTCCAATCACAAGGAGCCAAAGGACACAAGCGCGCACCAAACGAAGGAGGGCGGAACAAACGGTTAACGTAGTCGTTAACAATACCGTTAATGAAGTTGGGGCTCAGGTACAATCCCCCGCGGTTGTTGATCGAACGTTAGAAGCCTCTACTGGTGCTATTTTTGCCAACACTATCCAAACCTTGCTGAACCAATTGGAAGGGAAGACAACAGAACTATTGTCATTGCGCGATGAGGTTCGCAAGTTGAGAGTTGAAGTCAATGATAAAAACATTGTTATTGACCAGCAACGACGTGATATGGAGGAGCTCCGACTTGCCCTTCAAGCTAGTACAATGACCAAAGAAAATCGGAATCCACAATGGGAGGAAGAAGGGCTTGTACAGGTGTCAACCCAAGACGATTCATTGTCGTTTGATGAGGCCCCTACCAACGCAGACAAAGCTATGGTCAACAAAGAAGAGGGTGGGGGGGGACGGCGGCAAAGAGCTGGCTAAAGCGCTTGAAGAGAATTCAAGACTACAAAGTCGCTTGGGTGTGTTGGTAGAACATTACTATCAATGGAAGTTGGCCTGCGTCTTCACGGTCCATCGGTCCCGACAATTGGTGGCGGAATTCAAAAAAATCGACAACAACTATACCGAAAACAACCAGGAGAGGGTGTTTGGTTTGACATCGTGGGCCCTCGTAGATGATCTTTTCAAGATGGATGAAATGGCGATGGTGAAACCCGCTGGTGGGCAAAGGTGGGATGCATCTAGGCACTTGTGAGCACTTGTACCATCCGAAGGTGGGATGCATCTAGGCACTTGTGAGCACTTGTACCATCCATTTTGCTTGATTAGCTTGATGGTTGTATGCCGGCGGTGCTCATTGTGCAAAGCCCCTTTTCACGAGTGATTGTACGAATTTCTTGGATTAGTTCCATACATGCCCCCGCATTGGGAGTTCAATGTGACGAACGCTCATGATCAATCACATATGTGGGGAAAGGATTTGGTGTGGAGCTAGAAACTGAAGATGCACTCGTTGGATAAGATGCAGTTCTCAAACGAGTGGGGTTGGGAAAGGGACCCGGAGCAGATTGTCTGGGTGTGCAAGAATTTGATCCCGTTAAAGGACAAATATGGTCAAGGAAAACGAAATTTCTTCTACCAATGCTTTAATGGCCATTGGGACGAGAACGGGGAGCAATTTTGTTTCGGACCTCATCCACGGCAATGGTTGTGGGCCGTTGACGGAGTTCGCATCACAGACGACAACGGGGATCGCATTTCTCACAACGTTGACCAACCAGACCCGCAAGAACTAAGACAATTATCGGAATCAGAGTGGAAAGAAATTTTCCGAAATGACGGAATCGACTTCTTGCTCGATGTGCACAGTCTAGGGACACCGCAAGCGCTCGACCAGCTCATGCAATCCCAAATCCTAAGGGCCGTGTTGGATGAAGATGGACCAGCGAGGAGAACACGATCGGCGTCTCGTAGACTTGTATTGGGCTCAGATGAAGACCTCCCTATGCACGTAGGGGCACACGACAACGAGGCAGGGGCAAGTGGCACTACTAATAGCCCGATGAATATTGACTAGGTGTATTTTTTGTTTTTGCGGTTCCAAGAGACAATTTTCTTACAATGCTTCATCTTTTAGCGTTTAATGTATTTTCCCATTTTCGTATTACATTATGGATACTAAAAAAAAATATGAATAGTACTGTCTACATTCTATTTGATAATAGTGGTGTGAATCCGTGTGATTATGGATGTACTTAAGCCTCATAAGGATTTGTGCATTTGTATAAAAAAATGGTGTGGACCAAGTTTTAAACCTCCAAACATTTTTAATCCCTAAAGGACCAAGGCATTTTTGCACCAAAAACACTTCAAAACTGTGAGGCTATAGTATAATGCCTAAGAATGGAGACAAAACCTTTTTATTTCTACATCTAACCATAGGATCACAATAAATACTTCTTTGTTAATGTCCCCACAAAATTTCATAAATTTTAACCACACGGATTGAAAGGCTTGCATAGCTCCCATGCTATTCACTACTTGGTATCAAATTTTTGCACTAGATAAGGCCTAAATCCATTACTAATGGTAGTTTAGGATGATGTTAGTTCCTTATACACCAATTGTTAGAGGTAGAAAAAGGGTGTACCTTATTCAAGTCAACTATGCTAGTAGTGGAAGCTAAAAAATGGGCAAGTAACGTTTTAGTTTTTAGATACTTGATATGTTTTAGATTGATGATCCAAACGGTCAATATGAAGGTCTACACCACATATTGTTGTGGAAAAAATCAAAAGTATAAAAAGTTAAAATCTCTAAGTTTTATGTGGTAAGACGATTTTGTTTTTGGTACCTTACCCGTTATATTTTTGGCAATATGTGAAAATCTTTGACTTGAGTTGAAGCGTTATTTTCCACTAAAGACAAGGAATTTTTTTTAAAATTTGGAAGGAAATAATTTTCTACACTTTTATGTTTGCTCCAAAACTAATAGGGAGCTAATAAAGGTGTTCCTTATTAGAGAGCATGCCGTCAAAGTACAAAAGTTGTACTTTCTATTTCGCCTTCCTCCCTAGAACTAGGGAAAGACATAATCTGCATGTTTTTTTAAGTGCATTAGGATCTTGTCGGAACCAAAAATAAATCACCCCATATTTAATAGTGCACCCGCCTCATGGAGATGAGGAGTGCCTCGGCCAAGCAAGAGTGGCCTCAAACGCCTCTTTGGAAAGTTTTGTGGGGACGAACCTCCCCCCCAATTTACAAGCAAACGTCCCCGCCCTGCCCTAGTGGGGCGGAGACGTCTCCGCCCCATACCCGGCAGGGGCGGCGACGTCTCCGCCCCCACCGGATTACTATTTTAGTGGACGGGGACCTCATTTGTCCCCACCTCGCATACTCCTATCCACCATCTCTTCATTGAGCTAGATGTGGGCATTTGCGAGGTCTCATTCATCCATCCATGCCAGAATTTTGCATTCACACATGCACACCATGTCTTCATCCGGACAATTGGCCAAGGAGGAGCGAGACAAGACCCGTGCAAGAGCGGGGAACGCCCATCGAAAGCGGTTGCACGTTCTTCGAAATCCCGAGAAGTTGGCTTTTCGAGGTTGGGAGGACGTAGTGGAGCCATGGAGTTTTGATGATTGCGCGAGCTACATCGAGTGGTGCCACATCGACAAGGCTTTCCCAGAGGCGCGACACAACTATCACCGGCGCTTCCACAAGGCAAACTTGAAACATTGCATTGACGAGGCGTTTAAAAACTGATGCATCGAAGTTTACCAAGTGTTGTATGACGTCCCATTCCTCAAACGCAACGAAGTAAATCTCTTCATTGTGCGGGATGTTCATGCGGAGGTGAAGTTGGGCAAGATAGTCGATTGGTCCACTTTGAAGTCGATGCTGGGGAAAATAAAAATTCCTCGCCCTGAAAATGGAATAATTCCAATGGGATGGCGCAAGTATCCGGAAGGTGGATTGGGCAAGTTCATGACTGTGATGGAGGACACACCTAGCTATGATACTGACACGTCAAGTTCAGATGATGACTCCGACGGAACCCACGTCCAAGTCGCGAGCGAAAAGGCACAAGCACGTGGTAGGCTGAGGAGGACCGAACGAGCCCTTCACCAACGTTACTATTGACTAGGAGTATTTAAAGGTTTAGGACGTAGCAAATCAATTTTGTGAACAATACTTTTGCTCTAAACATTATATGGTTTTAAATATCCTTTTTGTTTGTAATGGTACAATTTATTTAGAGAACTTGCACATTACATTCTACTAGAGGCTTATACTACCTGTTATGGATGGGGACTTGCATAGCTCCCATGCTATTCACTACTTGGTTTATTTTTTTGCTTTAATGGTATGTGGTACATTCCTAATCTTTTGTGGGGCAATTGTGTTTAAATTATTTATTTAGAGAACTTGCACATTACATTCTACTAGAGGCTTGTACTACCCGTTATGGATGGGGACTTGCATAGCTCCCATGCTATTCACTACTTGGTTTATTTTTTTGCTTTAATGGTATGTGGTACATTCCTTATCTTTTGTGGGGCAATTGTGTTTAAATTATTTATTTAGAGAACTTGTACATTACATTCTACTAGAGGCTTGTACTACCCGTTATGGATGGGGACTTGCATAGCTCCCATGCTATTCACTACTTGGTTTATTTTTTTGCTTTAATGGTATGTGGTACATTCCTTATCTTTTGTGGGGCAATTGTGTTTAAATTATTTATTTAGAGAACTTGCACATTACATTCTACTAGAGGCTTGTACTACCCGTTATGGATGGGGACTTGCATAGCTCCCATGTTATTCACTACTTGATCTAAAAAGGAGCTAATAAAGGTGTTCATTATTGGAGAGCATGCGGTCAAAGGACAAAAGTAGTACTTTCCCGAAAGCCTTCCTTCGTAGACATAACCTATTTCTTATTTTAAGTGCGTCGCAATCTTGTCGGAACCAAAAATAAGGTACCCTATATTAAAACCTCCACCCTCCTCATGGAGAGGAGGAGTGCCTAAGCACCCAAAATGCCCCAAAGGCCTTCTTCTCCTGGGTTGGGGAGACGTCCCAGCCCTTGCCCAAGTAAGGGCGGGGACGTCTCCGCCCTGCCCTTACCCGGGCAAGGGCGGAGACGTCCCTGTCCTTACCCGTGCAGGGGCGGGGACGTCCCCGCCCTTACACGGGCAGGGGCGGAGACGTCCCCGCCCTTGGCACGTCAGGTCCCACCCGTTCTTGGCTCCTGTATAAAAGGTTCGGGGAGGGCCGATTGTACTCACACTTGTCACCTTGGCCTCTATCTCTTGGACCTCAATTTAGTTTGAGCTCCTTGCGAGTCTACTTGGGTGGTAGGCGGCATTGGTGTGCGGCTGAGGTGATGTAAAAATTGGTTCAAGCAGTGCACCAGCGCTATCAGACCTCACATTTTTACCTGATTCTATACTATAACTAGCCCCGGATTTTGGCTTAGAGGGGACTTGCACATTATTTGGCATACGCCGTGAATGCAATGGGAAGTCAAAGGAAACAAACAAAAGAATGGGAACCTTGGTACAATTTTGGTGACAACGGGGGCAAAGTGAGTTGTGTTTTCTGTAACTATACTTTTAGCTACAAACGTGAGCGTGCGTTCGCTCACTTTGGATACGGCGCCAAGTCAGAGAGGTCGATTTGTCGTAGTTTACCTCCCTATGTGCGAAGTTGATTTGCCAATTGTGGAAACATTGTTCCGCAACGAATGACGGGCGGGGACATGTATGGCGGAGATTGAGGCCCGAGTGGTCCATCGAGGGCACCAACTATTGACACTTCAAGCCAATCCGACGCTCAAAATAATGTGGTGGGTGGGGTGACAAGTGGGCCTCAGGAAGGAGTGCCTAATCTCTCTGAAGGAAACGACCGCGAACATGTGTCGGGTGGTCTTACCGCTTCGAATTCCACTAGATCTGGGCAACTACATCAATAACGGATGTTTGATGCTTTTAACATTGCAAAGAGGAAGGAACTTGATGAGAAGTGGGCGACTTTTTTCTATCAAGCGAATGTGCCTTTTAATGTGGCGCGAAATCAAGCCTTCATCGATGCAGTGAGGGCGACATCTGTGGCAAAGTTTGAGTACACTCCTCCTATATATCACCAGTTGAGGACTAGATTGATTGAACCTAAGAGGTTGCAAATTGAGAAAGAGATTGAAGCCAAAGTTGGTTTTGCAATCAAGAACTATGGGGTGTCGATATGCACGGATGGTTGGAATGATGTCCATCGGAGGCCCTTCATGAATTTAATGATGTCGTGCCCCACTGGTGACGTATTCTTGGGGAGCATAGACACCAGTGGTGAGAAGAAGTCCATGCGGTACATAGCGGACCAAGTGAAAGTTTACATTGAGAAGGTGGGTTCCAAGAATGTGACACAGATTTGTACAGACAATGCTCCCAACATGCTTGGAGCGATGGATGATATTATTCTTACGTACCCGCACATTCACTAGCAGGGGTGCATGGCACATGCATTGGATCTCATGTTGGAAGATTGAGCGAAGGTCCAAGAATTTAAAGATTTAATAGAGAGGGCAAAGAAATTGTGCAAATATATTAGAAACCATCATTCGACAATGGGGACACTTCGTGAATTGAGTCCAAACCTGCATATTGTAGTGCCCACTGAAACCCGCTTTGCTTGTAATTTCCTTATGTTGGATCGATTGGTGAGACTCAAACGAGTGTTGAAGCAGTTGAAAGACCACCCCCGTGTTGTAAACTACTTTGCAACCCTACGGAACAAACAAAATGGAGAGCAAGCAGCAACCGCAGCGCGTAATGTGGTGCTCACCATCAAAGATGTGGCCTTTTGGCAACGATGTCAGAATTACGTGCACATGACTGGGGATGTTTTGAAGGCATTGTGTGTGTTTGATGGCCGCGAACCAGCCATGGGTCGTGCGTGGCTTGTGATGCATAATTTGCGAGAACACGTGTACTCTTTGAGAGAGTCACCCTATACTCTACGAGCTGACATAGCATCCACTCTTGAGCAATCTTTTGATGCCCGGTGGCAAATGGTTTTTACCGATGTTCACTACGCCAGGGCTCTTTTGAATCCATACTTCAAGGATAATGTGGCGCTTAGGGCTGATGGAATCGCACAAAGAGCATTGAATCGGGTTGTTCGCAAAATGATGGAGGTATTGGAAGTCTCATATGAGGACGTCCAATATGAGTTAACACAGTACGAGGAGGGCACAGGACCATATGGCCCTACCGAGGCATCTGACATCCGCCAGACAAAGCTTCAACTCCACCAATGGTGGGCCAGGATCGCAGACAAGGCATTGTCTAAAATAGCTGTTCGTATTCTAGCCCTTACGTGTTCAGCTAGCTCTTGCAAACAAAATTGGAGTATGTACTCGTTTGTCCACAACAAGAGCCGAAATCGATTAGCGGCAGAAAAGGCTGCGTCATTGGTGTATATTTATACCAATAGCCGATGCCTTCAACAAAGACCAGGGGCCGATCCCGTTCGATGATACGATGCGAATATTCACTCAGAGGATTCCTACCCAGATGCCTTAGAGCCGGTCCCGGTGGGTGAATCTAATCGTGAATTTGATGTGTTGATAGCCGAGGAAGAGGAGGAGCACAATATGGCAGTTTCCCGTACTCCGCTGGAGTACCGTGGACACCCTAATCTTTGGGCGGAAGGCGCCGATCATCTTGAGGAAATGAGAAACTATTACGGAGATGATGATGATGTGGAAGAAGAATTGGCTCAAGGTCGTTGGGGACCTTGGAATCAAAGTCCTCGTTGCAGTCCTTCGCCTCATCTTCCTCAAAATGAGGGCATTCATGAAGTGCAACCTTTGTCTACTTCCTCAGAGAGCGACATCCCAAATGTGACTAACCTTGAAGAGCCTGAAACGGGGGGGGGGCAATGTCGGGAATGTTCGCGACGAGGACAATTTCCCATCAGACTATGGTGGTGGAAATGGAGATGGCGACAACAACGGAGCGGGAGAGAACGCAATAAATACTGCGACTCGAAACAACCAAGCATCGGTTGAAAACCGGTATGGCCAAGAGAGCCCTATTGGAATGGGTGCATCATTTCATAGCACTGGAGTCGTTCAAGGAGACTCTAACACAAATGTTGTAAACACAACAATTGTAGGGACGACTTCAAGAAATGAAAGGGTTGTTAATCAACGAAAGCGTTTTGACCCGGAATATGTAGACCCCGATGATGCTTTTGCATTCATAGAGGACCTTGAGCCACAACCATCTCCGGTTGTGGTGTTGCCTACGGTTATCAATGACCAGAATGTACCAACGCCGCCTTCCCGGAATTCCTCTTCTCCTAGAATGGCGAATGCCATGTATGGACCTTTTCAACGAAGTGTAGGCGTTGAGGGGATGGGTCTAAACACTTCCGCTATTACTACCAGAAATGGCAGACCGCCTTTGGCCGCTACAAGGACGCCTCTTCATCCAATGGGTCAATATATACAACCGAGTGTAAGGACTAATGCTCGTGGAGGGTCTAGAGGCCGTGAAGGAAGAAACAACGGCGAAGCATCCTCTTGAAGGCATCGTAGACGTCCCCTCCTTGGAATAGGGGCACGAGATCCGAACGTGGTTGTACAACCGTTTTTGGACACGTATGTTCCAGGACGCTCTTCAACAACTCCGGCGATTGTTGTTCCGAATCGAGAAATTCGTCCTACCAGCGGCCCAACCATAAATTCCGACGGCGATGATCCTCACTCACATCGACAAAAGAGATTCAGACACTCGCGTTGCGATGGTGAAACAATCGTAGAGCTTCGCAATGACAACTCTGAAATAGAGGGCTTTTGGACTACGGATGGTAGCAATGGAGAATTCTCAGATGAGAGCGGTGAAAGAGCTGATGATGACAACCGTCCAGATTGCAATGAGGCACCAGATGATGATGATATCGTCCTTCGAGATGCGGTTATGGGTGGCCCTTCCACCGAAGGAGTGCGCAGATCGAGCCGTTTGAATAATTAAAGGACAAGAAAAGTAACTACATATATGTATGCGAAATCAAGAGAGTTGTGATAATTCATAGAAGAAGCTAGGAGAGAAAAAGGTTTCTTAGATAACTACAAGATATTACTTCGTTTGGAAGTATGAGATTAGGGAATTCTTGTTTTATTGTGAAACTTTTTAAGGTAATAAACAGATTTTGCTTCCAGACATTAAGGCCTCTCCGCTCAATGATGGAGGGGCGTGGACGCCTACATGAGGGGCGGGGATGTCCCTGCCCCATGGGAGGCGTCTCCGCCCATGGGGCGTAGACGTCCCCGCCCTTCATGGTGACGTCCCCGCCCCTCATGGAGACGTTCCCGCCCTAGTGCCACGGTGGCGTGACACGTCCGTATGTGACGTGGCGATCACAGTAAAAATTTCTTACTTGCAAAAAATTACTGGGCGCTCTTCGGGCAATCCGTCCGAATCGTCCGTCCGTGCCGTCCGGACCGCTCGTCCGGTTGTCCCGTCCGATCACCTCAACCCGTCCGTTATGACAACCCTGCCAGGGTTCTGTAATGGGCACCACTGGATTTCTTAGAAAGTATGTAAAATTGGGTGTCATGGGACCCCAGTAGTACGTGAATGTCCTCACATAGTATTATGAATACACTAAACTATAGTATGTTCACGAACATAGGAACTATGCATAAGACCAGTAAGGTCTCTCCATAGGCGACGACTATATACTCCATTAAATACATACGTGTATATTCTATACTGTAAGTCTTCTGGGTTCAAACTCTATAGTGTGTCCAATACCTACACATACAATGACTCATGAGTGTCTATTCTATCACGGTATGTTCAGGCACAAACCCTGTTGATATACCCCATGAAAGACTATGCATGCGTGTATAGCTGTGACTATTCAAGGTATACCAACATACAAAGACTCTTGGGTTAGTACTATCGCAAGATATATTTAAGAAAAAGCCATATTGACATACCGTATGAAATATTACTAGAGTGTAAGTGTATATTGGATACCTCTGCAATGTACATCAAAATAATACGACTCACGGGTCTATACTCTGTCGAGGTATACATGAGAACAACCCCTTGTAATGATCGACATGACCAAGTCTATTAGAGTATATGAAAGACCTCTACGAAGTTTATCAACTCTCGAAGGGGTTGAGGGCTTTACACCATGTTAAGGTATATAGAGGAGAAGCCCTGTTGACTTGTTGTATGAAAGATTTCTGGAGTATATAAACTACCTCTATGATGTATATCAACGTACTAGCAATATGCACAAAAACACCTAAAGAGGGATCTCAGAAGTATATGAACTGACCATAGTGCTTGTGGGAAGAGGCCATATACAATATCCAAAAGGCTTCACACTTGACATGTGTATTGGAAAAATTTGTGTCTATCACAATTGACCACATGGAATATACCTAGAGCGGAGGATGTGTTCAGAAGTACCTAGCTTTCAAGGAGGAGGTGGGTTGCATGCGTCTCATACACCTTGGGCCCCATCCGCCTTCTCCTCACGTCCTTCTTGTTAGGGCTGACACGGGTTTCTGTACACCACCAAGATATGACAAGGTCTCTTGCAGCGGCAGAAAGACCGGGCCTCTTCCGTCGCTCAAGCAACATGAAAATGGAGGATCCGTTGGACTGTAGACTTTGACGTCGTTGCACAGCTGCAGCAATACACTTCGGATTTGCTCCCAAAACCTTTGACAATGCTCGTACGCTCGCCACTTCACTACCAACCGTAGCCTCCAGCAAGGTCTTCTTTCTCACTAGTTTCTCCTTCGAACATGGATTTTTCAGCAGCCGCAACTCTTTCTTATACGACTCAAGAAAAACGTGTCTAGCTCTTACATCAGAGTTACTACGATAACACTCCGGCAAGTGCCGGGCTATGTTTCTGTTCAACAACACCGATTCCAGTATAGAGTGTCTGAAAGCAGGACCCTCCTCAGCATTCACGAGTTCCATGACAATGAAATCTGAAATGCGCGACGACACTCGATGGACATCTCGTCGATCAACGTTCTCTTCAGCTGGAACCCTAGCCACCAACGCCAACTGAAGCGAATTCTCCTCAAGCTCCCTTCTTCTCGCTCTAGAACGTCGTTGTCTCTCTATTGCGTTTTCCCTAACACGCGCAGCGTCCTCTTCATCTCTAGACATCCCCACGCCTGTTCCTTCACGTGATGCAGGCGGCCGATGCATACCCCTTCGACGATCTCCAGCCCTAGTAGTAACCATTTCTACAATGCACACATTACCAAAGTAAGCATCATAATGTACAAAGCATACCAATATACCTTGAACGACTGTTATTTAGAATAAACTTAATATGGTGTAGACTGTATTTTGGTACAGACTGAACGAGGTGCGATTGGAATGGCAACTCTTGCCAGCGCAGCCGTCATCTTATATCGATACCAACTCATACTTGTGTTTAAGGCGATGAAGATAGGGTTCGGACCATTGGACATGATCGACAATAAGACCGACGTGGACTACATTTGAAGGGACAGTCGTAGTATCTCTAGTATAAAATCTGGAAATACTGAGGTATTAGGTATAACTACATGGCACTGGGGTTAACAATTGATAGATTTGCTAAACCTAATAGGACATATACTACTGCGTACTATGTGCAACAAAGTCTCTGCTCCATGTATACATTATATATACTTGAATATAATGCATTGGTAGCTAGACTTTCTGGACCCGGCCAATCAACTCACAAGCGGCTTGTATCTGTTCGGCACCAACTCCAGCACCTACATTGCTCAACCGGACCACTGAGGTCTGCTCGACCGGACTAGTGAGGTATTTTCAGCTCTCTCACGAGCATCTTTTCCCTGCAATATAAGGCGGCACGAAGTTACTATTACCTGGAAAACCGAGTGAGGAAGTTTCTGAAGATATTCTTGCGCCTATACTATGAAAAAATCCACAAAAAGTGCAGGAGTTGGTACCTTAAACTTCACGTTGGCATTGTAGTCCCCATGTTTCTCAGTATATGATATATCCGAACTATCACCTATGTTCTGTGTGGAGGAAATATATACATTGATGTATAAAGGCTTTAGAGTGCTGGAACTCGGTTCTTTGCGTATGCGAATTCCTTTGATGTACACTTTATCCTTTCCTAGTGCCTTCTGAAGAGCCTCAGCAGTCTGAAAAAGCAATACAAACATCACATTAGATAAGATGCAGGTTTCTACTCTTCACTACAGGTTTCAAAAATTGAATGAACTACAACACACAGACCTGCTTGATAGTCCCCTGGTCCGAACCCTATCTTCATTTCGATGAAAGCCCGTATGTTCGAGCACGATGCCCGGCAACCAACACCCATTTCAAGAAGTATCGCGTGTTGCACAATCCCTTCTCACCGACAAGCCGCAACCTCCTTCAACCTGCATGTCATATGGATCTCACCATGAAACTGATTTCAAACCACTTTGATGTGCGTTGTAGACCCAACCTCTTATTTTCCATGAGCACATCACGTAGTGGTTAACGACGTCTTTACAGATGAGTAGACCTTCTAACTCAGAACAGACCCTAAAAAAATAGCACCAAAATTACCTCAGAGTGTCGAAGGCTAGAAAACTTGACTACAATGCGACCGTCCCACTGATCGCTTTTCGTAGGTCACGTAAACATTCCTCGGCTTGGCGTCTGCAGAGTCATTGAGGAATGACAACCAAGCTATGCGTACTTCACACCCTAAACCGACGCCCACGTATAGTAGGCTTCTTTCTATTCGGACAACACGTACTGGAGCGCCATCTTCTCCCGCCCTAGAAGTCGATGTATCTGGGTCATACAACACAGCCAAGAGTGGAAAACATGATTGTCGACAACAATCAGGCTTCACCGAAACTTCAACAACATTCAGTAAGTGGAAGAAATTAGAGACTTACCTGGTACCATTGTATGCGGTCATCGGTGTGCAATTTTTGTGGACTCGTTGCAGGGCTCTAATTTTTCCTTCAGGCGCATGTTGCATGGAGCATGCTCCAAGACGTTACGCTAGCGCAGAGACCATCTTCACCACCTTTCGGCGCAGATACCATCTTCACCACCGCCGCACACAGTCTACACCCAAGTAATGACGTTACGGCGGCCATACAACTCTGCAAAGTTAGAGCGTCGTCCACATTAAAGTCCTGGATACTAGGTAGTTCAATAAACACTCACTGCCATTCCACTGACAGCGTTTCTGCATTTGAGGAAGGCACGTGTCGCGATCTAAGTTGCCCACTCCTTTCCCGTGTTTCAGTATATTATATACCGTAGGATATGG
Organism: Bryoerythrophyllum caledonicum; assembly: GCA_963971425.1. Taxonomy (NCBI): domain Eukaryota; kingdom Viridiplantae; phylum Streptophyta; class Bryopsida; order Pottiales; family Pottiaceae; genus Bryoerythrophyllum; species Bryoerythrophyllum caledonicum. The sequence continues at coordinate 21,224,006 of OZ020515.1, forward strand.
AAAATATACCATATGTACAGTGAAGTATATGAAAAAACACAGACCCCCGAAAACTTGGTTTGACCCAAATTTATGGATAAAAAACTTTTTTGTAGGATAAAATTATGTTCAAAGATGGATTATTGTACGATGTATCTGATTCGATAAGAAATCGAAGCAGGAAACAACAGTGATCCCTATTTTATGAGCCTTGAAAAAATAGCTAGTTTCGTTTATTTCTCAATCTGGCTTTACTGTGGACCATCTTTTAGATGGAAAGGCATCTATGGCTACTTAAATTTGCTTAACCGTTTACTATTAAAGAAATGTCATTGAATTAATGTTAAGGAAGACAAGCTTCTTGATGAAGTTATTGAAAAACATATAAAGGGTAGATGGTTGCCGTGCCTTGTGCATTACTTCAGGCCATTATTAGTTTGGATTGTATCTTCTTAGTTTCTATAGGTTGATAGTATGGCTTCACAAGACCTGATGATTGGGAGTTCTCTTTAGCTCACTCACCGGATGATCTAATTCAACTTTCTCAACCATCAACATCAAGGCGTCGTGTGCGAGAGGAAGTAGCGCCTTCTGAGCGTCGTGTTCAATCACGTATCGCTTTTGATCCTCAACAAGTTCTTTTGACAACTTTAAGAAGTTTACAACCGGAGGCGAGAACTTTAGTAATCGTCTTGGAGGCTGAAGCAATGCTTATCGAAGGCCATCAAGTGGTGTTTGAAGGGTGTTTTCAAAACACTAATGAAAGTCAAATGGTGATCCGCTTGTCCATTGACTTTGGTCACCGTCTTTGGCTTCAAGGCCCGCTCAAACACTTGAGTAGTGAAAGGCGAGCAAGTTACATTGTTACTATTCTTCGTGAGATTCTTGACTTTTTACATGTTTAATCCATCTAGGGGCTGAAGTTGAGACAATTTATTGTTATTTCTCTTTATTTATTTGTGGTTAGTTGTTGTTGTTGAAGAAACCCGGTCTTTAGATTGATGACCAAGTTGTTAGTGTTTAAAAATGCAAATAATAGAAGGGATAGGGGGATAATAAGAGTTGATAAGTGGGAAAATTTGGGCAACCAATGGGGTTTAAAATGCCCATGTGGCCTTTGAATGGGCTGAGGTTAGTTGTGATTGGCTCATTCCCCTTTTTGGGGGTTGGGTTCTTCCTTACCAAGGAGGGGCTAGACTGCGGGGCTCTCTCTGGTTGTTTTTGTGTTAGATTGTTTTGATTTTTGAGTATGTCGTAGCCCTTGTTGTTAGCTCTCTATGAAGCTATCACTCGGTCTCAGAGCTAAAAGTATGAGTGAAAGGCGTTTTGTCGAACACAAGGGAGTCTGTTGCCCCATGTTTTCATGAGTAGTAGGTTTGAAGCCTTGTAGCAAGTTGTACAAAGTATATCTAAATGACATCTTTGATGAATGTTTGTACACTATAAATAGCTTTTCAAAGAGCTATCTTATGCTCTATTTCAAGCTTTTGTGAAGTCATAGCACTAGTTTGAAAGAAGAGGGGTCAGCTGGCTTGAGTTTTTGTAAGAAGTAACTTTGATTGCACATAGCGGCTGGCCAGATGAGTTTTTGGAAGTGAAATTTGGTGTGTGTGTGTGGTGTATTTTAGTGGCTTTTCAAGTAGCTATAGCACGTCTCATTCCAAATTTGTATGAAACCGTAGTGGTATTTTAAATTAGAAGGTTAATCAAGAGTTTAAAAAAAAGTTTGAGTTCGGTTTATACTTAATGAGAGGTTAGATAAATGATTTCAAAGGGAGTAAGGGTATATAGGAGAAGGGTATGAAGTAGTTAGGGTATGTAAGGGTAAGGGTATGTGGAATTGAGGTTAGTTAGGAAATTAATTATCTTAATCAAGGTTAATTGTGTTAAGTAAGATTAACTAGTCTAATTGTAATCAATTAGCTTAACTAAGATTAAGTGGATTAATCAAGGTTAATCATATTAGTTAAATATAAATATCTTAACTATTAATTAATTATTATTAAGTGAAATTAGTTAATTTAATCAGAGTTTGATTAAGGCTTGATTTAGGTTAAGGATAATTAATGTTTTCAGTTAAGTTTTTTGGAGACAAGTTCTACAAGACATCTGCATTATGTCTTATTATATGTACATTGAGTTTTATTATACAAGTTGAAGATTGGAGGCCTTTCTCGTATGCTGAATGAGGACTTATGAGTTAATATGGACTTAGACACAAAATTATATGGTCCGTATTCTCCTTTTCCCTCTCTAAACTAAGTGCAGCCAAGAACCCTGTATTTTCCTGAAGCAAAGACTCTCTACTCGACATTTGGTACTTCTAGTGAGAGTGTTTCAGGGTTTTTGGTTTGGTTTGGGAAATATGGATGATTCTGGAAGAACTCGAGGCGGTGGGGGTGGTCAGAATCTTGCGGAGGAGTTTAGGAGGGCCATGGAGATGCTCATCGGTCAACAAGCTGCCAATACATCAGGACAAGGAGCCATGAAGGCTTTGAAGACTGTCATCAACAAATTAGGGAGGTTTGATGGCAAAAATGTTTTGAAGTTTTTGAGGATCTATGGATGCGAGATGGAGATTTATGAAGTAGCTGAAGAAAGGATGATAGAAATTTTTCACCTTGCAGTTGTACCTGAGATTAGGGAGAGGGTCCGACAGTTGCATGAGGGTATAGATGTTCCCTCATGGACTGCATTTGAAGAAAGGCTCAGAAATGAGTACTTTGATGAAGATACTGAGAGGATGTCCAAGAGAGGGTTTCTTGATTGGGTGGAACAACGACCTGGCAAGTACATGGGGCCCAACGAATTACTGAGAGTTTGAAAAGAAGTTTGGACAGTTACCTTTGGTTGAGAAACGTCTTCAGGAGGTGAGGAAGTCCGAGCTTTTTCTACAAGCTGCGGATGAAGCATTAGAAGACAGATTGCTTATCTTCCTTTAAAATTGTACTACCGAAGATGGGTTTACCACGAATTGGAGGAGATTGGAAGAAGGAGTGAGCATTATTGCCAAACAACAACGTGTGAAGGCAAGAGGACTTGGAGCAAGGATAGAGGCTTTACCGACAATAGAAAACAAAGCTTCAACATCAACCCAGCCTACTTCTAGTCCTCTAAGTTCCTCAAAGGGCAAAACGATGAATGATACTACGATTCAAGAGCTTATGAAGGGCATCAGGGAATTGAAGGTGGAGATGGGTATGCTTATGAGGAATACTAAAACGCGTGGTTCACAACCAAGTGGAGGACTGAAGGAGTTTGTCGTGAGGTGCATTTGGTGCGATGATCCAAGCCACAAACGTGGGGATTGTACGTCGTATGCAGATGCCATGAAGAATGACATTATTACTTTCAAAGAAAGAAGGATTAGGGATGCTTCGACGGAAGAAGTTTTGAACACCAATTTTGGAAGAGGGGGCATGAAGAAGTTGATCGATGAGCGGTTGAAAAATTGCAGTTTTTCGAAAGGCAAGGAAGCAGAAATCTATAGCATTGAGGTTGAACAGAGTAAGGCGAAAACCTTATCTCATGTACCCATAGAACTGATGGTCTGAGGAGCACAAGCTATTAGACAGCTTACTGGATGAGATGATCCGGTAGATGCGATCACCATCAGGGCATATCTGGATAATGAGCAAGGGGTTGATTTGTCCAGCGATGTGTTGGTCGAAGCCAAACGTGGCAGAGATGAAGAAAAAAAAGAGACAACGGAGCGAGTAAGCAAGAGAAAGCCTTCAGGCAACAAGGATACTACTCCAGCACAAGGGCCAACAAATCACACTCGCCAGAAAGAAGATGCTCGACCTTCTAATTTACGTCCAGGAAATGTATTATTGCTAAAGGACAAATGGGAGGAAAGGATGAGCTGTAAGAAGTGAAATGAGAAAGAAGATTCTGCAAAGGGAAGAGGTAAAGTACCAGCCTACAAACTTCAATCCGATATTGAATCCTCAATAGATATGAAGGACATTCTTGAAGAGAGGATTTTTGATGCAAAGATTGAATTCACTTTAAGAAAAGCTCTTGGTATTGCCAAGAAAGACTTTCACGAGCTCATAATAGATGTTATCAAGAGAAAGAGGCAAATGACAGCAGAGACAGTGATGGCAAAGGCGATAGATACTCACGTGACCAAAGATGAGGAAAAAGAGATTGGGCAAGTGTTTGTCATGATGTGTGACTCTACAAAATGAAGGGAGAAGGATGTGGAAGATGTTTCAAATCTTTTGGATGGAGAAATGGAGGATGAGGTCTTGCAGATGTTTTCCTTAGAATTCATTGCAAAGAAATCAGAGGAGGCAAAGGCTGATGCTTCTCCTGAAGAGATTGCAATGACATGTTGTATGGATGGAGAGTTTTGGGGAGAACATGAGGATGGAACAATGCGAACTTATACTCAGCCATTCTAGGCCAGAGCTACAACAGAGACACGTGTGAAGCTTGACGACTTGGATGAGTCTATATTAGCTCTTGTTGATCATGGATCTGAGATTAACATAATCTCAAGGAAGATCTATGAAAAGGGTAAGTGGCCTATTGACATCAACCATGGATGGGTCTTGCGAGCAGCGAATAACGAGAGAGGGGGTCTTTACGGTGCATGTCCAGCTGTGAAGACCAAGATTGGAGATGTTGAAGTTGAACAAAACTTCTTTGTGCAGAACAATGGTATATATCCGATTATTTTGGGACAACCATATATCACTGCTACAAGGACGGGAACTAAGGTATTGAATGACGGCTCATACTATGCTAGAATTCGGAGTTGTGATGGGAAGAAAGTAGTGCAGTTTCTCACTGTGAAGCCAAATCACGAGAGACATAGACTCCAACTTAGAGAAGCACTTATGATCGATGACTCTGAAAACTTTCAGGGTTTCTAGATTGTAGACGTGGAAGATGGGGGTCCGCGGATGCAAGGGGTTTCTCAACAGTTTCATTCCCCAATGTAAATAGTAGAGGTCGTGTGGTTTTAAATGTTACAGGAGATAGCCTTGTAACTTTTGTGAGGATTGAAGATTTGGATTCAGTAGGAAAGATGGCAGTTAAGAAAATTGAAGAATTTTTTTTAAAAATGGGTGGGGTATTGGATGACGAGAATATTGTTGGAGTGATAGAAGAAGAAGGATTTTCTAATGACATTGTAAAGGTTTTAGAAGGTGTACTTGACCAAAAGCCAACGCCTAGTAATGTTGTCGTTGAGGTTCATTCAAGGGAGCTCTTTGACGAGCTTTTTGAATCAGCAACAACTATTGGATTGGTTGAGAGCCATAGTGCATACTTTGAAGTTGATGTTAACACCAAATACAAGACAGTGGCAAAGAAAGTGAAGCCCATAGCAACACAATTGCCATCTGACACTAATAATCACATTAAACATGCGGAGAAGGAACCGGGACTTAGAGAATCAAGGAAGATTGGGCACAAGTTCACTAATGAGACAATTGGCAAGCTAGAGATTGGAGGGGGTGAATTCTTGAATGAACCAGAGAAGAAGAGATTCTGAGACATGCTCTCTAAACATGGCAAAGCCTTTGCGTCATCACTAGATGAAATTGGATGTGTGCAACCTAATGTAGTTGCACCAATGGTTATTTTTACAGTGCCACATGTCCCATGGGATTTGAAGCCAATACCAGTGCCAAGGGCTTTGTTGCCAAAGTTGGTAAGTCTACTGAAGGAGAAAGTACGAATGGGCATACTTGAACCTTCTATGGCTCCATACTCCAACCGTTGGTTTACAGTGCCAAAGAAATCAGGGACATTAAGATTCATAAAAGACATGCAGCCGGCTAATAAGGTTACTATCAGAAACAAAGGATCTGGACCGGTTGTGGATGAAGTGGCTGAAGCATTTGCAGGACATGCCATCTATTCTATTGGAGACTTATATTCAAGTTATGATCAATTCCAACTTGCAAATGAAAGTAGGGATTTGACAACCATGAAGACTCCATTGGAACATGTAAGGATGTGGACATTGCCTCAAGGTGCCACAAACTCAGTGGCTCATATGCAAAATGCCATGAACCGCATTTTAAAAGACTTTGTACCTCAGAAGACAATATCTTTTGTTGATGACATACCGATCAAGGGCTGCAAGGAAGAGGCAAGAGACTTATCTCAGGATGAACATGGTTGCAGGAGATTTGTGATAGACCATATTGCAGATGTGGAGATGATTCAGGGAAGGCTTGAAGAGGTGGATTTAACATTGTCCATTGACAAGTCTAAGCTTGGTGTGGGAGAAATTGTGGTAGTTGGGCACTTATGCGGAAGATATGGGAGAAAACCTAACCCTGAGAAAGTAGATGCTATTGCTAGAATGAAAGCATGTAGTAGCATTACCGAAGTAAAGAGGTTTTTAGGCGCATGTGTGTTTTATCAGATTTGGGTACCACATTTTGCTCATGTGGCTGATCCACTACACAAACTCTTGAGAAAAGGAGTGAAGTTTAGATGGGGGCATGATCAAGAGCTAGCAATGGAAGGATTAAAGAACATTTTGAAGTCTTCACCAATTCTAAGACAAGTTGAATATGATAGAGGCAGACCAATAATTGTGACAGCCGATACTAGCCCAATTGCTATAGGTTGGGCTATTGGCCAAGACGATGCAGAATGAAAAAGATTTGCAATAAAATTTGGAGCAAGGATTCTTACAGAGCGTCAAAGAGCATATCCACAAGTGAAGAGGGAGCTTTTAGGGGCACTAACGGCACTAAAAGCAGACAGAAACTACTTGATAGGTCAAATGTCATCTTGGAGACTGACTGTTTGCCATTAATTGGTATGGTTGCCAATTATTCTACTCCAGACATTGCTATGCTACGGTGGATAGCCTACATTAAATCACTGAACCCTATCTTCCATCCGGAGAAGCCCAAAAGGTTGGTGTCCAAGTGGGCATGCACTTTCCTAGGAGCGATGAGGGGAAATTTCACCATCGATTGCGTCTCTTTGATGAATGACCTAATCGGGCGGTTGGTCAAGAACCTCCACTGGACAAAGAAGACCGGATCGCTGCTTCCGTTCTACCTGACTCATCTCTACGCCAAGCACGAGTTGCTGACACCGGTAGAGCAGGACGGATACGAACTTCGAAGAACTACTGAATATTCAGAAGTACGGCTGATCGGAGATTGACTCTACAGACGAGCCAGAAGCATCAGAGCCCCCTCCGATCAAAACCCCTCGGAGCCGAAAGAGGAGCCGATCAGCATAGCCAGAGGCAGAACTGGAAGCAGCTCAACCGATCCAGCTGGAGAATGCACAAGCCAATCCGGAACCGGCCGGCCTATCCACCCGACATGAACGAGTACCTGCAACAGAGGCTCCGGAACTCAGCGGAAATCTGGGAGAAGACATCTTAGAATTGCTTACGCACGTGGCCTGACAAACTGCGTTGCTTAATTAATTCACCTCAGACAATATGCAACTGGTGAAAGAAATCCTGGAAGAGCTGAGAATAGACGAGGTGAAGGATATCCTCTCCTGGATGAAGGACCTCCAATACAAGGAGGTGTGGCTGAGCATACTAGAGGAGCAGCAGGCCCTTTCGATCCAAGGGCGTACAAAACTCCAACTGAAACCGGCGGTGACGGAAGTGGCATTGGCAGAGGCACGGGTTGTTCGGAAGGGGGTAGAGGACAAGGCCAACGCATTAGCGCAGGCACTCGTCAAATTCCGGACGGCATTGAGTTTTCTGGTTGACACGGTCAACAACAGCCTCTTCTTCAACAAATGAAGAAAGAAATGAAGATGAAGTGGGGAGAGATCATTCGGTTCCTCATGGATCACGGCCGAGGCCTGGAAGATGGAGAAGACTTGGAGCCAGATGCAGCTTTTGGTCAACAACATGGCCCATGAGGAACCCGTGGTGCCCACCTCACCAATCAACCTCGATTCCTCGCTAGAGGGAGCCAGGCCATTAAGCAAAGCTTCTGAGGCTTCCGGAAAGAACAAGGAGGTTCTGGGAACTTTTAACGCGTCTTCTCCCATGAGCTAGAGTAACCTCCCTCTGCCCAACATGGAGGCTTGGAAGAATACGCTTCTGGAAGCATTCTTTCAAGAGACTCCTGCAGTCTTTGGACACCTTCCTTTTCTCCTGCCTCCATCCTCCGGAAGTCAACCTTTCCATTTTCCAGAAGCTGGTGTAGTCAGCTGGCTCTTTGCACCCGACCGGCGACTACCAAACCTTAGACTAAGAAATTTCATACCTACCTTAAGATTTAGGAACAGTAAATCCGGATCTCATATCCAAAAAATTTGCATCTGAGCCCGGAATTTTTGGACTTCGAGGGATAAGGCCTTTTTGTTGATTAGGATAAGATTTTCCGGATTTCTCGCGGATAAGATAGACTTAAATTTTGGAAACTTAGCTAGTACTTTGTAGATGAGTTTTAGGAAGCTCATCATCTTGTTTCTCTCAATGAGAACATTTTTTCAACTTATCACGGTATAGTTGGTTATCTCAGATTTGTGGTGTTGAGTCTTTTCTTGTGAGGAACGGATCCATTGTGGTTGGGATGTGGTGATTAAATTCTTTTGTGGTGAGTATTAGAGTGTTTATATTTGAGGTATCCGGTTGGGACTTGCATTGGGAGAATGCCCGAAAGAGTTGTAGAAGAGATTAGGGATAGGCCTGACATTCTTCAGGGTCCGGAGGTAGCCAGGAAGGGAAGAAACTTATTCTTGAGGTGTGCCTGGTAGTCTCTAGGACACGAAAGATCCGTGTGAACCCGGATTCTCGTTGAGGTCGGAATCTCCCCTTACAATAGGAAAAAAGTCTGGTGTATATGTCTAGAAGGAAATCCTCTTGCAAAATGTAAGGCTCACTTGGTAGAACCACCATATTACTGACCGGAATGTTGTTGTAGTTCAGACTCGTCTCTGTGTGACCGCGTCCGGATCACTATCCCGATGTTGTAAGAGTGAGGGTCGAGCAACAACAACCGTCCACCGATTAGCGGAGTAGGAAGAGTGGGTGTCTAGCCACTTAAAGTCACAAGACAGTGGGGAATCCGGTCACTTACACAAACAAGATCAGTGGCCTTCCGGTCACTCATTTAAACCGTCCGGAAGAATCTCTGAGGAGGAACAGAGATAAATAAAGCTCCTTCCCACCTGTCCGGAAATCAGTTCCGGAAGCTATTGCAAGAAGTCCGGAATTCGGAAGGATCCGGATATTGAGCAAATGAATGAATAGGAAAGCTAACCTGTGGAGTAGTGTTTGGTAGTTTAGTTCTTGTAGTTTATTCAAAAAGAAACAATAGGTCTCTGTGGGAACGACACCGGAGCGGTTTACTTTGGAAGCAATTAACGACAATTGAGTGTCTTCCGGAGGAATACTAACCCGACGACTTGCAACACATACCTAGCTTTTCCATGAGGTCTATAACTTCAAACCATGATCTGGATTTTGCAGAGTGTCCATGTTCAGTGTGCGCAAGTCTAAACTTCAAATTTCACAAGCTAACTCTGTATGCAAATTGAGTTTTAACACCTCCAGAGTACCCATTTGAACACCTCCGTTTTGGATTTTGTGAGCAGTAACGGGTTAAGGGTTAGGTAGAAACGTGACTGCTTTGAGGAACTCCCGAAGACAAGTCCGTCACGTCGCCCTCCGATTTCACAAAATAGCCCAGTACGTACCGGTCACACCGGTGCACGAACCCACCAAGATGTCCGATACCCACTCAAAAATCGGCATCTCAGGTACCACGGTCAGTTCCCCACAACCATCCAAAAACAATGAAAAAAATACATCAATAGGCCCGCTTTTCGGAGCGCGCAGTTTCCAAGCAAAGCAGGTCAGAATTCTTGTCACTGGAAGCTCCAAACTTGGCCCTCCAGATCTGATTTGCTGAGGGAGGAATAAGTTTCGTCTCACGAATTACGGCCCTCGTCCGGAGGAGATGATGTTGCAGAGAAGATGCGGCTGGGGAGCAGTACGACAGTCGAGGCCCACTTCGAAGCGAAATGTACCATTTAACTACATGGTGTTCTCATAATCTTCTATTGGTGGTCTGAAGAAGTAGGCCCGAGGGTCCAGCGTCGCGACCTGAAAGCGGCGGCGCGCCGCGTTGGGAGAGTGGTGATTTCATGCGGCAAGTGGCGATGAGTCTGGCCATGATGGATACCACTTGATAAAGCAGTATCTTCTGCGAAAGCAAACGTGTTTCCGAAGTAGCCCATGTGAGCCTCCGTTTTGGTTTTGTCTCTAGTAGGTGAGCCTGCGTGTACCAGAAGCTGCTGAGTCCGTCGTAGATGGCTTTGGGGTTATGCTCAAGCTTATTTCTTTGATTAGAATGGACTTATGTCTTGAGGTTCAGAGAAAGCTCTGCTGATGATTGAGTCGGACAATTGGTTGAGGGTTCCGGGCGCAGGTAATATTGTTACTCCTGAAGAGGGAGGATTATTGCTTGTAGCGTACTGTTGAAGTTTGAATGGCCGGCGTGGTGGTCGGAGCGGTTGAGCAGGAACGTTGGTTCCTTTGCAATCAAGTTTATCAGCTGTGTAAAGCAGACTGGCTCCAGTCCAATTCAAGTTGTAACGTGTATGGATTAGGTGACGTTTTTAGGAGAAATTGAGGTCTTATTTTGAATGCAGCTAGGTCGACGCTGAAGGTAATTTGATATGATTCAGAAGTTGAGCGGTTTCTCATACCAACTAGATACTTTTAAAACCATGGTGAGAACTGGAGCAATATAATTGGTCATGTGGTGAGACAGGAGGATTCTGATTCAGAGATGCACGAGAGTCAAATTTGAGTGAAGTAGCGAATACTCTACAATTAAAGAAGTAATCATATTTCGTAGGAACTGACATCGAGATATTGATAACATTGGCGGCATTTCAAAATTTTCTGCGTCTGTGAAATGCCTTCAAAGGTTAGGAACATAGTTTTAAACTACCAAGTTGATCTCTGGACCGCTCCTAATGTGAACAGGATAACCATAGTTTGTAGGACGCTATTTACATTATGAATCTATTATTAAACTGGCTAAATCAGACGTACAAGGAATCAAAGGCCTCTCGTGCTGTTAGGGCTCTGACATGAGTTGTGGATATTCGACTATGCCTACCATGATTTCTGATAAACCTCCTCCTGTTGGTAAACCTCCTCCTGTTAATCCTTCTAAGTGCTTATAAGTGAAGGTAACTCATCTGTCTTCGCAAGCGAACTCAAATCTATAACTTCAGTTGCACTTACCGCAGTTCAAGTATGGTGCAGAAGCTCCAGCTGAAGTCGAAGGGATTACATTCAAGCATGCCCTGTGGATTCAAATCATGTCCAGAGTACAACCAGTGAAATACTTCATTGAGTTCGAGAGCGGAACGAGTGATTTTGCAGACTGATCACTAATGGTTTCTTCGGACTGGTCAGTCGGAGACATGAGTCGTAACGGGTAAGTCACACGTTTCTAGACGACTTTTGGACTTACTATCTTCCACATGTTTCTCTTCCCTCTAGACTCACGTATACGTGATCTCTCTGGTATTTGGAAAATCTCATGAAGTCCAGGAATAATAATCTTACTAGAAGGAAATTAACCACTAGAGCCGGTTGCGGCACTGAGGCAAAATCTCTTTCACTGTTCTAGTTCTCCACCTGTACATTGAAATGTCTGCTTGATGCTATTAATTTCTAGCGAGTGCCTTGTAGGAGACGAAGAACTGGGATTAAGGAGAAGTGTACAACCTGTGGTCTACTTTATAGGGGTGCATTCTTGTGAATTTAAACTAGGAGCGGCGCCACCCAGCTAGATCTGACTTCCTCCTCCAATATTACATAGTCATGTGTACGTCTGTTACCGTTCAATCAGTTCCACCTGATCTCTTTTGCTGCTGTCGGCCGTTCCAAGTTGCTCCTCCAGACCCGACCTCATCAAAGTCTGTGCACTACGAAGATTCAGATCACGTTTAGAGTCTAGAGATGCACTTCCCCTGGTCTTTAGTGTGGGCGGCAAATAGTATGGCTGTTTAGGACTTCCTCTGTTTTCGGGGGGCCCTTTGCTTGACCGCGACGGCTGGTCCTTGTAGTCGAAGGTAAGCCACAGGATTACTGGTCATGTCGGTCACAGGGTACTTTTTCTGACTTGGTCAAAGCACCTGGGCTGAATTTTTCGTCCCGGTACGTAAATTTCGCCTGCTTTAGTGCTGCTCACCCACAAAATTGCTGAGCTCAATTCTGGGAAAACTAGTTTAAAATACCAGACAGTCGTGAGGCCCAAGCTAGGTGCCGCTACAATATGAAGTCCTCCACCTCAGACCCTCCGACTTTTCTGGTTGCTCCTGGTTTTTTCTAAGATTGGGAGTTGATGCAATTTAGTCACCTGTTGGAGACATAATCGTTTCGTGCCACACTCGCAGCAGTTTGTCAAGGGATTCGAGGCAGATTGATCACGTTTCTACGAAGCTGACGACCTGTTGATTTAGCTACTCTGGGAATGAGATTGAGCGCTACACGGAGAGTCTCTTTAGGTTTGGCAGCGGGCTGTGGTAACCCTGGTGGTGGAGGGCCGGGGTTGGGCGTCTAGCATGAAGCCGGTGAATCCAGTGATTGCACAACAGTACTTTACAGCAGCGAATGATCCAGGCTTAGGGGCCGCAACCGTGGCGACACCAACTGGCTGGAGCTTTATGAGATGCAAGGTGAAAATGAGAAGTCTTGGGATCGGGGGAACATTGTTCTTAGTCCAGACCGGCGGAGATGCACGTCGAGCGCGGACGGTATGCCCGGGTGCTCCACCGTGCTCATTGACAGCCCCATCAAGAGAACGCCAGGTTGCCTTGGCGCCACGCCTTCTATAGGCGCGCGGAGCGGTGATGGCAGGACGCGCCGCTACGTTCGATCGAGTGAACCTCGCTTGAAGTGGACAGAAGACCTTCACCACTGCTTCCTGCGTGCCACGGCCAAGCTTGGTGGTTCGGAGAGTGAGGCCCCCTACTCTAGATTATTGAACTAGAAGCATAGTTGGACAGGAACCTGAAGCCTGAATTTAATAGTTTCAGGTTTTACATTGGCTTTACATGTGGACCATTGAATGTGCAGAAGCTACACCGAAAGCCATATTGCAGGAAATGAATGTCAGGTCGCTGAAGATTGCACATGTCAAGAGTCACCTTCAGGTAGAATATTGATGCCTGGCTCGTTTAGAGAGGGTAGATTTTCTATTATGAAAACACCATGTAGTTTACATTGAGTGCTTAGGTTGCGAAGTGAAGCTTGCGCAACACTAGATGGATCACTGTGTGTATATATGCATGCAGGTTCTACTATTATTGATGATGTTTCATCTGATGATTGATGTTCTTGTATTGGCGTTCAATTTCAGATGTATAGGAGCCCTAAGAGCAGAAAAAGCAAGAGCTCTCGATCTGGTAAGTTATTTTATTCTGGATTGATTCCTCAGACAATCAGCTTCCCAAATTTGTCTCTGGATGCATGGCATGATCAGCGCTCATCGCTTGGCGTACGTTCTTAAAAATGGTAGGCATGGTTTCATACGTCCTTGATGAGCAAGAAGGAATAGGTCTCGTATTATTTATAGCTAACGTATCACGTGACTTTATTAAAGAGCTGAATTTCATAGTCAAGCACAGTGTGAATTATTTGCGGGGGTGATGAAGAGGCATCTGACGTTGAATTTGCTGACGTACAGATGCTATAGCGGAAGAGTCTTTGGAACTTTGGAACTCGCCTGCGATGGTCAAAGAGTATCAAACTTTGAACGGTGCAATGCAGTTGCATGATCAACATCCATCAGGGTACCGACACAAGTACGTGCAGGAATCGGACTTGGCGCTAGAAGGTGCTGGCTCATGGATATCAAGGGGAACAGGAATTCATCATCCAGAACTTGCAAATGTGGATCTCTCCACAACTACGTCCAGAGACCATGTCGACTTGGATCAACCGTTCAACCAGGTCGAGAATGTGCTGTTATCTGCCTCCGACCACGGACTAGACGAATTTCGAGTGAGTGAAGAGCTCTTGAACTTGACAGAGGCCTTCATGAATAGTGGTACCACCAAAGCACGAGACTTTGAGGTATATATCCATTCCCCGATTAATCGCTGATCCAGTAAATCTTTCCCAATTTTATCAAGAGATCTACCTTATTTAACAACATAACTTGCTCATGTTCCATGAACTCCAACATTTCTCTTGCTTCATATCCTTCACGAATCTAGTCTACATCGTGTTTGGAATCGTCTAAAAAACCGCCACTGTAACGAACGAATTTCATCGATTTTGCCAGTCAGACGTTTCAAACAGGTCAAGTAAAATTTCATTCAAATTAGCTTAATTAAAAATGAAGATCCTCTTATCACATAAGTCCTGTGACATTACAAGTTGACAGCAGGATTTTAAATCAGAGTGTCGCTTCTTTACTCATCTTGATGAAGTGTTCGTGGCATGTATATGATTCTGGTCATACAGATCATCTGAAATTTTGATCAGTTCGCATGCTTGGCAGATCACCTCGGACGACGTCATGGGTATTGACAGGAGGCCGTGTTTCCTATCCGAACAGATCAGATTAGCAGGCGACGCAGACGCCGCGGAGGCGCTTGAGCATAACTTACTGATGGCCATGCGAGAGCGCAAGCTTCTAGAAGCTGGAGAAACGCCCCCTGACGTCGACACAACATCAGATCGGGTGCCGCTCGAGCTCACCATGTCTGTTGGAAGTTCAACGCCGCCCAATCCCAATGTGAGGTCCGAGATTCTGACTCTTGATCTAACCGAGCAGCTGAATCGACCGCATCTATGACTACACCATTGATAGCCTACTTCCATTCACTTGACACCAAAATGTTACTTGAGTCTAGCATTAGAGAAAATCCAAATATTAATGGCAATCATGTGTGATTATGGCAGAAAAACATAGTTGACTAGAGTACTTGTGCTGTACTAGTGTTACCTTTCATGTCCACATTATATACATATATATATATATATTTATATATGTATATGTTAATTACACCGTGTAGAATAGTAGTATATACATGATTGATTGATGTGCAACTTAGGACTCATGTATTTTCTGGTTTAAGATCTTAATTATAGCGTTGTCAATAAGTGTTGTAACGTCTAGCCTTGGCTTGAGTTGATGGAGTTTTCACAATATTGGCAATCGGCAGTTTCTGAGGTAAAGGAAATACAGTCAGCTTCCTGTACGTTTTATCAAAATTTGCTTGCTATAAAAAGTTGTTGATTTTTGGAGCGCTGAAGGAAATGGAAAGGTGATTATGGTTTGTGGAGCGCAATGAATGTCATGAGAGATGACTTTTGGCTTCATAAATGTTGCAGTTGTAAGCAAGTATTTGTTATGGACCCAAGGTGACTGTTATATTGAAATGGCTTTAGTAACAGATGCTCTTGTGAAGGGAGCTTACTGTACTCCCCCAATACGAATACGTATTGTATTTCATGCATCGTAACCTCAATATTTGACAAGCATAAAGTTGCCTAAGTAATGAATACATATCTCCATGTCGATTGCCATATTGGTTGTATTGGCGCACCAATACCAGTTAGTGGAAAAGCGGCACTAGGTAACAAAAACTAGTCACAAGTCAAACTATTTTCACCTGCCTAAGTAACAAGCATGGCCATTAAGGTTGGATGACCTATAACCACCAACTTAAGCTTGCTGACCTATTTGTAGCGTTTGTATACGTGGTAAGACATTTTTTGGGAATTCAAAATAGGATTTCATGAATATTGCAATTGTCGTGACCATTTATTTCTTCATATTGAAATTGCTACAAATTTTCAAAGCGGATAGTAAGCCGTGACCCATTCCTCGACATACAAAACTCTCTATTTCCACACTAAGTTGTACCAATAACCACTTCTGCATTGACTAAAAACCGGCAGCTTTGAACCAATCATGAACTGACACCCAATCATAAATGACTTCCTAAAATTTCGGAAATGGGGTGGGTCTGTGGTGGTTTTGGTACACTTTAGCTTGTTGGTTCTGGGGTTCGTGGTGGCCATGGGTCATCCAACCTTATACCTTCGGCGATGAAGAATATATCTTCTTTATCATTGATGATTCACGAGTGTGTTACTGTAAAGTTACTGATGTGCAAGTTGTGACTCAGTTTGCGGACTGATGCCACTGTTCGCAGCAGATAATGTACTGATGGCGCTTTGTACTAGATCATTATTACGGTCCGAATCGTGTCGGTCAAGGCGCAAGCCACCGTCCATCAAGTTCACCGTATATATATAGATTGTGGGCGCCGACCACACCATATTTTGCATCATGGTCGGCAGAGTCAACTTTCTCTGGAACACTCAGGGTCTGTGACGTATAGATGGAGGTGCTGCCGACAATGTGAAGTTGCATCAGTCTGCCTCCTGATTTTTGTGTCAGAAGTGGTCTTCAAGTCTAGATTTTTAATGTGGACCTTGAGTCCTTGACGCTTCTCATTCCAGCACCTCGACTGTATCATTTCATAAAATTTCCTTTTACGATATTCGTCAAGTAAGATCGAGATTGAAACGATAGATCGAATTGTGTGTACTGATTTAACCCTGAATCGCCGGAGCAGCAAAAACAAACTAAAACAAACCAAAAAAAAACCCAAAAAAAAAAAAAAAGTGGCTTCTCGGATGACGTTTGGAAGATGATTATCGCTGTAAACAGTCATTTTTCATCCAAATCTTGTTGTGGAGAGTTCATTGAATGTGTAAGTATTAATAATTAGATGATGCCTCATTAAGGTAATCATGTTATATCTAAGGTAGAAAATGTTTGTGACATGGATCTCAATGTAGTGAATTTTAGAAACTAATCTTAGCTAATTTACATGGAAGTTTGATCTACATACAAAATGTCAAAAACTATTTTTGGTGTACATTATAATTATGTACACCTTTAGTGAAATTTTCAGAAGTTTTTAGCGGACTTTGTATTCAATATGAATTTTCTTGACTTTTTCTACAAAAAATCACAGTAAACTCAAATTTTCACCAAAAAATGTGATTTTTGGGACACAAGAATAACATGTGATTCCACCTCTGAAAAATTGAAATAAAATAAATTTCCGCTTATATTTGATGAAAAATTAGAGCACATAGTAGAATGGAGATTGGAACTGATGTCATATGCTCTATCCTTTAAGGATTAAATAAATTGATCATCTGAGCTTTGTATGTGTTTACAGAATTTACAAGAAGAATTAATCCTTACACGTTAGTCGGAAATTCTATGTATAGGCACGTATTTTAGGCTGTGGAATACAAAAATGTAATAAAGTTCAACAAAACAGACACCTTTGGACTAAAATTTTCTCAAATAAAAACTTTCACTTGGAAGTCATTTCAATATCTGAACCTCATCATGTTCAAATACAGTACCATATATGTAAAATACTATGGCCACTAGCGGGTCCTTGGGTTGTTTAAGGGTTAAAGCTTTGTACAAAAGCATATTCTATAAAGACTACATTTGATAGAGAGGAAGGTTGTCTTTATTGATATGCAACTGATTTCGTCCCTCCGTCCATCTACATGTGCATTGGATAAGCGCCCATCAACGCTATCTTGTGAGTGGTGAGCGGCAAGGAGCAAGCATAAAAAACTCTATAAATGGGGGGGACATTGTTTTGTTAAAAAAATGTGAAATTGTGGGAAATTTTGATAGCACTGAAAATTTAGGAGACAATTTTTGGAACAGAATGCTAAATTGAGAAAACATCCTATAATTGTGGTCACATGTGCCATAGAGTTTTTTTCCTTTTTTTGACCTTCTTCTCTTCCCATGGTTGGATTATAATCTACATCTTATTTTATCTTTTTGAAATTGTCTACATTTGTAAGGGGGCATATCTAGGTACAAGGGAGATTCATTCATATGCAAATGATAACATTGTCCTAGGATACTATACAAAATGGTCACTTTGGAACACTGCATGGCAAATAAATTATTTTTTATATCCTAATGATTTGGACAGGATGGATAATATTATTAGATATCACATAGGCATTACATGGGTATCATTTATGTATTAAATGGGTACCACCTTGGCATTGCATAGGTATCGCCCACGTATTACACGAGTGTCACAATGGCATTACATAGGTATCACCTAGACAAGTCTGTCAAAACTCCCGAGAAAAATGGACAATCTCCATTTTAAATTAATTATGTACAAAATTGACTATTGCATATGGTAGTGTATGTAGAGTACGATAACTTACTATTCAGAACAATATCAGCAGATATACTAACTTATTTAACGACTATTACTCATAGGCATAAAATCCAATATTGATTCAACATTACTCCACCGTCCACGACGCTACACATGAGCAATCTAGAAACATACTAGGTACTTCTAACAACTACAACTTCATCGCCTTTCTCATGCTTGTTTGGCGATGTTGGCAAAGCTGTAGAATGCGCATGACTTTGTTCAAGCTTTAGTTGGGAGCATGGAGGAATAAGTCTTTCTTGTAGTCCATCCTTCATAGGTAACGTAAATGTAATACACATGCTTGCAAAACGTCCATTGCCCCTTCTTCCCAATGCCTCCATCTTCAAGAAATCTGGGCACGTACATGGTGAGATAGTCCGTGATAGTGACGCAAAATATTTTGCCCTCTCGTCTCAAGGGCATGATGGCTATTTTGATAGCCCTAAGTGGCAAGCGGCGAGCGTTGACCATTGAAATGCCTATGACTGTGGATGTAAAAAGTTACATGGAAAAGATAGTTAGGGGCGGTTTACACTATGGACCAAGAACTTGTCCCATGCATCTCTAAAACCTGTAATTGGCCAATCAAGTTGATGGAGCCAACCACAGATTTTAGAGGTGCATGGGACGAGTTCTTGATCTGTAGTGTAAACCGTCCCTTAGACATATGGAACTTTGAATAGTTGAGGCTTATTTTGCAACAATTCTTCTAAGAATCAACAGGGACTCTTGTAGCCATGGGTTTAGAATTTAGTGTACTTTGATATGTATTTTTAAAGGGTTTTATGGAAGGCAATACCTAGGTGATATTTGGATGATACCTAGATGATATCCATGTAATACCAAGGTAATACTTAGTGAGTCTAAACTACTTCGAATTGAAAAAAATTAAATACTTGATTACGGAGTGTCTGAACCATTGATGCGTATGGTAAAAAGCATGTAAAAACGTGACATGTGTTACAAATTTGTAAACGATATTTTAAATGAACTTCAAAATTATTGTGTTAAGGAAACTTTTATTGCAGAAATTTTAAACATTTTGATGCTACTTCCATGAGGTTTTTGAAATGAAGGTATTCCTTACTACCTCTTGCATAGTCCAATCCCCTTATTTATTGCCCTTTCCAAGGATCTCTTGAGGCTCGTTTGGAATTTCGGCACGTGTAATCATTCTAGAATTTGCAAGCCCGTTGTAGCCCCAATCCTCCCGCCACTGTGATGCTAGAGGTGCTTCATGCCTCAATGCTGAGTCATCAGAAGGCAACAAATTGTTAATATCAATGCGTTGTCTAAGTCTTCTGAGGCTATGGGACTTCTCGACATTGAGTTTATCTAAAGAATCTAGTTGCTCAATCACCAGAGTTTTAAGGCCACATTTAAGGAATACGCCATCGCTTGATTTGCAGTTGCGGATCTGGTCACTGCGGCAAAGTCGATGGCAAATTTGAAAAAATTTGCGTGGCAGTGGATGTACCTTCAAGGCTTCAGCCAACGTTGTTCACCATCCGCAATGTTCCAACCACAATAGTCTCTCTCCATCCTCCATAAAGCCAATTGTAGAGATGCTCTAATAACAGTGTTATCGACAAATCATTGGATTTGCTTAGATATGACTCGGAATTGCATTTCTTGGAAGATGTATGGCGAAATGCTATCAAATCAAAGTGAATCGATACAAGTCCCATGAAGTGGCCAAAAGTATTACTTCTAAATTGCCGCAACAAGAGTGCATTTGTTCACATACTTGTGGAAGTCTCCAAGAGACAAAAGTGGCAACATTGTTGTCCACAGATGGGCAGCCATATCAAATTCTATTATCGCGAATAAATTGAAAGCATTAGAACAACATAAAACATAATACCATAAGCAAAAGATTACATACAACAAGCTCAAGGTAAAACTAAACATACATACAATAAAACACTCCACACATCTTACAAATTGCCTTACAAATTGCCTACACAGCTTCCACGACCACAAGAACTACAACTTAAAACTCCACTTGTAACTCGATCAAAATGACAACCCGTAGAAGAATTCGACTATAAATCCACCTCAACCACCAGACTTGTAAAGGTTTCGTACTCTTGATTCCTTTTGTCTGATAAACAAAATATAAGATCAGTAATAATGCATGTTAAATGAATGATGTAAATGAACTACAAACAATCAAGCACGTGTATTCAAGTTCATTGTCCCAACCCCAAGCATAATTCACTTCTACCATTGAGCTCGAGTTTGAAACTAGCATCAATAGCCAAGCTCCATCACACGGATCACAAAGCACATATCCTTAAATCAATGACTACATAAGTCCAGTATGACCAAATAAGTATCCGTAAAGAGGAATTCCTATTCTTTAAGTTTTTAGTGACCTCTAAAGATGGGTCTAGAATTCAAGACCCGTTTCTAGGGATCATTGAAAACTCAGAAAATGGAAATTTCACTCTAGCCCGTGCAAAGAAGGTCAATGCCCCAGCCCCAAAGGCTCAAATTTAAAAGGACCAAACTAGGCTGTTCGAACAGACGGGATGGGACGTCCGTTTCTGGAGCTCTACGAGACGGCTGTAACTTAGAGAAGAAAAAAAAATGACTTTTTTTAATTGTTCTACTGCCGATCGTTGCGGTCCTGGCCTTGTTACTGCCCCGTTGTCCGCGTGTGAGTGTTCGTTGATTTCTCCCACCTCTCTACATAGGCACGTCGCACTTGTGCTAGGTTCGGGATATCCCATACTACATGTTTCTTGCATCCGGAGGAGGTAGTGCTACTAAATGGGCTCGTGTACTCCTTTTTGACCACTCCCTTGGTCGCCTTTGCTTTAGAAGGTTCAGTTTGCCTCTTGGGGAGCTCTGTCTAAAGTTGCGTTGAGGAGGTCTTAGGTGAGTGTAGTGGCGTCCTTGGATGCTGCTATTTTTTTCTCACTAGTGTCGTGGGACTGTCGCAAGTGTATTTTGATTGAGCTACTAGCTCGTATCCACCACCTTTGCACCTCGCACGAGAGACGGGACTCTTGGGGCATTTAAAGAAATGAGGGCGGAGTAGAAGGCATGTTACAATAAACTGGACCGGTCAAGAGTTTATTGCAAGCTCTGTGACCATGTCTTTGAGGACAAGCCGGCAAGGATGTTTTGCCACCTCATGTATATCTCCAACGGCACGGCTGTTTATGTTGTCACCTACAAAATGTTGTTTGCCAACGTGCTCATCCATCATGCATTCATCAACTGTCGGGGGAAGGTGCTGCATTGACTTGCCCTTTTGTCAGAGGTTTTACAACTTGAAGCGCCCGAAATGAGCGCCCCCCTATCAAATCCCACTTGCTTTGGCACGTTGTCCATTGTTGGAGTGGATTCGTGTTGTGCTTCTTTTAATCAATATGAGAAAGCAATCCCTCGCTTTCCGAATCGAACTATTGAGGTTCAAAAGAAGTAGAGAAATGATTGCATAAGCAAATGATACACACAAGGTATTACAAACAATGCTTGGAGTCGGATATGGCCTTCTTTCAAAGGCCTTCACTTATAGTACCAATTGATAACAACCTATGCCAATACATATGAGACTATTTTAATTTCGTTCCACCTCTCTCCATTTTCTCCCCTTTACTTTCCTCTCTAAATCTACCTCAACTATTTACGATATCATAATAACAACGAGCAACTCTAATCTCTAACACTCCCACTTGTGACTTTGCAAATAATTACTTTCTTGCAATTCCATTGCCTTTGCTAACTTTTGATGCCGCTCTTTTGCAAGTGCTTTCGTCAACACATCCGCCACCATGTCTTCCGTTGGACAATACTTTAAGCTTATCTCGCCACTCTCCAACTTCTCGCGAATGAAGTGATGTTGCACATCAATAAGCTTCGTGCGTGAATAGTGTGCAGGGGTTCTTTGCAAGAGCTATGCACCCTTCGTTATTGCACTTGATGGTCGTCGCTCTTTCTTGAATAAATTCCACATCCGCTAAAAGCTTGCGAAGCCAAATGGTCTCCCTCGTACTTTGGCTAGTTGCCATGTACTCTACCTTTGTCGTGGACAAGGCAATGGCTGGTTGGATCTTGCAATACCACGAGATGGCACCAACTCCAAAGAACACATACCCCGTTGTTGAACGACACTTGTTTACATCTCCAGCCCAATCCGCATTGCAATACCCCCTCAAAGAAATATTCTTACTACCAAGGTACAATTTGTAGTCTATAGTACCTTACAAGTATTGCATGATGCGCTTCACGGCACTCCAATGTGTCGGATCAGCTCTAGACATGAATTGGCTCACTATGCTTATCACAAAAGCAAGGTCACGTCGTGTGCCTACCATGATATACATCAAGGATTCAACTCCACCCTTGTATTGTACGCCTTCCATCTCACCTTGAATGGCTTAAAACTCTTCCTAAGAAAGCTTCAACAACTTGACATTCACATCAAGAGCAGTACCAATGGCTTGCACTCCTTCATATTGAAGCGCTTGAGCCCCTCCTCAACATACTTCTTTTGGCTCATGGTGATCGTGTGTACCTTGCGGTCTTTCAAAAATTCGACACTAAGACAATACTTTAACTCACCAAGATCGCTCATCTCAAACTCCGTCTTGAGCTTACCTTTGAATCACGCCAACTTAGCCAAAATGCTAGCTAAGATGATCAAGTCATCAACATAGATGAGAACTATCAACAAGTACTCACCCGTTTTCTTGATGTACAAGGAATGGTCCGCTTCGCTCCTTGTAAAACCTTCATTGGTAAAAAAAACATCAATGTGTTGGTACCATGCTCTTTGATGATTACTTGAGTCCATACATTAACTTTTTGAGGTTGCACACAAAATGATCAAAGTGTTGCTGTTCAAAACCTTGGAGTTGGTCCATGTAAATGTCCTCCTCCAACTCACCGTTCAAGAATGCGGTCTTCACATTCATTTGGTGGATCTCCAAGTCCAAGGCCGCCCCAAATACAAGCTGAATGCATCGAATGGTGGTGAACTTGGCAACGGGAGCAAACGTCTCAAGAAAATCTACTTCCATAACTTAAGACTACTCATTGGCAACTAATCTTGCCTTGTGACACACCACTCAACCCGAAGCATCCTTCTTCGTACAAAACACCCACTTGCATCCAACATTCTTGCGATCCTTTATAAGAGGAGCCAACTCCCACGTGCAATTTGCCACGAGCGATTTGTACTCCTCTTGCATGACCGACCCCCACTTGCTCGCATCCTCCGATTGTATAGCCTCACACATGCTTAAAGGATCCTCCAATGACGCCACATTGACCCACTTCACTTCATATTGAAGCAAAATGTGGCTCTTCTACCATTCACCAGGCAAACAACTCGCTCTACTTGGATACCGCCGCTCTTGTAAGTTTCTCAAGTCCTCATCGCTTTATAAAGATGTTGATGGAGATGCTACACCCCTTTCGTTGGCATCCAATCTCTCTTCTTTCTTGGTAATGCCATCGCAATCCTTTAAGGGTGGTGGTTTGGAAGATTCCTCCACCAAGGTAGGGATCTTGCTTCTCCCACTTGGACTCATCTCCAAAACATCACCAATACTAGTAGTATCTTCAACAAATACTACATCATGATCTTCATTGACTCAATGCACATGAGCTGACATGCCTTAGTGCCCTCACAATAGCCAAGAAACAAACACTTTGAACCATTTACATCAAGCTTATTCCTCATTGTATCTGTCACCAACGCATATGCAATGCATCCAAACATACGCATATGCGCAATGCATGGCTTGCGGCTACTCCAAGCTTCTTGGGGTGTAATGGTGATGAGAGCCCTCGTTAGACGTCGATTGCGGTTGTAGATTGCATTGGCCACCGCTTCCGCCCAAAATTCAAGCTTTAGGCGTTGTGCATGGTTCACGCTCCTTGCCATTTCCACTATGGTACAATTTACATGTTTTCCAACTCTATGCTACTCTGGCATATAAGGTATTGACGTGTGCTTCTCAATGCCATACTTCTTCAAGAAACTTTAAAAGCCTTTGGATATGAACTCCCCACCATTGTCTGACCAAAACACATAGATTTTGTACTCCGATTGCTTCTCCCCAAGGGTCTTCAATTCCTTGAAATTCTCAAGGCACTCCTCCTTTGTCTTCAAGATGTACATCCACACCCTCCTCGAAAAGTCATCAATGAAGGTCACAAAATACCTTGTACCACCTATGGAAGTGGTCCTCGTAGGGCCGCACACATCTGAATGCACAATTTCCAAAGGCTTTGTTGCACGCATCGCTCCATCCTTCGGAAATGGTGCCCTATGTTGTTTGCCTTACACGTATCCTTCACAAAATGACATTGATAATTCATCTTTGCAAAAAATCATGCCACTTACCATGCTTTCAAGTAAATGCACACTTCTCACGTTCAAATGACCAAGACGACGATGCCAAAGCTCCAATGCACCGCTCTTTGTTGATGATTGTGTCACGTTGGCCGCATCTGCCTCAAATACTTTCATGAAAGTTGTTTGATACAAATTTCCTTCACGAGGTGCTACCACAAGAACATTTTTGTTGGTGCCTCAACACACATCCATCCACGTTGAATTGCACCTTCATTCCACTTGTCACAAGTTTGCTCACGGAGAGCAAGTTCACTCGCAATTTGGGCACATGGAGAACGTCCTTGATTCTAAACCTCTAAGAGCAACCCCTCACAAGTACTTCTACAACAATAGATCCGATGCCAACGGCTTCCACAACCTATCATCGTCCAAATGCACATTTTGCGGAGTAATTACTTCATATGTGTCAAGTGCCGCCTTATGAGGTGTCATGTATTTTGTGGCGCCCGAATTCATGATCCACTTATACATGGACTTGGAATGTGGTCCACCTTGAGTTGTAAATGCGTAGTCATCATCCTCCTTTGCATGATTGGCATTCTCCTTCTCCATTGCTTCGTTCGCGTTGTCCCGCTCCCTGTAAACTGGAAAATCCACATTCGTAAAAACACCCAAGACTCACACAAGTCTCTCCATGATTCTAAATTCTTCCCGGGATGGTCTAACGTCAACCATTAAGTAGTTTGTCTGTAATTATAGGTCAAAAAGCTATCTTTCTATTGAATTACTTAAGTTTATGCACTCATTTTTAGGGAATTAAGCCTTAAAACATATCACACTTAATATTCCACTCTTAAAGTATTAATTCCAAGGATTAAAATGCTTAGGTAGAGCCTTGCTCCTCCAAAGAGCCTTGCTCTTTATTTAACTATGAATATGCACGTTTGTTAGTTTCCTATACTTGTGTCATCTTTGGCTCTTGGATACTATCCATTGCACTCATGGTTAATTCCTTAATTAATTCCATTTAGAATTCACGAACTTACCTCGTGCAATTCGCTCCACTTCCCACGTACGTCCACGGTTCACGTACTCACGTACTCGTCACAAGTGTTAGTCTCGGACAACATGCAAATTAGATTAAGCCTCTAAATAATTCTATTCTAAGTCTTGGCTTAAATCTAACCTATCTATTAGTCCTTAACACCTAAAATACAAAAAGAGTATCTTCACTCTTTCACTTACATGAGACTCTCGTCTTATGTCTTAATGCTTTAAGTTTCCACACATAAACTCAAGTCTTACATCACTTATGCATTCCTCACATTAATGCATTAAGTTTCTTACTCCAAATTAATTTCTAAATGCCTTACATACACTTAGAATTATTACATTAATATTCACAATGTCACTTTGACATAGTTAGGATCTTTTCCTAACTTTATCTCTTGAAGTTTCAATATTAAGTATTCATATTTCACTCATATGCAATACATTAAATTTAATTCACTAATACACACAATTTCATGTCACATAATTAATTAGGATAATATCCTAATTTCTACAATGAAGATCCAAATAAATAAATAATGCATTTATGCATAGGAATTTATTCACAATTAATACCTCATGCATATAATTGCATTTACAAAACACAATGTCAAATTTATTCTATGAAGCATGAATATTATTGCAATTATACATATTAATTAAGTCACACTCAAGACTTTACATATGCAAATCCAATAATAATTATATATTAATAATTTCACACATAACATAATACTCTTACAACATAAGAGATTTCTTCAATTACTAGCTTTTTCACCTAAGCTAGGGCTCACTCCGATCTTCCTCCAAGGAATTGTTATGGAAATGGCCAAGAATGCTAAAAATTCAAGCTATTCATTCTACTCAAATCCAAGAGGCACACCTCTTGGAAGAACGGTTTTTTCTATAATTAACCGTTAAAACTAATTTCTCTTCATCCCCACATCCATTCATATCTACTCATGAAAAGGCACACCCTTTCCAAAGGGTGCGAGTTCAACCCTTTTCCCATTATCTTTTATCTCTTGGATATGAAGAGACACTTTTTGGTTAATCAACTATTTAATGTAAACTTAATCATTAATTATTTAATTCTCCATATATCTACAACCCTTTTTACACTTAATTTTCTGAAAAAAAATCTATTTTTAGGATTTCGGCTCTACATAGCCCCCTTCTTAGCTCGGAGACGTCCTCGTCGACTTCAACGACCTTTGTCCTTGAACTTAATCTTTTGCTCTTCATCTCGTACTTTAATTTCTTTTAGTCTTCATACAGCTTTTTTTCCTTTATCTTCTTTAATGATTGTTGATTAGCTTTATTTGTTTTTCCATACTACCATCTTTAATAAGTATGTCTCATACATACTTAAGTCTTTAAGTTTCTTCCGACCATAACTTTTTTACTTTAGTCTTCCACTTAGACATTAATATTTTTTCATTTTAGCTTTAAATTTTCCATTCTCTTCTAGATTTTTTTTTTTTACTTTTAGTTCATTGCTCTTCAAATACTTCTCTTTAATTTAATTTTTCTTTTAAATCTTCATTTAGGCTTCACTTGCCATCATTGTTATTTTTTATTTTTATTTTCATTCCTTCTTCTTCACTTTCTATTCTTCTTCATCATTTTATTTTTCTTTTTTCATTCATTTTTCAATTTTTTATTTTTTTTATTTTTTTTATTTTTTATTTTGTTTTGGAAAATTAGCACTCATTAGTACTCACATCAGTAAATTAGTATATTAGTAGATTGTGTCACTACTAATTACTAATTCTATGTTGCTAATTTCCTTAGTTTCTTTTCTCTCTTCTACTTGTACCTTCAATTTCAGTTGAAGTATCATACTATATACAATTTAAATAGTGTGTATATCACCTCACTACTAATTGTGCTAACTATCTTTTTCTATTCTAGCCTATTCTCTCTTAACATAAGATTCTCTCATTATGTTATTATATTCTCTCTCATTTTTTCCTTTCAACTACTTTCTCTCAATCTTATCATGTTCTCTCTTATTTTTTCCTTTCTTCTAAATTCCCATTTCGTCCAATTTTATTTTTGCAACATATTTTTAGACTTAGAAGTTTTAGGTACTACTCTATTTACCTAGAAGTGCTAAATCTTTAAGTTTTTTTTTTTTTTTTTTCAAATTCACTTTGAACTCTATCATATCCTGATTAAATCCACTCAGGCTTCTTTTTGGAGTTAATGGATTCTAAACTAAAATATTTCTCATCCATTTTGTTTCATCTCTCACTACTAGATCTAAACTTAACATTCCTTACATATTAAGTCTCTCTTGAGCTATTATAGGTATGTTCTTATCTAATTGTTCTTTTGTTATAAAATTCTCTTAGTGCATTACCTAGACTCAAGATTCTATTCAAATTGTTCTTTCTTAAAATACTAACTTCGTATTTTACTTCTTGGTTTTCTAATTTTCTCTTTTTTCTTGACACATCTTAAGGAGCTATCCTAGTTGTTCATTTCATTCTAACTTGAATTAGCTTTCCTAAGATTTTTATTTTTTATTTTTATTTTTATGTATTTTTATTTATTTTTTAATACTTTCTAATAATCGTAATTGCTCGCCTTATTAATTTTTGTAGTCCACCTCAGCTCGTAGTAATCGCTCATGCTGTTATCACCTTGCTTGATTGGCTGAGTCAACTTCCGAGTTGTAGTCAGCCCTAGTTGCTCGTGGTACCAAGTTCGTTCCACGGTGATGGGTATCCGAGCCCGTGTGTGCAACCACATTGTCCCATATCGTTTGCTCTGCCCCTCTGTGCTCGTATATAATGGCTTCTCGTCCCTCTCTCCTTCAGTTCGGCCATGGTGGCCTGGTGATTGATGGACACGAGTAGATGCTGCCGTCGCAACCTCCGGGTGCTAGTGCCGGGCCTCTACTCATCTGTTCGACACCCGCCCCACCACGCCACGTAGTGTAGTACAGGTGCAGGTGTAGATATAGGTTTGCAGTTAGAACAAATTTTTTTTTTTTTTTTTCATTACCACACTTTGCTGCACTTATAGCATTCTTCAAACTTTTTACAATTTTTCACAGTTGGAGCGCCTAGTTTCGGTCTTTTAATCTTCAAACTCTTTCTTCACAGCTTGCGTATTCTGAATATAGCATATTACATATGAATGGCATCTCTTAAAAGTTGTAGGCTTTGCTCAAGTTCTTTCTTCAGATTTTTCAATCTCGAGGTGCTTTTTGAAATATGGTCTACTGTGGAGTTTCATAATCATATTTAGATATTTCTCTTTGAATTTTTTGATTCACTCGCATGTCAACTTGATAAAACAGTCTTAACATTGGAAATTAAAGTCACAACATCCGAAAATCATAGTCTTCATCAATAGTTCAAGATAATCTTAGATCTCAAAATTGCAGCTCTACTCAGCTAGCCAATCCTGACTTACACATATAAAACTTATCTTCCAGCTTTGTGGTGCTTGTCTCCCTTCCTTTTCTGAGCTTGAACATGAATCGCATATAACGACTTCCAAGTCGTTTGGTCTTCAAGATATACGCTTCCTTCGGCTTCTATGCTCGCTTCTTAGAATCATGTCGAGGGCGTCGATGCTTCTGCTCATCCTCGACCTTCAACTCGTGTTGGAAAGTACGAATATCGGCTTCCTCCATGTTCCGCTTGACATCTTCATCTTTGCTCAGGTATGTCTCATTTGCCCTCTGATAATGCAGCCACGTTGATATATACTGATGTTGCTTGGGCGTGAACTACAGGGCAAACATATCACTGGAGGCTGAAAGGAAATGTGTGATAACCAAACATTTTAACATACGCAAGTACCTGGCAGGCTACAACTGAAGCTTCATCCACATGAGTATCTCGACCTTGTCATCATATTTGTTGGTATTAACCACCAACCTGTAGTGAAGACAAACATGGGCGAGAAATCTGCAAAATACCGCAGCTCAGAAACACACTGGATCCGTATGGGTCTTGTGTTCTTCGAAGAAGGTCCTGTAAGAGATAGTACAGTCTTGATAGGTATGGAAGCTACCAGGGATAATCGGCTAGTTATACGGGACGGTGTCAATTCGTGCCCAAGTAGCCCATTTGTAACGTCGAGGGGTCTTAAGTGGACAAAAATGACTGTTGGCTGCTACCTGTAGTGGTATACCTATGGGCCAATCAGCTGACAGGGTGGGATAAATCAAATCCAACTACCTCTAGTGTTGCCTCGATAATCCGAAATCTTCCATAAGCCACTTGTAATATAGGAAATTCAATCTCACATAAAATAACCCAAACAAACTTAAATGTACAAGTTATAATCGGTAATGGATCTTTTTGTTTAATGTATTTGTAGCTTATGGTCACATGAAGAAAATAAATGTAATGTTTTTCCAAGTTTAACCTAGGGATTCTTCTTTAGAAAATTAGAGCAATTTGGTTTACTTTTAGTTAAATCAATTTGACAGTATCAATAGTAATTGCTTGTCATAATCAAATTAATTTCCATCCATGATGATCTCAACATGATCTCAACATCCAATCAAGATGTTGACTACAGCCAATTGAATTCCTTTGCGTATGCAGGATGCATTAATTACAAGTTACAGACTCCACTCGAGTCAATTTACAATCTCGATCTCGACTTACAGACAATACTAAATCCATCTACTTGATAAAGGTTGATCAAACCTTTACAATTATAATGTATTCAATTATGTCACTGCCACCACAATCATCTGATTGTTATACAAATCATCTATTTGAAATAGCCGGCCAAACTTACATCAAATAGAATGTAACCTAATTAATCAACCACATTTTCTAATGGCAACTCTCTGTCTATCAACTCTCTGGATCTCCTCGTGTAGTGACGCCTCCAGTCTACATATACACACATCTAGTTGATGATCAATTATGCCATCGCTACCATAGGGTCGTCACCTCTTTGATTAACTTATCATAATCCAGTAGATTGTCACGGTTGTACTCCCAACAAACTCTGACTCTACATAAACTTCTTTACTTAATCAACTTGATGCATCTCTCAAGACGATTTCCTCTTTATTGGACCTCTCTCAAGACTCAACAATTATCTATTTTACATCTCCAATTCACGGCCTCTCCGTAATCAGTTAGCATGTAAACTAATCAATTAGATAGAGCCACAGGTCACAAAAACCATATCCAACATCGTAACGTGCATCCAATAGATCACAACATCGACTTGATATCATGTGTAATAGCAATACAATTGATAGAAACTACACAACAATATTACTATAGTATGAAAAGTCTACAATCGAAAGAGTGATCAATTGGATTTGAAACAAAGTGGTGACAATCACTCGAAGATCTATCGCTAAAATGCAAAGTGAATAGTATTTTTCTCTTCCTCCTCATCTATCATATAGTACTTACATATCGCAACTCTTCATATTCTAACTTCTCCATGAAGCCCTTTCCTACGTTAACCACCTAAACTACATCATTCATCTATTTGAATCACTTTATCATTGTAAAACAAACTTTTAGTTGATTTGGAGACCTTATTTACACTACAACTGTAAGAACTACATCAAATTGGAAATGTCATCACTACACCACTCCATCGCGCGCCAAGTCGAGAAAGGCATCTCCTCCGGTTCATCGAACATACGCTCGTATTGTCCCAAATAACGTTGGTTCAGCATGGTACCACTCACTGGTGTCCTCGTCTATAGCCAAGGAGGTGGTATACTCTCTATAGTAGGCTGGGGTATGATCACCTATTTATCACACTCCAAATCTCGAGGGAGTTGGTTGTTTGCTAACAGCCGTTCGAGTCTGCTACACACACAACCACGTTCAGAGATGTAGTGCCCCAGGGACAGCTCGTTGCGCTCGGCTACATCCACACGCTCCTGTACATTCTGCAAGGCGCTAGCTATCATGTGGTCATCGCTAACTTGTTTCATGAGCGAGTGAAGCACTTGCTTCCACTCTCCTTCTCCAAGATGCACCAGGATAGTCTTTGGCATACTAGCTTGCCGATAGGACTCTAGAGGTTGGTCCATAACACACTGCTGCGCTACCTGGTTCTCCAGGTTAACATAATACAACAGTACGCGGGCTCCCAAATCTCCAATGGGAACAATCAGCCTATTCTTAGTAGTAAGTTTGAAATCGCCTCTAGCGATCATCTCACATAACATGTTGCTCATGTTAGGAAAGTGAGTAGTTCCTGACCAGAGAAAATCAAACTCTTCATCTGTGAGAGTGGTATTCTTGTGCAGGTTGAAAATTCGGAGGAATGCTTCCCGCTAAAGCTCATAGCTCCTGAAAAGAGAAAAGGATGGCGGGCCTGTCGTTACCAACAACCACAATGCTTGTTGGCACTGGAACTTGTAAGCTCGATCGTCAGCTACTTGTGTCTGCAACTGAGTATTAACTTCCGTAAGAATATGAGCTTGATTCTCCATGTTGGCTGTTCCAGGCGACTCCTTCTGTTCTTGAGTTGCTGCGAGTTCCTTCGCCAACCGTACACTATGGTCCTGGGCTGCTTCAAAATGCTCTCGTTGTAACTTGCACAGGGCCATGCTTTTTTCCAATTGCGCTATTGTCTCATTCTTCAGCTGTTCGCAGTCTTGCAGTTGAGCAGTTAACTCCGTTGATTTTTTCTTCCAATATGCAATGCTGGTATTCACCTGTTCGCATTCTCGTTCCAGGTCCTCGTTCTTTTTTTGCAGCTGCTGTTCCACCTCTTCCCTATTCTGTGCAGCAGCTTGCACCTCCTTATGTTTTTGCTTCCATTCGATGCTCTCTTCTTGAGCTTTCTTCAATTCCGCTGCCACCGTCGTTCTTTCCCTGTTGAGGTCACGTTCCAGCTCCTCCTTAGTGCGGAATATTTGCTCATTCGTCCGTTGGTATTCAAGCAAAAGATCCTCCTTCTCCGCCACCAGTAACTCCAACTCCTTCTTGTTCAAGGATATCACGTCGCGGCTTCTCATCTTATTGACCTCGTGAGGTTGGCAAGGTCCTTCGATCGCAATCATCTTACCCTTGTCTTTCTTTGAAGTGGCGACTTCATGTAGTGGCATGGAGGAGGCTGGTCTTTCTAGACTCAAGTCCATTACCGGTCCTTGCGTCTTACCCGATTCCTTCGATGTTGTTTCAGCTTCTAACTCCACGATGAGTTGACGTGGTTGGACTCCCTGACTTCCTCCACTCACGATGGAGGTCTCCTGTCGGTTTCTCTTCTTGGGCTCACCTACCTGAGGTGGTGTTGATCTTCTCTCCTCGCTCTCCAACTGTGGCTCAGAGGTATCACCAGCAGGATTAGGAAGACCTCCTAAGGTTTCTTGCTCGACAACTTCTATTGCGAGTTCCTCCTCTTCATAGCTATCCATCAGTCATCTTGGTTGTTTCTTCTTAGTTGTCACCTTGGTCTCTTTATCCTTCTTAGATGACTCCTGGGTCCGTAGTACAGGACAAAATTCGGAGAGGCAAGGGGTACAATGGAAAAGTTTGGTATGGCAGGTTGGCTTACTTGCCATCTCCAACCGAATGGTCATGTACAAAACTTTCGTCCAGTTAAACCTCTCACCATACCAACTCCTGTAAGCAGCTGCCAGGCCTTCGAAAGAGATTACTCCGGGTCCTGGTAGAGACATCAAGAGGCGCTGATTAACAAAGGTCAACCAGCTCCTCCAGCGTTCCTTGGCTTTGGCGATGATATATCCTTTCTTCATATTCTCCTTGTCGAGCCTTGCACTATCTGGTGAGTCGAAAATCTTCTGCAGAGTGCTCTTATCCAGCAATGGTAGGTTGATCAGTGTGGGACCGCTGTTGCTTAGGCCAGGAAAATGTATTTTGATGGTGGCTATATCAAAAGTAACCACCTTCTCCTCGATGATAAACTCGTCCAATGCTCCTCTATCACTGGCAATGATGAAGATGCGCGCTCTCTCGAGGTCTGCTTCAGGCCACTGTTGAGCGATGAGACTCCACAACCCTGTTCTTTCCAGATTGTCCTGGTTCGGTGCCATTGACGCCACCGGCAGATGGACTAAACGGGATGGAGCGAGTACAAAGTTCGTCTACCTCTCTTTGGAAGACATCCTTCCTGTGGTTTCACACATCTCGTTAATCTTTGAACTTGGTATCACCATAAGCCGGTTCTTCGTGATTATTTTTTATCTTCTCCTGGCTCAGCTCCTTATGGATCGCTCGATTTTTCTTGAAACTCTCAATTCTGATCCTAATCTTCACTTATCTTCTTCCTATTCGGCTTATTTCTTTTAACTCTACAATTAATGTTGATAATTCCACCGAACTTACTCAGACAGTTCTGAGCCATCTAAAACAAACTTTCTCTTTCAAACAGCTATGATCTTTTCTTACACCAAAGTTTCCTCTTATAAGTAACCTTGGTCAGGTTCCACGCTGAAGTTGCTTTCCATTTATTTCGTCTTTCAAGCGGTTATATTATCCAAACACCATTTTTCCAAGACAACTTTTTTCATCTTACTTTGACTAAGTTCACTGCATATTTCTGCCATTTGTTCTTTCTTTAATCTTACTGACAGGATTAACTCATGTTTTGCTAACCTAATGCCGTCGAGATCAACACTAACCACTCTTTCAGTGAGTTAGAAATTCTTACCTGGACTTAGTCTTGAGTTCGAAGATGGTTTCCTCTTTCTGTCAACACACTGTATACCACGAAGTTAAGTATAATTGATTCTACATCAAAGCTCACTCATGTTATGTCATTCCTATCAATGCAACAATAAATCACGAGTACATACCTCAGTTTTCGCTGATCTTCGAAGCTCACAGACCACTTCTTGCCGCGAATTTTGTCTTGTACTACAGAATCAGGACTCTCTATATTCTATCTACACACTTAATCCATCGCAACACAATCATTTCCCCTCTCGTAATTACCTCTAATCGCCATATCTCAAAGACTCGTTCACTCAACACAGCATGCAGTTACTGCTCGGGGGGTTCACTGGCGAAAACCGTAGGAATCACGTGCGATAAAAAATAGGGTCAATTATATTCCCCTTCCGTAAATTTTGGAAAAAAATTATATGGAATATACACTATCATATAATTGTGAAACATCATTACAAATAATATAGCATAGCAAATAAACTAGAG
Source organism: Bryoerythrophyllum caledonicum (assembly GCA_963971425.1). Lineage (NCBI taxonomy): Eukaryota > Viridiplantae > Streptophyta > Bryopsida > Pottiales > Pottiaceae > Bryoerythrophyllum > Bryoerythrophyllum caledonicum. The sequence continues at coordinate 21,258,704 of OZ020515.1, forward strand.
TTTTAGGTAGATGTAAAATCGGTAGATTTAGGTAGATGTAAAATCGATAGATGTAAAATAGTATATTAAATAAGGGGTAGAAATGGTGATTAGTAGACTCAAGTTAGAGTGACATGGAAAACATTCAAGTCTATTCAAGAACACGTGATAGAAGGAAAAAAATGAGCTAAAAGAACCAAAAACAAAATGAGGTGCAAGCAAGGGAGTAGGAATCATATTAAGAGTTCAAGGAATAAAAAGGGAGAAACATCAACAAGACAAGTTCAAGTCAAAAATGTGATAAAACAAAATATGGGTAGTGAGCAAAGATACGTATAAATAAAATACCCCATTTAAAATGCTCCTTTGGAAAAATTATAAATACCAATATGGTGCTTTTAATTTCCAACATTTACCTTTACTTCAAAAAATACCATGCCTTTAATGAACTTTCCAAGGTAAATAGCCCCCTTCTAAATAGGGCATTGTCGCACGTGTATACAAAAAATTAGAGGGAGTGAACCCCCCAAGAGTTACTGTAGAGAGAACCGTTAGGTCAGTGGTTTCCACGTTCTCTACTGTGTTCAAGAGTTCCTGCATGCTGACGAGGTTGTTTTAATTATGACAAGATTTTCTTGGTGTTCTCATTAATATGGTTTGATACAAAAATATCCATTTCTCGCTTTTGGTTTGGACCGCTCTCATGCAAATACGTGTCTTTCAAGGACAGACTTTACTACTACAACTTTACTAGTAGTACTTTTCTGTTTGCTTATTTCCTTTTTTCTTTTGTAAGCCTGTATTTTTCTTTTACTTCTTACTTACAAAAATTTATTATTTTTTAATTACAATTTTATGTTTCCCCCAGGATAGTACGCTATTTTTCAAACATTACTAATTTATTTGACTTTTCTTTTAGTCTTAAATTATTAATGTTCTTTCTCTAAACTTAACTTCAGTCCTGGTTTTCGTCATTGATTAATCTTTCCGCTTCACATTTATTTTGTCCTCTTAATAATTACTCTTTACTTGAGTATATTATGCTCATACCATCCTGTCTATTTACAACTTTGAGAATTTTGCTTAAAATTTTATTTTTATTTTTAACATAAACAAATGGTTATTTTAGTGATCTCTCAAAATCTTCTAAAATCCTATTTAAGGAAAAGTTTTTTATTATGATGTCATAAGTATTTTGACTTATTCTAACTCATAATAATTTTAAAACTTTTAACTATTTTTCCACTTCCATCCAAGTAATGTAGTCATTTCTTAATCACTCAAAAATTAACTTGTTGAGGGTACTTTCCCAATTTGTTGCTTTATTTTTCACTTCCTTCATGAGGCACTATTATGTTATTTTTTTTAAAAATTTTAAATTTTAAATTTTAAATTTTTTACATACGACACAAGTAACTTTATTAGCAACTTGCCAACTTGTGACCTATCCCATCAAGTAAGAAGTTTTTTTTAATGCAAAGTTAAAAAACACCCTTAATTAGACTTCAAAACTTTGCGATTATTTCTTACTTTCACTTGGGTAGTTTAGGGTCATTCCGGACCACTCCAAAGGTCACATATTGGAGGTCTTGCCCCCTTCTTAATGATTAACTTGCCCTCAAATTACATATTTTTTCAATTTGTAACCGTTATATCTTGTTGCATGGATATTCCCTACAAAATCTTGTAACTCAACAGAACCATTAGGATAAGACTTGAGTATCCGATATGGACCAAACCACCTCATTTTAAATTTCCCTGGAAATTTTTGGAATCTACTATCATATAGTAAGACTAGATCATTATCTTTTAATATTTTTGGTTGTAGCTTACTATCATAGTAACTTTTCCGTTGCTTTTGAATTGCTTCCATATTCATATAAACTTGTGCTCGATTCTCATCGAGTCGCTCTAAATTATCTAGACGTTCCCTTAAGGAATCCGAATCTCCTAATCTTTCAGAAATAGCAACCCTTAATGATGGTAGTTCCACTTCAATTGGTAACATGGCTTCCAAGCCATAAACCAATGAAAATGGAGTAGCCTTAGTTGTAGTTTTAATGGTACAACGGTAGGCCCACAAAGCATTAGTTAACTTATAATCCCAATTTGATGCATTTCCCTCTAACGTTTTTGTTATTATTTTACAAAGAATATCATTAGACTTCTCGGTTTGCCCATTAGCTCTGGAGTGATAGGGAGATGACTTATGATGCTTAATAAAATATCGTTGTAACATTTTTGCAATAGTATCATTAATAAAGTGAGTTCCTCTATCACTTACAATTTCTTTGGGGCAACCAAATATAGCAATAATATTTTCATAAATAAACTTTGCTACAGTATCTGCATCATCTGTCTTAGTTGCTACGGCTTCGACCCACTTAGTTACATACTCTGTGGCAACTAAGATGTAATGTTTTTGTCCTACCCGACTAGGTGGCTTAAGTGGGCCTACAAAGTCTATCCCCCATTTCTCAAAAGGGATTTGGGCTAAAATTGGTGTCAAAGGCATAGCCTTAGTAGCTGTAGGTTTACCAACTCTTTAGCAAGGGTCACATTTCTTAACGTAGGTAGTGGCATCGGAAAAAAGCGTAGGCCACCAATAGCCTGTTCTTAACGCTTTTTGAGCCATAGCCCACCCAGCAAAATGTCCACCACAAACATCTGTGTGGCAACCTTGTAAAACCATAGGTACTTCACTAGGATTTACACATCTTCTAAGTATATCATCTTTTCCTCTTTTATAAAGAACTCCACTAATCATAGTGTAAGGTAAGGATTGGTGTACTAACCTTGTTTTATCTTCAGTAGTGTAGTCAATAGGAAAAGTTCCTATAGTCAGATAGTAGATAATATCTGCATATTCTTGAGGAACTATGTCCAGTATTTCTATACTATCTTTAACTTCAAAGATATGTGCATCTGGAAAGCTGTCATCAATAGATTCTGGATTGATTATCTCACTAAGTCTAGATAAGAAATCTACATTTTGATGGATCTTCCCAGGTCTCACGTTAATGGTAAAGTCAAATTCTTGTAAAAGTAGAACCCATCTTGCAATCCGTCTACTCAATTGAGGTTTATTGATCATGTACTTTAATGCATCATGATCAATGTGGAAAGTGAACATATATCCTAATAAGTAATGTCTAAATTTTTGGACAGAAAAGATCATTCCCAAACCTTCACGTTCAGTGACAGAGTAGTTTCTCTCAGCACTACTTAATTGGCGGCTGGCAAAATATATGGGTCTATCATGACCTTTACTATTTTTTTGACTCAAAACACTTCCAATTGCCACATTGGGAGCATCAACATAAACTTCAAAATTGGTGCTTTGCTAAGCCGGCGTTTTAACTTATTAAAAGCCTTAGTGCAGTCATCTGACCAAATTCCAGGTATAAGGGTTTGTTTAGTTAAAACATTCAAAGGTGCAGCTATAAATGCAAATTTATATATAATTCTCCTATAATACCGAGTGGCACCCATAAATCCTTTAAGTGCAGTTAAGTGTTCAGGGATTTCCATTGTAAGTATAACTGCTATTTTGTCAGGATCAACTGCAATTCCTTCTTTTGAGACAACATGACCTAATAACTTACCACATACAGTGGCAAACTCAGACTTAGCAGCATTTATGGATATTCCATACTCTCGACAACTATCAAAACATTGTTTTAATGCATTTCAGATTGTATGTAGAGTTGATTTGCTCGTGCAGAACTTGGAGTGAAATTTAGGTCTGATTACGTGATTTCGTGATTACGTGATTACGTGATTAATGCCTTTGGATGATCTTCCTTAGATCCAAATATACAGAAATCATCTAAGAATATCTCCATAAATTTTCTTAGGTATTTTGTAAAAGCTTGTATCATAACTCTTTGGAAAGTTGTTGGTGCGTTGCATAGTCCAAAAGGCATAACATTATATGCAAAGGTTCCCCAATCTGTGGTGAAGGTGGTTAATGGTCTATTCTCCAGAGCTGTTTGAACTTGGTTATAGCCCGAAAATCCATCTAGGAAAGAATAGCACTGATGTCGAGCTACACCATCTAGAACCGCATCAGAAAATGGTAAGGGACAGAAATCTTTCTTAGTGGCTTTGTTCAACTGCCTAAAGTCTTGACAAATGCGAATCTTACCATTTTTCTTAGGTACTATGACAATAGGTGACACCCACTCACTAAATGGTACGGGATAAATGAAATTAGACTCTAGTAATTTATCAATTTCCTCTTTGACCATTAAGGAATACTTTGGGTTCATTCTGTATTGTCTTTGCCTAACAGGTTTAGCATCTGGTTCTAGGATAATACGATGTTGACAAACATCTGGAGGTATGCCTTTTAAGTCTTTATATGTTCAGGCGAAGGCATCTTTCTCCTTCTTAAAAAATTCCAACCACTCATCATATTTTTGAGGTTGTAATCCATCATATATTTTTATTGGCTTAGGATCTTCTTTAGTTCCTAAGTTTATTTCTATAGTATTTTTTATTAAGGGTCTGATACTAGGTGTCTCTTTTCACCCAGTAATTCTTCAGAATCACTTACATAAGGAAGTTCCTTATCTGACTCTTTTTCAATTGTCACATTATATAGTGGGGCATTTTGCCATGCCTCTATGGCTGCATCTGAGTCATCCACCTAACTAGGAGGAACAAAGTATTCTCCAGGACCTAAATTTTCAATAGTAGGCATATCTTGGACTTTATTAGTGTCACCAGGTTCAGATTCAGAGCCTGCCTCAGTGGTCCAATCTGAATCCTCATTCTGAGTTTCTCCATGGTACTCCACTGGAAACATAGGTAGCACTATTTTACTTTTACCCTCTCCTATCGTTAACGTCCCTTTATCCCAGTCATCTTTAGCTTTGGCTAAGGATAACCAAGGTCTGCCAAGGAGGATAGGAAGGTTGATATGGACTCAGTTACTTTAAAAACAATATAATCAACTTTATAATCAATTCCACCAATTATAGTGTTGAATTGCAATAACTTACCTAATGGTTTCACTCGGCTTTGGTCTGCCATTCTTAGGATAATAGGAGTAGGTACTATATTAGTTATACCCAACTCTTCCATAATGTTAACATTCATAAAATTAACACTACTCCCACTATCGATTTGAACTCCATCAACTAAAGTCCCATCTATAATGACATCAACTGTGGATGCTCCTGAATCAAAAGAGATATGATGGACACTTACAATCACGGATTGAAGTTTGCTTGTCTCTTTGTTGGTTTTTGGTTTAGCTTTCTTACCATTGTTGTCCTCAAATATTTTGGCTCTTTTCCTTATTAGAGAGGATGCTAATTCATTCTTACAAGATGGTGACAAAGCAAGTAACTGTCTTAAGAAAATCTGAGGTTGTAGTCTATCCAAATCTATAAGGATGTCATAAGGATTCATCCCAACAGCTAATCTCATCATTCTATGATGCTTTCTTTTTTTCAATGTCAATGATGGTTCTTTAACAATGATCTTTGAAGGTCTATAAAAAGTAGGTTGTTCCAACGGCTTTGTTGGAATACTTGGCTTATCCTTAGGTGGAGACACATCTTTTGGTTGTATAGGCTCTAGCCTAATGTTGGTCTAGGAATCACTATTTGTTATGTCTATTGTTTCTAGATTGGGATAGGTGGCTCAGGTTTCTTGAGTATAGTGGGCATTTGTCTACTAAGTACAGGATTAAGTTTAACTTTACTGTAATCACTTTCTGAACTACTAACTGGCTCTTGTGCCTTAGCTTTTCTAGCTTGTGATCTAGTAATAAAAACATCTTGGGGTGTATCAACAGCCAGATAATTCACATCTCTAGCATTAGAGGATTCTACCTCTTGAATGTGAACTTGCTTTCTTACATTAGGAAATTCTGTGATAATAGCAGTGCAGTAAGTAGAAACATGACCTGGTTGTCCACATCTTCCACAGACTGGGTTATATCCCACTTGCTAACGTGGATTTGGACATTCCCTAGAGTAATGACCCGACTCCCTACACCTAAAACATACAATTCCTTTATTCCTATCTTGATTAGATGGTCGTCTCCAAACCGCATGTTGACTGTATTCATTGGTCCCACTGGAACGTCTATTATCACCGAGTTTGATAAATGGTTGTTTAGAAGTAATCCTATAAAGGAATTTTTGGTTATTATTATTACTTTGTGCAGGTTGTTCTTGCACTAAGGCCTTAACTTCTTTTATATTTCTACAAGTAGTTATGTCATGGCCCTTTGCACCATAATAAGCACATTTAATTTTAGGGATTCCCCCTATAGGATATCTACACTCGATACTTAAGTGTCCATGTCCTTTACAGTTACTACACCAAATATTAGTTCTTTGGTTGGTAGCCTTAGGTCTCTTATTCTTTCCCTCATTAATTTGAACTGACAATTCTCTGAATTGTTTTTGTAAAGCTTGGATTTTAATTTCTTCATTGTTAGCAGGCATTAAAGCTAACTGCTTCTCTCTGTCTGAGATTAGTCCTGGTAACATTAATTGAGGTTGTTGGGTTATTGTTTTAGGATAGTAGTCTCTTCCACTTCTATCCATTCCAATTGGATAAGGTATAGGCATATATTGCGGATCTGGTTGTGTAATTCTCCTATTTTGGTACAACATGTTAGATCTCTCCATAGCAGCTTCCCAATTTCTGGCAGCCTCATATGCTGCAGTTAAGTTTGCAGGATTAGAAAGTTTGACTTGATAAATACACAAAGGATCTAATAATCCTCTTGTGAATGTATTTGTAATCCATGACTCGGGCATCTCATTATCCCTCCATCTGTGTAACAAATTCTTAAGTCGGATATAGTAACCCGCTATAGATTTAGTAGGATACATCTGAAAACTTTGTAATTGATCTTGCAATGTATTATGATAAGACTGAGGTCTAAACCTGGCCAAAAATGCATCTTTTAAAGTATCCCAGACTGTTGGTCGAGGATTTAATGCTGCATACCACCTTTGAGCTTCCCCTAGTAGATTACCAGGAAAACTAGTGATATACTTATCAACAGCTAGATTGTTAGCTATTGCTACTACTTGAAATCTTTCCAAGTAGGAATCTGGATCTTCTCCTAAATCTCTATAGAATATGGGAAATGGAGCTATATTAAGCATCCTAGGATGCGCCATAGCAACGGGATCAATCAAAGGGTCGTCAGGAGTAGGAGGGGTTGAAGGTGGTGAGGATAATGAGGTCCTGTTAGAGGTAGAATTAAGAGAAGAAGTGTCAGAAGGAGAAGCCCTCCCAGAAGTACGTGGGGAATGTCCAGCTGGACTTTCTTCTCGTGCTGGTGGTTCTGAGTGCTCTTCTTCTTTACTCTCACTGCTAAATATACTTTCACCTCCTTTAGGCTTACTTTGCCCACTTCCGTCGAACTCTTCCTCTTTAATAGGGTTATACTTAATTTCCTCTTCCTCGACACTAGATTGGTCAATCTCTTCTTATATGTCAAAATTTAAGGTAGTAGGTTTAAGGATTTGGCTAAATGCTTCTAATACTTCCTTACGAAACTTATGTTTTTCTTCCTCATTTTCCAATGGTCTAGCATTAAGGAAGTGGTCAATAGCTCTTTTGCTTCAATGTGAGTAAATATTGGTGTTTCTAATTTTGAGTCAAATCTTTGGGCAAAAGAACTTGGATAGGGAGTCTCAAAGTCTGTTTGGTTTGAAGAGTTATCTACTTCGTAGGTACGATCAATTGTTAAAGAGTGTGGTATGGGGATTCTAAACAATTGTTCTAACTCATCAAGTTGTTGAGCGTTAACGTTAAGTATATCTTCATTAAAAAGTTTGTCATCTACTTCTTCCTCTTCTGAGGATCCTTCCTTTTCTAAGGAACTAGACCAAGCTTTCTCGCTTTGGGTCTCCCAATTCACTTCTTTTGGGCTATCAGAACAACAAGAATGAGTGGTATATTTTTTATCTTTTTTTTTTCCTACATATTCCCTTCTAGGATTTTTTAAGGCTGCGAGTACTAACTCTTCTGGGATAAACTAGGCTTTCTTTCATTCTGACTGAGAAGAATTTAAAGGATCGGGCAGTGTCTTATATGTTTTCTCCCTTTTAATTTGTCCCAATGCCTATTCTAAGGCTTTTTCTAATTGATCATCTAATTTGAATGGAGAATGAGTTGTAACAGTGTTAAAGGTAGGATTATGTACTCCCAATACTATAGAGGGTTGTTTTTTCTCTGCCCTATTCTTATAACGTTGAGCTCTCTCAACTTTTTGTTTTTCTCTTTGTCTTTTACTGACATTAGTAATCTCCATAGAGTTTTTGTCTTAATTTTAATCTTTTTCTTTTTTCTTTTTTTTAAAATAATTTTTAAAACTGCTTTATCCTTGCGAGGTTATCAATTGGCACTTTCTTTCCGTTCTCAGCAACTCATGGTTGTACTTCAACCTAACTTTTTCTTAAGTATACTGTATTATGCTTATAACAACCCAATTTTTCCAATCTAAGTTCTCATAAATTTTAAAATGCTTAAGATCACCATTCTTTAATTATTTTCTCTATGTAATAATTAAGTATTTTAAATGTTGGTTACTCATTTATTTAGTTATTCTTAACTTTCAATTTTTATTCTTAATTTAAACAAAGGTAAATAGCTTCCTCCGTCAAATTCATTTCCTTAACATCTTCATGGATATGCCTAGGATAACTTAATATAGTCAACAATTTTCCCATCTCCTGAGCAGTTACCCATTGACTTAATTCGCCTAGTAATCCGTCTATCCCATCCTCAAGTATTCTTAACTCTTTCTGATCATTAGGTGCAAGAGTTTTATAACGTTGAACTTTGGATATTATGCGTCTTATTAATCTAGATCTTTTACTCAGAGGACTCTCCCTTGGTTGATCTATAAAGAATTTGGTAATTATACCAAGATGTTAAGGTAAAGTTTTCTACTTTTATCATTAATGGTAAAGGTTCAATGATTAACTCCCTCGGATATTTAAACTTTTGTAAAAGACCATTAATGATATCAATTTCCTTTTTTGAATTTTTATTATTTTCCCTAATTCTTTCCATCTCCTTCCCCAAAAGGTTTTATAATTTTAATTCATAATATTTTATTTTTTTCATAAATTATCAACAATCTTTTCAACCTAGTTCTTAAGTCCTTAGGTGTCTCGTTCTCAAGACTCATTGCTTAAAGACATAAAAAATTAAAAGCAATAGTCACGAGAAGTTCCGAGTCTTTGGATCAGAAATCTGGAAAAAACACCTTAGTTTGGAAGTTAAGTTTACTATAAATAAATATATAAGTTTCTTTATCAAACTTAAATCCATTCCAAGCTCCAATACCTTTAGAAATTAAGGGTTGGGATTGAAGTTTTAATCTACCGTATTGAGCAAAAAGATATTGTAGTTGGTATTTTAAATACAATGTCTTCTTCTTGACAATTACTTCATTAAATCCTTCACCTTTATCCCACACTTTATTTAAAATGATTTGTTTAATTTCTATCAGTAATTGTTCAAACTTTTCCTTAAAGTTTCTATCAACTTTTGGATGTGCTCCATAAAATTGAAAACCTTGACCATAATACGCACCTCTATAAACACGATATAGGGCGTTAAATAGATATGGTCCTTTGAAAAAATCACTTAGACTTCCTTCAAGTATTTCCCATGGAAAAGACATGTTCTCCCATGGATTCTCATACTAGGTATGTCCAATTCACTTTGGATCAAAACCTTTAATCTTAGTGTTTTCTTTAATGAACCTCCTTGTTCCTTAATATACTTTAATTTACAGAAATACTTAAGTATTCAACTCAAATAATGACAACTTTCTTTAATTATAAACTACTTGACACTTGGCGGTACCATCTCCAGCATGGTCCCCAAAAAAATGTAAACTAGAAAATCCACATTCGTAAAAACATCCAAGACTCACACGAGTCTCTCCATGATTCTAAATTCTTCCCGGGATGGTCTAACGTCAACCATTAAGTAGTTTGTCTGTAATTATAGGTCAAAAAGCTATCTTTCTATTGAATTACTTAAGTTTATGCACTCATTTTTAGGGAATTAAGCCTTAAAACATATCACACTTAATATTCCACTCTTAAAGTATTAATTCCAAGGATTAAAATGCTTAGGTAGAGCCTTGCTCCTCCAAAGAGCCTTGCTCTTTATTTAACTATGAATATGCACGTTTGTTAGTTTCCTATACTTGTGTCATCTTTGGCTCTTGGATACTATCCATTGCACTCATGGTTAATTCCTTAATTAATTCCATTTAGAATTCACGAACTTACCTCGTGCAATTCGCTCCACTTCCCACGTACGTCCACGGTTCACGTACTCACGTACTCGTCACAAGTGTTAGTCTCGGACAACATGCAAATTAGATTAAGCCTCTAAATAATTCTATTCTAAGTCTTGGCTTAAATCTAACCTATCTATTAGTCCTTAACACCTAAAATACAAAAAGAGTATCTTCACTCTTTCACTTGCATGAGACTCTCGTCTTATGTCTTAATGCTTTAAGTTTCCACACATAAACTCAAGTCTTACATCACTTATGCATTCCTCACATTAATGCATTAAGTTTCTTACTCCAAATTAATTTCTAAATGCCTTACATACACTTAGAATTATTACATTAATATTCACAATGTCACTTTGACATAGTTAGGATCTTTTCCTAACTTTATCTCTTGAAGTTTCAATATTAAGTATTCATATTTCACTCATATGCAATACATTAAATTTAATTCACTAATACACACAATTTCATGTCACATAATTAATTAGGATAATATCCTAATTTCTACAATGAAGATCCAAATAAATAAATAATGCATTTATGCATAGGAATTTATTCACAATTAATACCTCATGCATATAATTGCATTTACAAAACACAATGTCAAATTTATTCTATGAAGCATGAATATTATTGCAATTATACATATTAATTAAGTCACACTCAAGACTTTACATATGCAAATCCAATAATAATTATATATTAATAATTTCACACATAACATAATACTCTTACAACATAAGAGATTTCTTCAATTACTAGCTTTTTCACCTAAGCTAGGGCTCACTCCGATCTTCCTCCAAGGAATTGTTATGGAAATGGCCAAGAATGCTAAAAATTCAAGCTATTCATTCTACTCAAATCCAAGAGGCACACCTCTTGGAAGAACGGTTTTTTCTATAATTAACCGTTAAAACTAATTTCTCTTCATCCCCACATCCATTCATATCTACTCATGAAAAGGCACACCCTTTCCAAAGGGTGCGAGTTCAACCCTTTTCCCATTATCTTTTATCTCTTGGATATGAAGAGACACTTTTTGGTTAATCAACTATTTAATGTAAACTTAATCATTAATTATTTAATTCTCCATATATCTACAACCCTTTTTACACTTAATTTTGTGAACAAATCTATTTTTAGGATTTCGGCTCTACACTCCCACTTCTTTGGCTTGAAGCAATTTCGTGCAATGTGGCCCAGTTTGCCACAATTGTAACATACCTTGGGCTTGCCACGTATTGAAAAAGAACCTCCCCACTTGTTTTGTTTTTACACCAAGGCCGCATCGTCGCCATTGGCCTCCTTCACCTTGCGCTTGGATACTTATACATCAACCGCGCCGTCACAAACTCCATGCTGAGCTCCTTTATTGCCAAGGTCTCCAAGGTAGTGATGAAGTGTTCATATGAAGGCAACAAACTCTTAAGCAAGGTCATGACCACATCTTCATCTCTCACTAGGACATTCAAACAAGTGAGTTGATCCGCAAATGCCTTCACTTTGTTGACATGATTCAATAAATGATTCACCTCTTGTATTTTGATTGTGAAGAACTTGTGGCGAATGAAAAGGATGTTGGACAAGCTCCTCATTTTGTGGATGTTGCACAAAGTCTTCCATGCTTCCGCTGGTCCTTTGGAACTCTTGATGTGGGCAAATTGGTTGTCCACCAAGTTGAGGCCTATGACAAACATGGCCTTTTTTACACACTGACTATAGTCCTTCTTCACCTTTGGATCATCGTCTTTGGATAGAGGCTCCCCGGAGTCATCCGCAATCTCCCAAAGGTCCATGGATGCCAACACCATCTCTATGTTGAACTTCCAAAGATTGAAATTCTCACCTTTGAACTTGTTAATGACTCTAGCACTCTTGCCATTATGTGTTGTCATATTTGTATTGTAACACTAACTTCTGACTCTCCAATGTGCACTAGTGCACCTCAATCACTCAAACGAGCCTCTTCTAGGCTCCAATGTGTACTAATGCACGTATAACACTCAAATTACAGGGCTACCCATACGGATTATGTACTATGTGTACGGGCGACGTGCATACATACCTATAACACTTAAATTTCAGGGCTATCCATATGGATTGTATATTATGTGTATAGGAAAGTGCAAAAGTGCAAATGTAAACATTTACAAAGTCAACATCTTTGAATGTGCACCTCCGATGCTCCTAGAATCTCATTGGGTTGTCTTCAATCACCTCCAATGCTCCTAGAAACTCCTTGGGTCAACTTCAATCATCTCCAATGCTTCAAATTGAACCTTCTGCACCTCCGATGCTCCAACAACCTTGAGTCAACTCTTGTACACCTTCAATGCTTCAAATTGGATCTTGTGCACGTCCAACACTCAAAGACTCTCAAGATCTCTTTCTAACCAATTTGCACCAATACTCTACACAAGCAACTCACATAAGTGGGCCCATAACCTATTGAGGTTCAAAAGAAATATAAAAATGATTGCACAAGCGAATGAAACACATAAGGTATTACAAATAATGCTTGGAGTGAGATATGGCCTTCTTCGAAGGTTTTTACTTATAGTACCAATTGGTTTCATCCTTGCCAATACATATGGGACTATTTTAAGTTCGTATCACCTCTCTCAATTTTCTCCCCTTTACTTTCCCTTCTAAATCTACCTCCACTATTTATAATATCATATTAATAACAAGCAGCTCTAATCTCTAACACATCTCGGCAACCGGTTGCGCCAAAGTGGCATTGCCGTTATACCAAAAAAAAAATGTTGACTAATCAACTCTATCATCTACTTATCCAGCTTGGAGATGAAGATCTTCACCAAGTGGCGCTCTGTGAATACATCATCGGCCTCAACTGGCAATTGAGCCAACCAGGTATACATAGTGCAAGAGATATCTTCTTTCTTCGACGGAAATCTTGGATGCGCTGCATTTGATTACGCTGGAACCCCACGTACTCTACCTCCAGAGGCGCCATGAATTACGCCAAAGGATCAGAGGCTGGCGGATTGCCAACTGCCATCAATGCTGCACAAGTGGCTACGGCCAAACGGGATATGGCCCCCATGCCAGCCCGTTCACCCACAACAGGAACACCCTTGCCCTAGGAGTCTTCACCAAGGAAACTCTCTTCCACCTTGGGCTCCTCAGTGGAAGTCAAGATTTGGACAATCGCACTCTCATGAGCGCAGTTACCAACTCCATATGCTAGCGCTAGTACCCCTCAACGGGGCGCAACTCTACCTCGTGTTGTGTGGTCCACTACTCGTATGATTGTAGGGCTTCAGTTCCAAATGCTGGGGCAAGAGCTCAAACGCATACCAGTTGTTAAACAATGGCGTCCGCTGGCGCTTCTCTTTCATCCACATCTCGAATTAGAGCCGCCAATCGAGCAGGAGATGCCCCCGGCCTAACCCGAAAACTTGTCTTGCACAACATGATGATGATTGTCCTCCATGTCGTGAAATGTGCCCACGTCACATATACAAAGCCTACGATCAGTATCCAACACCAAAACAAGCTCAAAAGCACTGTCAGTATCCAACCATAGCCCAAAGTCTATAGTCCAAGCACTCTTCGAGTAGTCTGGTGTGGGGGAGCGGTAATATCAACTCTAGGTATTCACCATAAACAAAAACCACCTCGGGATCTATCTACAGGTATCATCTACATGATAAGGGTACAAACGTGCAATGAGCACCTGCAAAACCACCAAAATTTGTGGTTCACTAGTTATCACCTCTGACCAAGTCTAACCTCAACCCCCCACATTAAAAAGTCTTGCCGGCCATGAACTCGACTTCACCCTTACGGTATCCTATCACAATTTGGGACAACAAAAAATGGGGCTACCGGAAAACACCGGCAACAAGCCTGCAACACGAAGGAGGTACCGCAGAAGAATCCAGAAATCAAAATCGGATGCTCTCCCTCAACAACATAAAAGCGGTAAATAAAAATGACTAGAGCCCCTAGCACCCGCCTGTATTGGATAGATACAAAGCCGCAAAACCTTCAAGAAACAAAGGGGGGACACTCAAGAGTGTTTTCCCAAGTCTCAAAACTTGAAGTTTTATGGAATTTTTTGGAAGTTGGTGTTTAAAAACACAATTCAGCCCTTAAAAATCACCATTTAGGGCTGAAGATCAACTTCAAATGCCAATCCAATAATTCTAATGGATTCCTTGGCAAATTTCACATAAAATGAATGCAATTTTTTCTCAAATCCAAGTTAAACTGCCTCCACAAATGAACTTCAAAGATTAGACTAATTTTATTTTTTTAATACCCACAAAAATGTGGTTTATTGAAAAAAAAAATTAATCAAAATTGCTCATTCACACTAGGTAGAAACTCCCTCACAAAGTTCAAATCCCAAATGAAAATCCAGAAATAATAATTATTTTGGAAGATATTAACTCACACTTAAATGAATCTACCCAAAATTATTGTTTCAACCATAGTGAAATAAAATTGCGGCCGCGGATGGAAAATTGCATAGTGGATGAAATTGTTGGCAGCAGGTCCAACAGCTGCCCTTCGGCACTCCAAACTTTCACCGCCCACAACTTCTTCAAAAATCATCAAATTGAATAGCTGTTTGTTGCATTGCCATCTTTCAAACGTGCTCTACAACATTGTTCTAAATACCTACAATTTTTTCTCACATTTTCTAGCTCAAAAATAAGAAACCTAGTCGGAGGAAATGGCACGTCTTTGTCAAGTAAATAATTAGTGAATCACTAGGTTAGTCAAGTGTCTCGGCTTTGCCCCGGCTAAAACTCTCCTAGGTAAATCAAGAAAGTTACCGAAAGAGCCTAAAATTGCAACCTCTTGCCTTGCCTTTAGGGAAAAAAGGGCGGGAAAAAAAACGTAATTTTTTCTTTGGGCTTTCTTAGACAGAGAAGAAAACAAAACTAAGAGGTTGAATTTTTTTTAAAAATTCTCTTCGACCAAGAAAGGCTTGGCGTTTTCTTTTGTTTCCTTAAAGGAAGAATCAATGAGTTTAAGTAGTATAAAAGATTGTGAAGCCTTTCCTAATGATAAACAATCACTTACAAGCAAAAGTAATCACTAAACACTCTTCAACTCACTCACAAAGCTTGACTTTGACAAAGACGTCAAATCAAGGACGTATGCGGCGCTGTACGCGCACACACACACAACCTTAAGTGGATGAAAATCATCCACGGATGAATGCGGTGCACCGCCGTACGTTCCAAACTCCATAGATTAGTAACAAAATAATCTATACTAATACACTACGATGTGGAGAGGCCTCGACGCCACGTCCCGTGACAATACGTTCTTTTCTAGAATCCATTGTAAAAGATTGAGAGAGAGGAAAATTTTAGAAAATTGACCCGTTCATGTAATAAGAAATTATAGGAATCTTTGCAAATGGTATGGGGTTTGGCCTTTTAACTTGGCCTTTGAGGCTTCATCCAAAGACCAGCCAAAGACTTCAATATGTAATTTTTAATGTATTTTTTAGCAAAAAAGTTTGGCCTCTCACCATTGGTTGGGCTAAAGTTTTTGACAAATGGTTGCTCGACTTGGCCAAGTGTCAAGGGGCCTTAAAGAAGGTTTACACCACGTCTTGTATTAGAAAAAACAAAAAGTGAAATGATGAAGATCTCAACCATCTTGGAATTTTGTTTAGGGATGCAAGAAGACAAGAGGTACGAGGGAGTATAATTTTTATTCTCATTAGACTTATAGAAAAAAAATTATGTCATTTCAAAAAGAAAATTGTTGAGTGCGGGTACGTTGGGTAAAAGATAATGGTTTAGAGATCTTTTGCAACCATCGGAACGTGCTCGAGATTTGCAAAAGCCCACCTTAGGACTTTTTTCATTTAGGGGTTATTAACATAGATAACAACATTTGTTGGGACCTTTTGAATTTTTTTTGGGATGTTTCATCAAGGGTCATAAAAGTCGTGAATTCTAACTTCAAGAAACTCTCATGATTTATTGATGGTTTTTAAAACTTTGGCAGCGATTTGTTAAATTTGACGAAGTTATTTCCTAGATGCCAAAGCTTGTGAAAGCCACCAAAATCCCTCTATTTTGATTCTTGAGCATCAAAATAATCTTGTCTTTTCGAGCTAATGGATGGTTGCTACCTTCGCAATTGTGGATTACATATAACATTTAGTAGCCACCAAACAAACCTCCACCATAATTTCTAATTGGTGATCCATCTTAGAGACAATCAAGTTTCTCCCAAGATTCACTCACATGCATGTTATCAATACAACTCTAATAATTCCCTCACGAACAAATTGTCCGTTTGAACAGGCAATTGAATTTGGGTAGGTTTCTCCTAGAAAGTGAAAATGGTGACAAGATGTTTCTGGTGTCTGTCTAAAAGACATGGTCATTCACTCCGTTTGCGAGGAGTAAAGAAAGAGTATGATGGGGTGAAGCTACCCAAAGCACTTTGGCCAATTTGGACAACAATAGGCAGTTGTGACAGAATCATCATAAGTCTAATTGTTTGCGTCGTAATCCATCTTCTTCTTTTTTCTTTTTTTTTTCCATCAGGAACGAAGTATCAGCCAATGCCATTCACAGCAGAAAACTACAAAATGGGGGATTAAATTTTGGTGTTTGGCAAACTCAACATCAAGGTTTGTTTCTAATTTTTGAATTTATCACTGGTAATCCATAGTGGTCAAATTATCAAAAAGCTTCTTAATAAAGCACCCCGGGTCCTCTAAGAGTGAAGCATAAGGAGAAGTGGTAATGACGAACTCTTTAGTTTATTGTTTACCATGACACTTTTGTTTTGTTTCTTACCAAGTCATTTTCTCCAACTATTTTACTCTAGAAATTTCTTTTTAAACATATTAACCCCTAAAGGATCAAGTTTTCAATTGGGGGCCAAATTTTTTACTCTGGCTACAATTATCTTTCATCTCGCATGGTCAAAATTCACAAATTTTTAATAACATCAATCCATATGATTTAAGAAGGAGATCCTATATTTACATTCTCAAAAAGGTCATCATGATAGTTTTTAATCAATGGAGTAGAGGTTCCTTTACAATAGTTTGTCCTTGGTTCCTGATTACTAGTTATTGGTTACTCATTACATAGTGTCTACCCTTGAAAGGGGGGAGTAGTTCCATACTACTTAACTTTTGTCCGGTGGACATGGATTTAGTAGTGGAACAAACGGACACTTTATCCCCTAAAGGACCAAGTGTCCAAAATGGGCTTGTAAATGTTCGGTTAGGTCCCTATGGTGTCAATTTCCAACATTCTTCTTTGAAATTTTTATTGTACAAGGGCATTACTGAGACCTTAGTGGTGAACAATTTTTTTCTATATTGGACATTTGATGAAAAAGTTATAGGGTTTTGAATTTCAAATGGGGAGAGCGGGCACCTTGGGCACCTCCAAAAACTTTTGCTAGGACACTCTATTGAATGTGAGATTTTCAACACTCGCAAGTAATATTATTTCCCTTCATATTGTCAAAAAAAAAGTTCTTTTCTTTAGTGAAAATAGCATTCTTACTCAAGTCAAACATTTTCACACATTGTCACACATTGTCGGGCAAGGTACCAAAAAAATTGCTTTTCCACATATAACTTTGAGATCTTCATATTTTTTACTTTTTATTTGTTCCACAACAACATGTGGTGTAAACCTTCCTATTGACCATTGGGGTCATCAATCTAAAACATATTAAGTTCACAAAAAAATAAAGCAAGAATTGGCAAATAAAACAAGAAATGGATTTAGACCTTGTGTAGTCCAAAAATTTGACAGCAAATGAAATCAAAGTCTGTTGATCCACTGAACGCAGGGAAGAAAATGAACCGTTTGCTTGACTTCAAACACGATAATCTTTCAATCCGTGCGGTCAAAGTTTGTGAAATTTTGTGGTTATGTTACTTAGTAAGTCTCAATTGAGATCCTATGGTCAAAACTAGAAATGATAGTTTTTGTTTCCTTCTTTAATCTAGTGCACTAGAATCCAACAATTTTGAAGTTTTTTTGGTGTGAATTTGTCACGAAACCTTAGGGTTTATTCACTTTGCCCCTTTCAAAGACCGAAGTTCTTCGTCTCCTTCCTCTAGAACACCTTGGTCGTTTAGGGGTTAACCCCTAAAGTCGAAATCGACCAGAGTGTGGTCGATCTGACTCTGGTCAGGCTCTCAGTTACTAAATTTAGATCGTATGAAGTTACAATTTTGGAAGACTGTAGAGTTTTCCAATACCTTTAAAATGACACCATTCATGCTTCAAAATTCCTCATACTTTAGGAGATATTCACGGTCAAAGTTTGAAAACACTGTTAGGGCATGCTGAAATCTGCCCAAAACTGCGGTATATGCTCATTTATTCTCAAAATCTGCCCAAAATCAATTAGATCGCAGTAACTTCAAAAATTCACCAAAAATTGAGATTTTACTTTTTTTCAAATTTTGTTTTTCGTACATGTAAAAGAGGTAGTAAAGCATGATCTCACCGTTTGGATTTTCAATCCGATACTTTTTTACATGCCTTTTTAATTGTTGAAAATGGGCATTTGTATTTGTATTTCAGCATACCTCCAAGTGAAAAATTAAGCATTTCTTTAGGTTTTATAGGTCCTATGAGGGTAAAAATTATATGGACATATTCCTTACTCACATAGGAACAAGAATTTGAAGAGCCTCATGTCAAATTTCCTTTCAAAATTGGTTTTTTTGGCCCCCAAAACATTAGTTTTCCATTCTACAACAAGGAAAAAATCTATTTTTTCAACTTTGAACATTACGATCTCACAAATGGTGAGGAGTTTGAATCTAAGATTTGGTATGCATGTACATGTACAAGTTAGGTACTAGATCTTACGGTTACATACTCAAAAATTTGTCAAAAGTTAAAAATTTTCACCTTGCATTGAAAGAGGGCAGTTTTGAGGGTTTTTGGCAGTTTTGAGGGCTTTCGACTTTAGGGGCTAAATGAGCAAAACATGCTCACGTAAATCCCAGCTGCCCACAACCTGTGAAATTTAAGATATTCTTGTACAGTACAGTACAGTACTACAGTGTGATGATGAAAAGTTATCACCTTTAAACAAACACACCTACTCTTGCCGGAAATCTGCCACAGAGTTGACCCTGGTGGATCCCCAAAAGAAGCTCCCACCACATCAGTGTGGCGCTCAAACACCAGTGTGAACCCATGGATACAGAATATGAGCGTTGAACTGGCCAATCCACGCTAGTTGACCAATCTCAGTAGTACAATCTCCCATACAAAGAACGCGCTTGTGATGTCCACCTGCAAAAAGCTAATAGTACGTGCTCCGTCTTGTGAACGTGCGAAACCTGACCCCAAACGAATCTCTACGTATACATTAACCATGTCTCCCTGTCCCACCGGATATATAACATTCCATAGCTGGATGAACCTTCCCATAAGTCTTAGACTAGAATGAAGGGTCATAGCAATGCCTTCAAGCAATGTTTGTAGTTTTAATGAAAGCGACAGTTCTACTATGAACAAAAGCAGGGATAAAACGTTGCCCAGTACTGTAGTGCTTCTCCCTTGTGGTTGTGGCGAATTATTGGCATGAATGATTCATCTCATGAATAGGTTTCTACTGGAGATCATAAGTTGAGCACAAACAGAAGATGTGATTTGATGGATACCACGGTTTTTCTTCGTTTTTTTTTTGTTGCAGGGACCTTATGTTTCTTCTCCCTTTTCTAATTCGCTCCCCTACTATTGCAATTTGGACGTAGGTACAACTGGTAAATTTATTGTACGAAAGAAGGATCAATGGATCACTCGGTACTGGAATAAAAGTTGTGGAGTACATATATTTGTTAGAACTGGTAGTACGACCTAGCTAACTTTGAGGCGGAATGTGCGTGTAACTTGCGCCGTACTGGATGATCTGCGCACTGGAACGTCACGAAAGTGCATCTTTCCCAAATCACAGGGAAACTGCTGCTGCTGCGTTGGAACAGGTGTCTGATTCAGAAGTCTAGCTGTTCATCTGCCATGGCAGTGCTTTCAAGCTGTGACTTGGTCTCGCGGGCTCATACTTGAAATTAACAGCTGCCAGGGCGAAATTTGCATCATCTCTCCGGCCACCGCAGTCAAAATGGTCTGAGTGAACAATAATTTATTTTTTTAAACAGAGCCTGCAGCTAGCTCCAAGGTTGTAGGGGGGACCTCAGAGTCAAGTTGTGAGAAAACACTACTTGCCTTTTAGATTTCTTTCTACACTGAAATTCTATTATTTTTTTCTCTTGTAGCTCTCCACTTGATTTCCAGATGGTTATGTATTTATTTAGACTCCTATAATTCAACTGGATGAAGATTCATTGAAATATTTCCAGAAGGAATTCAAGCCGTGCAGGAAAATCAACACCAGCTTCTGACTTGTCAGGCGTCCTTAGAAGCTCCATACGAAAATACTGAAACGGGGATACAGGGAGGTGCCCCATATTCAATGTTCATGAACCTACTAATTCAAACGACCAACAAAATTCAAAGCTCAATCTACTAATTCAAGATGCTAAACTGTGTACGACGTTGATCCAGCATGTACCAGCTAATTAGTTAATATAATATGCACCGTGTCAATTTTTAGTAATTAGTAATTACGTTTAATGACGTACATCGGACTAGGCCTGCTGAACTGAAACTTAGAATGAAACTTAAAGCACACTCAAATCCAGAATTTGGTAACTGTAACCCCTAGTCATGATCTGTTGAAATGAAGCAAGACAATTATGTACATCCTTGGACGTCGGTTGGTGAATCTTCACCAAAATTCATCTGCAGCCACTACCTGAACGAAAGTTCCTAACGTGAGCTCGTCAATAGTTACTGAAGAAATTAAATTATTCTGCAGCTCTGGCAGAGAGGCAGGATAAGTCAAATTCTATTGGCAAAACCACGCTACCGATCAACGAATGTTCCTACCAGGTTCAATTCTACATGTACACTCAAGGAGCCGATTCGTCATTTTGTGGACCTTGCGAGATCCAACGTTAGGTCCAGGTCCACCGTGGAGCTCTGATCCGAAGCCGGTCCAGTCGCCATAGTCAGATCCAGCTGCAGATTATCAGCCGCTCCTGAAGACTTCGCCGTGTGCTCACTAGCTGGGAGTGACAAGAAGTCAACCAAGCTGGGAAAATGCTCCGCGGTGGCCTTCTCGTGTGAAAATGGGTCTTGACTGAACGCCGTGGTTGTGCTCGGCCAAGAATGTGGGCGCGCCAAGGAGAGCGAGCTGTCGAGTTCCAGAGCGTGGTACCTTGGGACAACCTCCGGCGTTGTGGAGGGCCGGGTGACGAAGTGAGATCTCTTCAGATAATTGCTCTCCGGTGATCCCTCTAAAAAGTTGCTGTAACTGGACGCCCAGTCTAGCGGTCTGGAACTCGACGGTCCGGCCCCGAATACATTCTCCTGCAGAATAATGTGAGTTAATATGGTAAAATAGCGATACTCATGTGGACGAATAGAAATTGTGGTACCTGCGTTAGGCCTTGATCGACCCCGAGAAGCTTGATGAGGTGCGCAGGAGGGCGGGATTCTACCGAAGGGAAGGTTGCAGGATTGTTGTTGCTGTTTCCTGTGCGACCCTCCATCAACATCATCAGTGCTATTCTTGCATCATACTCCCGCCTGCACATCTCCCACTCTGCCTCCAGCTTCTGTTTCGCCGAGACGAAGGTGGAGCTCAGTGGCTGCAGATTCTGCTCCGATGTTGCGTGCTGCATAGTCTGACTGCTTCTCATGGTGTGCTGATCTGCCGCTAGTGGTTGCAGCCATAGGTTGTTGTGGTGTTGGAAGTATCCGCCACGCCAGAAATTGAGATCTGAAAAACGATCAAAGTTGTAGTCGCAAATGATGTCGTACCTAAATAAATGACCAATCATCTTGTCTTCCTAATGATCGTCGGATAATTTAACTCAGGTACATCTAGAACATTATATATGCAGGCTTTGTAATGGTGTAAACT
Source organism: Bryoerythrophyllum caledonicum (assembly GCA_963971425.1). Classification (NCBI taxonomy): domain Eukaryota; kingdom Viridiplantae; phylum Streptophyta; class Bryopsida; order Pottiales; family Pottiaceae; genus Bryoerythrophyllum; species Bryoerythrophyllum caledonicum. Next base: position 21,280,962 of record OZ020515.1, read on the forward strand.
AGTTAATATCGTCATAGTTGGTCAAGCTGGATGATCAGTTCGTACATACACTTCAATACCTGAATCATCTCCGTACAGATATTCATATGGAAATTCAACGAGTCGTGACACAAGGCTCTCAGGGGCAATGAAAAGACCAATGTTGTAACTCTGGTCTCATGGTGTACCAGATGAATAGATAACCTACCAGATTGAACGCTCTCGTCGTTCTTCATGCTCCTGTACATCTGCAAAATTGTTTGGCGCCAAGTCGTCTTCAATACGTGCAAGCCAGATACAAATTAACGCTACAGTTGAACAAAGTAAGGGCAGTGAAATGATTCGTCAATTATAAGTGCAGCAGTTTGGGATGAGTATTGCTCGGACCTGGAGATGGCTCTTGACATGGGCGATGGTCAGGCCCTTAACGTCCATGAGCTGAAGCACCATCTTGGGCGTTGCTTCTGCACCACACAACACATAGAGAATCAAACAAACTGTCAGTCCTTGAATCTCTCAATAGTATTAATACCTTGATCAGCATTGCAAAGTTGACAAGTCAGCGCCTGGACTCAAAAACCGATCGAAAAACATCCAGAAAGAACCTCGTAGCTAGTCTAGTCACGGATATGATATGATCTTTGTCGGCTATTAATGTCTTCAAAATCAGTAAGGAAAGATTCTCTAGGAACCACTCCACATCGCCGCATATGAATTGATCAATCAATCAGAAGTACCTGTAGAGCGCATGATGGCTGGAGACTCATCTACGAAATAACTTCAAGCCTTGACAATACTACTTAAGCTACTCGTAGTATGTCAGAGACTAAACTAGGGACTCGACAAACTACAGACAGTGCAAAAAGAGGGCGTCCATTTAAAAAGGACACCTTAGACTACGTACTTTGCCCCTAAAACCAGGCGATGGATTGAATGGCGACGTGGAGCATTCACCATCACGTACATGGTACATACAAAGGTTGATGATCGATACCCTTGAAGCTGCCTACAGATGATTTCATTTTTGCAGTACTTATTGGATGCGTTAGAAGTTAGCCAATCGATTTCCATTGATCGACGGGTATGCATATGAGGTGTCAGCCACTTACTCTCTTGTCCACCGCACCGCTCGACGGCGACCACGAAGCAGCGATGCAGGTCGGCGGTCCACCGTAGCCGGGGCAGCCTGGAGCGCACGTACTGCCGTACCTTCCCGCGGCTGGTGCCCTGCCGCCTGCTGCTGGAGCCGCTCTCGCCCGACGGATCCTGGTTTGCGTACGTTGTGTTGCTCTCGGACGACAACTCCTCCGATGACTCTGCGGCTAATTCCACTTCCCTGTCGCCCTCGGTGCCGTCGTCCGGCTCCGAACCCTGTTTGGACCCCATTATATCCATACGCTCAATCAAAGCAGACGACCTCCTCAAGACCCTGGTTCTGTCCGCGCTCTTGTTCGTGCGCAGCTGGGTCGCCGAGGGCCGTCACTGTTGGCCGCGTGAAGATAGTAGCCCAATGTCGCATCCGTCCACGACAGTGAATCCGCTGCGAAGATGCTGCTGGTTCGGACAGAAAGCGAGGGATATATATATAGGGGGGCATGCAAAGCAAGTGGTGGCGAGCGTGCACTTACTAATAATGAGCGCGGGGCTGATAGTCTGGAACTCGGAATCTATTTTTAGGGCCCATGTCCGAAGTCGGTGGCGAAAGTACCCGACCACACTCAGATCACCTCAACACCTCTTCCGGTTCATTCCTCGCGACGCAGTCAAACCAAGCAGCCGCCATCATCCTCTCTCCAGAGACCAGCTCCAGACCGGCTGCTGGTCCCGTCTTCTCGACGCGCCGCTGTGCACACGTGATCGAAACATATGTGACCCGCTGTAGCCGCAACCCTGACCCCAGGCAGCTGACCAATCTAGAGCGAGCAACCCCACAAGAGCTCCTCCACTCGGGGATTGTGTCACCCCAGCTAGCTGGCCGGTCAAACACTATGATCTCTCCCCGGGGAAGAATAATAATCAGACGACGAGTCTGTTCCTATACCATCGATAGTCCATATCGTCCCACCGCGAAATACTTAACCAGAACCAGACCTGTAGGGGAGATATATGATTACTCACTCACACGGACCTTCCAGATACCAGACCGTGAACGACGTTCAGACTGGGAGCCTTTGCAAAGAGTACAATCCCAGGGAATGATGAGCGAGGCCAAAACGTGCAAGGAAGGTGGGTAGGAGCTCGGAAGCGCAGGCAGGCAGGCGTGTGGGAACAGTGATCTGGAAGACGTTGGCGTTCAGGCTGCTTCAACGCTTGCACTAGCTTCAGTGTTCCGTGGCGCGGCCCTTGCTGTCGACGTCCGTCCCCACCACCTGGTCAGTGCCTTTTACCCCGCTTTTAACATGTCCACGGCCCTGACACCGGTTTGACCTGCACCACCTGCAAAGTGGAGGGCCCCAGGACGTCCAGGTTACGCATTTCTCAATCCACCAAAGCCAACTGCAGCGCTGATTAGTCGGACGAGTTCAATGAACGCCACCATGAGCGCGATGGTCTTCGCGAACGCTCATTACTTGGCCCGGTGAGATCATGGCAGTAAAGCACGTTTGGCTTCACAAACCTTGATTACTTGGTACTTAGGTAGCAGGACAGTGCATGTACAAACCTCACTTACATGGCTCTGAGATTCCAGTACAGTGCATGTAAATTCACTACTTTAACCCGTAGATTTCTTTGACAATTTCACACGAAAAACACTTCAAGACTGTTGATTATAGTACAATGAGTAAGGAAGGAAAGACTGTTGATTATAGTACAATGAGCAAGGAAGGAAACAGAAACATTCATTTCTAGTTCTAAGGATCTCAATTAAGACTTATTAAGAAACATACTCACAAATTTCATAAGTTTTGACCGCCCGGATTTAAAGATAATAGTGTTTGAAGTTGAAAAAACGGTTCATTTTCTTCCCTACGTAGAGTGGATCAGTAGACTTTGGCTTGGGATAATACATTTTTTTCACTAAAGACAAGAATATTTTTTTGACAATTAGAAAGGAAACAATATTACTTGCTATCATTGAAAATCTCACATTTGAAAGAGTGTCCTAGCAAAAGTTTTTGGAGTTGCCTAACATGCCCGCATTTGAGAAGTTTTTTTTAACCCTTTAAGGCCAATGAGTTTTTTCGGCCTGTGAGGATCTACCAGCATTCTAGATCATGCACAATGGCATCTATGCAATGGATACGTTTCAGCACGAAAATCTACAGACTGGTTTCACGGAAATCACCGTAGCTCACCGATGCAGCAATGCTTGCACTGATTGTAGTGGCGATGGTGTCAATAGATGCCCATCTTCCTTCACCTCTAAGTCATGGTCTATTTTTTCCTTTGAAGTGGCCTGTAGCGCTTCCTATAAAGTTTTTGTCCCAAAACAAATCATACATGATCAATTGGCCTTATAGGGTTAAGATGGCATCACTTTTTTTCCATAGGTCCAATGAGAATAAAAATTATCTTCCCATGTACCTCTCTTCTTCTTGCATCTTTGTACAAAGTTTCAAGAATTGTAAATATAAATTGCAACCATGAGAACATGCCCGAGATTTGCAAAAGCCCACCTCAGAACTTTTTTCATTTAGGCGTCAATCTTCACAGACCTCAATTACATGGCTCCAAAATACCAGTACAGTAGTACTACAACTACAGTGGTATTCCATTTGGTGGTAGATTACAGTTTCTCACTTTCTGTGAAGGGTGGATGGATATGTGTTTGTTTGTGCAATGATGAACTTTGATGGTTTCAATATGGATCAGGTAATGTGCGAGCAACCCTTGGTAAGCAGAGAAATAATCTTGTTGCGCCACGGGAGTAAGTAGGCAGGTTATTTCTCATAATTCAAGGTTGCTTGCACAATTATAGTGGATGCCATGTCAATTGGGAATAGCTTTCTCTTTTCTAATCAATGGACCAATGGTTGTTTACCATTTTTGGATTGTATTGGTGGTACGACTGGATTACACAATGGTCAAGGCACGGTGAACCAAACTTGGGAACTTGGCTTGAGGAATTCACAACCTTGAAAACTAAAGAGTCTTCAAAAATATCTATACTAAATATAGAAATATGAATGTAATTAAATTAAGTACTTATAACTCCTAATAAATTTTTATAACTTCTAGACTTATAAAAAGATACAGTATAGGACTCCTCTATTATTCTGATCATCACCTCAAAAATCTATAATACGAGAAAAATCATCCCAGATTGTAATTTACCAAATTCATTCCGGATTGTAATTTACCAAATTCATCCCGGATTGTAATTTACCAAATTCATCCCGGATTGTAATTTACCAAATTCATCCCGGATTGTAATTTACGGTATCCATACTCTAGGTTAGTCAAGATAGATCTATCATTAATGTCATTCAAGGATTAAGAATTCCATTGAACTATGATGGCCACATTAATCACTACCGGTAGAAAAGGGATGACTCTAAATTTGCCTCCAATTTAAACTATGATCATGTAAAAAATTTAATCCAAAACACTATTTTTGAGCCTGACATACAAACTACACCAAAAATTTATGAATAATGCAGTTTTCCTTTCTATCTACAACTCATCCCTCTCATAAGTTATAGCCAAATCTAGCGCCGGTGGATGGAGGTGGTAAGAACTTAGTAGAGGTTAAAATTAGTCGATTTCATGGCTTCAGGTGTGACAATATCAGGCTTCAGTCCAATTTGAAAATTCTTACTCGAACTCGCTTCTATAATTTGATTAAAGAGGTATCGAGAAAACACACAAACCCACAAAGGTCAGTAGAAGAAACAAACCCACTAACCCACAAAATTCCGCGGAAGAATCAAGAGAAACCCAAAACACATACCCAAACTCTATGAGAAGTGAGTAGAGACAAGGAAAAAATCACAAGAGACACAACAAGTTTAGAGGATGCACACAAAGCAAAGCGAGGTCATAGGCAAAGTGGTATAGTCGAACCCGGACCACCGCTACAACACAACCATGTATTTTCCAAACAACCTGGCAATGTCAACAATGTGACGACCAACAAAACCAACCTTCTACTTCTATACAACAGAATACACCCCAAACAATTACTTTACAGTGTACTGGTTCTTGGTTTCTGGTATACAGTGTCCACCCTGAGAGGGGTTAGTAGTCCTATACCACTGTTGTTATGTCCTGTGGGCATATCATCAAGGGTAGGTCGAACGGACACTATATTCACGCCAACCCATAGAGGTCTGGTGTTCTTCTTCTTCGAAATGGTATAACTTAGCGGAGGTTCTAACTTAGGAGAGGTTTTTATGTTAGTTGCGGTTATAAGTTAGTTGGAGTTATAGTTGGCTGAGGTTATAAGTTAGCGGAATTATAACTTACGAGAGGTAAATCTTATGGGAGGGATGAGTGTACTCAAGATTCCATGATATTATGCTAAGATAAAAACTTCTTACATCAAGCATATTATAATACAAGTTCTACAACATGATTACTATTACCTATCTCTCAAACACTTAGGGTTACAAATCAATTTGGATGGAATATAAAAAAGTAATAATACAATAACTAGAGCCCACACCTATTAGAGTCACACACACTATCTACTTATTGTCATAAGAGTTGCACACTGTTTGAGGCTATTTACATGACAGTAAGATTTCCAACAAGGGTGAGGGGTTCTTCTTCGGTAGCGATAATCGGTGTCATAGATGTTGAGTAGGCTCTGGCAACATTCAGATGAGATGTGACCATTTTTGTGAGGAGACGTGGGCGATAATGTTAATCAATCCCTGTGGTGTGCGTTAAGCTGGTGCATGGGAATGGAGTGATCCTTGGACGAGGAGCTCGCTGTGTGCATCGATACCAATCCGGATTACGTGAATCTCTCGTCCAGAGATCGGGTGGTTATTCTAAGCACCTTGGAGGCTAACATTAGAAGCTGCTGCTCGGCCACGTCCCTGTCTCCGAGGCTGGAGCTGCAGCAGCAGGCGCTCTTGCGCCAATCCCAAGTGCTGCCTGGCTCCATAGATTGCAGCAAAGGCTTCACTTTTTCATACCAGCCATTTCTTTGCTTTCTTTATTTTTCGGGAACTTGCAAATTTGCTGCAGAACTTTCATTCCTGGACAATATTTGACCTGGCTTTCCTAACATTTATTCCCAGTCGTACCTGTGGTAAGCTGTCCTATGCCGAGAGGCCGACTTTTGGAGTTGGAACAAAACATTAACCCTTGTATTTCAGTTGAGATCCATATATACAAGCACGTATTTGATTCTGTAGAATACAAGACACTCTATTTAACTTTAGCAATACATGTACCTTGGATTGAAGATTCTTCAGCTAGCATCTTTCATTTGAGAGTCATTTCAATATTTGAACCTTATCAAGTTCAAATACGACACCATACATGTAAAATATTGTGGCCACTACATTGATTTTGATGTTTACTGTCATGGGCACAACATCACACCGCCAACTAGTTTGAGGTCAAGGGCCTCTTTAGAAGCAGCCTCTAACATGGCCAACCTTGAGTTTCTTCCATGCCCTCTCAAGCACAATAATCTAATAGATTCATTTACTTTGGCTAAATTGAGATTGAGGTGGTGGGTGGACTATGGCTGAGCAAACCTTCGGGCTTTGGAGGGCAACCTGACTGATGTCGTATATGGTTGTCGATCCTGCTCGGGGAGGAAGACCAAAGGTTCTTTATACTGCCAAACACAACCAACTAGTTTGGCCATGGCCAAGGTGCGGATGTCCTAAATTTAATATAAGAAGTCAAGAATATATTGTACAATCTAACCTTGATAATATCACTCTTATTAACCCCTACAAGACCAAGTGTCAATAATGGGCTTTATGGAAGTTTGGTTAGGTTTCTATGGTGTCAATTTCCAACATTCCTCTTTGAAATTTTTACTATAGAAGGGCATTACTAAAACCTCATAAGAAGGACAATTTTCCCTAAATCCGACATTTCATTAAAAAGTTATAAGGTCTTGAATTTCAAATGGGAAAAGTGAGCACGTTAGACAACTCCAAAAACTTTTACTAGGATACTTTATTGGATGTGAGATTTCAACACTCACAATTAACACTACTTCCTTTAATGTTGTCAAAAAAGGTTCTTTTCTTTAGTGGAAAATTGGGAATTAATCCAAGTCAAACATTTTCACACATTGTTGAGCAAGGTACCAAAAACTTTTTCCTTTTTACATTAAACTTAGTCACCTTCATATTTTTTACTTTTATTTTTTCCACAACAACATGAGGTGTATACCTTCTTATTAATAATTCAGATTGTCAATCTTCAAATTTTTTTCCTTTTTACATATTAAACTCACAAAAAGTTAAAAAGTGAATTGGTAGTTATGGAACCTCTACTCTTTGCATAGTTGTCTTGAATATACTACACCGCTTTTCTACCTCTAAAAATTGGCGTATAAGGAACTAACATCATGCTTAACACAATGGTAATGGATTTTGACCTTGTGTAGTGCAAAAATTTGAGACCAAGTGAAGTCAAAGTTTGTTGATCCACTCAACGTAGAGATGAAAATGAACCATTAACACTATAATCTTTCAACTCATGCAGTCAAAGTTTATGAAATATTGTGAGCATGTTAGTTAATGAGTCTTATTTGAGATCCTACTATCAAAACTAGAAGATGAAAAAAAATTGTTTCCTTCTTTATTCATTGCACTAGAATCAAACAATTTTGAAGTGTTTTTGGTGTAAAACTCTCACGGCACTGTAGGGATTAATGGAACACCTTGATATTATCATCCAAAACCTTAAAACTAATTTTCCTAGTTCAACTTCCCTTATTAATATCCCAATCACCCATGATAATAACACTTTTTTTCCAAAAAGTATAGTGTAAGTGTGACAACAACAAGATCGATAGATGAATAGGTGATCGTATGGATGACATAGGTGGCTTCTTTGATCAATTTTTTTCTTTTTCTTTTTAAAAATTATAAAGCATTGAGTTCTCATCTTTGTTATTCAAGCCTTTGAATTATTATTTTAATTGGAGAATGAAAAGCCCACAAGACGTGAAGTACTCGGTCAACCTTGAAGGACCTCAATGGTAGATTAAAAAATCAAACAAATTGTTTGCTTTTCACTACACTAATTTTGGAATTTAGTGTAACTTCATTAATTTATTTAAAAATGCTATAAGTTTTTACTTTTGCTGAAGATTTTTACTAAGAGAATTACTATCTATAGACTATACTATTCAATGAGGTGGACCATTGTAGACATAGTTGGTAAAATATTCATCTAGAGTAAAAGTTTATAGCATTTATAAATAATTTGATGTGCTTAACACTAAATTGCAAAACCATTGTACTTTGGCAAGCGCTTCTTAGAGAATACCAACCTCTTACTAGTTAACAAAAGTATATTTTGGTGTTGATCATGAGGTTGTTAAGATTGTTGTCATTTTGACAAGTAATTTTAAGAAGAAGAGGTTTTTGGTTTTGGTGACTGCTTTGTGTAGGTGAAAGTTTTTGGTTTTGGGATTTTGCAAAGAGGAGGTTTGATTTTGCAATCAAGAGGTTAATAGCAATGTTACAAGGTGTGAGACATCTTGGTTTGACACATCCATTCAAGGTGTAACACATCTTGGTTTCTATCTTGATTTAATTTATTTATTCTTCTATAATTTTTATTTTTGTCTTTCCCTTAATTTTTGACAATATCACATTATACACAAATCCTCTGAATGTCATATTATCAAATATGTCACACCTTATTTATATCACGACTTTTAGTGAAATAGAGGGTGTGATATTATTTAGGTTAGACTGTATTTCTAATAGAGCCCTTGTCTTCCTCTGCTCTTTCTAATTTACTCCCCCACTATAGCATTCTAGACCATGTAATCAACAATACAAATTTCAAACAAAGTCAAAGTTGAGTTCAAGGATTGGGGGGGACGATGGCTCCACATATCGCGAAGCTCAAGCGGTGACTTGCTCCAAGAGCGTGGAATAGATCCAACAATCAATCAACTAGTTTTGATGCGCTAGGGGATCTACCTCAATCAAGCTAGATCTGAGCCTGAGGAGGTGAGTGTGGAATCACACTATCCAATCTGACTAATTTAGGATTAGGAAGAGTTCTTGAACTTAGATTGGGTGATTAGCTAAACAACTATGTGTACTCACTTCCAGTGTAAAGTGGTGTGCATGGTGAGGAGCTTTGAAGATCAAGGTAGAGATCATGAGGATCCATACTCCTCAAGATCTATAGCCGACGGGAGGGATGCAAGGAAAGCAAGTGGGAAAAGGATTCAACAAGGGAAGATGAGACGTGCCTGGAAAAAGAGGACTCAACTATCCAAATAAAGACTTTGAAGTTCAGGTGGGACCAAATGGCCTACCAGTTCTTCGAGGGCTAAACTTGCCATTGGACGTACAGCACGGGGCCTTGACCAATGTTTAAATCAGGTTGAAACGACAACATCACACAAGCTAGAGAAACTAGTTTAGAAACACGCACTAGCAAGCAACAGACACAAGTGGGACATAGAGGAACGGTTGCGCCCCACAGCCCTTTTTGCCGTAGAAATACACCTTGGAATTTATCACATCCTTTCCATACAAGTTGGAACCCTAGTACAGAGACGAAGAGCTCATCCCCGCCAAGATGGCTTCTTACGCCGATACTCTGAGGAGGGCCGCCAACATGTTAGAGGAATCACGAATTCAAATTCCATAGGTACGAGCCCCTATGGAGACAACGTCACATGAATCTATGGAGCAGATACTCAATGATCAACACACCATCATCATAGGACTCCACCTCACAAAAGCCACTCCAGGGAAGGAGCTACCGATCGGATACAAACGGAGTTACGTAGGTTTCCCCATCAAAGACTTAAAAAGAGTAATCTCAGTCAACCAAGAGGCGATTTGTAGCAAATTGTAGTGTCTACAACAACTCAGTTCAATTGATTTCTTCCTTGGTGGCCGCCCAACAAAGCATCAACTCCAACTATGGTGCAAAGGAGTGCAACGGAAACTCGGCTAGAACATCAAGCTTGGACGACACCTAGGTAAGGGTTTTTTTCTCCTCAAAGCGGAAAAGTCTGAAACCATCAACAAGCTTTTGTTACTGACCCCATATAGAACACAAGATGGCATCTGCATTTTTTAGAGGTGGATGCCACGTTCTGATTCCTACAATGACAACTTTGACCAACCAAACAACCACGGAGGAATTTCAGGAAGCTTGAAACTACCTACGAGGGTGACACTCAGACATGTGCGAGAGGATTTCAGAGACATCATCAAAGATATTGCATCCAAAATTAGGGAAGTCCTGGGAGAAGCCCGCAGTACCAACAAAAGTGGTGATCACCGATTCTCTATTGCGATGGACTTGAATGAAGCATAGGAACCCTCAGTCGAGGTTGTAAACAAAGAAACATGTACGCCCCACACCATTTTCATCGACTATAACTTTCTTTCCATACGATGCCGCTATTGCCTAAAAACATACGACAACACTAACGATAAACCATTGAGGCAAAACCATGAACCCAAAGCAGTACAAGAAGGAAATGGAATACACAATGGAGTAGTACCTCCAGAACCTCAGATGAACTAAGACAAGGAAGGCTTCCAGGTCCAGAGACACCGTAATCAAAGAAGAGCTAGAGCACCTACGGCGTAGGAAAGAATAGCAAGGGAAAGACGAGCCCAAGATGGAGCTCTACCCAGAGAATTGCAACAAAGGCAAGGAGGAGTCGCGGCTCTGGAGGACAACCAACAGCTCGGTAGGCGTAGAGGGGGCCTTAAAATACCCGTCCATGCTCAAAGAGAACCGAACAAGCACAAACAAAGAACATGGACGAGCAATAGGAGCAAGTAGCAAGTGAAGCACCAATGCCGGCAGAAGAGAAGCATACGATGGCAGCCAAAGAAGAGAAAACAATGGCGGTGGCGGACAAGGAGCATACACCGACGGATATAGATGAGGCTTGAGATGACATGGCGATAGACCCCCTATAACCAGCTGGACCCTTTCACGAGGACAACCCTCCCTCCTACACCACAAGCAACGAAGAGGCAGCAGTGGATGACATTGCGCAACTTGCCAAACCTTCACTCAAGGAGAGAGAAAAGAACATTGCACAGAAAAGGCCACCAAGGGGTACGAGAACAAACACCGGAACAAGGCAAAGGGTAAAAGACAAAAGATCTAACCAGAAAAGCATGCCACCAGTACTCCACGCCTTACATGGAACTCTCCAGAGAGGAGGAACAAGAGTGACAACCTGTAAGGCATATGAAGAAGACTCAGCTCAGCAGGGCCGCAAAAGAGGAACGTTTGAAGGACAACACGAAATGAGCAATGTACAACGAGAAAATTAGGATAGAACCAGAGTATGGAAATTAACTATGACGAGAAGCTCCAACTAAGCGAAGGCATGGCAAGTAGAGAACTCAAAGAACAACCCAAGTACTGGACCGGTCGGAGCACCCGATCTGAACATCCCACTACTAGGGATCAATGGCGAGCAAGATGAAAGAAGATCGAGTGCCCAAGCTAAAGGAGGCATTTTGGCATCCCAGAATGAAGAGTCTTTGGCGTCCATCATTTGGGTAAGTTCCACCCAGATCCTACTTCTCCGTTGGTACTAAACAAGGCAGAACAGACCCTTGATTTTTCCACTCCTCCAGGGCTACAACACCACTGGGTAAACCAAAATGAGGATAGACTCATTCCACCCTTCTCTGCACCCACGTGCCTAATATGAGGCAAGAGAGACAAAAATTGGTTGGAAGCAAGAGATCAAAGGCAACACAAAAGCCTTATCAGACAGGGGTTTCCAGACCTCAAAGTTATTCTGACACTAGAACTGGCCTGACCCACTCGGGAGGTGAAAGGTTTATTATTATCAGTGAACCACCGACCTCCCCTAGCCCACTCTCACTCCTCCCGTGGATATGAATGTGAAGGTCTTAGCCCAAAATGTGGAAAGGCTCAATAACCCTGACATTATGGCCAAACTAGAGAATATTTTTAGACCCTACCTCTATAGTCTGGACGTTCTATGCATACAGGAACACAAACTATGAGGTCCAACTCTAGACACTCTAGCCTCTAGATTATAGAGGCAGTCAAAGGCCTTCAACTACAAAGCTGTAGAAGCTAATCAAGCAGTAGCAGGGTGCGGGGGACTAGGCATTATGGTTTCCCTTAAAATTAAACACCTAATTGTAGAAGAGGGATCTTCCAATGGTAGAACGACACAATGGGTTGTCCTTAGAGAATCCACCAGAGGGGACCTTGGTACCCCAACATATATGACTCCATTCTCCTTCACAGAGAACTATGTTACTGCATGAGCTAATGGGAAAACTAAATCCTAATCATAAGTGGATTATTGGAGGACATTGGAATTTTGTAGAAAACCCAAGAGAGAAATCATACTTCTCAAGGAGACAAACCTCCAATAGAAAACTACAGGATTTTAATTTACTTGAAGCTTTCTTTGGTGTCCAAGATTGCTTTAATCACGAGTCACCAACCACATATATTTTCACGTGGGACAATCAACGTAGTCCGATGGAGAGAGTTGTTGATCGATTGGACACGTTTTACACCTTTCTTATTCCAAGACGTAACCAAGAGGGAGACATCAAGAAATATGAGATTATAGGAAATAGCGGACACCCACACCACTTGCCAGTTATGTTCCATATAGAACTAGATCATTTTCCTCCCATTGGTTCTAAATATAAGATGAATGAGTTTTATCTGAAAGATGAATAGGTGGAAAAGGAACTATAGAAGAGATGGCAAGCTTGCCTTCTTCACCTAAGGTTTTTAGAGAAAGTTACAAGGGTTCTTATGTGGTACAAGGCTGTCTGCAAAGAGAAAGCAAAAGAACGCCGACTGAAAGAAGAAGAAGAAGCAAGGTTGGCCCTAGAGAAAGCCAAGAACAATCTTCATCAATACCCAGATAACCAAGTGGCTCAGGAGGGAGAGAAATAGGCAAGGAAAGTCCTCACTCAGTGCGAAGACTGGAAATTGGTAGGACAACAAACTCGAAGAAGGACAAAGTGGAAGAGGGTGGGGGACGAACCAACAAAAGAATTTTTCAATACCTACAAGCAAAGACCTTCACACTCAAGCATTATAGAGCTCCTAGATGATGATGAAATCTGCCAGACAGAGCAACTAGAAATGGAAAATGTTTGTAATAACTTTTACTCAAACATGTACTCAAGAGGGCCACAATCCGAGGAGATTCAAGAGGCCCAGAGAGCCTCCCTTTCAAGACCGAGCTCCAAACTTTCTCCAACTAGGCAAGAAATGCTCAGATTAGATATCACTCTTGAAGAATTGACTTATGAAGTAGAACATCTTATCCAGGGAAGTCCCCAGGACCCGATGGCATTGTGATAGAATTTTACAAACTGTTGTAGCCTACCATTGGCAAAGAATACCTTGCCATGTTAAAAGAGGCGTTAACAAGAGGGAGATTTCAAAGGAGCGTGGTGGAGGGGCTTATAGAACTAATTCACAAAGGAAGGAAGCGGGGCACTTTAAAAAATTGGCGCCCTATCACCCTCTCAAATATGTCTTACAAAATCTTTGCAAAAGCCCTCTAGGTACGTCTCCAGCCGATCCTAATGGACTTATTCAGCGCAGACTAATTAGTTTTCCTACCTATGAGGTTCATCTTAGACAACATCTTTCTAACACACAAAACTATCCACCACACTAAAGAGTCTACCCAACTTCTCATATTCTTGAAATTAGGTTTTTCCAAAGCATATGACCGCATAAATATTAATTTTCTGTTTTAAGCCTCGGAAAAGATGGAGTTTTCACAATAATTCTTGAACATAATTTTCCTACTATTTGAAGGGGCTAAGCTCGAGTAAGTGTTAGCGGTCGAGCTACGGAGACTTTCACTATTAAGCTAAGAGTCAGGCAAGGTTGCCCATTAGCCCCTTACCTCTTTCTAATAGTTGAGGAAACTCTAAATTCTTGTCTCAAAAAAGAAGTTGCAAGAGGAAGGATTAAAGAAATAGGCATCCCTAGAACATAAAACTCCCAAGTGCTAACCCAATATGCAGATGACACACTCTTAACATTAGCTGCAGAAGCGTAGGTAATCCAAAATATATTAGTGACACTAGAGACATTTAGCAATGCAACAGGATTAATAATTAATCTGGACAAGTCAGCTGCATATTACAGAGGACGTGATGGGCAACCCTGACCTGCGTGGACTGACAATCTACCTTTCATATGGGCCCAAGAAAAAGAGATCTCCAAATTATTGGGCACAACCTTTGGTTTGGATTTAAACACCACTAATATCGATAAATTCTTTCATGAAAAAATTGACAAAAAACCAAAGTACCAGTCTACAGTTAAAGCCAATAGCACTGATAGAATTATAATAAGCAATAGTGTGCTAGTGTCAACTACTCTTTTCTATCTGGCGCTATGGGAAGGGAGCTCTACAAAAATTAAGCGCTTAACTAGCAAAATCCGAAACTACATGTGGGCAGGGTCTCCAAACCCTACCAGAGCCAAAGTTGCAGGGAATGCCATCTGCTAAAAGAGAGAAACATGAGGGCTAAATGTGGTGGACCCGATGGAAGCCATGACAACACTTATGTGCAAGTGGATTATTGATGCATGTATGCCGAGCAGGTCCAATTTCATTTCATTACTTCGCTTTTGCTTATCGCATTGTCAACCTGAACAAAGGCCTAAATGGCCCCCATGCATGTGGTGGGGTTTTTAACGAGGTTTCCAAGGCCCCAACGGGTCTCATCTATGGAACAGGACCAAGGCGACGTGGCAAGCATTGGTGAGTAACCTGCCCATCACCCTAGCAAACACCAAAGAGGAATGGTTGAGCACGCCGCTCTGGATTGAGTCTCGGGCTCTACGGCTGGGATTTGAGTTCCCAAATAGGCGAGCTGCTCAACTTGCACAGCGAGGATTGGCCTTCACCAAAGACCTTTGGTCCCAAGAGAAGAATAAGATTCTCAAATTTGAAAGGGTTGCCTCATGGTATGACCTGGAAAGAGATGAGCTTGAATTTTAGAAGAAAATAGAAGAAAGACTTACGCCAACTCGAAACTATTGGGTATCTATTGGGACCCATCCGGCAAAGAGCAGTGAATGGCTTGGTGTTTTTGATACTAGGAATGATCACACACCTCTTTGTGTGTTCACAAGAGACGCCATAACGAGAAGACGAGATATCAGAAAGCAGGGTGTTTGGTCTCTCAGAGAACACAGAGGACTCTTTATAGTTGCCTCCCAAGCACGAATCCTTCTTTGGAGATTGGTCAGCGAGAAACCAGGTACCATCATCATTCACGGGCGGCTGGAGACGGTGCGTGTTATCCTACTCAAAATGGAACGCTAGCAAGGGGTCCTTCTCTTCTATGAGACGATGAGCTTGCTCACCATGGACAAATGGAGAACCGTTGCTCTCCTACATGACTAAGTTTGGCAGGTAGCTGGTTGTCGTAGCACGTGTTGGCAAGTATTCACATCTTAATACAAAGATACCCTAAGGTATTTGTTCCCACAGAGAATCACCGAGAACTACAATGACTAACAACAGTCCTAAAACTATACAATGCTAAACATACCACAATAGATACATAATAAGAAAGAAAAGAAAGGTTTAGACCATACGGTTTAGTCTTATCTACAACCACCCTTCCCCTTTACCATAAGGGAAGGGCTTTCCTCCTTGGGCGGAAATCCACGGCGGATATCCACGGCGGATACCCACGGCGGATACCCACGGCGGATACCCACAACGGATACCCCTTAGTCCTTGTGGAGGAGCAACTTATACACCTATGTACACTATGGACATCCGGAGAACATAAGTATCCGGAGAAGGTATATCACCACGGACGATTACTCCGTGGACTCGTTAGAGATTTTGGGGGTTTGACACAACTAACGCCTATCCTTCCTTCCTCCTTTTTGTCGATTCCTATTACTAACTTGGGATGGTTGTGGTTTTACTGTATTTCCCCCGTACGGGGGGGGGGGGTTAGGCCCTTGGCCCCTAGGACTTGTGTAACTCTCGTGGCGGCCACGTAGTTTTACCTACCTACCATCTGAATTAGTAGTCCTTCCTTTACCTCGAAATGGCTAAAAGAGCTTTATCTAGGGGGTCCGCATAGACATCCGCACAAGGGACCATTGACTCTACTCCTTTCCTTCAGAGAACGTCCTTCCTTCCTCACCTCCAATAGACATCCGCACAAAGGAGGTTAGTTAGTTTTCCTTCCTTCTCTCAAGGTAACCCGAGCTGTTAGAGTAAGTCCTAGTTATAACCGCATAGACATCCGCACAAGGGATCAAACCAGTTCCTATTCAGTCCTTCACATGTTTTCGGTTCAGTCCTCACCAATAGACATCCGCACAAAGGAAAAGACTGAAATTAGACTTAATATTTTAAGGTAAGGTAATGCTCCTTATGACTCAACCATCCAACCAAAGGTTAGTGTAGCAGGAATCTAACTACGCCCTCACAACCGGCTACATCCGCCACCGATAGGTCACACAAAGCGCACCAAGACTCCTCCCTCACCAATCACTCCCCCCTTGTCTTCCCCTAAACACTGACAATTTCACATGTTAATCCCATCCACCCGGACTAACTCTACTTGATGGAACAAAGAAACAATTGTATGTGTCAGAGTTAGAGTCACGTTTGCCTAACCCCCTCACCATCTCACCTGTTATTCCTATCCACACAACTAACTCTACTTGATGGAACAAAGAAACAATTGTATGTGTCAGAGTTAGAGTCACGTTTGCCTAACCCCCTCACCATCTCACCTGTTATTCCTATCCACACAACTAACTCTACTTGATGGAACAAGGAATCGATGACTTAGAAGGTTAGTACAGACTTTGAGGAGTGGACTATTTGAAATGGCACTCACAATCATGTATGCAATCCGAGCTCTCCAACCATGGAAGGTTTTCTGAGAGCGTAGGTTTAGAATTAAAACTGAAAGCAAATACACACGACAAGCACTGAAGAGAGAGGCCACGAGACTCCTCTCTTATACTGCCAAGGACTCACACAAGAGTCCAAACTCAAACGGTGACATTAACTACTCTTGGCGGCGGGGCTGTCACTCCACACGACGTGCACCGTCAGAGGTCACTTATTACACAAAACCCAGAGTCAATGCGGGACCTAGTCCGTGAATGAACAGTGACCTACCAACTAAGATTCTGACTCTACTTCCGGGTCAACTCCCCAAGTCTCCTCTTCTCTTCCCTCCTCATTCGCTTCTTCGCGCTCTTGCTCGAAGTCAGGTTCGCCGCAGCCTTTGCGAGCGTCACAAGAGGTGATAACCGATCTGTAGATGAAGAGGGTGCCGATCCGCCCATGGATGGCCGAGGTAAGGTCTCCATCAAAGTCAAGGAGGCATCCGGGCCACCCAAAGTGAGTAGCACGGAAGTCGTACTTCGGTGGAGCTCGGACCAAGCCGGAAGGGCCGGTACAAGGCTTGGAGTCCCAATGAAGGCCTCTTGTATGGAGGTGTGTCCCAACTTGACCTCA
Source organism: Bryoerythrophyllum caledonicum (assembly GCA_963971425.1). Lineage (NCBI taxonomy): Eukaryota > Viridiplantae > Streptophyta > Bryopsida > Pottiales > Pottiaceae > Bryoerythrophyllum > Bryoerythrophyllum caledonicum. Next base: position 21,298,561 of record OZ020515.1, read on the forward strand.
GCTAGTGTGCGCGGACCTACTTCAATTGATGTGCTCGTGGTTGTGGTGCCACCGTCCTCCTCATGCTCGTATGCTCGTGGTCGTGATGCCACAACCTTCCTCTCAACTCCCTCGTGATGGTCCTCACCCTGTTGGTCTTGCTCATGATGGTCCTCGCCCTGCTGGTCTTGCTCATGATGGTCCTCGCCCTATTGGTCTCGCTCTTGATGGTGTGTGCTTGGACCCATCCCTCAGGTGTGTGTGCTCGGACCTACCCCTCGGGTGTGTTGGTGTAGCGCTCCCTGGCGGTGATGGTGCCGTGCTCACTCGTGCTCGAACCTACCTCCAGCCTTCTCCTTGTGTGACATAGTGTCTCCGGCTCAGACCTCTCACTGTCCTCTCGCTCGGGTTCGGACCTACTTCCAGCTTGCAGCTCGGACCTTCTTCCAGCTCGCAGCTCGGACCTACCCTCACCTCGTGCTCGTAGTGCCACAGCCCTCCCCTCAGCTCGCGTACTCTGACCTAACTCCAGCTCGGACCTACCTCGCTCGTAGCTCGGACCTACCTCAAGTTTGCAGCTCGGACCTACCTTCAATTGGTTGAGGTGAGGGCGGTGCTCTTGTTTGTGGTGTCCTCCTCCCTTGCCTATCCAAGCTTGCCTTCCTTGCTTTGGCGGTGGTGGTTGTCCTACTTCGGTTATCCGAGCTTGCCTTGGTGGTGGTCGTCCTCCTTTGCCTATCCGAGCTCCCTTCCGAGCTCACATCCGAGCTGAACCTTCTAGGCAGCATATCTTCTTTGTTATGCATCCAAACGGGACAATCAACCACTTTATTGACATCTACTTGTTGAGAAGATGACGATAGACTCCTCACTCGTCCCATTTGGACAAGTATCAAGGGAGTTATGCCTCTCCCAAGATTCGGGACTCCCGGGACAGCTTTCCGGGCTCGGTCCGAGCTCACTTCCGGGCTGAACCTTCTAGGCCGTGTATCTTCCTTGTCCCTCATCCAAAAGGGACAATCGACCACTTTATTGACATCTATTTGTTGCGTAGATGCCGATAGACTCCTCACGCGTCCCATTTGGACAAGTATCAAGGGAGTTATGCCTCTCCCAAGATTCGAGACTCCCGGGACAACTTTCCGGGCTTGGTCCGAGCTCACTTCCGGGCTCTCTTCTTGTTCTTGCTCGCGCCGCGCTTGCTCCTCGCTTTGCTGCTTGCGGTCCTCTTCCACTACTCGTCCGCCTCCAAGCTCGGTTCGCGTTGTGGTGGTCTTGGTCCGAGTCCGTTCCAAGTCCTCTTGGTGATGGTTGCCCTCACGGCTCCGTCTTTGCCTTCGCCCTCCTATTCTCGTGATGATGGCAATCCTTATGTCCTCTTAGTCTGTGTGTGCTCCTTGTTGCGCTGCTCGCGGAGTTGGTGATGTTCATCCCACCTACTCGCTCATCTTCCTCGTCGTCGTCCTTACGGGGTTCTTCCTCGCTTTTGGAGTCTTGTTCCTAGCTTGCTCCACGGTGATCCTCGCGTGCTCGCAACCCTCGCCTCCGGGCTGATCTCCTTCGCGCTTATCGCTTGCTCATAATCCTCGTCGTCTTTCGTGCTCGAGTGTTGTCTGCTCGGATCTCCTCGCGCTCTGGTGCTTGGGCTGCCTGCTCGGACCTCCTCCTCGCACTCCGTTCATACCGGCCTATGGGTTCGTGTTGATGTCGACCTCTGGGCTCCGTTGGTGCTGGCCTCTGGGCTCCGCTAGTACTGGCTTCCTGGCTTCGCTAATGTTGGCCTCCGGGCTCTACTAGTGCTGGCCTTCGGGCTTGGCTGGTGCTGTTCACTCTCCAGGTTCTAGCTCTATAAGAAGTCTGGGCTTGGGCCCTAGAAGTTTCCTTCAGACTTGAGTTGTTATCTCCAAGTTATTTCCCTCCGGGCTCCTCATACTCCGTTCCAACTATTGAGCTTCGAGTTTTCCCCTCTCAGACTCTTTATTCTGCTCCAGCTAGGATCGGGTCCTACACTACTTTTTATCCACTCTAAGGTTTTTGAAATACCTTCTAACTTTCTTAACTCTAATCTACCTTAAAGGTTAATACTAGTCTAGGGCCAACTCCTATATCTATCTAACTAGTCATATTTAAGATCCCTAACTAACCAACTAACAAAATTTTATAATTCGTGGTACGACACTGGTGTGCGCCAGGAGGCCACTCCTCAATGTTGTTAGCACGAAGTGGAATCAAGTTCTTCCTTCCGGCTTCAATCTCAAGTGGAGAAATGTTTGGAACATTGAGCGAGTTGGAAAGGAAGCTAGCTTGATCTGGCAGCTCTGGCATAAGGTAATCGTGGTAAACCAATGGAGAAGCCGTGTTTTCTAAAATATTCATGCTAGCTGTAGGGTTTGCGACCAAGGGGAAACGAGGAGCATCGTACACAGATTCTAGTCTTGCCCGCAAAGGCGCTCTACTTTGCTCTACATGGTTAACCCCTAAAAGACAATTGTCCCAAAACGGGTTTTTTGAGAATTTGGGCAGGTTCCTATGATGTCAATTTTAGATATATTTTATTGAAACTTTTTTTGAAGGTGTGGTAATGTTAGAGCTTCATGGGGATCTAATTTATTCATCATTTGGACATTGGAAAAAAAAGATATGATGCCCAAAGTAAAAATTCCTACTCGTCGGGCACCTCGGGCAACATAGCAAAAACACTCCATTATTTATGATTTTTTTTTTACAAGAAGCTAATATTATACTATTCGGTGATTTTGAAAAAAAAACTACTTTTGGAATTTTTGTCTTTTTTTAAAAGAGAATCAAAGTTCTCACACCTTTTCGGGCAAGGTGCCAAAAAAAATTCTTCTTTGCCATATAAAAGATAGAGATTTTGTTTTTTTGTACTTTTAATTTTTTCTACTTTGAAAAGGAGTATGAAACTTCGATTTCACCGTTTGGATTTTGAATTTTCAAGATCCACAATTTACAAAAAAATAAAATGCAAATAAGCAAGTTTTAAATCCCTTCTACTTGCAATACTAATTTGAGAATGCTACACACTATTATTTCATTTGAAATTTGGGGAAAGTATAGCTTATATGGTCTATTTTTATTTGGTAAAATCTCCTCAAAAGAAAAGATGCAAGAGATATTTTTTCATGAGGAAACATAGTGTGCTGATCCTGTTTTGAATGGTCCCAAAATGACTATGTTTTTCATTTCAAATACTATAATCTTCTAATTCATATGGTGAAAAATATTGAGAAAATTACCACTTGTTTTTGTCATATTCTAAATTAAGATCTTACGGTTAAAAATAGTAATGGAAGATTTTTTTACTCTTACCTTCTCGTTTACTAGAATATGTAGTTTTGAAGTGTTTTTGACAAGAAAATCGCAAAGAATTTTAGGGGTTAAAGTTCTGCAGCACATGAGCAGCTCCCCTATCCAAATATGGGGACTCCTCACCCTCCTGCCCTCCTAGGAAATTTGGAAAGCTTAGTAAGTTCTAGTTGTTGCTTCGAGGCATCACCACCTGGACTTTGTGGATCGCTCGTAATGACTGAGTGTTTAATCAACACCGCTGGACCCCCTATAGGATTAAGAATGTGATCTAGCAAGGCCTCACCGACTATGGCATGATTGCTTGGAATAAGGGCCGCTTCACACTTGGTGGCCAAGTCGAATGGCTGTCGATTTCCACCATTGAGATTGCTAGAATGGCCAAAGTCCGGACTTTGGGCCTTCACACTTGTGCCCAAACTCCAAAGGCCGTCGTCCTACACGGCAACATTTTTGGGTTGTTTTGGCGCCAAAGTGAGGGCCTCTCGAGCAAAACTTGGGTCGCCCATTTTAGTTGACCCAAACTACAATCGAGAATCCGTCAAATTTTTTAATAAAATAATAAAAAACTGACAAGATCTAGACCAGTAGATGAAAGAGGCCGATTTTCATTGGCTGATTTTTTTTGCTGATTTTCTTGGCTGATTTTTATTGGCTGATTTTTTCTGGCGTAATGATATGGGGTTTGGACTTTGGACTTGGCCTTCGGGGCTTCACACTACGACCGGCCAAACCTTCAATCTATATTATTTAATGTATTATTTTGACAAAAAAGTTTGGCCTCTCGCCATAGTTTGACCACACATTTTGACAGACAGTCACTCGACTTGGGTATAGTGTGAAGCGGCCCTAAGATTCGGACGACCAATTTTGAGATGAACAAGTTCAAAGCTGCTATCAACTTTGACTTCAAGTTGGGTTGCAACAAGGCACTGTGTACGAGCCTGCGAGGATTGATAATTGGGTTGTGTGGGTTAGAGAGTTTCATGATGCTCGCTCTGCACTGCCGGCCTTGGCGCGCCTTTGTTTCTGTTGGTTCCCTTGGTTCTTTGCAACTCAAACTTCATTTTGTGTTGTGAAAAAAAACAAAAACAAAAAACAAACAAAAAAACAAACAAACAAACAAAGTCAAAGTTACTTGGATTCCAATGATATTGTAATGATATTGTAATGATCCGAACTGTAAGAATGATTCAAAAGGAGAAGAATCCAGAAAACGAGGGGACAAAGGGAATTATTCAATCCTGACAGAGCATCATAAATGGAAAATAAATTGGAAGTGTACAACCTTATCTGGGGCGTGCAACATGAATCCATCCAAGTTCACACATTCGAATCGTTCACCTGTGTCTCATTCATGGATAATTGACTTCCCCCAAACAATACAAGCCATGTGAGATCTTTCAAAATACCCAAAAATAACAAGAAGCCTCCTACAGAAGGGCCTTTAGCGAAACCCCAGAAAATCATAATTGAGTCATTCATGATCAAGTTATACCTGATTTTAGTCATTTCAGGTTGCTTTCTGACCCACCACCCAATCCTCTGTACTGCTATTTTCTTTTTTATATATTTTTTTTTAAAAAAACACAAATACTGTACAGGGAAGCCTTCACTGCAGGAGAAAAAAGTACAAGAGTCCCGGCTCTGTACTGCTTTTCTCATTTTTGAGTTGTAGCCACATTTGCAAACAATATACTTTTTCATCTAGGATTTATATTTTCTTCATCTAAATTGGTACATTCTGAATCCCACTTGGTCAAATTTTCATCCAAAGGGGGATTTGTTTGAGTTTTATTAGGCATTCACGGTGTTTGTTGGTCCCTATCTGCCGATTTGACAGGACACCCTCCACGCTCAGACTTACTGGGTGGGAGACAAGGTGGTGGGGCCAAAACCTGGCCCCTATTTTGTTTTTGAATGACGCCCTAAATTTAGCCAATGGGGGACCTAGAGACTAAATGGGGGCCGTAGGCCCCATTTTTGTAAAAATAAAGCCAAAAAAGCCTCAGACCCCCCAAAATGGGAGGGCCAGAAAAATGAGCCCATGCAATCAAGACGGGGACCCACCTCGGGTAAGTCCGAGCGTGGGGGATGTCCTGTCCGCGCCCCTATCTGCTAGGATTATTCAATAGAGTTTTCCTGAAAGTGCTCTCTGAAGGGGCAAGACATGAGGATATGGTGCCAGACAGTATGAGATGTATAAACGGAAAAAAAAAACATGAGGAAATTTCATATCGCCTTTTTCTGCTCCGATGAAATGCTTTGCAATCAATGTTCTTGGGCCCTACCCCATGCAAGCTAAAGTTCCCCCATAGTACCTTGAGTTCTCAAAGGGTTGACCAATAGTTCCCCCAAACCTTTCCCAAGCCAAGACACCATGTGCATGTGGTCCCGGTTACTAACATAAGACCTTAAGATTCAGCCCTCGGGGTACCTATCTAGTGTATTTTGGTGACTTTCAGGAAAACTCTAATATCATGAAAGAATAATTTTATTTTCAAAATTGAGTTGTTTGAAAAAATTAGAGTATTGAAGACAACCTCAATAAAATGTACTATGTCAACTACAGTATTTAGCATTGGCAGCATTACACTTAAACACAAACACTAAATATCAACAAATTCCTAAATGTGGCTAACACTAAATTTAAATCTAACAGTATTTGTCAATTTTAGGGTATAAAAGAAATTACATGTGTCATTTGGTGTAATTTCTCCTATCCATAGCTTGGCTTGACATTTACAAATATTTAGCTCACTTTGTAGAACACACTAAATTTCAACTTGTTTATATTTAGATTGAGGTGTATAGTAGGGAAAGTAACAATAATGTCCAAATACAGCTAATATAATAATTAATGTAGTGCTACTACTGTGCTTAGGCCACATCTTTGAAACAACAACCACAATAATAATAATAATAATCATCATCATCATCATCATCATAATCATCATAATAATAACCATCATCATAATAATCATCATAATCATAATCTTAATAATAATAATAATAATAATAATAATAATAAATAATACTCATCTCACTAGTTGTTGTAATACTCTTCACTTACCACTCTCTATCCTTACCAACAAAGTGCTCCAATAGCTATGGAATTCATGGCATTAGTTTGCAACCAACATGCTTCTGAGGAGACTTAGGGCCGCTTCACACTGGGCCGAGTGATGAGTCCGTCCGTCAAATTTTTTGCCCAAACTATGGCGAGAGTCCAAACTTTTGGATTAAAAAAAAACATTAAAGTATATATATTGAAGCCTTTGGGCGGCTCTTGTGTGAAGCCCCAAAGCCCAAGTCCAAAGTCCAAACCCCATATCATTACGCCAAAAAAAATCAGCCAATATAAATGATCCAAAAAAATCAGCAAAAAATTCGGCCTCTTTCATCTAACGGCCTAGATCTTGTGAGATTTTGATTATATTATTGAAATAATCGACGAACACTCGAAGGAAGTTTGGGTCGACTAAAAACGGTGACCCTAGTTTTGCTTGAGAGTTGTCGCCTTGGCGCCAAAACTCTCCAAAAGTATTGCCATGTAGGCACATTGGAAGATGACGGCCTTTGGACTTTGGCCTTTGGTGTGAAGGCTGAGAGGCCGGACTTAGGCCATTCAAGCAATCTCATGGTGGAAACCGACAGACTCTCGACGTTCTAATCTATTCACGAACTCGAACGCTAAATGTCAACTATCCTACTCATATAACAACATTAAATGTCAATTTTAACACTAATTGTCAATTTCTGTAACTTTTGTCCTTATTACATTTTAACATATTGACATTTAGTGTTGGTTATGTAAAAATGTCATATGCCACATTTCATTGCAAGTCACCCAAATCTCGTCACATGTCAAAAGCAAACCTTCCATGTTGGGCTGATTATTGGAAGGTTGGATTTTCAAATGATGATTTCCGGGGCAAATTTTGTCCAATTTGAGAGTTTATGGTGCCTATCTAAACTGATTTGAAAAGACGCTTCCAATGGCACCTTATCCATCTTCAAATTCGTCTTAAATAATAAGTTATAGCGAATATTTTCGGGCAGATTTCTTGAGTTTTGGTTGAAAGTTTGAGGATGTGTATCTTTATCAATTTCGCACCAATTCTATCGACTGAGGTAACTAGCGTATGTGTTTTTTCAAGGAGATTCCATCGGTATACGGTACATCTTCTAATTCGTTGTGATGCAAAAGTTATGAGCAATTTTGTTAGGCTGATTTTTTGACATTAAACACTAAATGTAAACAAATTGACATTAGTGAAAGTCAGGTCATAGGGGTAGTTACACTATTGGTGCCATAACACTAATGAACATTATCAGTGTAGTGAGAAGTAGATGTAGATAAAGATGGAGATGAAGCAGACTCATTTGTTTTCTAGCCATGGAGTACAAGATGGAGATGGAGATGAAGCAGACCAGTGACCAACTCAGCTGCTGCAGCTGCAGAAGTTGTACTATGTCCTTGAACGGGACTTTGAAGGCGAGTAGGACACCAAGCTAAGATCTGGCTCATGAATGGCCTGATGATGGGCCATGGCAAGGCGATCCGTCAGCTCCACACGGGGCATGTTGGTGCAAGAAACATCAGAGTATCATCACATTCTTCATTCCCACAGTGTATCATTCACAGCTCTGCAATCAATTGCTGTTGTTGTACACATTCCACCTCTGCACTTGACTGTTCACTCATCCATCTGCCTTCATCTCCCACGGATAAGGTAGAGGCACCCAATTCCGATCACTTAAGCCAGTTCGGGACTCAAATGACATTGTATGTCAAAAAGATTTATGTAGAAAGATGCGGAATTGGAAATGAATGTCAACAAATATTTTTTCAAATTTAATCACAAAGATTTGGAATTGATATAGAATTTAGAAGCCCAAAAACGGTGGTTTTAGAAGCCCATAATCAAACCGATTAGAAGCCCAAAAACCCATAATTAAACTCTAGAGTAGATGAGATTTAGTGCCCTCCTTCACCCAATGCTAATAAGTGAGAGTGAGTAAAAGAGAGAAGACATGCCATGGATAACCAACTCATGAAGGGTACCCAATATCGATCAGCCTTGTTCGACTTCTAAAGCAATGCCACCAATGAGAGCTCAATTGAGGTGGAGAAACCCAAAATTGCACACATTATGACCCAATGCCGATAATGACTAGTGTTTTCAAATTTTGAGTTATTGGATTCGGGTCAAGTCATGCACCATTTCAAGCATTTGCCATTTTCATGCACCATGCCATGCATACTCTACTGATCGGAATTGGGTGGCCGATCGAAATTGGGTGCCTCTACCTTAATAGGGTTAACCCTTTACCGCCCAACTTTGTTTATAGAAAAACCAAGATTTCCGCTGATTTTTTTCTTTGATCTGGATTTGATGGAAATACAATGCCTGGTATTAATATCTAACTTTACAAAATTGAACTTAACCCATGACCTCAACTTTGGGGAAATTTTGCACAACATCCAACGGTTAATGGAATAGATTATAGTGTTTAAAGTTACCGTATATTGGTAGTGAAAACTGCGGATTTTGGAGGGTGTACTACTTTATCCATCAATTGATGCTTGCAAGAATATTTTTACTTTAAATTAGAGCGGTTCACATGTGCACTAGGTTGATAGCTTTGCATTGACATATCATATGTGAAGAAAATATTTGTACACAATTATTGGTGACTTTTTTGCTTTTTTCTACTTGATTGTATACAAAAATGTTCTAACCTTATACGAATCAAAACGGAAGTTTTGTATATGAGGAGAGAGATCAACAATCACAAATCAATGAAGAATGTCTTAAAGATGAAGTTCAATAAAAATTTAAGATCAAAATAAATGTGCATGTGTGTGAAATACAACATAGTATGTGGCATGGTATTCATTGTATTTAGTGTATTTTAGTGTATTTGATGTATTCTCTGTTGTATTCCTAGTTTTTCCAAGAGTTCTGTAAACCCAAATCATAATCTGATTGTTGGAGACTGTTCTTGTAATGTGTGCACAAATCTGAACCTTGAATCTCAAAGCCTAATTCCTCATGGATTTCATGCAAATTGAGTTTTAGCACCTCCGGAATCCCATTTCGGGCTTCCTGAGCGGTAAAGGATTAATGAGGGCAAATTCATGTGAGTTAGTCCAGAGAAAATATTCATTCGTGCACCATGATATGTATGTATAAGATCACTTTAAAGTGAGTTTGTATGGAGAGACCATGGAGTTTGAAGTTAATAGAAGAGTTAAGTTGGTTTATCGTCTAGTAAGTTGGATTATCAGGCAAGCAAACCTGTTGTTTCTCACTGGAAAGTATTGCTCTTTACTCCGCTTTTCAATCTTTTCACTCTGGATCAATCATAATCCAGTGCTTCCCGGGCAACGGTTCGTAGCACCTAAGTAACTAAGTGGCAGTAATTTTTTGAAGGATGAGAAGGGGATGGAGCCATCTCCAAACCTACGTTTAGAAAAAAGGAAGGAGGTAGGTTGTGGGCGGAAATGGGGGGAAAGTGCTTGTCTCCCCCCTTTCCAATTTGTACGATAGGTAGGTGGCGCCCATGTGCCCCATGTGTCCCATGTGTCCCTTGTGTCCACTAAATATGGTTTATAATTTATTATCTACTAGTTGAGGTGGCATATGCATATATGGGAGATGCCACATTCTTCCAAAATTCTCCAAATAATTAATTATATACTGAAAATCCCAAATAAGGATAGATTTTTTTGACTTTTTAAAATAAACTCTAATTTAGCCATCACCACATTAAAAAAAACCGCTAGTGTGGGGTCAGATCTGTGCTTTAAAAATTGGATAGGGTATTGACAGGGGAGTTGTGATGGAACTGTCAGTACCCTATCTCTGGTATCTTCATCCACGTTCAATTTAAAACTTAGGATTGTAGAATATCACATATTAGGGTTCTTTGTTCACACACTACAACTTTAGGGCTCTAAATTGAGGTTGTGCGGTTTATAATTTGGGTTTTTCATTATAATACTCACTACTTTTATGTTAAATTTAAGGAAACGCAAAGTACTTCAATTTTGCTCTAAATATTTAAACGTACATTTTTATAAAAGATAAATTAATAATCTATATATAAAGTATTCCATTTTATTTTGAATATTGATTTTTCATTCAGAAGGTTTTTAAGTTTGAATAATAAAATCTATGTTCTTATAATTAATTTATTTCACTTCAATTTTTCGGACACATTCTCATATACCAAAATTTAAATAGAACTATTTATACTCTTACACGATTTTCGTTCAATCTTTTTTTCTTTTTTTCTTTGTCCTTTTATTTTTCTTTTTTCCCTCCGTTCACTTTGCTTTAAAATTAAAATATAACTATTTATACTCTGACACGTATTTCGTTCAATCTTTTTTTTCTTTTATTCTTTTTCCTTTTATTTTTCTTTTTTCCCTCCATTCACTTTGTTTTGAAATTTAAAGCAAACTATTTATACTCTAACACATATTTCGTTCAATCTTTTTTTTCTTTTATTTTTATTTTTTCCCTCCATTCACTTTGTTTTAAAATTTAAAGCAAACTATTTATACTCCTACACGTATTTCGTTCAATCTTTTTTTTCTTTTATTATTTTTCCTTTTATTTTTCTTTTTTCCCTCCATTCACTTTGCTTTAAAATTTAAATAGAACTATTTATACTCTTACACGTATTTCGTTCAATATTCTTTTGCATTCATTTGGTTAAACTGTTGGAAATTGTTGTACCATTCGAGTTTATTGGATGTATTAGAATAAAACATCATAGTTATAGGTTTTAAAAAAATTCTAAATTTTTTTTTTAAGTAAAGAAATAAACTCGTTCAATTCCCTTCAATGCACTTCAGTGTTATTCAAAACTTCAAACAAATGCAACATTTTAATACTTAATTTGCTTACAACATCTCTATGGTGTTCTCCTTCAAGGAATGAGTTCCCTAAAAAAGTGGATCTCAATTTTTGGTTCCCCAAGTTCTCTTCTACATCTTTCTTTTCGGGGGAGTGTGGTGCACCTCTATACCATAGTGAGATTCCATTATTCTTTCAATCATCCATGCTTTCTTGAGGAGCACTCTAAGGTAATGTATGTTTACTCCAACTTTGTTTTTTTTATTGCTTAAATAGCTTCATTCTCCACAAATATATCAAATTTTCTGCGGGCCTATATGATAGGATATTGTCAGGTATTAGGGTTCGACTTTGAACATTTTTTTGAATCTTTCCTTACTAGGAGTAGTACAAACTTCATGGTTTGAACTATGTTTCATGGTCTATTGTTCTCAACGGATTCATCGTCCTAAATCTTCAATAAGTGTAGATAGGGTACTGTCTTTGCATTGTGAGAATCCAATTATGCCTGCTTCAGCCAATGGTCGTAGACTGCGACCATTATACTGAGATAGGGTACTGACAAAAGAATATGTAAAATCGCGCTCTTCCATGTCGTGCATATTTTCTGTCGAGGTGTTTCAGGATTTCAATATAGCACAATTATGGGCCATACAAGATCCTCCAAAGTCCCCTTTCTTTCATCATGACTTGATTTGGAGAGATTGTGTGCGGAAAGGAAAAGGCATTGTGAAGACTTGCAAGCAGGCACGGATTCCTACATCACGAATTGAAGAGTTCCTCATTAGAGAGCGCTTACTTCAAGATAGGATTGAGTGGGACAGTGGAAGAATAAACATGGCATTGTTGATGGCCATCCAAAGCCAAGGTTGGACATGCATAAGGGGCATAGATAGTAAGACATACTCTCCATCTTCGTTTTAATTATTGTGTTTTCTTTGCAACTATCTTCTCTGCCATGGATTAAGTGTTATGTGTTCATGACTGAGTAATGCTTCTAATTGAGGTCATCACCCATATTCCCTCTGTTAATGGCTGTAGGCAAAAAACAAACGCACAAGTTCGATTAATTGACAGATAGGGTATCGATGAAGAAAAATGAAGCCAAAAAAAAAGCTGTGATGCCACAAATGCGGCATCACAGCACTAGAGTGGGAATGGGACGTACCAATGAGCGCTGAAGCAGAAAGAACGCTCGTGTTGTCCATATTCACGCTCTAAGAAAACAACCACTCCACCTGTGTTCAAAATAGAAACCGAGAAACTTTTGCTATCAATACCCTATCCCACCAAACGGTATCTGAAACCCCAAAAGTACAATGCTGTAAGACGAGAAAACCCTGCTAAGATATGACACAACGATGAGACACAAGACTTCTCGGCATGAGCACGCTTTCATTGCGATCTGCCCCACGCCTAACATATGGAAGCTCTAGGTTCTGAGGTGGCAATGAGTTGTTTATGATAATCTCCGCGTACTCATCACAATCGTCCGAAGTGATTAGAAGAGGAGCAATGCCCGAGCCAGCAGTGTTACAAGATGCGTGGACTTCGATGTCAACCACAAACTCATCTTTGATCTCATAACGCTCGTGTACCCGGATCGTAGTTAGCCTGAAACCCTATCCTCCGTTGCTATCCTTCAGCACAACATCCCGATCACAAGGTCGGATCCACAGGTCGCAAACACCACGCCCACGCCCACGATCCACCACGCCCACGAACACCACGTACAGAGCTCTACAACATTGCAAAAAACAACGATCAGATCACCTACATCTCCAGATCACCTAACTTTCGCACCCAACACTGACCCATACACGTAAACAACTCACACCTAGCACCCACTTTCCTTCCACCAATACCACGCCCAACAGCCACTCTCACCGAGCAGTATCAACCAGAGGGCAATCACGAGAGAATGAGGGAGGGAGGGTGAACGAAGAGGGAGGGTTTGGGTTCAGGCCCCGTCAATACCCTATCCATAGGTTCGGAAAAACCTAGGTTCGGGATCTACGGGGCGACGGTGAGAGGGATTCATCCTTGTCCACTTCATCCCCAAGGTAGGTGTTGCGAACGCTTACGTGTGTTTCCCTTGAATTCTTGACCCTACAAATGCAAAAAAATAAAGGCCTTAAATCATGCCGTGCTTCGCTCACCTTGTCCCAAGTAAGGTATAGGCACCAATTCCAATCGACCACCCAATTTTGATCAGTAGAGTATGCATGGCATGGTGCATGAGAATGGCAAATGCTTGAAATGGTGCATGAAATGACCCAAATCCAATAACTTAAAATTTGAAAACACTAGTCATTCTCGGCATTTGGTCATGATGTGCGCAATTTTGGGTTGCTCCACCTCAATTGAGCTCTCATTGGTGGCATTGCCTCGAAAGTCGAACAAGGCCGATCGGTATTGGGTACCCTTCATAAGTTGGTTATCCATGGCATGTCTTTTCTCTTTTACACACTCTCACTTGTTGGCATTGGGTGAAGGAGGGCACCAAATCTCACCTACTCTAGAGTTTGATTATGGGCTCCGGTGGTTTTTGGGCTTTTAAATTCGACATCAATTTCAAACCTTTGTGATTAAATTTGAAAAAATATTTGTTGAGTTTCATTCCTAATTCCGCATCTTTCTACATGAATCTTTTTGACATACAATGTCATTTGAGTCCCAAACTGGCTTAAGTG